>OX421883.1:19048914-20248914 GCA_949128085.1 Cetonia aurata
AAAATTCCTTACTTCCCTCTGGGTTGGAATAGGACAACTAATGATATTTCATCTTTTCGTTAAAGAAACGGTTTATTTAATAGAGCCATAAATTTGTATGATATCTTTACAAGATTTTGTACACATGAACTGTCACGCTAAAAATTCTCACAAAACGGTTAAACTTTGTATCACTGGCGGCGTGTACAAAAGCAGATTCCAACAACAATTTGAAAGTGACCTTTCTTGTTACTTCCGCTAAAACAATGAGAAAAATTTTATCTCAGGCGGTTTTATTCGATCTAAAGAAAATTGTTTTTTTTTTAGCTTAACTTGGGACAGTGAATAAAGATAAAACTATACGAGATCTTTTGTTTGTTGTAATGCGAGCGATTCAATGTAGGAGCATTACAAGTCATCGTGGCACGTGTGCACTCATTACCACACTGCCCTCGTTTATTTTAGCTTTTTATAACATTAAATTAGAAAATAGTATATTAAAATACTAGTGTCATAATGACGTTTGTTCTAATACGCGCACAATGTACGAGTCAGGAGTATTACAACAGTAATTTGAATTAAATAAGTTGGTATCCGATATGACTTGTTGGGGTAAATTTTAGTAATTTTTCTTTTAAATGTTCTAAACGACATCTAAGATGTATCTTATCGACACATGGTCAATACATTGGCGGGATATTTGAATTGTTTGACATAACAAATTTTTTGCTAATATAGGAACTGCAAAGGTTAATTTCCGAATGAAAAAGCTTTAATATATTTGATTATTAAAGCAATATTAAAAAAAAAAAATAAGAAGTTATAGAATCAAAGAGGATAATGTTAAAAAGAAATATCAAGATGCTGTTAGCAGAAAATTGAAAGAGGGGAAAGAAGGAGCAAAAGTGGAAAAGAGAGGGTCGAGATTCAAAGAAATAATCCTAGAATATGCAAAAGGAACTTGTGGTGGGTCACAAATAATAAAAAATAAAGAACGGATTGGTAGGACAAAGATATTCAAAACAAAATTAAAGAGAAAAAGTACACATGGGAAAAATACTTAACCAAGAAGATTATGCAAGATATAACAAAAGATTATGCAAGATATAAAAAAAGATTATGCAAGATATAAAAAAAGATTATGCAAGATATAAAAAAAGATTATGCAAGATATAAGGAAAAACGCAAAGCAGTTAAAATATCAGCGAAATACGCTAAGAAACAGTCATGGGAAGATTTTGGGCAAAAACTGAATGAAAACTTTAGAGACAACCAAAAACTGTTTTATAGAACGTTGAAGCAATTAAGAAAAAGGAAAGAATACAACATGATAAACATAAAATATAAAGACGGGCAAGTAATAACGGTATTGAAGACAAGATAACGGAAAGAACATTTCAGGAAATAATAATAATAATAATAATTCATGCCTTTACATCCCCCAACAGCTTTCGCCAATTACAGGGGGCATCGGCCGGCCATGAGTTATTATTACGCCTGCGCCCGTGGAGCGACTTAAGGTGTTTGTCTCTCAGCATTTGCCAAGGAGTGAGGAAAACCACGAAAACCTCACTCTGAGAGCAGCCCCTGGGATTCGAACCCCGGACCCTGTGACTGATAGCCAAACGCGCAAGTCACTGGACCATCAGCCACACTAATGGAAATGGAACAGTGAGAAACAGGACACAGAGGAAGAAGAAATAGAACAATAACATAGAGGAAACTTTGAGCCGATCACAGATGAGGAGATAACGGAGGCAATTGAGAAAATCAAACTGGCAAAAGCACCAGAAAAAGACGGTATTACACCGGAGATGATAAAATACCCACGGCAAGAGCGAGTTAAAGAACTACAGAAAATTATGAATAAAGCAATAGAAGAAAATGAAATGCCAACAGATTGGAACACAGGAATAATTTTACCTATATACAAGTGTGGAGATAAAAGAGATTGTAAAAATGATCACGGAATTACATTGATAAGTATATCGGGTAAGATGCTAGCAAGAGTACTAATAGAGAAAAGATTAAGACCGATAATAGACAAGACTATTGAAGATACACAATGCGGGTTTAGAGGGAGAAGGAGCACGCGGGACTTTCTCAATTAGACAGATCAATGAGAAATTAGTAAACAAAAATCGAGACATACACATATGGTTTGTAGAGTTGGCAAAGGCTTTTGACAGAGTCAGAGGAAAAGACATATGGATGACTTTAGAAAAGAGAGTAGTAGACATAAAAACAATAGAGACAATAAAGTAAGAACAAATAACGAAGTATCCAAAGTATGTAAAACGGAGATTGAAGTTAGACAAGGGTGTGTGCTGAGTCCTCTGATATTTTCGGCAGTGATAAACGATGCTATAAAGAAAGCAAAGAAAATAAAAAAAAAATATATAAAGATAGGCTATTGGAAAATGGAAGAAATTAAAATAGACGTAATAATGTACAGAGATGATATGGTGATCCGCAGAGGCAGATACAGAGGTAAGCTAACAACATAACCTCAGCGTGTTTAATGAAAAAATAAACAAAATAAATATGGGAATATACTGCTATGATATAACAAAACCCACAGAATCATAATATCAACTATAAATTATTTATGTAAATGTATTTTAATCTATGTATTTATTTTCTCAACGTATGTTAAAATTTAAACTAAAAACTTACTTATTTCGTATCTAATTCAAAAAAGGCAAGTAACCATGGATTTTGAGGGCATTTTTGTTTCTTCGATGAATGTTCGACGTGGGTTTCTTATGCTATCGTATCGTTGGAAACGATATCTATTATCGTTGCTGGGGTCCTTTTTGCCTAGGAGATATTAAGTTGTTGAAAACATATGTGATGGACTTCTTTTTCGGTTTTTCCTGAGTGTAGTTGCTTTTCGAATAATTATCTAGAATTTTTAAATTTCTATCATAATATTAAGTCCATAACTTTTCAAATTTACTTACAAGAATAAGAGTATTGCGGGTGTAGTAGCAAGATGATGGAAATCCAGTGATTTCTAGATTTGGGGTGGTGTTCATCTAATTTGGGGCCGGCTGAAGAGCTTTGTTCGAGCCTTTTTGCTGTGAGATCGTTGGAACACCATTTGGAAGCTGAAATGATTGTTTTGGAGTTGGAATTATTATTTGGATTATACTAGAGCAGTTTTTCGTACTTGAAGTAAGCGATTTTATTATCTTTTGAATCTATAACTGGCGTCAAAAGCGTAAAGGGAATGTTAGGTTATATTATCGTATGATAATAGTGAATCTAGTGAATTTGATATTGTGAGGTTATTATTTGATTTTGTGGGTTAATTTCACGAGCGGTTTAAGTTGGCATTGATTTGATAATACTTGATTTTATTACGGGAATTTAGCGGGAGATTTGAATTCTATTTATGATATTAAAACGAGAAATATGAGTTTTTAGTTTGGATTAAGATTCTAGAAATCTTATATTTGTGACTAAGATAGTAAAGAACTTACTTACCCTGAGAGAATCTGTAGAAGATTCATTTCTTTGTTCATCAGATTTATGTAACTCGAAATAAATAAATTTCACTGAAATAATGTTTTTTTTATTCACTGTAGTATAAGAACATCACGAGCGAATAACTAGTACAGTCACAGTAAAGATATTTAAGTGTATATCAGGTATATAAAGATAATAATCGTAGGTTCAATGGTGTGACGTTACCCCAGCACGTACCGAGGTCGATTGAAAATAATAAGTATCCGATTGGTTTGCGGTGTACCCAAAACTCTGTGGAGGGGTAAATTTAGTGTATCTGTGTACTGTTAATGCCATCTTACATATGGGGTGTAGCATATCTGTAGAGTGAATGGGAGTATAATAGATGATGCTGACTGTATGAAAGGAGAATAAAAACAGTGCTGGCTTAATTTAAAAATTTAATAAAAATTATAAAGAATTATCTACAAGTTTCGTAGCAATACATAACGAAAACAACAACAATGGTAATTGCAAAGGACGATAAAACACATAATGTTAAACTAAAAGACTTGGTAAAGCAGGAAGAATTTATAATACAATGAAAAATAAATTTTTTGGAAAACGTGAAATAGGAAAGAACGTTAAAACAGAAATAGTGAAGAAGAACGAACGCAAATCCTGTACATTGACAGACAAACAAAAATAAAGAATTAATGCAATGGAAATGCGATTTCTAAGAAAAATAGAAGAGAAAAAAAGAATTGACAGAATAAAGAATCAAATTTTTAGACAAGAACTGGGAATTAAACCCATCCAAGACAAGATAGTACAAGGACAACTGAGATAGTATGGACATTTCTGCCGCATGGTAGAGGAACGAATCGCGAAAAGAATATACGAAGCCAAAACAACGGGAAAAAATGTAAGGGGTAGACCGAGGAAATCATAGGATGAAGCAATAAAGGAGCAAATGAAAAAGAGAAATGTAAGACGGGAGAAAAGTAAGAAAATGACGAAGAAGAACTGGAAAGAAATTTGCAAAAGAACAGAGTAACAAAACGCAACACATCTTACACCTAAGGGTAAAAAGGTTTTGATTAAATACAATAATAAATAAACAATTTTTACTTGTAAAATTCACTTTTTTATTCGGTAAATAAAGTTACAAGACATATACAGGTCAATAATACAATCGGATATATTTTTTTATAACCGTGCCTGTACGCACTTATATACAATACTAGATCGAGAGCAGCATGAAAGCCGGCGTTATGTATGTGTACTGGCTTTAGGTACATACGTCGAATCCTGCAGGATCTAGTGGTCATAATTATCGTTTTAGAAGTCAGGTGCTTCTCTTAGTAGGAATCTAGACGGTTACTTATAGTTTATTTAATATTAAAAAGATAACACATTACGGTAAATTTACCTATATTTGAAAGAAAATTAAAAATTATTAGTACGGGCAATATTAAGAGGGAAACACATACAGCGAATGGAACGCAAAGTACTTCGCTTTTGGGCTCTAGAAATGGTAACTGCTTGAATCACAAAAAAAAAATATTATTGATTTCGGAAAGAAATTTCTTTAGAAAATATGTATGCTATGTTCAGAATCACATGTTTAATTTAATTGGAAATTAAATTAAATATCTCTACATCATATATATAATGCAACATTTCGGTAGAAACCTTTACTTCCTTATAAAAATCGCATTATAACACAATAAAAAAAGACTAGCTAGACGGCCTTATTTTATAAATTTACTCAAGGGTGCCTTCCAAATAATTACAGCCATTCTATTATTGTTTAACGAATTTCTTCTTCCAATAAAAGAAACAAAAATCATTGTTTTGTATGTGCTTATTATTTTCCAATTAAATTGAATTTCAGAAACCAATAAATGTACGCCCTCTCCATAATTTTGATTCTAGATTGAAAAGCTGGGAGATCCCACTGTTTGGCTAGACGCAGCCACTCAAGTGTTTTACTCCTTCGGTTTGGCTTTTGGTTCTTTGATTGCGTTCGGCTCCTATAATCAACCAAAGAATAATTGCGTGAGAGACGTCATACTGGTCTCATTTTGCAATGCCGTAACCGCCATTTACGCCAGCGCTGTGATATTCGCGATCTTGGGCTTCAAGGCAATGATGAACGTCGAAAGATGTGAGGCAAAGTGAGTACCCTCTTCAACTCTTCATATATCTATTAAAATGGTGTTTTTATATTTTTTTCAGTAACAAATGGAAGTTATCAGCTGCTAATATATCGGATACGTCACAATTGAATAAAACCGCTTTGGGTTTAGAAGTATGCGATTTGGCACAGCAATTAAATGCTGTAAGTTTAATATAAAAAAATTCTATATAAACAAAACTTGAATAAATCAAATTCTTTCAGGCTGCTGAAGGAACCGGCTTAGCTTTTATAGTTTTTACACAAGCTATAGTTGAACTACCTGGAGCTCCATTTTGGGCGGTCATATTTTTCCTTATGCTGTTATCGCTGGGTTTAGGATCGCAAATCGGTATTCTGGAAGGGATGTTGTGCACCATCTTTGATATTGAAATATTCAAAAGGATTCGCAAGGAATATATAACAGGTAACATTTTTGAGAAGCATTAATTATTATCATTCCTATATTTAACAATTGCTCCACAGCTGTGGTTTGTGTCATATGCTTCTTCGTCGGGTTAGTCTTCTGTACTGGTGCTGGGGAATACTGGCTCAAGATGTTCGATTCTTTCGCCGGCACGATTGGATTAGTAGTCGTCGCTCTTATGGAAATGATTTCCGTCATCTACATTTACGGACATGAAAAGTTTACCCAAGATATATACGATATGACTGGTTATAGACCCGGCTGGTTCTGGCAAATCACGTGGAGGTTTTTGGCTCCACTTTTGATGGTGGTAATTTTAATTTCTTCGATCGTTACCATGGCAATTAATAATCCCACTTACCAAGCGTGGATAGCTGAAAAGGTAAAGCACATACTCATATATACGGGCTGTTTAGGCGAAAACTGACTGTGTCAACTAAGTGAAAATTAAATTGATAACCGATGTGTCAAAATGTTCCTTCGTGTGTTACTCGGTATTACTAATTCACAATCTCATCATCCAAAGTCATGTACTATTTATGTCACGCGAATACCAAACTCTGTTCAAGATGCAATTTATCTCTATAGACTATCTGAGAAGGCGCACATGATTCTGTGATATTGTGGATAAAACTTTGGGTTCTTGCAAACAGATTACATTGTTTCCATCCTGCAAGGCATGTTCAGCCACTGCTGATTTATCAGTTTGTTCTAGCCGGAAATTCCTCTTGTATTCTTTGATCCTTGTTTAAACTCTACGTTTAGTGATACTAATGTAAACTGATCCACAGGAACACGATATCCTATGAACACCGGAAGATAACAAGCGGTCTTTTGGGTCCTTGGCGGAACGTAATGGACTTTTAGTTTGTATCGTGGGCTTGTATATAGTTCTTATTTTATGTTGCTCAAGGAACCATCCGATTCGATCTGTTATATTCTTAACATAACAGGGTAAAAAGTTGTCCTTTGTCTGTCCCACTGGCGCTCTTTCAGTTTTGTGGTGTATTCTTTTTATCTCCTCTTTATTGCAACCATTAGCTTGTAGGCTGTGATCTACGTATTCCAGTCCTTTTTATAATTGTTTCGGTTCGCAAATGCGTAGAGCACGATCCACCAGTGTTTTCATAATTACTCTTTTTTTTGTCTTGGGTGTGCGTAGGTTTTCTGTAGACATTATTAACAGTGACCCATTTTCATTTTTAATAATCAAAACATTGAGGAAAGGTAATTTTTCTCCTTGTTCTATTTCCATGATGAACTGAATACGTGCATGAATTCCATTAAGATGATGGCGAAGTTTATTTGATGCGTGTGCTCCACGTGTCCAAACTGCAATGGTGTCCTCAACATAGACGTACCAACAAAGTGGTCTTTATTCAGCAGTATCAAGTGCTCTATTCTCAAAAAATCCCATATAGTAGTTAGCAATAACAGGTGCTAGTGGACTACCCATGGCTACTCCATCTATTTGTTCCACTAAAAATAAGTTATGCTGAGTACATGTCCAAACAAGTTTATGACTTCCATTGGGAGTATCTCACTATGGTAAAAAGTGATAAAACTAACTAGTAAATCATTTGATTTGAGCTTTAAGTTCTTGGTTCAATGAAATGAAAGAAATATGTTATATATATAAGATTCTGACAGCACAACATAGGGTTGTAAATAGATTGTTTAAATACAAAATAGGTTGGGAAATCAATCGTATTTACTATTAAACGTAGAGGTATTCCTGGTTTATGTATCTAAGTCTAGATTGAAAAGCTACCAATTTTATAAGTTGTAAATGTTACTGGGCAGGAATCGATGAATGTTTAAGCAATCGATTTGTTTTTTGAACGATTGGGCCAATGGGATCATAAGAAAATTTCTTGTAGTTTTCTGAGTTTAGCAGACTTCGAATCTTTTGAGTCATCTTGGTTCATCAACAGTGGTGGTATTATCTTTGTCAGCTGAGACTGTAATAATGCATTTTTTATCTTTATTCAGTTTTTTCGCGCGTTTTTTTTTTTCTCTGCTCGTGTTGTTACTCTATGAAGTCTTGGCACGCTGCAGAATTTTTGATGCCTCACGACGAATCTCTTCAGCGGTATCGACCGGAAGTTCTCGAATATCTGTTTCAATGTTATATCAACAGGAATATCCATCGATGTGCTAGCAAAGTTCCCTCCTTCCGAAGAAAACGATATTTCATCATCTGTTTGCTGTCTGTCCGATAAACCTGCAACAATTCTTGAAGTGTCAAGCTTTAGTGTTGGATTTTGAATCGAAACACAACGTTCATATTTCGTTATTTGTCGATTTGTGATCGTGGATTTTTTAAGCATTATGAGATTGTAGGTAATAGTCTCCACAGAATTCCATTCTGAACTACGCATCTTATTGCAAAGACATCAATGTAAAGTGTAAAGGAAGTCATAATTCCATGCAAATTCCTTTCGTGTTTTATGAATTCTTTCACGTAATAGAGGATTATACCGTTATAGATGTGGTGAGCTGCATAAATACGGATACCACAAGCTAATGATTACAATAAGGAAGAGATAAAAAGGATGATACACCACAAGAACACTGAAAGAACACCAACAGAACGCCGATTGAACATATACGATACAATATTTTTGCCATGTGTTAAGAATATAACAGGTTGAATCGGAAGGCTACTTTAGCAAGATAACATAAGAACTACAAGGTAGGGCAAAAGTGATGTCACAATGTGAATTGGGCACCATTTTGTTAGCAATAAAAAATATTAGGCTCTGTTTATTTGAAGGTGTATACTTGATGACATTAAGTTGAAAAAATGATATCGGTTAAATAACCACTTCCTGAGTTGATGCACATTTATTACATTTTGAATTGTTGCTCGTAAAACATGTGGCTCCAAATTGGTGATTCCTTCTTCAATGTTGGCTTTCAAGGCTTGCAAATTTTGTGGTTTGTTTTGGTAAACACGTGATTTCAAAAAGCCCCAAAGGAAGAACTCTGCGATCTGACCGGCCAGTTCAAATTGCCAAAACGGGAGATTACACGGCCCGGAAATTGGTGTTTCAAAATCTCCATTGTTGCCCGAGATGTGTGAGCGGTTGCTCCGTCCCGCTGAGGCCAACAATTCAGCAAGTTGCGGCAAAAAAAAATTTGTTTAACATCACTCTGTCGCACTCACCAGTTACGGTTACGGTGGTGCCGTCGGCGTCCTCCAAAAATAAGGGCCAACCACTTTTTCACCGCAAATGGCGTATCAAACAGTCACTTTGAGGGGATGCAATGGCTCTTCGTGCATTTCATGTGGATTCTCCGTGCTCCAGAAACGCAAATTCTGTTTGTTCACATAACCACTTACATGGAAATGGGCTTAGCGCTCATTATGATTTTGGATACGAAATCATATTCTTCTTGCACCAGGGTTAACAGAGCACGGGAGTAAGTTGACCTCACTTGACGGTCAGCAACTTTGTTTGCATTTTGTAAGGGAACATCTTTAGATCTTTCATCAAAATTCGACGCAACGAACATCTGCTGATGCCAAACTGTGTGCATCGTTGTCTCGCGGTGTTTGTGGACGAGGAAAACGATGACAAAATTCACGTTGCGTTAAAACAACAGACCGAAAATTTTACAAATAAGCTGTAACTATTATTCCAAGTTCTTCCGGTGTGTATCGCTCCATTGGTTGTTGTCAACTAATTCTTTATCTGTCTACAACATAAATGTCAAAGCACAATTACATTTGACGCCATTTGCAGAAATTATGACACATTCACATTATTTCTTCCAAATTCTGATAGAGCTATAACTTTAACCAGTCCAATTTTTCGAAATGATACCATTAATAAAGCAAAAACTATTCTAAAACAAAATAACTATAAATAGTCAAACATTTATAAAATACATAAAAATTCCTTACGTAAAAAAGCTTTCTGAAAAAAATAATCAAATTATCAAACCTTATAATTTTAAAATAGCAAATCAAAATAATAATAAATTACAAAATCAAATTTACACAAAATTAAAATCGAAAACTGAAAAAAATAAAACATCACATATAGTATATAAAATAAATTGTAAAAATTGTAATGATATATCGGCGAAACTATGCAATATTTAAAAAATAGAATAAAAGGACACAAGTATAACAAAAATCTTACAGCTTTAAAAAAACATGAAATAATACAAGATCATACATTTGATTTTAACAATGTATCAATCCTAAACCAAGAACAAAACTATAAAGCACGAACTATACTTGAAATAATCCAAATTTATAAACATAATAATTCCATAAATGATAAAACTGATACACAATTTTTCACTAAACTTTATAACTTAATTCTATAAATGAAATTTTAATAAAAATTTAGTAACATTTTTCATATTTAACCATAACCTACCATAACTAATACAACTGACACAATTCACAAAACAATCTTTATATAAAACATTTCAAAACTCTTTCAAATTAAAACAAAAACAAACAGATTTTATCAATAAAACAAAAAATGTTATATAATTTTATACATCAAAATTTTATTTTCTACATTATAAATTTTTAAAAATGTAAATGATTAAGGTTTTATTAATAAACCGAAACGTCTTACTCACTCTAATAGTTGTTTAACTATATTACTTTAAAAACTAAGAAGACATACATTCACATTATGACATTACTTTTGTCCCACCTAGTATATACAAGCCCACGATACAAATTAAAAGTCGTTACGTTTCGCTAAGAACGCAAGAGACCCCTTGTTATTTTCTGGCGTTTATAGGATACCGTGTTTCTGTGGATCAGTTTACATTAGTACCACTAAACGTAGTGTCAAAACAAGGATAAAAAAACATAAGAGAAATTGCCGGCCATGGAAACCACGTAATCTGTTTGCAAAATACCAAAGTTTTGTCCACAATATCGCCTTCACAGAGAGTCTACAGAGATATACAAGCATTCGAATAACTTTAATGAAAAAGAGGAAAATTGCATCTTGAACAAAGTTTGGTATTTGGTTTTGAGCTCTAGAACGGTCTGTGACATAGATATAAACATGACTTTGAGCGATGAGATTGTGAATTAGTGACACCGAGACATGAAGGAACATTTTAACATGTCGGTTCTCAATTTAATTTTCATTTAGTTAGAAGCGAATCCTTCGTGGTTCGCTGATGATGTCCGAATATAACACGACTTTAAGGCAGAAAAGATTGCCTTTATTACTTTCTGGTCGTGAAAGCTTACATATACAGGGTTTTCCACGGTAGCCGTTCGTTTCGGAGGTTAGAAAAAACCTGGAACTCTGAATTTTCTCTTTCATTTTAAAATATTTTCAGGGTTTTACCACTTCCGGTTATACCGGAAGTCGCCATAAACTTTCTTATTTTAAATGGAACACCCTGTATATTATTTCATTTTTAAATTCCTGAGAAAATTTTATGATGAGTTCTAATAGGTTTCCCTATACCTATTTTCAACTGCTACTTAGATATCTTGATTTTTTTGAAAATTTTGAAAGATGTAGCGTTATTTGCAACACAGTATCTTTTGCCCATTTTCGACTGGTAATAAACACTTCTAGGGTAGATGGAAGCACAAGAATGACACTTTCGAAATCCACATTGACAATTGATTTGTCGCATACAGGCTGTCCAAAACTGCATGACCAATTACAAAATCTTCAAAGTTGAAAAAGTTCTTTTTTTCAAATGGAATATTCTGTATATTATTGGATGATTAGATGCAGAATTTAATTCTGCATCGATTCGCTATGACTTTCCCTATACCTATTTACAACGGTTTTCTTGTTATTCTATATTTTTTTCCTAAAATCTAATAAAACTACAAAATCGTATCCAGTAAGCATTGATTATAAGAGGAATTAGAACAAGTGACTTGACAGTTGTTGATTTTATGTCAAAGTAGTACAATTCTATTTTGCTAATTCTATGAAATACAGTTAATAATGGAGAATATTGAAGAATATTCGAATAATGATCTGCTAAATTTGTTTTATACGCACGGTGAATGTGAACGAATTGTCAGACGCACATGTAGATTATTTAACGAGCGATATCCGGACTTACCAGCAATGACTCCTGGAAAATTTGCAAGAATTGAAGCTCGGTTTTTGGAAACTGGGAGTGTAAAGGCAACTCGTAATCACCGAAAGCCAGTAACAGATAATGAAGCTAACGAGGTGAATGTTTTGGCTTATTTTCAAGCTTATCCACGGAGTTCAATTCCAGCAGCAGCGCTGGAATTGGGCATATCAAGAACTTCAATTCATAGGATATTAAAAAAACACAAAATGCATCCTTTTTGTGAAATATCTGTACAAGGCTTACGCCTTTTGCGAGTTCATGTGCACAAAAATGACAGAAGATCCAAGATTCCTTTATAAAATTATCTGGAGTGACGAATCAAAATTCAGCAGGTAAGGAATTATAAATCGTCAAAATATTCACTACTGGGCACAAGATAATCTACATGTCTTAAGGGAGAATAATCACCAGGACCGGTTTAGCTTTAATGTTTTCTGTCTGGTTATGGACAATAGCGTAGCATATCAAGTCTACGATGAAAGTTTAAATGGGGCTAGATATCTAGAGATACTTAGAGTATTTGTTAGTGATTTTTTAAATACTCTACCTCCAGGAGAGAGAGCAAACAGTTGGTATCAACTAGACGGTGCTCCCGCGCACTCCACAGTAGCTGTACATCAACAATTGACGTTGATGTTCGAGGATCGGTGGATTGGTCCGCAGGCACCCTGGAACTGGCCACCCAGATCACCCGATTTGACGCCCTTGGACTTTTACCTGTGGGGTCGCATAAAAGAGCAAGTGTACTCTACACCTGTATTAACGAGAGAGGAACTATTGAACCGTGTTCACGATGCGTTCACCAATATAACCCCAGACGAACCTCGGAGATCGGTTTCGCGAGGAGTACATGATAGAGTGATTCAGTGTTTGAACCAAAATGGTGGTCACATAGAACAATTATTGTAGTTATTTCGTTCAATTTATTTTATTTTTTCTTGTCATTATGTTCCTAATTTTTTTGTTTTTCATTTGTTACTACGTTTCAAATTTTCTTATGTTCCTGTTTTGTTTCCATTTTCTAATTAAAATGAAACACATACGATGTTTCAGTTTCTGTCAAAAATCACATTAAAACAGAAAATATTGACATAACAAGAAAACCGTTGTAAATAGGTATAGCGAAAGTCATAGCGAATCGATGCAGAATTAAATTCTCCATCTGATCATCCAATAATATACAGGATGTTCCATTTGAAAAAAAGAACTTTTTCAACTTTGAAGATTTTGTAATTGGTCATGCAGTTTTGGACACCTGTATGCGACAAAACAATTGTCAATGTGGATTTCGAAAGTGTCATTCTTGTGCTTCCATTTACCCTATGGCGACTTCCGGTATAACCGAAAGTGGTAAGACCCTGAAAATATTTTAACATGAAAGAGAATCTTGAATAGCCCCGGATTACAAAAATTCAGAGATCCAGGTTTTTTCTAACCTCGGAAACTTCTAACGAACGGCTACCGTGGAAAACCCTGTATACTTCAGTTTGTCTTCATACTTTCAAGAGCAAATGCACTGTTTTATGTGAAATTATATTTCTTGGTTAATTCAACATAGTTAAACTTTTTGCATGATTTGTATCGGACGTAAATAATGAAAACATTAAATTGTAGGGTGAAGTAGTGACCAAGCAGTATCCGAATTGGGTAATGGCAATCGCCATTTCAATGATCCTCGCTGGAATACTTCCGATTCCAGTTGTGTTCTTATTGCGTCGTTACCAGTGCCTCAAATTCGATGTCAACATACACGAAGGTTCCATCAGACGTATCGATACCACCGTCTCCACGAAGGAAATGATCACAGACGTAGATGTAAGTCAACTTTTACATTTTTTACCATTTTACAATGATGTGTTTATCATACGGAAGCGTTTCTGTAAAACCGCTACATGTAGAAACGTTTCTATATAACAGCTAAACGCATTCCTGCGCACATTAATTTACTGTAAAATATAAAACAAAAGATACTAACCGCTTCAAATGTATATATCCTTCAAAATCATAAAGGCAATTGAAATTTCTACGATTTTGTTATTGCATTTCCAATATGCCCCTAACAGCTGTGTGTTTCTGATTAATCAGGATGTCACCAGTCCGGATGGTCCGTGTCTCACTGCTACCAACACACATAAAAATAAATTTACAATCGGAGATTTTGAAGTTTAATTGTAAGTAAGAATGGACTCTGTCTGCTGCAACGTACTTCCAGTTCCGTTTCGTATACTAAATTTCATGAATGCGTAGCCGGGAGATGTAACTTTGGAAGCATGAGATTTGTAATCTGTCTCATTTTGTCGTGAAAGTGTCAGAGTTTTTACAGTATCGGTTTGTGTAGGTAGCTAAAATGAGATAGATTGAATTGCACACTGGTAATACTTTTGTTTCTGCCTGCTTCACAAATTTGCCTTTATAGCGTACTCGTTGGAATACTGAATATATTTACTTCTTTGTTAATGTAATTGAAACTATAGCATGTGGCATGAAAATTTGAGATTTTATTACAAATACTGGGACTGTGCGAAATTATCCATTAAGTTACATTCCATATAATTTCTCTGATATTGTTATTACCATTTTAACATTTTCAGTATCAAATCATATCGCATCGCACAATCCTGACATACATATTGATATTGCGCGCTCAAAGTATATATTGTATACATAATATGAACGTAGGTAGTAAATGCATGAATTAATATTTGTAAAATCATAACTATACTAAGCTTCTTAACGTGCTTGTTCGATAATGTCTTCTTAATTTTGAAGTTTTCGAAACTATAGTATAAATAATGCAATCACAATGCATTTGATTGCATTCTTCTTTATCTCCAAAATATTATCTAAGTTGATATACTATAATACTAACTTAAAGTTTTACTTCTATAAATGATCATTATTGGAAAATTTCCTGTCCAGCATTTCTATTCATTTTTGAATCTATTCAAAAACAATGTTGTAATCTTCGAACAGAATTTCGCAATGGCCTTGTATATGGCTCAATAGTTTGCGGCAACTTCACTGCTTCAAGCAGTCTTTCACAATGATATACATATCAAAATGCTTTATTAGATTACCCATCCAAAAGTTTAAATCAAAACAATATTATGGTCTCCTTATTCTATTTTACCTGGAATTCAGTCCAGGTAAGTCCATTTCCTAGCACAATTCTGGATACAATTCCTATCTTGTACACACTATTGTTTCAATTTGGTTAGATGAACAAATAATAGTTAACATGCCCACTTTGTTCTGTTCATTGATTTACGTTATTAATAATACTAATGACGATAATAATTGAGATGCTTGACAATTCGACATTTCATGTTATTTTCAAATGATTCTTCGACGATTAAAAGCATCATATCAAAAACTTTTGCCAAAATGTTGAGCATGGTTTAAAACAGAGCATAAGAAAATATTAACGCGGTACACATCAAACATAATAGTATTGATGATGATTGAATTAAAATATCAAATAAAAAATTTGAGCAGCATAAGATAGAAAATCGAAAATGGATTTTAATAATTTGCTGGTAGAATTGCTTACATTAAATTTGCATTAGCTTTTCGCAGATAAAAACATTAAATCCAATGTTTTTCTTCTTTTGTGAACATGTAGCCGTATATACATCTGTTAGATTGCTGTAATTCTTCTTCTCCGTGCACTTAATTTTGTATTGGAATTTTCGTGATGATGGCGGATTTTTTGGATGAATTTGTGGTGATTTGAACTTTTATCTCCGTTTCTGTGCAATGAATTTTCTTTTTCTTAGTCTCTCTTTATTTCGAATTGTTTGGCAAATATTTCCTGCAATAAATTATTTTTCTAGTAAAGTAACCCGGTAGGCTCTAATAGTGCTGTTAACATTGTAAAAACGTTGCCACGTTTAAGTGCTAAACCAATTCTTTTTTATTCGATTTTCTTAAGCCAGTTTTGCATGTATACCCTATGATATTGTAATATATTCAATGGTTATTCTTTTATCAGTTTCAAATGTTAGAGTAAATTCTCTTTTATGAACTCCTTTTTTAATTTTTCGTCGAATCTGATAAATATTTTATCAGATTCACAGAAAATAGGATTAATACTGAATATAGCAGCCACAGTTCAAACAAAATACTCAATTATTCAGATTCTTTGCTTTCACAATTTATTTATTGCTTCATCTATCTACAAGTTAGCGTGTGCAAAGTAGATTTACAAAAGAGTGTAATTGGTGGTGCGTAACATTAAACATCGTAGACATTAGGTACAACGCATTCAAACTTGAAAGTCGACAATTAAAACATCAAAATTAAAAAAGAAGAATCGAGGGCGAGGTCTCGACAGCACGAACAGAACACGTGGAGAAGTGCGCAAAATCTAAGAGAGATTATGTTTAGACAGTTGGTAACACCAAAGGTATCAGATGAACGCATAAAAAGGAAGTAACCAAACAAATAAAAACAGCCAAGAAGAAGTACTGGAGGCCCCTATATGCTAAACGCGACAACAACACATGCGGTGATGCTAACTTGTGAAGAAACTCAACCAATCGGTACCGTACGAAGAAAAGAAAATCCAGGTTTTCAGGGAGAGATCGGCAAGTTCTCACCGATGTTCCGAAATTGCCTGAGACAATTAAACTAATGGCAAAAGATCGGCCAGACTTGTTATTGGCCGCGATGCATGAACTCTAGAAACCCAAACATTTTCAAACATCACTACTACACAACAACAGCTATTTTAATCCTAAAAATTGGAAAATCTTCTGAACTGCCTAGCTCTCTCAGACTTATCTACATGTTGAATACTATGAGTAAGTTATTGGCAATTCTAATAAGATATAGATTAGCCAAAGAACTGGAGAAAAGGCCAGCATCATCACCGGGTTCCGGAAGCGGAAGTCAACTATTCAGGCCTCGAAATCGGCCGTGGAGGCCGTACGGGATTACCAGGCCGATACACACAACTACCGAAATGAAACATCTCTGGTTATCTCGTTAACTTCATGTCGAATACTTGAAGAATCGAACAATAAAAGTCCATGATCCTGGAGTGTGGTTCTGGCGTGCCGTAAGGGTCGATCCTTGGCCCGACGTTTTGGAACGTGCTCTACGATGGGATGTTGAGCCCGGAGTTGTCGAAATGAAGATGTTTTCATTAGGAGTGATGATGCTTTAAGCAGATAAGTCAGTGGACGAACTAACCCTGGTTTCTCTAAAAACTGAGACAATGAGTGTCAAGGGTGAAAGAAGTAAATATCATGTCATCTTCAAACTGGACGGCGCCAGCGGGACAATTACCCTGGAAAGACCAAATATCTGGACATTATCATTGGCGAAAAGGGTAACTTTGGACAGCACATCTGGAAGATGACGGTTAGGGCCGAGCAGCGTTTGGCTCAACAGGATTCTACCAAATGTGGGCCGACCAGGGAGTAGAAAGAGAGCGGTCCTCTGTCTAACGCTTCACAACATACTTCTTTATGGGCCGCCTATTTGAATGGATGCTATTAAGATTCAGAAGCATAAAGATTTGCTAGTGCGAGCACAGAAAAACATAGTTGTGCAGGTGGTGTGGGCTTATAGGACTGTGTCGTCGATTGCATTGCAGGTTGTCACTGGCACTGTCCCTATAGCTCTGTTGGCTCACGAAAGATGTGCTATGTCACACTACATATGCGGTAGCTGCGAAAGCTCGATACACTGAGGCCAGGCAGGCAAAAATTAGCACACTGACCCCTGGTAACTTAGTCCCATGCATGATTTCATAAAAGGAAAACTGGCGGTTGATTCATCATTCAATATCATGAGCTGGAAAGAATCTAAGGAGTTCGATAAACAAACGAATGGACCCATATGAGAATATACAGTTATTCCTTTTGCCTTCCGACTGTTATCCAGTTTCTTGCCTTCCGATCACCCAATGCGATTCCATCGCCATGTATGTTTCTGGTTTCCCTCGTCATCTGGTACCTTGGGTTTGGCGCTCTTCCTCAATTTCTTCTTTTTTAATTTTGATATTCTAAATTATTGATTTTGATTGGTCCCATGTTCTTTTATAATTACGTTGCACACGCTAAGTTGTTGTTGCTTGGTAGTTAATTCTCCGAGGAAGCAATGAATAAGTTGCGGAAGTTCAGAATCTGAAAATTTGAGTATTTTGTTTGAACTGTTAATCCCTTTTTTGTGTGAACCTAACAAGTACAGCCGATACTTCTTTTTCATACTTTATCAGAAACTACTGTTCCTCTATAATATAGGAATGGTGTTGATACACCAATCGTTTTCAAGAAAAGCATGACTTAAATGTATTTTCATTGTTTTTCACTTTTTGTAAATTAGTATTTCGCATTAAAAGTGTGTTATTCTTCAAAGTTGTAACATGTAGCTCGAAAATCTAGAACGATTTCTCAAAATTTCGATTCAATTCTGCTGCTTTAAACTTTACGCAACTAAATCCATTGGAAGGAGGCCAGATTAAATTATTTTTTAAAATTGAAAAACTAGCTTTACGCCGGAAAAACTGTATTTTCTTCCCATATTATTTTATTGATTAAAGGATTCCGCTATTGTCACGCAAAATCCACTATAAGAAACCTGACGGATTGTATCTTCATTGATTTATTTCTTTTTTGCGTCAGGTAAATAGCAACGAAGCATTGGATGAAAGAATGCCTTAATTTTATGCTTCTTTTCGCTTGTTTACACACGAACATTGTTAAATTATTGTTCGGGTAGTCACTATTTTTCATATACTTTTATATCTAACTAGAATCCATGGTATCTACGTTCTAGTTGTGTACGTACTAATTATATCGATTTCATTTCTTTTTCTAGCTGGACGATGATGACGACGATATACATCGGCTTCCAGAATATCACGATGAGGATAGCGACGATGATATTCGCGTCAATATAGACCGCCTAGGGAAAGCCTTCCGCATGGAAGTTATGGACGATTAACAAAAAAATAATAATAAAACGCAAGAGATGTCTAACGCAGTAGATTTTAGTTTAGCGTAAATACGGCAAGAAAATGATTAAATAAAAAAAAAAAAGAAAATTATCTCGTCCTGTATAGGTTATACACTAGAGTATAGTTTAGTTAAGCAATAGTCTAAAGAGAAGTATACAAGACGCGATCAGAAAGTACACAAAACCGTCCGTCATTCATGCGGATGTACAATTTCTTTTTTTGGTGATTTTCGTGTGTAACGATCGCAGAAATGCGCGAATCGAAACCCCGCAAATCAAAACAATAAAACAATGTGTCGATAAAATAATGAAACATACATGAACTAGTCAATTTTACAAAGAGGAAGCATAATCTAATGTAATAAATAAATAGTTTTATCTTTAAAGAAGTATATTTTGTATATAAACATACGTAGGACGTGTGAATTACTCACTTTTTTATGTTATTTTTATTTGTATTTTGTATTTATTACAGTATTAATATATACAGGGTAGCCCCGTTAAGCAAACGAAAAGAGCTGGAACAAATAAAGAAACGAATATAAACGAATCCCGTATGACGTTTCCACTCAGGATATGTCAAGGTAATATAATAAAATCTACACAAAATATTAATGAATATCAGCTTAGCTAAGACACACAGATTGTGGTAGGTAACCCTTAGTTTGCGGTCAATCTTTTAGAAATAAATCAAAGCAAATATTTTGATATGTCCTGAATTAAAGCAAGTTACCTGAATGTGATGTGATATGTTAACCGTGTTCTCATTGCTCCTCACTGTACAATTTATTATGAAAATATAGATATTAAAAAGAGGGAAATTCAAAAATAAATCAGAAAACCTATAATTGAAACTATTGATATATCCTTCAATAGTTCCTCTTTTACTTACATATGTGTGGCTTCTAGATAGAAGAAGATAATAGGAGATATTATTGAAGTATGGCATAATGGCACGGGTGTCGTGATATTTAGGTCTAAGTTCACAAGTAATAAGTATGATATCAGTAGGTACCTACCCTATAGGTTTTGGTGGAAATATATAAGCATATAAAAAAAAATCTTTTGATTAATAACCATGAGCATTTCAAAAATTAAATAAAATTAGAATTTTAATAGAAAGTACATATTTAGATATATAAAATTATATTACAATACTTATACTCTGTTTTAATAAAAATACTACCATCAGGACCTATTCTCCAATAATGTAAGGAAACGATCAGATCATGAGAATACTAAGCGTGTTTCTCACAACATGAACATTTTCGTATCTTTTAAATTTTACTTCTTTTCTTTATTTACATATTACTAGGACAATTTGTTGATATTCATCATATCGTATCACCAATACCAACTTAGATCTTATACTTTTTTGGGCACTGCATTATATACTTTGTATTTCATATTGAAGAATTTTATTTTGTCAGCAAAAGGAAGGAACTCAGTACAATTAAAATAAATATTAACGAAATTAATGGAGCAATTCTAATAGAAGGTAATATAAAAGCAGCAAGGGCTTCAATTTATAAGGAAAAAGTTCCTTATTATACGTGCTTCTAAATCTACATATTAAAAATATAAATAGAGCTATGTAACTGTGATAAAATGGTTGTTTATCATAAAAACAGTTTGTACAATTTCTATCACTCAACTTATAAATCATTAAAATTTAGATATAATGAGTTTGTTTCTTATTTCATATATTACTTACGAAATATGACATTTTCCTTCAATTCTGTGTAGAATATTCCAAGAATATGATTTTTAATTCTTGAGAAAAAGTTTGTATTTCTTTTGATAACATGTTCGCTTCTCTTACAGTGGAGAATAGGGGTCCTTATGAAAGTGAAAAATCTTTGAGAATCAGTAACAGATTTTAATAGCAATTAACAATTTTTTCGTTATACTTATGTACTTCTTTAAAGTCAATTAAATTGTTGGTTGTGTAGGAAAAGCAAAAAAAGCCGTGATTAAACAGGAGTAGTTCCAGATTCTGGAAAACTTGTCATTCTAAAATAGAATGGGCAATCTACATCACATTAAAAACGCATTGAGTTCATTCATAAATAATAAAGAAATAGTGCGCATTTTTTTGTTGTTGTTGTTGTCCATTATCTATATACTACAAGCAAATGACGTCTTTCGAAGTACAAAAAGTCTATCAAACAGATCAGCAAATCTTCTATTTATTTAACTTTATATTTTTCTTGCACTATTAGTGATTGGAAGATAAACAGACATTGAAAAATAGTTAGTAGCTTTTCTAATTCATTAAACTTGCGCGAAGTCTTATACACTAACGTTTATGGAGGTATTTGAAATTTAAATTTTATCTTAATCAAAGTATTCATTATCTCAATAATGAGGACGAGCCAAAGGAAGTAATGAAAATGGAATATACTAGGTGGCGCAAAATGTATCAACTGATTTTTTTTTGCTGTATTTAAAAAAAAATAATAAAAAATATTATTTTTTTAATGTCATATGTTTATTTGAATCGATAAATAAAATTTTTTCATGTTTTGGAAATGATATCCGTTAGGTGGCCACCACCAGAGTTTATGCTTATTTCTGCTCTTTTTACGGCGTTTTGCAATACATTCCTCAAGATACTCACCGTTAGATTGTCGATTTCTTGGAGAATGTTGTTCTTGAGGGCCTAAAGGATATGCAGCTTATTTACGTAGACTAGCCCTTTTAAGTAACCCCACAAGAAGTAGTCTGGGGCCATCAGATCGTACGATTTCACTGGCCAATCAAAATCCCCTAATCGAAAAATTAAACGACCTGGAAAACTGTTCTCCATGGTGTCGCGCGCTGTGAGGGCGGTGGCACTGTCTTGTTGGAACCACATATCCTCCAAGTCTAAATCGTCCAGTTTCAATATCAAAAACTCGTTCCACATGTACCGTTCGCAACTGACGGTTACCGCGGTTACCATTGTGGTTTTTAAAAAAGTATGGCACAATCACATGTTCTGAGTAAACATACGGTCACTTTTTGTGTCTCATGGAGCATACGAAGATTTTCGGTTGCCCGAAACCGGGTGTTTTGTTTGTTTGCATGTCCAGAGAGGTGGAAATGCGCCTCGTCGTTCATCACCAATTTCTCGAAAAAAATCATTTCGTTATTCAGCTGTAACTACCTATGACTGTGCGCCACACGGGTTTGGCGGTCGGCTGGCATTAGCTGTTGAACGATTTGAATTTTGTACGGAAACATCTTCAAATCTTTGGTCAAAATTCTTTGAAGGGATCACCGAGAAATGGCCAATTGCGTTGCGCGTTTTCGCGTCGACATTGATGGCTCCTCCTCGACACAATCTCTCACAGCTTGGATGTTCTCAAGTGAAGCCGATCCGAAGCGGTCTAGATGATTTCCGATCTCGAATGACCCAATTTCTTCAAATCGAGCCACCAGACGTCGAATTGTTTGAGCAGTAGGCGCCATACGGTTCGGATATTCGTTCCGAAATTCACGTTGAGTTAAAACCATTAACGAATTATTCCGCAAAAACATTGAAGCAATTTTTCTGCGTTTTGGTTGCATCTACTTTTCCATTTTTAAACAGAATAAATTTAGTAACTTTCACCTATCAAATTAAAAAAAAAGCAAATTACACGAATCGCCAAATAAAAAAGTTTTAGCGTCTTCAAATAGTGTGTTACTTTTTGCGCCACCTAGTATAAATAATTTAGGGTAATATTGAATTCTTGACTCATGTTTGAAACTAGTAAGTGAATCAACCACTATATAGCTATATAATAATATAAACCTTAAAAACAATCAAAGTGATTTGGTTTATTATTTCAACGCTTATAATTTAAGAGTAATTTACAATCGATTCTAAATCTTTACCTATTTTTACAAAGGTTAGTTCCGATGTGTTTAATTGCTTTACGGGATTTGTTTTATAGGTATATTTAAAGATTGAAAAATAATTTAAAATATTCAAGAACAAAAGTGTAGTACTTATACTAAAATTAGAACAAAAAATATATGAAGCAATAATGATTTAATAGAAAATAAAAATACATTCACTAAACAATAAGCGACTATTATGTAAAAAAAGAAAGTGCTTTTAATTTTTCAAAGAACATGTGTTTATTGTAACTTTTCAAGGATTCCCCTAATTAAATTTCGTTAATAAAGTTTGTTTATTTTATATAAGTTTTTATTTCTTAAAGTATAGTAGAGTGTAGTAAAACAATACCTACTCCGTTGTTGCATCTGTTTGAAAATATAAAATATCTATGTTTTATTTTTAAACATGTTTCTAAGCAAAAACAATAGTAACACAAAATTAAGAAGACGCATTTTCATAGTTTTGTTACGATGAAACTTATAAAATATCATGCAAAAATGAACTATTACATTACGTTATATGAACCATATATGTAATACTACTATATCGCGGGTCTCGTATAGAACCAGTGGTACAAATTTCCGCCCATGAAGGGGGATGGAAGATACACTTCTTTGTCTAACTATGTTCTCTGGCAGTTCTTATTTTGACAGATTTTGTTTAGTCAAAAGTCAGAATAGTTGTCTATGGTCAGAATATAGGTTATCTCTGGTGAGAATACACAAGTCATATACTATGAGATTCAAAATGATTGTCGTAAGAAAAAAACTGTTTTCCGGAAAAATTTATCTATACTTATTACCAATTTAATGAGTGAAGTAAGCTACATACAAATTTCATACATTAAATCAATTTTCTTGACATTTAGCGACATTGGTGTACGTGTAGTAGTATCCTTCGTTTATTTATCTTATAATTTTTTCAAAACGTCAGAGTCCCACTAAACCATTGCGTCAATTAGCTCAACAAACAGGTAAAAAATCAATATTAACATTAAGTGAAATAGTTTATTACATTTTATAATTTTACAGGCTTATCATACACTTCAGCGCAACGAGCTGTCAAAAGAAAGTTACATTTTCATCCCTATAAAGTTTCTACGGTACAGGAATTATTACCATTAGACCACGATAGGCGATTGGAATATTGTCATTGGTTTAATAACAATTTAAGGGACGATGACTTGTTGAACAAATCATTTTTCTCAGACGAAGCGTGGTTTCATCTAACGGGCTATATTAATTCACAAAACTATCGTATCTGGTCTGCAGAAAATCCACACGAATTTCGAGAAACGCAATTGCATCCCGTAAAAGTTGGAGTTTGGTTAGCTATGTCCAGGCAACGAATAATAGGGCCAATTTTCTTCGAGGAAACTGTAACAGCCCAACGTTACCAACAGATGTTGGAATTGTTTATTGCAGAGTATAACTGCACAACAACTAATCAATGTCTTCGAAAGCATGAAACGAAGAGTTGACACTTGCATTAATGCTCATGGTGGACATTTTGAACACGCTCTTTAAACAATTTTTAAGTTTTGTCACTTAATAATTATACTAATTGTATGTTATAATTTAAAGTAATAAATAAATTTAGTTGAACACCAGTTAGTACTGAATTGTAATATCATAATTTCCTAAGGAGTTAAATTAATTACATTTCATTTTTACAAGCAGAAACACCAATCCATAGTCGTTTATATAATGCGAGTTCAAATATAGGTTACGTTTTCCTTATTTATGACAGATCCGTTTACTTTCTTATGTTCCAACACTGACTTAGTTCAAACCTTCATTACAAACACGCGGCATATACCTACACCCTGCTACTATCTATAGGAGCGGATTTGACAATCTTTTTGAATCTCATAGTATGTGTATGTAAACAATAAAGTTTATTTTAAAGTATATTATTGAATATATTTTAACATTAAATGACATCAAAATGAATTAGTAGTATGTAAAGATTATGCAATAGAGCAGAAAACGGTTAGTAAAATTAGTTATTATGCATGAATACTCACCTAACGATTGTTTTAGATTAAAACTTCGCATGTTTTCTTCTTTCTCGTACAGATATTATGAGATACTATGGAAAGGTTGATTATGGAAGAAAGCCTCAACATCGAAAAGCAGTTATTAAGTGAAATTGTGAACCTGATACATAAATAAAACCAGGAAATCTGAGAATATTCTAAATTTAAGTTTATTTTTGTGTGATTTTTTTTTATTTTACTGACCTTGTTTTCAGTATTGTTGTAATGAACCTGTTGCTATTTTATATCAGAGATTATTTTTTGTCCAATATACTATCTCCTCTGTAATTGTTGTTCATGTTTTTACTAGGAATAAAGTTAAAGTAACAATTTTATTATTAAAACAAAAAAATATTTCTAGAAATACAAAAAAAAAAATGTTTATTGAAATTTTTTTACATTTATTGAGGAAACATACACGCATAAACTTGATCTCTCTGTGATTTAACTCTATGGCTGCTTCAAAATCTTAATTTTAGCCAGGTTGCTCAAAAAGTTAAATTTTCAAAATATATTAGTCGATAAAAACTACTGTCATATCAATAAGGTGTCCATCGCCGCTAAACGGTGTAATTCACCAAGATAATGTTAGATAGGCAAAATCCCCTTTTAACCCTCCATTAGGCGCGTCTGCTTGCGACATATAAGAAATGCACAGGCATAGGTCCGCTGGGCCTATACGCGACTAATGAAGGGTTAATAAAGTTTTCAAGCTATTTTCAGATGTAACCTTTGCATATATACCAGACCTAGTGAATACTCTTGCGTCATGCATGCTGCAAACCTTTCTTAGGGAAAAAATTTCTCATTCGGTGTGTATGTGTTGCCAATATTTTGCAGCTCCAATTTTATCTAAAATAATAACACATGCATATTTTTCATCTGTATTCTAAATATTTTTTATCTGCATCTAGTGAATGAATATGTTGTTATTATAGAATCTTCCACAAGCACTTACTGAAGCAATGATGCAGCACCAAATAATAATTGTTCTCTATCCATTTCGATAAATATGGTTTCAGTGTAAGGAGTAAATCAAGAATATATAAATAAATAATCAAATAACACAAACAAGTTTCCGATATATATCCATCCCCCTTTGATTTCGGCATTTTTTATGATGTGTCAGCAATATAGTAGTATTACATATATGATATGAACCCTGTCTCATTGTTAGTGAAGTTCACTCACCCGCTGAATATGGAAATTTGTGAATTTAATGTTGAGATCAGGAAATTTTTAATTAAAACTCTAAACAAAGACAAAATCGTATATTCTACCATAACCATACTCAACTATTTCTAACCATGTCGTAAATTAATAAACAGTAATGCGCGTGTCCTCAACTAAAGATTCTACTAAAAAAAATAATTCCAGCTATTGCTGTTTGGTTATTAGTTAGTGCTGCAGAATGCAGAACCAATTACTTATGAAATTATTGTATCCTTGTTTGAACAAACCTAATAATAATGATAAACAGAAAAACATCTATATCAAATCTGCATATAATAAACTGCATTTGAACGGGATGGTTTGACCCATATTAAACTATATACACAGCATTATTAAATGTTGATTCAACCATTTTGGCATTCTAACCGGTTATTCAATGTTTATGGCACGGATATTCAGTCTTTAGTTATTGTACGACACAGAATGTTTCTTGTGTATCAAAATTCTACTATATGTACTTAACAAAAATCAGACTACGCACTTATCTTCCACACGTGAACGTAGACTTCCAAATTTTGATATAAATTAAAAAAAAAAACAGATTTATTTTAAAAGAATTGAAGGAGAGCACAAAAAAACTCCAGCCTTGCCCTGTTTGAATTAAAGATATTACTTATATTTTCATTGGATTAAAAATAGAAGAAAAAAAGATATAATTACAAAAAGAAAGTAAGGCACTAAACTTCTAGATTAAACAACTTTTCCTAATATAATTTTCGTTTAGTATACACCTTTTACCAAGTGTCTTTGTGAATGCTATAAGTAATAACAAATATTTATTAAGTATGTAATACAAGTAATTTAAAATATTTAAACGGTGAAACCGTTATTGTTTGAAAAACTTTTATTAATATGATATATGATATGAAAATGCTCAATATAGTTTCTAACTTAGGTAAAGGTGCAAAAAAGCTGAAATATTTAGCGAATCTCTACGGAAACAACCAGGTTGTTACAAGAAGTTTTTTTTTTTTCGATGCATGGCTGATTCCCATTATTAAGTTTTGTTTGAATCGAAATGTGATTTTTAACAACGGTCGTTTTGCGAAGGCTTCGCTGTATTTACTTATGATTTGAATTAATTTGAACTTAAATTCGTGGGTTGAATCTTATATATAAACTATATGCTAGTAGAACAATATAGTATTCACATCACGAATTGTCA
Organism: Cetonia aurata; assembly: GCA_949128085.1. Classification (NCBI taxonomy): domain Eukaryota; kingdom Metazoa; phylum Arthropoda; class Insecta; order Coleoptera; family Scarabaeidae; genus Cetonia; species Cetonia aurata. The sequence goes on from OX421883.1 coordinate 19,076,313, forward strand.
TAATGTGATTGTTAAAACTAAGAAAAATCAACTCCATATTTACAACTTTCAATCTTGATGATCTGATTATAAATAATAAGTGTTTCTGTTAAACATTTATATAAATCTTAATTAACATTTATTTTGTGTCGTCTCTTTTGTTTTTTTCCGTTTAAATTTTCTGGTTTTCTTTTTGGTTCGATAACATTAAATATTCATCATATATGAGACGTTAAAATCAATCAAAGTGTGTCTTCCTCGGACAATATAATAATACTGTAATGCCATTCTCATGCGCAATATCACACACACACACACACACACGATTTCAGTTTAATATTTTTCTTCAAACGAAACGATTTTTTTGTCTTCACGGATTTTTCGGTGACAAATTACTTGTCGTCGTTCTGAAAACGCCAATGGAGGTTACATAAATATATATATTATTCATAAAAAAATATAAATATATAAAGTACAGAATAATGAACGTCCAAACTCGTTGGAGGTTCAAGTGATAGAGACGCTTTTAACTAAGTATTTAATATTAATGAAAACGCAGTAAGTTTAGACATCTCTTTCAAGTAGACTAGCATAAATTTTGAGCATGTGAAAGTAAATTATAAGCGAAATTATTATAAAATGAATCAGTGTGTTTACTTATTGTTTATTGCGTGCGTAAAAAAGGGTATTGTTCAAATAGAGAAGTGATGGTGTGAAATTACTTTCCTTAATTACGAAATAAATTCATTACATTTTATTATAGAGTTTCAATCTAACTTCAACATCAAATTCTCTATCCGTACAATAATAAGTTAGGTCTACTGTAAGTTTCCTGGAGTACGTAATTTAAAATTCGTATGATTGTAAATAGTGTATATAAAGTACTTACAAATTGTGGCAGTTTTGATATAGTTATATTCCGTTATGAGCTTCTCTTCCGTATTGAATGATATGATTATAATTTCTCAAATGTTATCTATGTACGTAAATTACACCAGATTTTAGTGTAGTAATATTGATGTAGTGTTTATTGGCGGATTTTCGAATTATACTAAACTGTAATATTATCGTATGGCCTTCAGAATTTTGGATGTTTAGTACTACAATTAAAATATTTCTATATTTCAGCAGATTGGATCTAAAAAAAAGGCTCTAACATTGTCATACCATTAAAAACTTCAGGATATTATTATCAGCCTCTTCATTTTTTCTTTTTTTTTTAATGGAAAACTGACTAACAAGGAAAGACAACAGGATGTTAACCGCGATTTTGGTTCTGACTTTGTCAAGTGACAATAATTATTGCTTGGAATACTGTTGCAAAACATTAGTGATAGATGGTCATGACTTTGTTTTCAATGCCCAAAATAGTTTAAAGTATGGTATGTCTGAAGCTATATTTTTCTCAAATTATAATTATTATTTCATTAATTACAATTAAGGTATAAAATAACACATTATTTATACCGATTATCTATACTAAGATTATTTAATTTTTAGTTCTTTTACACCTTCATTAAGATTAATAATAGTAATAATTAATAATTACAAATTGAAAATAATAATGCACCTGAGACTCGAATGAAAACATTTAGATTATTGGTCGTACTCTTCGCTAGTGGACTAGTGATTGCTTTAGTTAAACCCCTGTGTGATAGAATAGTATATTCTTCAACCAGCGTATAATAAGGCTTATTATTTACAAGGGTAAAAATTCCAAAACGAGCCGTTAGGCGAGTGTTGGAATCATATATTACCAACATATATTAAATAACCACATTTCGTGAAGATTATCTTGCTTTGATAAGGAAAAATAGAAATGCCTTTCGTTTCTGAAGTATACCCTCACGTTGTCAGTAGCCCTTTTCGAATGTGTAGAGCAGAAATTACACCGAATATTAAAACAAAGCCTACGATTTAAATAAACATTGGCTTTCCCTCTTTTTAATTCTGATATTACTAATGCATAAGTACGCAAAATCTGTCATATATTTCAATCGGTTTTGTTCAGAATTATCTCTAAAATTGTTTGAATGCATATGTACGCTTTTCCAGCACAAGTGTCTATAATTCGTAAATGTAGCCTTTGGACATCTCATAGACTGTTTACCTGTATTATATTTGTCTAGTTGCACTACATTTCCGTAGAGAGAATCTACCCCTGCTTTTGTAGTATTTACGATAGCAAGCAATTATCCATGATTTGGCAGAAGTATCGTCTGTAAGGCCTATGTGATGCCTACTACTGATTAGAATGGCTGCCTTCCACCTTTTCGTTAAATCAGACACCATAGTTATGTTTTGCATAAGTTCATATACTTATTGCTGAATCTGCTTTTCTGGATTAGTTTGGGAGGAACTCCCTCGGAATATCGTAATTTTTTTCAACGTAGGTTACTCTTCAGTCTTTCAGAACATTAATCATCTAACTTTGTTCTGTTTTTGCCTGATTATGTAGCACTACGTTATTATCGTTTAACTGTTCATCAATATTACCTTTTTCTTGTTGTTAGTGCAATCTTGTTTACTATTACTTCCATGATTTTCTTCATTCCATATCAAGAATGCTTTTTCAAAGACGAGATCATCAGCCTTTACATTCTTTAAGCTTCCAGGAGCACAACTAATTTTATTTTTGCAAAATAGTGAATGTTTCAACTGCAACTGGTACTCGGCTAAATATCGTAGAGTAGATCCAACTTGAAGGTACATGAAGCGCCACTTCTCTGAAGTTATTCGAGCTTAACGAAATTCAAAATTTAAGAGTACGTAGGGGTCTCCCAAACCGACAGTCGGTGTTTAAGGGTTAAGATTTCGCATTAGAGTACCTACATACCTATACCAGACACTAAGTTATTTTGAGCTCTAGAAAATAAACGCTTGACCATCTACAGCTCATATTTGGCAAAAATAAGGGATCTCTACTAGCACCTGACAAAGCCAGGGCCAAAAGTTAGTTAACACTTGAGGCCTCTCCTTGTAAGTAAAGAAATATGAGCTAAATGTCGCATTCATGTTTACTACCGTTGTACCGTTTCCCATTTCTTGTTGAAGTTTTTCATACAGAAAATCAACGTTATCGCAGTGGAACTATGTTATTACAAACCAACAAAAAATACAAACCTTTGGTGTGTTATAATAACATGCATTACTTATTTAACGTCTCAAGCAAAAGCTATAAAGCAGCTTACAGCAGTAAAGAAATAATGTTTCTTGTATTACCCTATTATTACTTTGATATAGATACGCACCTAAACATTAAGTATATATGTTACTGTAAAAACCCAGACATTGGTTAATCTTGGATTTTACGGACATGATTTGGTAAATGTAAGGATTTATAAAAAGCGGACGGTTTTTTCGGGTTTTTACCATTAGAATTTAGTACATGCTAGGTTTTACCAGTGACGGTTGGTAAACGTGTTTTGGGAATCGGACAATGAGTATTTTTTTAATCATTTATTTCAATTAACTATCAGTCAAAACCCTACATATTTTTATGTGTTTTTATTTATTAATTTTTAGTAACTAGTCACTTTAAAACACTTTTAAAGTACTTTTTGAAGATGTTATTTAGAACTAGGGCTGTTATAAAATTCAGTTAAAACATGACGTTTCATTCGACTCGGCAACCTTTTTCAAATGCTTAATGCTGAGTAGTATTAATATTTAAAATTGAAATCAAATCATTTATCTTAATAATTTTAAAATGTTGTATTTTTGTCCCGTTTGCCTTAACGATACAAATTTTGCTGTTGATTTTAATTTTAAATATTATAACTGGACAGCATTAAGCATTTGAGTCGACCGAAACTTCATGTTTTAACTGAATTTTATAACAGCGATACTCCCAAATAACACCTTCAAAAAGTTACTTCTTGAATAGTAAAAAATAACACAAATAAAATTATCTTCTCACAAACATAACGTTTACGTTGGTTAATCTAACTATTTGGTATTTAACAAACAAATTGGAAAGACAATTAATCAATTGTCATTTATTAATAGGAAGCAAAAAAAAAAAACATTTCACTTGTTATAACATGAAGCGCTATTGTGGCATTTAGAATTACAAAGTAATCCTGATGACTTGCAAGCGTATTTCTTCGACAAGCATTTTTTGAGACGGTTACGTTTTTTGAAAACTTGTCGTCCAGTCAACAACAATTTTCCCACAACTTCTCGAAGACTCACTTCTTTATCTTTAACAACTTCTTCTATCTTTATGAAATCTTCAGAGCATGAGGTAAACTGATTCTATGTGTAAAGCTGCTTTAGTACCCCAATTTTTTCACCCAGTTGGAAGGACAATGAGTTTTACACTCATTGTCCTTTACATCTACCACAACTGCAATAATGCGTTTCGAGTCACTTTTATCTCTGTCAATGTCAGGTACTTTCAGCCTTACATTTTCGCGAACTTTCACATTTCCATATTTATCATTTATCGACCGACACGCTTTTATTTTTTCAGTTTGGTTTTCCAAATTCAATTCTGTTTTTTTTTTTATTATTGTCTGGATAAATTCTATCTATTTCAGTATTAAATCTTCTTGAGCTTGAGTTGCGCTCTCTGTCTCTGAATCGGTATGTTTCTGAATCGTTACATTAGTATCATTGGTTTTTTTGCTTCTCTTTCATCTTTTCAGTTACAATCATTTTGTTTTCTTGTGTTTTGTTCCTCACATTGTCACTGTTCTGACTTATTTTCAACAACGTTGTTTTCCTTGTTCTGTTCAATTACATTTCCGACGTTGACATTTTCGAATGCATCAAATTCTCTAAAACTCCTTCAGATCTTAATAATCCAATCATATCTTTCGGAATTGCTGACGCCGCAATGTCCATTTTCATTGGACTACCAAACATTGCTTCATAGGGGGAGCATTTAATTCCTCGTGATAAGCTCTATTTTTCATGGCCTGACATGTCTTTTTCAACATTTACCGTGTCTTTGAGGTAAATCCGAAGATTTACCAAGCGAATGGTACTAAAAGTTCGGGATGACGATGATTACAGAACTGTTCGGATTTTTACCATTGAGAGCTGGTAAATCTTAGGTTTTACTGGAAAATCTTAGAATTTACCGTAGTTCGGGCTTTTACTGTAACATATATATAGGTATATATTTTATATCTAATTATACCTAGATACAATTTACATTTTGTCATCTTCTCAACATTTTTATATAAAAAAAAGAAAAATGTTAAGTTATAGAATTTTAATATTTCATAAATATTCTGTACTATTTCGAGTTTACAATTAGTGAACTAGAAGCCAAACCCATTGTAGGGCGTATTTGCAGAAGCAGCAATTAACAATTCCAGTCATTTAATAACCAGGGTGACTAGGGTAGCGAGAAAATGAAAAATACTGTTTTCATGGCAAAAATATTTATACAGTTTTTGGTATAAACGATTTTCGAAACTAAATGTATAGGAAATTCATCAGGATCATAGGAAAGTTAAGTTTCAATTTCACAATTAACAGACCTAGATTAGAAAAATTAAAATTAAAGCAAGTTAGAACATACATATTTAAAAAGAGAATAAAAAATACATTGGGGTCGTCATGATGAACTCCAATAGAATCGCGAAGTAACCAAAAAGCCACCCGTAAAGATATGGGATATAAGAAGCTGGTGGTCTGAAATAAAGAAACCCCTTGATTATAATGAGACAACCTGAGACTATGATCCAAGTCCTTAAAAAGAAAGATGAAGAACCCAAAAGCAGAACCATTCATTTCTGGATATTAATGATCAAGTATTAAATACTACAAAGCTATTAGCAATCGATATTAGAATTTATTTTATGCCTCTAGTCACCACTGGTTCTAAATGGTGAAATATTAGACTAATGAGACCGTAGTGAGCAATATAATACTCTACAAACAAATCTCTGAAAATAAATGAAAATGTATTTACCATCGCTGTAGATTAGAATCAGTAATATTGTAGTACTGAATCTGTAGAAAGAATACTCTAAACCTGCTGGAATAGCTTTTACATCTTCATAAATTTCTGTACATTTTCACACAAGTATTGAAAATTAAAATTTAACGTACTTATAACTACAGGCTGTAATATTATCATTTACGCCAATTTCACAAATTATCTTTCAAAAAAGCGATCCCGTTTTAGAAAAATGGTTAAGTAACTACTATTATTGTAAAACGTATATGAAACGTACGTATATAAATCTAGAGGTATATTTAGGTAAATAAACATAACACTCTGTATCAAGTAGTTTATTGCTAAAACGACTAAAACGATAAAATAAAAACTGTAGTTATAAGGGGTTCTAACAACTGAAGGCCTAAATGCTTTACGACAATGGTACTAACGAAATTATAGTATAAATATTTAGCATTTTTAAAAATCTATTAAACACAATTTCCGACTAAAGTATATTACACTTTACGCAATTGTCCAGTACCAAATTTTAATAAAGTAGATAAATCCGCCACTATTAGTTCAACTACATTTAAAAAATATATATATATGATTTAGGCGCAGAGCTTTTTGATTGTAAATAAAAATCTAGTATTATTACCTAAACAGGTTCCAAACCTAGAAAAATACACAATTCTTGCCTATTAAAAATAGGCCCCTGTTGTTGATGTCAAACTTTAATGGTGAAATTATTCCAAAAAAAAAGCAAATAATATTGTCGTTCTGTTTTCATAATATTTATAATTACAAATATTGTGAGATGCTATTATGTATTATTATTACTATTATACTAACTACGTAAATGTTAACTTATTAGATAGTTGCCAAACACAAAGAATGTGACGAAGCCAAAGATATAAATTTATCTGTGTAGGTGTCGATATTTCCGCATTGTTGTTTTTCTATGACTATTAATGTTTAGAATAGCGTGCCATATAGCTTTTAATTTGTATAATTTTTGTCATTATTTGCTTTTGTGCAACTGTTGATAATTTATTTTATCAAATTTTGACTGCCTGTTTCTTTTATGTATGTAACTAGAATATGTACTATATGAAACAAATGGCGAATTACAATTAGGGCATAAAACGAAGTATTGAAAAGGAAACAATAATTAAATTATACAATAACAAAGTAAAGTGTTGAAGATTACCTAGTGAAAAAGTAATTTTAGAGCAAGTGTTTTAGCCATATTATACATTTCTGCGGTGGTATTTTCAAAAACTAAACACAAAAAAAAAACAATTTGTTTATATATTCAAAAATAACACCTTAACATAGACTTATACCTGTTGAATATTAAAAGAAATGTTTGTTCTTTTCCTTTTTTACGATGTGCACTAGTTTTTAAGTATTGTGATACCTCCTGTCATAAAATAAAGTTTCTAAGCACCAACAGTATGAGTTTTTGTTATATCTACACACCTTTATAGCTTTAGTATTGTTTTATTTTAAATTATCGTTCAGATAAAATTTTTATAAAATTCAACATGGAGCTAGACATTTTTACCATTTTCGAAGTAATATAAATGATAATTACCCAAGCCTTCTTATTAACCGATTTTCCAAACTGTAAGTAGTTACCTATTTCTCATGCACATTAAGAGTATATTGAGGCAACGCATTAGAGATGGAAAGAAATGTTTATTTCAGGTTTAAATATGCATTGCAGCTCTTTGAGGTGTATTGGAAAAGGGTATAATATAGGGAGGTCCTTTTTCATACAAATTATTATATTATATATTATTGGTTGCGAGCGATTTCGGCAAATAGAATCACATGCTCATCCTTTCTAGCTGGTCTGAAGACGTGATCTTCTTTCACGAAACGAGATTTTTGAGAAAAGAAGGACCTTCTTATATTATAAATAGATGGATAGATAGATAGATATATTTACTTCCCCTACCAGTGGTGTAGGAATTTACAGAATACATAAAAGAAATAACATCAACAACAACAAAAATAAGTAACATACGTACTCCCATTAGGATACATTCCTCTCATTCTACACTGGATGTACGGAGGCTGCACGCGCATGAAAAAACTCCTAGAGTGAATAGTAGCATTTAAGGTCTATCCACACATTACCGAGCCACTGCAGGGACGGAAACAAAATATCGTCGCATATGATTTGAATTGCCACGTTCGCACTTCTCCGTGTCAGTGCATTACCGGGGCTTCAGTGAACGGACCGGGACAGGGACGTGCGTACGTATATCGTTGATACCGATATTTTAGACAAATGCCAGACGTACCAAAATGAATGACGAACTATTGATTTCATTAATTGAAAAACACAGCGTCTTATACACTCCGCCAAAAAAGTATCGCATAATTTAGTTTTGAATCATAAAAGTATCGCATAATCTTTGTTTGTAGCATAAAGTTGTAAATATACTTTAATGCGCTCTAAGATATAATTTCTATGATTGTTTAAATAAAATACAGGCCAAATAAAAACAAGAACTCATACTTGAGATTTTTATTAAAACAAGAAATTATAATTTTGGAAAGAAAAATGTCATAACAGTAGCTTTTAATACTGAGTATTGCCACCTCTGGCTCTTATGACCGCTCGCATACGGTTTGGCAGAGATTCGATTAACCTCCGTATATAAGCCTGATCCAAATTCTCCCACTCGTCACGGAGAGCATTTGCTAGTCCATGCAGGTCCGCTGGGGCAACATTTTGGGTTCGTATCCGTCTGTGAAGGAGGTCCCACACGTGCTCGATAGGGTTCATGTCCGGACTTACCGCAGGCCAATCTAAAACTGGAATACCAACATCGTTAAGGTATTCCTGGACGATTATTGCAACATGCGGTCGTGCATTATCGTGCATTAACATGAATTCGTTTCCTATAATTGGCGCATATGGTACTACATTTTCTTCTAAAATCTCCGTTATATACCTGTGGGCAGTCAGTGTACCTCTGTCTACTGGTACTAACTCTGTACGACCTGTTAAACAGATGCCTCCCCAAACCATAATAGAGCCACCAGCGAAATTAGGTCTAGGCCTGATATTACACTGCGAATAGCGCTCACCGTCTCGTCTGTACACTGAGATACGCCTATCTGAGGTGTAAAGACCAAATCTTGACTCATCTGTGAAGAGTATATTGGCCCAGTCATTAATGTTCCAATTTACATGTTCTCTGGCAAACCTTAAGCGAGCCACTCGGTGGTTCCTAGTGAGACGAGGGGCTGTTACAGCTACTCTAGCTCTTAATCCACTCTGTCGTAACCTATTCCGAATAGTTTGAGTACTCACACGAGTATTTCTGACTCTAGCCAAGTCGTTCTGCAATTGTCTCGCAGTTACATGTCTTCGACGTAATGCTTGTACCTAGTAGTAAATAGCGGTCATCTTGGCGAGTAGAACATCTTGGACGACCTGGTACAGGTCTTCTACTGTAAATGCCTGTTTCCCTATATCTGGCTACGGCTCTAGAAACACTTGACTGATTGATGTTCATCAAATTAGCAACGTATGCTTGAGATCGTCCATCTTCGATTAAAGCAACTATAGCAGCCACTTGTTCTGAAGTTAAATTGCTCATTTTAGTTTTAAAAGCGTTGGTACAGAACTCTGACTTCGCACTTTAAAATTTGTCCGTATAGGAAGACTTTCAATAAACAACTGAACAAACCTTACACATATGCATTTTTCTAAATGTGTTTTTTTAGAAAAAAAAAAGTAAAAACGCTAAGTTCCATTATTTTCTTAGTGTTTTTATAGTTCACATACACGAGGCAAACTTTTTGTGAACGTATAAAAATATCTTGGTTCATAAATGCCCTTTTTTAGTTTATGCGATACTTTTTTGGCGGAGTGTATAATTTGCAAAGCCCAAAATATATAGACTCGGCGTTCAAAAATAATATTTGGAATGATATTGGTAAAAAATTAAATTATAATCTTTGTTCTTGCCATGGTACTGAACCAACCTTGGAAATAAAATACGTTTTCAACAATTCCCGAATCCGAAAAGCATCTATTGTAGCGTTTCCACCCTGAGTTGGCAATCTATCGAGGGCAACTAAAGTTATGAAGAGTGCAAGTTGCGAGTACTATATTGTCAACATTTTTTGGTAACGCCTGAATATGCCGATGATATATTCTAAACCTTTGGGACAAAATTCCAAACGCATTTTCCACTACTCTTCTGGCACGCGTTAAACGATAATTAAAAATGCGTTTAGAGATATGTAAATCTTGCTCCGGGTATGGTCGCATTAAGTATGTTCTAAGGGGAAAGGCTTCGTCCGCTACAATAACATAAGGAGCTTCGGTGATTGTGCCTGACAACGCAGATTCTGCTGGTACAGATAAAGTTTCATGTTTAAGTTCGTTTCCCAGTTTAGAATTCGCAAATATTCCGTCATTACTATTTTTTACTATAGGCTCCAACATCGACGGCAACAAAATTATAGTTAGCATCAACAAGCGCTAGTAATACTATAGAAAATGTTTTCTTATAATTAAAATACCAATGAACCACTACTTGGAGGAGCCTGGATGGTAATATGTTTACCATCCAGTGCTCCCAAGCAGTTAGGAAAGTTCGATAGGGTATTAAAATTATTAGCAATAGATTTCCAGTTTTCTTCAGTTGGTCTAACAGAGTATCTAAACAGAATATCGTAAGCATCAATCGCCACTGACATCTGTAAAATTCTCTGACTTGTGTGAATACTAGTCCGGGACGGATTTCGTATATCCCGGTCCCGGTCCTGACACGTCTCTGCCACGGCACGCTAATGTGTGAATACTCCTTTATCTGCCAGGTACTTCTTAAGGCGGGACCTGATCCGCGCGAGAGAACCCTGCCCCAACCCGGCCGGAAGAGAATTATATATCTGCGTGCCCACACGAATGTGAGAGTTATGGAATTTATTCGTTTTTGCTACTTCACAACGTACAAATTCTGGATTTCGGGTGGGATAATTATGGATTGCTGCGTTGGTCTGAAGGCTTTTGCAGTTTCTATGTATATACACTGCAGCTTCAAGTATATAGAGATGCAGACTGTTGGGACCCGCAACTCGATGAAAGAATCCCTACAGCTATCCCTTGAAGTTAACCCTTTCATTATTCGTATTGCCTTCTTTTGCATTAGTAAAATAGTTTTTAAATTTTTATTTGAGCCCCAAAATAATAATCCGTAGTTTAGATGAGGATTTATAGGAGAAAAGTAAATCATTTTTAACGTAGTGATGTCACAAGAATTTTTTAGCTTTCTTAATATGTATAAACCTTTATTTAGCCTAGAAGTTACAGTATTTATGTATGTATTCCAATTCAACTTTGTGTCTATTGTGAGCCCCAACAATCTGCAGTCCGTCGCACTCTTAATTTCTGTATTATTAATTTTAAGGATATCGGCACCGTTTTCTCCAAATATGATTACTTTTGTTTTGTCGATGTTAAGAACTAATTTATTTGCAACAAGCCAACAAGTCAACAGACGAAATACCGATTCCACATTCTTAATCAAATTCCTCCGGTCATAGCCGGTTACAACTATTGTGGTGTCGTTCGCGTACAGCACGGCGCTGCCAGACACGGACTCGGGGAGATCATTCACAAATAAAAGGAACATGAGTGGCCCCAATATTGAACCTTGGGCTATACCAACGTTAGTGTCGATTGATTTTGACGTATGGTATCGCATACAATTGCCCGCATGTAAATGTCGCACTTCAGTGTGCTGCCTGTGCTGACGCAGGTAAGAATCGAAAAGATTGTATGGAATGCCCCGTATGCCATATTGAAATAGCATCCCTTAATAGGATCGAATGATCTACCAGATCGAACGCTTTAGTTAAGTCACACGCTATGCTACTTGTTTTTTCCGATTTAAATTATCCAGTAATTGGGTTTTGGAACCTTTGGTGTAACAATAACTATCACACTGACAAATGTCAAAGCTAGGTTTTCCACTATCACCAAAAAATTGTTTGGTGATAGTGGAAAACCTAGCATTGACTTTTGTCAGTGTGATAGTGATTTAAATTATAATGAATGTTGTCAACGATATCCGACAAAGCTGTATGCGTAGATTTATTGCTAAGAAAACCGTGCTGATTTGGAGAAAGTAAATAATTTTTTGCTAAATGATGAAGGAGCTGCTCTTGTAATACCGTTTCAAACACCTTTGACAGCGCGGGCAAGATTGAAATGGGTCTGTAATTTTAGGGATGTCTTTTGTTCCCTTTTTTACAAACCGGTATGATTTTTGAAATTTTGAACGCTAAAGGGTAAGTGTCATTTTCGATTAAACTATTAATGATGTCCTGTAAGGGTTCAGAAATCGCACTTGCCGCATGTTTTAATACTTTTACCGGTATGCCATCATGTCCGGTTGTTGGAGTACTTTTGAGACGGCCCATCACGCGTGCTACGTCTTCGCCAGCGATTGGACCGATAAACATTGAATTTTGTACAGAAACCGGCAAGGTACATTGATAGTTGGAATTTGACATTGATTGCTGAGATAATTTTAAAGAATCGCTGAAACAATTGTTGAAAACATTACATATTCGTCGGGGTTAATTTACCAAACGTTTTCATCATTAATTACCTGGAAATCCATATATTATACACCTTTCTAATAAAAGAAATGTTTAATATATTTCAAGTAGCTAATCCCTGCAGTTTCCAATCATTATTATCGAATAAAGAAAAATGACTCCAAAAGTCTCGGTTGTGGGAGCGCTTATTATGTATACCCTATTGAAGTTGGTGAGGATTTCAATATAGGCCTGTGCTTGGAAGTAAAGAGCTACTGAAAATATCGAAAGAGAGTGGAATGCTTACTGGTTATCTGCATGTGAAACTCATAGGAGTCATTTTGCATACACCCTGAAGTATAAGAGAAGTATTGGTACACAGATCATAGTACTTCTAGATTTTTCTGGTCCACTATTGCAAGACTAAAATGTAATCGCGGGTAGTTCCTCGATAATCTATATCTAATCGGATCAGCGAAATGTTTATGTGGATACGAATCGGCTGATGTTAATTATATTGTTCCGGTGTGTGCGTTCTATAAAGGAACAATTAATAGTCTATATAATGCTCTGATACAATATCAATACGTTAAATCTGAAAAAATAAAGTTGCATAATGTAAAATGATTTTGAGAGAAAAACACTACAGTGGCGGCTCGTACATACCTTCAGAAATAGGTGAAGCGTTGCAAAAAGAAATAATTTAGAATTAGGTCCTTTCATCGACTGAACGGCGTTTTCAATAAATTCCGAACAATATCGTTAACGGGATTCATTTTATTTGTTATTACAAGTACAGAAAATATAGCTGTAGATAAATCAACGTAAATACGAATAATATGCAGGTGCAGGGGTGCGTCCGCTGATCGTCGATTTTGAGCGAACTTTTCGGATGCCTGGAGCGAGGTGATTATGTTCACATTGACATACATTCTCCATTTCTTGTGTGTTAAGCTGTAACATTAGTAGTATCTACACAACTAATAATTCATCAATCTTTTTTCCTTTTTATTAGTTTTTTTTTTTTGAGTGTAAAACAGAGAAAAATGAAGAAAATTGCATTAGCGGCTAATGCTCAAATACAGTTAACCGTGTGGGTTGCGTTCCAATAACAATGCGCGGATAAGAAAACCGCGGATAATAAGACAGATTATGGAAAATAAGGGGTTACGGGACATCTGCATTATTTTGATTAAATTTGCTATTTAGTTTAATATTAAAAATTTCTTTAATATTTATTTATTATAAAAGAATGTACATGTTTATTTATATTTATATATTTATGTAACAATAGTTAGGAAGGTTGGAAAAAAATCGTTATGGAGCTCTGTTTCTTCTTTTTCTCGGCCTCTTTTCTTAACTCTTTATAGGGTTCTAATAAATATTGAACACTTCTTTTAAATATTAGACCTCTTCCCATACTAGGATCCAAATCAAGCAGTCGATCGCATAATTGATCAGCCAACCAAAGCAATTCGTTTAATGTTTTTAATATAAAATCCGGTTTAGAGTCAGTTTGACTCTCGTCTTCAGAAACCGTTTCACAGTTAGTAGCAGCACCGCCCTCTTCGAGCTCTTCCAACGTTAATTCTTGATATTCACGATATGATGACATCTCCTCTATGTCAGTTTCGTTTATTGAGCCAAAACCTTCAACCTCTACAGTTCTCGCTACTTCAACAATTTCGACTATGCTAATGTGAACCAACTCTGAACAACTGTCACTCCCTCGTTCTCCATTGTATTCAAGAGACCTTTAAAGGTTTCTTCGCAGATTGTATGATTTAAAAGCAGCAATTACATCTTGATGTAAAGGTTGTAAAATCGAGGTAGTAGTCGGTAGCAAAAACATTACCACAACAATAGGATGTTCAAGTCTTAATGAATGAGGATGGCCATCTTATCAATCAATAAAAGAACTTGAAATTCTAAGTTTATTGATTTCAAATAATCTTCGACTTCTTTTACAAAACAATTTTAAACCAATCACTAAAGAGCTCTGCTGTTACACAAGCTCTATTATTTGCCTTCCAAACCACTGGTAAATTATCTTTACATTTACCCTTTAATGCACGTGGGTTCAGGAATTTGTACACAAGCAACGACTTTAGTGTACAGTAGTGTAAGCCTATCTTTAGCAGCTTTGAAGCCAGATGCAGTTTCTTCGTTCTTAGAGATAAAAGTTCTTGAAGGCATCCGCTTCCAAAAGAGTCCAGTCTCGTCAGCGTTAAACACTTGTTCCAGCTTATAACCATTCTTTCTTATAGCATCCATAAATTCCTCGGGAAAATAGTCGCAGCTTCGTCGACAAATTTTACGTTTTGTAATCGCTTTTTAAAATGTTCAAACCAGCGCTTACTGGCAAGAAAAGATTTTTGACTGCTGCAACCACCACACGATGCTTCAAAGTGAGCATAAAGGTTCTTCGCTTTTTTCACGTATTAGAATGGAACTTGGAGCAACCCTACTCTGCTCTCCGATCCACATGTTTAAGGCTTTTTCAGTTTTTTCAAGTCTGGTGTCCCGTATTGTACAACATTTCTTTGCAGTAATTAGTGCATTTAATAATACTACCACGTATCTTTTCTTCGCAGTTTTTAATTTCTCTCGCGCTTGATTCATTCATTCCATAGATTCTAGCAACTGACGCAACACTTTCACCATTTCTTAATTTGTCTAACAACTCAAGCTTTTTAGATAGTGTTAGTACTATTCTTCGTCTTTTCGCAGCACCACTACCAGATGAAGACATTGTGAGCACAGTACAGCAAATAACGTATCACGCCAGTTGTTTGTGAACCGAACGCAACGCAAGTAGTTTACTCGGTGATTCCTCCGATATTTATAAACCGCGGATAACCGAAACCGTGGATAAGAAAACCGCGGATAATGAGGGATTGCTGTACTTTATATTTTATTTAGTTACGATACTACTGAATCGTCATCGAGCAGAGATGAGGTTATAATTGCTGTAACCCGAAAAAGGAAAAGAAGAAATAAGTTGCAACCAACGCGAATTATTGATTATTTTGAAAACGTTATCCCAAATTTAACAGCAACGCAATTTCAAAGTCACTTTCGGGTGAACATCGAAACGTTTGAAAACACTTTACATGTAATAGGTCCAATTATGGCACCTCAAAGTTAAGGACGTGCAGTGGGTAATATCCTTCTGGGCTTGCGACAATGATGTCACAACTAAAATGGCGGTCGGTTTCAAAGTACCAAAGAGTTTTAGAATACAGATACAATGAATTCTAGGTATAAACCAAATCTTAACGAAATTAAATATTATAAGTAGTAATAAACTATATTAATTACAGATGTGGATATCGTTGCATGTTTTTCTTCAAGGAATACTTATTTCATTTAAATATATATTCTAATGAGCATGTCGGGCAACTTTCGTCGACATATTTTCTGGTGGGATAAAAGCGACGTTCGAGCGTCGGACGCTTTTGAACGATCGCTCGAAAATCTTTTCTGATTTTTCGGACGGTTTGAGCGCGCTCAAGCCGTCGACCGTCAAACCAAAGTATAGGAATACCAAGTAGCGTCACTCTCTTGGTAAAAGAAAATTGCGCCGCCATTTTGTTTTATCCCATATGATTTATGTCACGTGTGAATGGTCATTGTAAACAAACATTTGTGTTTTGTATTTATTATGATTTTGGAATAAGTTTGAACTGTTGTCCAAGTTTAAAGGAAAGTACCACATCACTGTGCAGTGAGAAATTGTAGGAGCAATATAAATATTGATTCCTCGGGGCTTCATTTCTTTGGATTTCCAAAAGATGTTACGAGGTTACTGTTGTAACATACAATCTGTACATGGTAAATAATATACATATCTTCTAGGATGTCATTCTGGGCATTGCTTACTGACCGGAGAGACATTTTAGAGATGGGAAATTGTGGTCGCTTGAAAGTATATCTTCTCTACGTTTACTGTATGAAGAATTAAGTCAAGAAGGAATGGAATATATATACACCAGAAGAATAAATCAAGATTGTCTGGAAAATTTCTTCGGAACTGTGCGACAATAAGGAGAAACTGTCTAAACCCGACCCCGATACAGTCAAATAAAATTAATAAATTTTACGACATTCCAGTTGATTATAGACACATAGATATATCCGAAGAAAATGCTCTTACTTATATCGGAGGATATTTAATTAAAAAATGTCTGGAAAAACATTCTTGTGTGAAATACACTGAATGTTCAAACGTATAACGATATCATTTTGATGGCAGTTCCAAAATTAATGCATTCTATAGAGCCCATTACCAGGATGATTATAATTTATTTGGTAATTTAAAGTTGCCTGACAGCAGCTTTTATAGCTTTATTAATGAAATGGATTCGTATTTTCCAACACGTATTTGCAAAAAAAAAAAATGTTAAACTTGAATTAGTTAGGCTCATGAAAAACATCAATTGGCCTTTTCCCAGTGGAATATTTAATAAAATTATTTGTTAGAACGAACATTTTTTATTCGTTAAAATTTTACAATAGATTGTTGAAAACAAAGCCACGACGAAATAGAAAATTAATAAATCTTTTACATTTGTAAATAGTTGTTTAATTTACCTGATCGACATGTTTAACATTTAAATAACGAATTTGTTTTAATGCTAAAAAACACGTTTTAATTTGTTTTTAGACATATTACAAGGATATTACTTACATAGACATTTTTAAATTTCACGCAATGGATAAAACAAAATGGTAGAAGGTCACCGAAAACTCTCCGTAAAAACCCATGTATAAAAACGTTAGTGACGCTACTTGGTCTACCTATACTTTGGTCAAACCCCAGACTCGAGCGCACTCGAGCTTCATTATTGGGTGAAGATCGCGAGCCCTGTAAATTTAATTTAAAGGTCACCGTTGCCATAGCAGCCACTTGCGCTAGCAGAGGTGCAGCGGCCACACGCTTAGCTCTTCACTTGGGTAATTATCACGTAATTAAGGTCATTTTAAGAGCTATGTAGAACATTGGAAAACGCTCTAATCAGATACAATAATTTTATGTACTTTTTTACACTAAATCTCTTCATTTATTACGAAACAAAAAATCATTTTAACGAAAACGAAATCTACGTTTTGAGAGAATAAATCCCGATCTTTTGTCCAGAAAATTCATTAAAAGCCAATCCAGTGTAATATCGTGTTTAATCCTTACCTAATCTCCGTTACTTTACAACATAAGATGGATGTAGAAATGCTCTTCATAGACTTTCAACAGGCTTTCGATTCGACTCAATTAAAAGAGAGAAATTAATAACAGCATTAGAAGAATTGGGGATAGAGAGAAACTAAGAAACCTGATAAAAATGACTGAGAAATTCAAAAGTTAGTATAGTAATACAAAAGGGTGAAACAAAGTTCTTTACAATCAACAGAGGAGTTAAACATAGCGATTCACTCTCGGTAACCCTCTTTAATCTAGCGCTGGAATATGTGATGAGGAATATAAACAAAGGGAACCTCAGTTATTATTACAAAACATAATAAAAATAAATGTTAGAGGAAATAGTAAAAGAAGAAGGAAAAATTGGGCTAAAGATAAACCAAAGTAAAACAAAAATAATGAAGATTGGCAAAAATCAAAAAGATGGAAGAATAAAGATAGGGGACTATGAATTTGAGCAGGTGGATAGATTTAACTACCTAGGAGCAATGTTATCAAAAGACAGAGACAATAAAATAGAAACTACAGAAGGAAAAATGATAGTAAATAAAGCTTACCATGCTAATAAAAAACTTTTAAGAAGTAAGCTACTTACCAAGAAAACTAAATTAACAATTTACAAAACATTGATAAGACCGACGATGACGTATGCAGCAGAAACAACGACACTTACAAAAAAAGACGAAGAAGATTAAGAATCGTAGAAAGAAAAATAATGAGAACAATTCTAGGACCTGTGAAGATAGGAGATAATGAGTATAGAATAAGAAGGAATGATGAAATAGCACAAGAATTGGGGGGCGAGGACATAATGAGAAGAATTAAAAGGCAGAGAATAAAATGGGAACCGGGAGGCAAAAGAGCAAGGGGAAGACCAAAAACACGATGGTTGAAGGAGGTGGAAGAAGATCTGAGAGACACCGGATTTGGCAAATGGAAGAAGAAGGTAGAGGACAGAAACTTATGGAGACAAATACTGAGAGCGATTTAGAGGAAGAAAATGGGGATTGATCCACCCCAATTTGAAATGGATCTAGAAAGCTTATATAAACGGCACAACCCCACAAGGGATGTTAAGCCATCATATATATAATCTCAGTTACAGCTCGTCTAAATGTGGACGCTGTGTGCCCTTACATTATACATCTAGGCATCCTAGGTAAAACACTAAAATCAGTACGAAGTATATTGAATGAGATCTTAAGTTTATTTATTTAATCTTATCGTTAGTTAGCATTTATTATCTTGCCTTTCTCTTCTCTCTCCACATCAAATTATCTATAGTAATTATCGGTAGTTTATAGCATAAATAAAACACCTTTTGATAAAAATGCTTCTTTATTTAAAAGCATATAAGACAAAAAAAAACAAAACAAACACTCACAACATATACATATAATACAATATCTTTGTGTACAAAATAAAAATAAAACAACTCAAAACTTGCAATATATACCACATTTCTGTACTTCGAGGCATCCATTCTTCCTCTACGACATAATAATAATGTAATAATTTATCTAAAAAAAAAACACATCTTTATCGTCACTACCTCCATCATCATCACTTAATATAACTGATATGATATAATTTAGATATATTTATATAAAAGTTTTAAAATAAACACTCAGTAGAATCTTGTAACATTACATTTATACAGTCTTATAAAAAAGAAATTATAATTAAAAAATCGCGTTCATCGATCTTTCAACAACGTGTTCCGTTTTCTTATTTCATTTTTTATATGCAAAAACTAAGCTACAACGTCATCTTTTGTTTACTTTTTCTCAAATTGTTCCCAATTCAAAGAAAGGAAAACCAAATAAGCTGGAGAAAATTTTATATAACTACGAACGACTACAGGTAAGAATAAATAATAACTGCTTTGAACACAAATTCTATCTAAATAGCTGAAGCTAAGAGTATTGTTGATAGTTCTAAATAACGAATTTTGTGACAATAAATATCAGCTAATAAATAACCTTAAATATACTTTCTTTTGTTTGATATTGTTACCTTCATTAAGGAATAAATGCGCATTCATTTGCTTATACAGCAGCGTCTTTTATTATTAATACATCCAATAAACTAATTTTCTGAACGCGCAGTTAGTTCCTAATGATTTTATTCAACAAATCATATCTTTTAGGATTTAGTTAGAAATTAGATCGATTTATAAAATTTTATATTAAAAAAAGCATCTTTACAGGGGGCGTTAAACGATTTAAACATCTATTTGGCTTAGAAGCTAACAACGTACAAGTTTACAGTGTAAGCAAATATTGGAATGCTTCAATACATATTAAGAATTAAAAAAAAAAACAAAATATAGGAAACGAGATAAGCTTATTTATAATTTTATGATTATGAAATGGGGACGTCTGCTATTTTTATCACTGCTGATTTACTGTGTCTTTATCCTCTATGTAAGTATATAAATGCTACATGGAAGATTACAATAAAAAGCTGCTATTTATTATCAAAAATCATATGAAAAAAAGACATTAAAACTTCGCAAAGAAATACGAAAGGCCTGTTCAAGTGGCAGCGATATGTTTTACAAACTAACTATCGACAATCTGGCCCGAATTAACGTTAGTTGGAGCGGTAGTCGAACTGGACGAAACGTTCTGGGTGTACAAAGGATACTGAACGTACGAACAGTTCACCGGCTGAGGTAAGCTTGGATGAAAAGCACTGGATATTTCGCTTTCATTATCAGAACCCTGAGAGGGCAGCATCACGTTCTGCATCGCCTCTTTGTGGTTCTGCGCATAAGGGTCTATTTCTGGATATTTGATCCTAATCGCATCCACTACGTCCAACAGATTCTTAGAATCCATGGCTAAGACGTGAGCTGCGCTCAGCATTCCCCTGCGAAATAGAATTTATGAAGATTTTACAAACTCAACAAAACAGATCAGACTTACTTTCGATATTCAGCATCCAAGGTTGTGTTACTGTAATTTTGTGCCAATCTCATAGCGTTAACTAGATCTGCCATGTCCTTGGAAAGCACTTTATGCGCCATTTCGACTTCTCTATGCGCGTTAGCGGGAAAGTGAGGGACTATTGCGTCTACGCTCGCCAACAAAGTTCGTAACTCCAATCCGACCTCTCTAACGTGATCCAAATAGGCTTCAGCATTTGACTGCTGCACACCTTGCGAAAGTGTCATCACCGCTTTCACCACGTGCGTTGTACAATCATACACTTTGTCGTTTGTGCGATCCAAATCTGCTGTAGGTGTAGGCTCCGTTCTCTGTACAAAAGAAAAAAACACAATTACATCTTTTCTGTCTGCGTTGTATCACAAAATAGCAAATTATCAAGAGTTTCACTCCGCTGATTAAAAATACTAATATCTATCCTTTTTTTAATCAATTTCTGGCGTGTCGTTTGGATCATTGCGCATTATAATTTGTCTGTAATGAGCTTATGCGCAGAATCGAAAAGTCTTGCAAACAAAGTAAAAATGTGGATCAAAAAATAAAATCCTGATCATAAGGAATAGGAATTGGACTAGTGTTAGGTCGGTCTGGTACATGCATGAGCGCGTACAATTTATATTGAGTACACATCTATTCATGCGTACATAAATGGAACCGGCTTCTTCACATGAGTAATATGTGTGGGGATTTTGTACCCACATGAGCAGTGTACGCCACGTTGGCATACATGAGCAATGTACGCCTCGGTTTACGAAGATCGCTGGGAATACGAGTTCGTATCTTAAGGCGTTCTATTAATACAATAAACGAATTATATGTACCTATACTCAAATACAGACGCTATTTTGCTTTGACTTGTAGCGCACCTGCACAATAGAATAATAAACAACTGAATATAAACAGTGTTTTACATTAATACATTTTATCCATCGTTCCATACCGTATCACAAACTAGGTAGCGATACATGATTACGTATACTTTATACGGGTGGTCAGTAAAGTACGGATAATCGTTAGGTAGAACGATTTTATGATTAACTCTGAATCGACAATCTTAATACAAAAATGTTGTATGGTCATTTGTTAAGGCACACGAGAACATGAAATTTGAAAATGTGCAACTAAAAATAATTCAAATTTTTTAAATCTATAGGAAACCATGTTTGTTGTTGCACCAGGATGGTGTAGTAAATCGTTTTATTTTAATATTTTACCGTTTTACATTTCCTTAATTACTTTTTTTTACGTTAAAGTACATATGGCAACATCGGGCCAGAATAACTTTTGTAATTTGAGAAATAAATATTATTTGTCACATTTTGAAGTTTGTTAGTTTTATGTTCATTATTTTCGTTCCCATTATTTCCTTACGTTTTGTGATATACACAGCAATTAATAATGTATACATTTAGCGAAAACTCTGACACAAACATATTTGGTTCTTGTAATGAAATGCGCACATGTCAAATCACGAATATGCAATACGGTATACACATAGGCAGCACCCATCGACTAATACATTTCCAAGATTTGATCAGAGACTTCGTGAAACAGGCAAATTTGTCCCGACCGAGTGATGCAAGCAGCCCAAGACATCGTTGCAGGGTTTAAGTTGAATATTGTTAATCAGGATCCTACTTGCAGCATTAGACAAATAGCTGAGGAAATAAACCTTCTAAAGTAAGACAACAGTTATTTCATCGCTTACGGAAAACCTTTTAAGACCATTTCATGTTACAAAAGCGTAGCCATTATATGAAAATGACAATTTGCATAAAATAATATTTTGCAATAGAATTTTAAACAGAATTCAAGTAGAGCAAAACTCTTTATTACTTATTTTGTGGAGTGATGAATGCATGTTCACAAGAGATGGCGTCTTCAACAGTCACAATTTCCATATTTAGGCGGCTGCAAATCTCAGAGCTATTCGAGAATTTGGACACCAAAGAAAGTTTTCTGTGAATGTTAGGCTAGGTATCCTAAACCTTCAGATTTTAGGACCAATATTTCTCCCGAATAGATTAAATGCAAATCAATACGTAAATGTGTTGGAGGAAGTATTGGATAACGTTCCATTAAACGTCAGAACCAATATGTATTACATGCATGACGGTGCACAAGCTCCCAATGCAAGAATTACAAGAGAATAGTTGAACGAACGTTCTCCAGATAGGTAGATCGGGCGAAATGGGCCAATATCATGGCCTGCAAGGTCACCAGATATGAATCTCATTGTTTGGATCTTTTTAAAGGAAAAATTGTATGCGACACCTCCCGTCAGTAACCAGGAAATAATAAATAGAATTAGCGCTACAATACAATTAATTCCCATACATATGTTGCAACGCATCCTAAATTCAATTCCTCAAAGGCTACAGCTCTGTATTTAAACTAATGGCTACCAGTCTGAGCATTTACGTTAATATTTTATCATTGTTATTTTCATTACACTTAAATAAAACTCGCCTTTTGTCATGTCTTTCCCACTGATTTATTGCTGATTGTGTAAGGTGTTGCCAAATTTACGCATATTTTAAACAACTCGTGTGGCTTAACAAGGACATTACAACATTTTTGTACTAGGATTATCGACTTAGGATTAATTATAGAATCGTCCTACCTGCCGATTATCCGTCCTTTTTTGACCACTCTATATATATGTTCTGCTACAAAACTTGTAGATAATTCTTTATAATTTTTTTAATTAATCCAACACTGTTTTATTCTCCTTTCATACAGTCAACGTCATCTATATATTTTCATTTACTCCACAGATATGCTACACCCCATATGTAAGATGGCAGGAAACGTACACAGGTACACTAAATTTACCCCTCCACAGTGTTTTGGGTACATCACAAACCACTGTGGAGTCGACCTCGGTACCGAGGGGGGAGGGGAAGGGGCTTGTCACACAACTAAGCCTCTGATTATTATTTTTATATACCTTTACTGTGACTGTACTAGTTATTCGTTAGTGAAGTATTTAAATAAATATGATGAACAAAGAAATGAATCTTTTAAAGATTCCCTCAGGGTAAGTAAGTTCTTTACTATTTTAGTTATACAAAAATAAGATTTCTAGAATCCTAATCCAAACTAATAACTCATATATCTCGTTTTAATATCATAAATAGAATTCAAATCTCCCGCTAAATTCCCGTTATAAAATCAAGTATTATCAAATAATGCCAACTTAAACTGCTCGTGAAATTAACCCACAGAATCAAATAATAACCTTACACACAAAATCCACTAGATTTACTGTTATCATACGATAATATAACCTAACATTCCCTTTACGCTTTTGACGCCAGTTATAGATTCAAAAGATGATAAAATCGCTTACTTCAAGTACGAAAAACTGCTCTATTATAATCCAAATATTTATTCCAATTCCAAAACAATCATTTCAGCTTCCGAATGGTGATCCAACGATCTCACAGCAAATAGGCTCAAACAGAACTCTTCAATAGGCCCCAAGATTAGAAATACGCCACCCCAAATCTCGAAATCACTGGATTTATATCATCTTGGCACTACACACGCAATACTCTCATTCTTGTAAGTGAATTTGAAAAGTTAAGGACTTATATTGTGATAGAAATTTAAAATTTCTAGATAATTATTCGAAAAGCAACTACACTCAGGAAAAACCGAAAAGTTGTTTCCAACAACTTGATATCTCCTAGGCAAAAAGGACCCCAGCAACAATGATAGATATCGTTTCCAACGATAAGACTAATATAGCAACCCACGTCGAACATACATCGAAGAATACATATTTCCTAAAAATCCATGGTAACCTGCCCTTTTTTTGAATTAGATACGAAATAAGTAAGTTTTTAGTTTAAATTTTAACATATGTTTACAAAATAAATAAATAGTTCAAAATACATTTACATAAATAATTTTATAGTTGATATTTGATTCTGTAGGTTATGTTTAGTATGATATATCATAGCAGTTCATATTCATATAGTACAAAACAAAATACCTGTACTTATATGTAAGTATATAACTAAACAACCACCCTAGTTTTTGTAAATAAGCAATCCTCAAGCGTCTAGCAGTGCTCTTAGAAATTAGGGGTGCTGAAATACGACACTTGAACAATTAGGCGTGGAACTCGCTAGAGTTAATTCTAGTTAACTGCAGGTGCGGAAATGGGAAGTGCGAAAGTGGCAAGACACCAAGTTAACGCAAGAAAAGTAACTACCGTTGTACCACTTGTATACAATGATGCTATAATTTTTGTCCGTGAATAAATAAAATATGATTTCATTTTTGAACCTCTATGCTGCGACAAAACACGCCGATCCTTATACATTTTACAAACGACTTACGTTGTCAGAGATTCGACTTCTACAAAAAAACGTAAAAATATCTACAGAGAGACGTTATTCAGATATTTTTTTAAAGAGAACATATTGTTCGCTTATTATTCTTAAGATCACAAACATAATAGAGAAGAATTGCTTCATATTGCAATATTTGCTTTGTAAAATAGTAATACAAATCAATGTTACTCAATTTTGATTTGTAGATAATAAATATTGTTGTGAATAACGAAGTCAGAAGTCAAATTTGTCAAATAAATAAATAAAATGAACAATAGACAAAGAATGTTTTCAAAAGGAACGTACCCGTGGTTTCTCCCTATCACTATCTCCACTTGGTGTGGCAGATCTGTCTTGTTTAGTCGAAATCGTAGTTAAAGTACTTGTCACGGAGCTCGCTGGTGATTGCGTTTTACTACTCGATTGAGATTCGGTCCCGCTATGCACTCCATTGCCAGTGAGAGACATATTGGCCAGACTAGATGATAAATTACAGGACGTGGATGAAGAAAAATTCGTCGACAGAGGACTAGTTGGTACAGAACTCATCGAATGTGGATAATCCAGAGAAAGTTCAGTATCTGATGATGTGGCAATACTCAATCGCTTTTTCTAAAAAGGGAGTAACAGATTAATTAAACTGAAATAGGAGATATTTCTTTATGGTTACCAAATTAATTTCGGTCTCAGTCAACCATTTTTGGTCTTCTTCCGATTCCTTCTGTTGCTGCCTCAGTTTCTGCTCGAGCACATGTTTCTCGATGATTGGGCGCGGCTTGATGTTATCTACCAACATCATATCACCGTACAAAGATTGTTGGGAAGGCGTGGGCTGAAATAAAAATTATTTTACTATGGTTTTAATTCGAACTTTCGAAATTTATGGTTAATTAAAATATTTCGTAATCTTGGCAAAGCTTTTCAATGATGACTATTTTTAATAAAAATAATTTTAAGATGTAAAGAAGAAGCAATAATAGTTCTTGCAATTATTCAAAATTTACCACGTAACATATTTGCCACCACTTGGCACTTAAGATGGAGTATCAAATCATTTCAAATTACTATTTCCTATCCTGTTTTAAACTTGATGCCTGAAAAAATTTAAACCATAGATCCATTCAACTAGACCTCCGTGATCAAATAATTACAGGTTTATTATTCATCAGGGTGAACGAACAATATTGATCACACAAGTGACGTATATTGTTCGTTACTTTATCGACATACTGTACGGGCTGGTCCAAATTGCTAACTCGCTTGTCGTTTTAACATTTTTAAGGCACTTTTATGAGTAGACTCAACTAGTTAAATCAGATTGTTATTTTATGCACTCGTTTTTGGTCTGCTGCATGAAGTTGATTTTTTTTAAATGTAAATCGTAGATATAGTGTTTTTTTCTCTTTTCAAAAATATATAGTTTATGGGTTCGATTTCCACTAATTATCTAATGAAACATAAAAGAACTAACTATTTACATTTTTAATTAAAAAACTATCATCTAGTATCCTATGACAGGGAAAAGACTGTAAAAAACAGTCGATTTCCTCTATCAAAGTCAAAGATTTGACATATGAAACACGTCATAATGATAATCTTGGAACTCAAGATGCATACATTACTGCGGGCAAAAAAAAACCTAACAAACTCAAGTTTTTTCACCGTCTTGCCACGTGATAAAAAAGTGATAGACAGATGTTCTGATGAATCGTGGCTGCTATAGCTTTTAAAAAAATGATACTCCGATATGAATTCGATGTTTTTTTTAGTTATTTAATATTTCTGCGTTCTGTACTATTTTAGTTTCATTGCTCCATGTGATGATGTTTCATGTATCGATCTTATTACATTCAATAAATGAATTATCATTTATACTATTTTTTATTCTATAAAATAAAAAAAAAAACAATGTTATTTCACTTTCCGTGGGCACAATGAAAAATTTATAGGCTCATAATTTGGCTAAGAACATTTAAATTTTGAGTTTATTTTAAACTATTATTTCTATTTAAATTCTCTATTAAATATAACTTAACCAAGCGCATTAATAGTCATCAGCAGACCTCAAAATAAGAACCCGAATCAATACAATAGAGCACAATCAAAAACTAAAGAACTTCAAGTCTATTCGTGCAGAAATTGGCACTAATGATACGTTGTCAAGCTAGCTTAGTGTAATACCTATTACATACGCTTAACTATCGACTGTGATTGAGAAACACCTGCTTGCCTAGATTCTAAAACAGAGCTTCAACGTATATTTTTACGATAGTAATTAAATAACTGACCAAGTTCCGAACTGCTTACGCGATTTACGTTATACGCGTTAGTTAACTGCACACCTATTTCTTGTGTATCTAGCTGTACTCATGAAATCAAGTGCGACCAATATTACGTCAGTTTAAGTACGTGATAAATTTCTGAGTTTAAAATTCTTATTTATGTTACGTACTATTGATGAAAACGGATCGCTAAAAAATGAATTACACAATTATAAAGGGGTAGTAAAGCACAAAATGTGCAGAAAAATCTTAATGGACAAATAGACGATTTTAAAAATATGTGCTTTTGTTGTTCATTAACAAAGAACCAAGGCAAAAAGTCAATTGACATGACATAGTATTCACGTTATTTCTATTGCAAGAGGCTTTAAAATTCTTTCGAAAACTTCCGTGTTCGATTCCTTAGCAACGTTCAACTATTACAATAAAATTTTGGAGGTCATTTAAATAAAGTGATCCGGCAGACTCTAATCCTCTATGTAATAATATATCAATTTATTGACATTTGGTATACGAATATATAATGTACATACATAACACATCACACAAATGTCGAAAAGACTAAATCACCTAATGGTGTTCTTCCTTTAGCCTTCCAGCCCGTCCAAATTTTCATAGGAGAGCCAAAAGTAGAATTTATTTGCTTCGTTCACGTTCAATTTCTCCAATTTAGTTTCATTTCATTTTCCAAAAACCAAATATAACGTAACAACCTTAAGGTAACAACCTTAATGGCAATCAAAAACAGCATTAGAGTACAATCATGATCACTCGCATTTGTTGCATTTGATTCGAAAATAATTAACAAGAATTACATCAAAAAATATTTTAAATGCAATTTTCCAGAGTTTAAAACTAAACGCATCTAGAGGTTGTACCATTGTAGTTTCGTCTATTGACACGTGTTAAGTATAAGTCTAAGAACTGTGCGTATTAAGTATGTTTTGAAATGAAATTTGAAAATTTTGATAAGTATATGTTGTAGTGCTACATTGAATCAAGTAAAAATGACGCTTAGGTATGCTGCTGATTTGTATTTAAATCGCTACCCGGATAGAAGGCAACCCAATGGTAAAATATATAGTAGACTGAAGAAAAACTTAATTAATTATGGATCTTTCGACAAAGCACGACCAAAAAGGTATTCTAAAGAAGGAGAAGAAGATGATGCTATTAACGTTTTAGGAGTTGTTGCTGAAAATCCAAAAGTGTCAAGCCGTCAAATAGACAATAAAGTTGGTGTATCTCCGGTTCGTTCACTTAGAATTCTAAAAAGACATAAATAGAAACCATATAAAATCAGAAAAGTGCATCATCTACATCCAGGTGATTATAACCGCCGTTTGGAATTTTGTCG
The DNA here is from genome assembly GCA_949128085.1 of Cetonia aurata. Classification (NCBI taxonomy): domain Eukaryota; kingdom Metazoa; phylum Arthropoda; class Insecta; order Coleoptera; family Scarabaeidae; genus Cetonia; species Cetonia aurata. The sequence continues at coordinate 19,104,891 of OX421883.1, forward strand.
GTGGTATTTAGAAAAACAACAGCAGGATGAATTTTTCTTTAGGAAAATTATATGGACCAACGAAGTCCACATTAGTAGCTCAGGCATTTTTAACAGAAATAACGCGCATTGGTGATCTGATATCAACTCACCCCAAGTGGTCAACAATCAAATTGAACGAGGGAGATACGGTTTTAGTGTATGGTGTGCTATTATGGACAATCATATCATTGCATATCATATATACCGAGAAAATTTAAACGCTGAACGTTATCTGCAAATCTTACAAAAAAAAAATTGAAGAATTCATGCCATTACAACAAAGAAGGGCGCACCAGCACACAATGCTCGAATTATAACACAATTTTTAAATAATAATTTTGGAAACAATTGATTAGGACCAAATGGGTCTGAGAGATGGCCGCCAAGATCGCCCGACTTGACACCCATTGATTTCTTTCTGTGAGGGTACGTAAAATATCGTTTATATAAAATACCGCAGAATAATGTTCATAAAATAATCCATAATTTTGGAGAATGTCTAAATACTGGTTCTAACACTCATATTTATCAATTGCATTATAGGCAAGTGTAAGGAGAAGATGTCAGTTGTATTTGGACAATAATGGGGTGCAGTTTGAACATTTGATGTAATAAATTTCTAGTTCTGTTGCATTATAATTTATATATACGGAATTTTATTTAGTATATATAAGTTAAATAGTAATGAAATGGGTTTTATTCATTTCAGAAATACAAGCTTGTGTTTGTCATAGACTACTTGATGATAGCTTTTAAATTAAAAATGGGAATAGTTGGTTCTTTTATGTTTCATTAGATAATTGGTGGAAATCGACACCATAAACTATATATTTTTGAAAGGATAAGAAAACACTCTGTCTAACTATGTCATTGCCTACTATACATTACTTTACATTAAAAAAAATCAACTTTATGCTGTACACCAAAAACGAGTACATAAAATAACAATCTGATTTAACTAGTCGATTCTACTCATAAAAGTGCCATAAAAATGTTAAAAGGGTTTTTTCGCATCGTTAAAGACAAGTTAGTTATTGGGCATTCTCGAAAACTCGAAAAACTCAATTTTTGGCTATAACTTAAAAACAAAAGAATATACCTAATGTTCGTTTTCGCCATTGAGAATATTTCGAAAAAAGAGATCGAGACTTGGCCACTCTTTTTTCCTATCTCTCATGGTTACCGAGATGCCCTATTCTGACAAGTTATTTGGACTACCCCATAATGTGTGTTTAGAGTGATTACAGCCATCGTTATTACATTACCATTGTTTCTTATTGATTTATTCCTATCTATTGATAAAAATGCTGTATTGCCAATAATGCCATCAACAAAGGTGATCCGAGGCAATGCTTTCATATTTAAACTTCTATTAAATAAATACACTTTAAGAAAGCATATTAAAAAACCATAAATAAGAAAATAAAATAATCATGTGATATTACGTGTTTAGTCACTTTTATAACGACAAAAATAAATACGTTTAAAATGAAGCATTATTATGGATGATAAAAGGACCAAAATAAGGGATGCAAACTCAAATGAAATATTCTAAAGGCACCGCAATTTAATACGCTGAGGTGCTTTACATCATATCAACATGCTTTGATGGGAATCCATGCTTCGTACGCTCATGCTAAAATAACAGAACATTGAATTGTCTAATAAACAAAATAAACACATCAACTATGTAGAAAAATCAAATCGGTGCAATCCTAAATTATTAAGTTTAAAATAATAAATGCAATTTTCGTGTACGTTTAATAGCAACAAAGTCAAGCATTTTGAGTCTCAGTTTCCTTTTGAATCTTTTACCTATAAAGAAAATATCCCAGCGACAAATAGGATAATTATTCCTAGAGCTTTATTGCTATTAAACGGTGTTCTAAGACACTTTGATTACTGTAAATAAATGAAATAATAAATAAATAAATAAATAATAGTGCAGCTGTAAAATACAAATATTAATGCAAAACACCGATTGAACAGCCAACACGTGGAAATCCAAAAGCCATGCTCGAAATGCTTCGAACCTGAGTTCGGATTTCCCTTTCGGCAAGTTGCGGTTGAACGACAGTCGCTTTCTGTGCGAAATACGGAGCTTTGTGGGCGCAACTTTTAACATCAGCACCGCCGAAATCATATATACTTTCTTCGAAGTATTGCACTTTATCGCTGGGATACACAGTGTACATAGTAGGTTCGGCGTGATAACTGGGTATACGATCAGAGTATATAATGTGAGCGTTACGTTCCAGCGAGCCCATTTTAGGCGAAAATGTGCCAGGAGAATTCGGGGAACCACCGTGCGACTTCCTTTCTAATGAACCCAGCTTGGGACTGAACATCCCCGTCTTGTCCAGGCTACTGTGACTGCTGCTGATCAATTGTGCGTTTCGCTCTAGGGAGTTCATCTTCGGTGAGCTAGATTTTCGCTCTAGAGATCCCATTTTGGGCGTACCGCTGCCGGTACTCGACCTAGATGGCGTACGTTCTAGCGTGCCGGTCGTCTTTTGTTTCATTTGAGTTTGGTCGGCGGATGTTTGTGATATTAAGGGAGGAGTGGAGGCTTCCGGGACTTCAGGATCGAGCTTCTGGAGGCTCTGTATTGGAATGGGTTGCGTTTTAAGGATAGGTTCGGGGGCATCGTCTTTGTTCTCAAAATCTACGGCTACTGTGTTAAATACCGATGCTGGTGTTGTATAAGCCGATGGGCAGAATCCTCTGTCCGCGTTCTCTTTGAGTAGGTGAGCCAGAACTTCTGGGTTCTTCGCCACAATATACGTCTGGGGGATTTGATTGCCCGTGCCTGCGGTTGCCAGTGATGTTGAATCCACACCTGTAATAAAAAGAAACGCATTTTTTTAGTGTAAAGTTAAGAGAAGGCGTGTACAGCATCAAGAAGTCAAACGATTTAAAACTAATATTGTCCGAGTTGAAGGTAAAACTATTTTTTTATAGAAAGGTAGGATCTAGAAGATGATGCTAAAGTTTTGTGCCTACCTTGCATTGGATACCTAGCTGGTTTTGGAGGTGGTGATATATCATCTCCAGATCCCCACGACATAGCTGCAACTCGTCGATTTTCTCGCTTTAAGGTTTCCTGAGCTGCCGATTTTTCTTCAATTAAGATCTCACTGCAAGAAAAAGATTAACAATGTAGGTAATCATAAAAATCTTGCATTTGTAATATATGGTAATCAATAATCGTGTATAACAACTTACTGTAAAATTTCCTTAATCTCCTTAAACGTAGGTCTTTTACTAGGTTCATACGACCAGCACACAGACATTAATGAATACAATCTGGGTGGGCAATTAGGAGGTAAAGCTAATCTCTCTCCGTTTTCTATTTTGCCGATCACATCGTTATTCTTCACGCCTTGGAAAGGTTTCACACCGAGCATCAAAATTTCCCACATACACACACCTGCAACAAACAGAATGGTTGTTTACCTTCTTCGACAAGTGAACTCGCACTAAATATTATTTACCGAACATCCATACGTCGCTAGCTGTCGTAAACCTACGAAAATTTATACTCTCCGGGCTCATCCATTTGATGGGTAGTTTGCCTTTGGACGCCTTATAGTAACTCTGATCTTCCCCCATCCATCGCGACAAGCCGAAGTCGGCCAACTTGACGCAGGTGTGGGAACTAACTAATACGTTTCTAGCCGCTATATCTCTATGTACATACTTCTTAGATTCTAAATAACTTAAAGCGGTCGAAAGCTGGAATGCATATAGTAGGAGCGAGCTAAGATCTAGTTGGTTTTTGTTGTTCTGAAGGTAGGCACGTAATTCACCTAACTTCGATAATTCCATCACTATCCACACTGGGGAATCTGAACATATACCCATCAGTTTAATGATGTGTTGGTGATCGAATTTTTGCATTATGTCTGTAAAGTAAACACAAGCGTTAAAATAGAAATTTTGTATTATCGAATAAGTTTTAATTGCATATGTTGAATCTGAACAACATTAACAATAGACACGACAATCAGAAGAGATGGGATGTCTTTCTTCTGCCTTTTAGAAAAAGAAAGCGTATCTAATTCTAACACAGGAACTGCAAATAGACGCAATGAGTCGAGTTAGTAAAATTAGACTTATCTAAAACATACTTTTTGTAGGATGAAAAATACTGAAACATTATAATAGTCACTTTCTTTATGGAAACATTTGAAAATAAAGCCACTGAAGTGGCCTGGTTAAAGTTAACATATGCCGACGATACGTTTGAGATATGGCAGTATGCAGGAGAGAAATTATAACAATATCTGGAACCCGTTAATGCACAAAACTAACCCATCAAGTTTACAATTGAAAAAGAGAAATATGGAAATGCAAAAGTATCGATTTGTAAATGTGTCAGGCTCACTAGGAAAGAACTTTTTCGGAGTTCATCTCCCAGGATCTAGAATCACCCATTCATCACTGATAGATTGGGATAGAAGAACCAGGGAAAACTGGCAGGTAGCAAAGAATGTGGTGAATATGAAAAGGTGAAATAGGCAATCAACTCATTAAAACCATATAAATTGCCAGGATAGGATGGCATTTACCCAATTAAGTTACAAAAGAGTCCGGAACTTTTGTTGCAGAAACTTGTTACTTTGGACAAGTCTCGCACTGGGTTACATACCAACTGCCTGGAGACAGATCAGAGTTTCTTTTATTTCAAAACCTGGCGAAACGGGACATGATGGACCAAATTCCTTGAGATCAAATAGTCTGATGCCAGTTATTCTAAAAACTCTCGAAAAACTGCTAGAGAGGCACATAAGGGATGATATACTACCATCGCACAGTGGTCAATATACCTAGCAAATCCGGACATCGGCTCTAATTTTCTTTTTAAGAGTTGAAAATTTAAAAAAAATTTTTTTTTTAAATTTAAGTTTTTAATTATTACTTTTTCAGGTTGTTTCTTTTAAACTATTAAAGTTTCAGTTTTAAAGTTTTTGAAATGACGTCGATTCGTCATGGATAAGCATAATAAAAAATATTTTTTACTGTGGAAATTATATATTTCACATGTTTACATTATTTTACAGTAAATGGTAGAAGTACTACAGACATAAGAAGAGTAACAGTTAAACATTTAAAAGTTATCATCGGACGAAATGTTCTCCAACTCCGTTTCAACATTTTCAGGGTTGACGATTAAAAGCGTTTTAAGCTCCGCATCTATTTCTCTGGGTAGATGTAATTTTGCCCCAACCCTTTTGGAACTAAGAAATGGATCGGAGCTTACTATCAATCTATGAAAAAGATCATAATTAACTTTTTGGGAGCTTATTTTTCGAGTATGATGTTCCCTGTAGCGCCGAATGTCCCGATTTCTAGTTTCTTGGGCTTCTTCAGATAGTTCACCAATTGGCACCACAGCCTCTTGGATTACGGCTGTTCCGTGCAGTAAAATTTTGTGCACTGAAATTGGCATGTAGTACCACCCATATAAAGATACATACTTTTCTGAAGTCTTAAAACAGTAAGTTTCAAACTTATTTACATCAATGTCATATCCACTGTTAATGGCTCTTAAAATAATGGAAAATCTCTTAATAAGATCCTCATCAATACCTGTAATTTCTGCAGACAAAGTGGGATTGCCGAAAAAGCGTCTGGCTGTGTTTCCGTCATTCGTATTTCCTGCGGATTGCTTAGGAACATCCACAAGGAGACCCATGCGATCCCGAAATAGCTGTTGGATATATTTTTTTCGTCTGCCTACAGCCTCTTTCATTTCTTTCTTTACTTTCCACACTTTCACTTCCAATCTATAGGAAATGTGCAGTAAACATTCGAAAAACCTAATGTATGCATGAAGGACAGACAAACCGAATTTAAGTGTGTCCTTCTGTACTTTCCTTGTCCGTAGTTCGTCAACGTCATTCATTTCCGATATTGTCGCCCTGCACATGAAACACCTCATAGCACTTGTGGTCTCAGTGATTGCATTGCAAACCTTGCCATCCACCATTGTCAATAACAAAGTAAAGGATATTTTTCCATGTTCAGTTTGACAAGGCCTTAAATTATTAATCTGGTTGTTCATGTCCTGTTCTAACTGTCTACTAACTTCATCGGTTTCCTTTATCCATAGTAGTTTCACTGGTCTACAGAACAGTTTAGAGGATGGTCTTGGGTTTTTCATTCATTGGGGGGACATTACAAGAAGGTTTCCCTCAGCTTGGAGTTCTGAAGAGGAAGTAAAATCTGATGTTTGTTTAAATTTTGAGTAGCCGGAACTTCCATCAAAGCCCCACTTGCAAATTAATTTTAAAGATTGGGAATCGTCACTGGCAGAGTAAATGCATTTCACTAAGCTCTCGCAAGTTTTGTCCAATAAACTTTGCAGTGGGACTTCACAGTTAGATTCTGTGATGGTTATGCCATCTGGGTAGAAATCCCTTTTTGCCTCTAAAACCTTATAATAGGGTGGATATAAATCATGTCCACAACTATCAGCCGATTGTTTTAGTCTTGTGTATTGTTCCCGGGTTAAATTTAGCTCTAAAATTAAAGCTAACGCTTCTTCTGGAGTATATTTCCGTTGTTCTGGATCGGAAGTGGTCCATTTCTGAAATATGCGTTTAGCACGTGTTGGGGTTGTTGTCGTAGCTTCGGTCAACAATTTCGCAGCAGCCTGGTCACCCTCGTCGCGTAATTTCATTGACGTTGCAAAACTTAGTTCAGCTGCCGATGTTTCTTCCCTTAACTGTTCGGTTTTTCGACGTTTATGTCTCTCAGAATACTGCTTGAAATCCTTAGTCGATTGAGTACCCGAGGGCCCTGGAGTAGGCTCCGTATTGGACGAAGTTGGTGTTAAGCGATTCTTTAATAGCTCAGGAAATACAATTTCCTCTCTTAGCCAATCGTCATATCGAGCCAAGAAAACTTCGTTCTTGCTGAAAACCTTCTGCCATCGTTTAAGGTACGGCGAGAAAAAACTTTCCCTTGTAAAAGTTATTAATACTTCCGTGGCATGTTCATCTCCATTAGTGGCGAAGTGTTCTTTAAGGTACTCCAACACGTGTTTTTTTCGGTCAGTAATAGTTTTTCTAGGATATTCCAACATTTTGTTGTGCAAATCTAACCGAGTTATCGGTGAAAAATCCATTGTTGCTTGAACAATAACGAAAAACACACTAACAAAAATTTACGAAGAAAAACTTAACAACAACTGATAACACAACTGTAACAACACTAAATACAACAGAATAATTAACAATAAGCTCTCAGAATATCACTCACGAGACGTTACTTGGTACGTGACCAAAATGCGAATGGAATTTATAAGTGCACTCTCTCCTTATATTTCGTCTGTAATCACTTTCTGAGGGTTTCCGAGAGATTAGTTGATTTTATGGCATAGTTAAGCCTTTGAATATTAAGAATAAATTTAATCTCGAGTGTCCTGATGTGTCCTTAATAACGTAAAACTTGCTTATTTACAAAATTCCAAGAAAAATGCAACGATAAATATATTAGGTCGGAATAATTTACGGCTTATCGGATTTCGAAGTATATTTAGGGTAAATTGTAAAGGAAGAAATGTACTACCTGCTGGTAAAACCATTTCAACTAATTGCTTTAGGTGAGCTAGACAAGGCCTATTAAACATCGCACTAATTTCTCCTTAAATACCAACTCATGTAAAATATGGAATTTTGCACTAGTTCGCGGACCATAACTTATTACCGGTTTACTGAAAACTGCCACAATTTTCAGGGAAGTAGGCGAACAGGTAGATAAATATAATATAATCGTTTCAGCATAATTCAAAAAAAGTCAAATTTTGTGCAAATGTCCGGAATACGCTCACAAATTGACCACTGTGCATCGGCCACTACACCAAGACCAGCATGTGTGTCAAGCACGTTTATACAGAGGGTTGAGCATGCTCTGCAAACGAAGGAAGTGCTTCTGTGCACGTTCTTGGATATACAACAGACATTTGATAATACTTCCGCGGCATCACTCTTCAAAGCATGGAGGAATAAAAGGATCGATGAAACAAGCTACAAGTGGATAAACTACATGCTTAAAGGGGGATCAGTCTACAGAACCATTATCGGAAAAATACTGGTGGCTTGGATCGAAAAAGCAAGTCTCTGTTGTGGAATCTGGCCGTGGACAAGCTGCTTGTAAGACTGGACAATGAAGGGCACAAAACTTTGGGATACGCAGCTGATATTGTCATTCTGACTCAGGGTAAATGCAACCACGTAGCACGGGACAAAATGCAGAACGCTCTACAAGTTAAATTATAGTTGTATTTTCCTAGTCTTTTTATTATAAATAATAACTCCAATGCTAGAGGAATTGTAGGCTTTTTATACTTCTAAGTTTATTTAAGACATTTCGACAGTATGTGCCTTCATCAGTTTAAATTTCTTATTGTCAATTATGAAAATTGTCAGCAAGTTATACAAGAATGGACTGAGGGGGAAGGCCTAAATATTAGTCCCTCCAAAATAAGCGCAATAGCATTCACGAGAAGGAGGATGTTAGATGGTCTAGCACCCTTAAAGCTCCGGGGCAAAGAAATAAGGCAGTCCGAGGAAGTGAAATATGTGTCTTAGTATCATTCTTGAGTCCAAGCTTATTTCGAATCGACAGTTTCAGAGAATTATAACCAGAGCAGAGACAACACTTATGTTGGCTAGAAGAAACCATGGAAAAACACGTAGATTAACACCAAACATGAAACATTGTGCATACATTTGGTGATAATGGAGGAGGCAAGAATGGGGTACCTGTGATTGCAAGAAATATCAAGTGGCAGATATGCTAGATTTTGACAACAATATTGTCCATTGGACGCCAACCTTTTCGAAATGAGACCAGACCACATGATTTCAACATATTTAACAGACATTTTTAACGGAAGGCGCGATGATCTGATCTGGTTTAAAGACGGATCAAGAACCGAGAATAATATGATGCAGGATTGGGACACAATAATATTATCCATCATGGAAGGATTTTTTTTGGAAATAAGACCAGACTATATATTTAACAGAAGCTTTGAAGTGGAAATCGCGAATCGAATAAGCTGGAATCAGTCCAACTAGAACCGGAATTTGCCGTGAGGTGAGAAATACAATGACTACAATTTCACTAGGGAAACATACCACTGCCTTTCAAGCAGAGGCAAAAGCAATATTCCATTATGCAACAGAAATCAATCAGAGGGCTTATAAAAACCAACGGATTTGTGTTACAACAGATAACCAGACAATATTGAGGGTTTTAGCGAACCCACGATACAATCAAGACGGTTGGGGAATGCACTCGAGAACTGAATAGTCTGTGAGACCGCAATAAAGTTACATTACTGTGGGTGCCTGGACCTTCGCAAACTATTGGCTTCATTTATAGATCCAGTACTTGTTCTAGGAGTGTCCAAAAACACAACACAGGAGCAGGTAAGTTCCTTATATTCCTATGGTAACTCTACACAAGTAGCTTTAAGTTGGTAAGAAAAAAAAAGAGGAAGGAATGGCGGGATGTATATCACGTGTATCATTGCTGTACTACGTGTAAACTAAATAAAAGGCCTTCATATTAAAACCTGTTTTTAATTTAATTCATCAGAGTTGAGTCAAAGAAAAACACAAATAATACTGGAACAACACAACCAGGCAAACCCATGGGAAGAAGTGAGTGAAGAACAATTAAAGCTTAGTATAGTAACAGGGCATTGTGCACTGGAAGGACATTCATAGAAAATGAGGACCAAAACGCTAGATATCCAATGCAGACAGAATAGAATGCGAGACTCTGGACATAAAAAGGCAGGCAATTTTTGGCAAGCCAGAGGATTATTGGGATCGAACAGCCAGAAACCTGTACATACTAGTATAAGGCATCAGGATATTGAAATGGCTGACATAATTTAATGAGTAAAGGAAATGAGAGATATAGGCTGTAGTGTTTCCGAAGACTTTCTGTCATACACCCCACTCCCACAAAAAAAGGTGTTGACCGATGGTTGCTAACATCGTGAACTGTAATAGAATACATATTACCACAGCAACATTGTAGTTTATACATTTGCTCGGCTTTATTAATTAGTAAGCTAGTTTACTAATCGAGGACAACTGTTACTGAGATGGATCTCCGAAACAATTGTCTCGGATTAATAAACTAGTATGGCGCGGATATCTTGTGTATCTACTATTACGCTGTAATCCTTGTATGCCCTTTGTATGGACTTTACAGCTATTATAAAATATTGAAATACATTCTACTTTGGTATTGTTATTGGATTGATTGACTAACTGTGATAGTTAATATTATTATTGTGGAAAGTATTTTCATTCTTCAAAATGAAAGAAAAAATGAATTATGATTAAAGGGGGTAAATCTCGAACAATAAAACCTATAAACTAATAACTACTAATATTTCTCAGATAGAATATAATATCACGTGCTTCTTACGTAGTCACACATACTATGTATATCAAGTATTCCAACGAGCTAAAATATCACTAAAGAAGCATGTTGCGCCATCGAATATGTGTTTTTTTAATAAAAATATGTTTTAACATGTTTCAGTTAGTTGTGGCAATTAATAATGTCATTTTATAATATCATTATTTTTAAAACATAAGAAGTTAGCAATATAATTATGTTTTGGGATTAACATTTCTTTTACATCAATATTGTGAGGGAAGTAGTAATCATTTAATCTTCTTGTAATGATGAAAAAGTAAAACATGTAAGCCACGACACTAAAATCTATCAAGGCGATTAAGTATATAAAAAGCAATCCTTTGTAAGCTTAAAATTAATTTTAATTCAATGTCGTAATAAATGGAAAGCAGGTACCGAATAATGAGACAAAAGTAAACATTGCCTTAGATAAGCTGCTTGCATATGAAAGTCCTCGAGTTTAAGTTTTCGATGAAATTACCCCGGACTCTTAGATTAGCACGATCGGCAGGTTATTCATTCGCCCAGCGTTGAACGCAGAACTTAACAGAAGTTTAATAAGTTCCATCCGTGACATTGTACTTACAAGCTTCCTCTAGGAACTTTTCAGTCGTAGCGGCGTCCGCGTCCCCCTTACAAGTTTTCACAGCCACCGGAACCAGGGACCCGTCCTTGTTTTTCAGCGTACCCTTGTGAACGTCGCCAAATTGGCCCTCTCCTAGCACGTCTATCAGTTCGATTTGAGAGCGGTTCAGTTCGTAATTCTTTGCTGTAATGCAAAAAAGCGGGCGGATATTAGGAATTCCGCACATACCAGCCCGACGTGTGCTCGGGTGTGTTGTAAAAAAAAAATCAATTTAACTTTAGACATTGCGTGATGTAACTTAAGTATTTTCCCTAGACACAATGTCGATTACAAAGTTAGGAATTTTAAGTCTTTCGACAGATTGGGAGAGTTTTTTGTTGTATGTTCCAACAGAAGTCCCGAATTACAGTTCGGAAGAATATCGAATTCTAAAATTCTGCATTCTAAAATTCCAGCAATTTCCGAATCATTTCAGAATTGATACAAAAGAATACTTTTGATACTTTTTTTCTGAATTAAAAATTCAGAAACCATAACCAACAACCTTACAGTCACTTTTAGTGAAAATCTTATGCCTCAAAACTTTTATTTTGCATGACATTTTATATAAAATGACTAATAAAAGTTTCCAGATTTGCATAATATCCGTCAATTAAAAAATTTATACTTATCAGAAAATCTCTTTCTTCGTTGTTACTATGTGTTGTATGTAAGATGACGATGCTGTTTCATGAACATATGAAACATAAAATTGAAAATCATTGAATCATTTTAGAAAAATTTGATGATTCATTTGAAATGACTATATAAACATAGCTATTTGATTTTCTGTTTTGGTTTCTAAAACATCTGCCATCTTTAAGAATGAATCGTTAAGTAAATAAATAAAACTTTAATTTGCTCTCTCCCATTCCATTTCTATGTAACGTTACAATTTCTTTCCATATATTTTGATGTTAAAATTCGTTATTTTACCCCAAAAACATAAGTTTAATATGTCTAACAACACCAAAAAATAAATGGTTTTCAATTTATTATGTGAGAATACTATAGAAGTTAAATGATTTTTCAGTGTGTTAATAATCAGAAGACCACATGTGTTTATCAAGAACATACGCATTATGTTCCACAATTTGTGTTAAAAGAGGTGTGACGGAGCAAACATTTTTTAATTTTATTTTAAGATTGTAGGATTCAGTGGCGGCTCGTGACGTTTTGTTCAAGGGAGGCTACTGTAGCCTAAGTAACCCTTCTCAGTCAATAAATTATATTTTTATAGTTATTATTGTAGCATTGTAAGTGTAGAGTAAAAATTGAAAAAAAATAGATTAAAATAAAATATAAATTACTGTATAGCAAGAACCACGTAGAGGAGAGTGAAATCTTGCCTGGATAGGAAACTGGATGAGGTGATAGGTAAAAAGGTAATAAAAACGTAAAAATAAACTCTTGGTAAATGTAATAATAAACCAAAAATAAACTCTAAAAACAATATAATTAAATTAGAAAAGAAAATTGTAGATTCTTTGATTATATTACAAGCTTTACTCAAAACTAAATTTAAGGTATGAGCATGACAATGTACAAAAACAGCTTGATGTGCAATTGTTTTTTTTTTTTACTTTGTAAACCATTTAAACGTCCTGCCATAACAGATGCACAATCATATGTTTGAGCGACTAATTTTTTTTTTAAATCATATGTTTCGTTGTTATTTGATAAAAGGTTAAATAAATCTTCAGCTGTTCGACCGGATGATACGTCAAGAAACTCCAAAAATCTTTCAGTAACTTCACCGCTCTTGATATAACGTAATATGATTGATAATTGAGACTTACAGTAAATATCTGTGGTTTCATCTACTTGCCAAGAAAAAAACGGAGCTTCTTTAATTTCTGTATCTATTTCTGGTTTTAACACAAAAGAAATATAATCTATTAAATCATTTTGTATAGATTTAGATGTACGCGAAAAAATATTACTACTAACAAATTTATTAAAACTAGGTTCATATTTACTAAAGAGTTCGAGTAATTCTTTATAATTTCCACGATTAAAAGAATCTGAAGTCTCATTGTGTCCCCGAAAAGTTAAATCTTGTGATGTTAAATTCTCGTCTATTAATTTTCTTAAATTTTTGCGGTTTTCTCTAATTTGCATTATTATAGGCAATAATTGCATCTTTGCGCGCACTGTCTACAGCAGTAGCAATATTTTGTTTTCCAAATAATTCAAATTTGCACAACGATGAAATGTGTTCTTTAGACTTAGAATGCCGTTCAATAGCGCGCGGTAGATTTTTTAAATATGTATAACCTAATTTCGACCACGCTTTGGTTTGGTTACAAAGACATGGCCAACAAAATAATCTTTCCCGTTAGATTGAACCAGTTAACCTACCACATTTAGTGTACCATAATGAACTAAAACCACGATTTTGCCGGTTGCCGGCGTTAGATACTACAGATAAATTAGGCCGTGGTGTTTTGTACGATGTGTAATTTCGTCTCTATGTTTAAACAACTAAAAGAATTTCTTACCAACCAGTGCAAAATATCTTGGCAAATTCTAATTTCGTTCATTTTATCCATTTTGTGTGCGTAACCTAATAAAACTCGCCCAACGCTTCTTAAGTTATTACTACTGGGAGCTGGGCGTCGCATGGGCAGTTTTACGACCGATAACGCACGATATCATGCGGGTAGGATCTCACCGCGGCGGCAAGCCTCCAACCATACGTATTCGCCGTATGAAGTGCACGTGCACTTACGGAGACACATTGCTTTCAGCCATAGCATTAATCATCGGTGCGGAGCCAAATCTGTGACTAGCCTCCTCGCTTGCTATTGTAGTGCGTACAGTAAAATTTCGCGCATTATTGGAAATTTGTTTGCATTTTTAAATTAAGTAATGAATAAATATACTATTGATTATATGTTTTTTTGCAAAAATGCTTCATTTTAGTATATAACCAATGCTTAAACATTATTTTAATAAAACAAAAATCCCAAAAGAAAGGTGAAAAAATCCCTTACCACAAAATCACCCATCACAGGATTATTTTAATACATAATAAACGCTACTTATTTTATTAAAAATAATAGGGGAGGGTTAGCCTCAGTTGCCTCCCCTGACGAGCCGCCACTGGTAAGATTAGGTTTTACCTAGTGGAAGAGAATTTTAAGAATATTTTCAATTTTTATAAAACAAGTCGGCCTTGACAAAAGGCCGGAAACTATTTTTTTTGTATTAAGAGAAGCTGTTCAGAACGGGGAATTGTATATAAAAACAAAAATACATATCAAACTATGAATTTGCATGGCAGATCTCAAGGTATCAAGAAAATAACCAAAAAATAAATAAAAAAAAAACAAAAGCTATTCTTTCTTTTTAAATGGTACATAGATATAAAATCTGTTATTGAGTTATTGTAAAAAAATCGACGGATATTTATATACCTATGTCAATGAATCATTTCTAGTTTAAAAATTCGAGGAAGGTTTTTTATTGACTATTCATTCTTTAAGATCTGACACAAATTTTTCTTAGTACAGGACTTTTATCTAAACAAAAAATAATTAATCTGCAGGAAATGCTACTGACAATATATACATATTTCTTTTGTAAATATTAAATGACTCAAAGGTAAAGTTCTTAGAGCAATACATATAATATATTACTGGAAATTAGTACATACGTGTAATTTAGATTTTAAATCAAATCAAATTTCGTTTCTATTGTCAGAGTAGAGAAACACAAACTTCCATAATAGCAGAGAATAATAGACACAATAGGTTGATAGTTGTTTACATACTTGCTGGTGTAGAATAATCTCCTTCATCGTCGACGATTTCCGCGTAATCTTCTGACAGTAGTGTGCCGGTAGTGTTGTCCAAATTATCCTTCCGGTTCCCCATCAGCTTCCCGGAATTGGATTCTGCACATGAGAAAGAGAATGAGATCTCTGGAAATGGTCTTAGCGCGCTCAACATGTGTATTTGGTAATGTAGCGTAAACGTAGACCCAAAAACACTCAATGCTAACTAATCGAAGAAGAGACGGTAAACGAAATATCATTATCATTTTGGGTAAACGTTAGATAAGATTGGAAACGCTTGGTTACGCATGTGTCTGTATGGATGGGTAAAACGTAAATGGGTGTGTGATATGTGTCATTTTGATACTCATTACTGACCTTTACATGGGCACGGGAATTGCTTCCAAACGGTAGCTTGGAAAAAAATTACGAAATGAATTTTTGTATTTTTGTATATGTATTTTTGTAACACACACTAAATAATTATGGAATAAGTTGTATAAAATATTATACCAGCAGTAATATCAACTCGTTTTAGAAGGTAAGCTACAACTTTAATTCTTTGATGAAGGATCACTTGAAAAGATTAATATTTCACTGACTTTAAATGTCACTTACTTGTTGTGGCTAACATATTTTGAAGTTATGTGTACTTAATATTTCTATTTCTTCAATGGTAAAAATCATATTACTCTTACAAAGGTTATTTTCTCTGTGAGGGCAAAAATTAATAAGTACCTTATTTGGCAAACAATGCTGTGAATATGTAGAAGTTTACCTCATTTGAGTAGTATTTCACCTTATCCTGTTAAATGTAACGCCAAGCAAAGTGCAAAGTTACATTTTTATAGATATCTATTTCAGAAAATTCATATAGTTAACTCTAAAGAACTTTAAGTTTCATAATTTCGTAATTGACAAATTGACTCTGAAAACGAACTGATCGCCGGTGAATGATTGAAGTGTCGATTTTAACTCCGGTTTTCTTTCTGTCTAAAGGAAAGATAAAATTAATGGAAAGTTAAAATAACATTTTATGAAGAGACAAAATAAAAAAATATTTCATTTTACAAATCGTTATAAGAGATATAAAGTAGGTTTTTATTCACCCTGTGTAATTCTTAAGCACCATTTTAATTTTATTGTCAAGTCTAGTGTTGTGTAAAAAATAAATGCAATTTAAAACATCTAGCTTAAATATGTAAGACAGGCAGACGTCTAAAATTTTGGTTTACATTTTAAATAATTATCTCAGAAACCGATTGAGTTAGGTATAGGAAATGATCACTCTGTATATTTATAAACAATTTTAAAACGTGCTTACAAATCTATATAATTCCAAATAAACTATTTTGAAAATATTATACTACTTTTCGTATACAAGCCGACGCGAATGTGGTGAGCCACCCTGTACATATAGCTAAGTATTGATGAGATATGTTACGAGGTGAGCAAAATCTAAATAACTTACCCAAAAGATACATATATTGCTAATTCTTTTAATGTTATATTTCACAATATTGATAAATAACAATACAAATATAAATAAAATTATGCGTTATTAAGGAATCGTAAAAAAATGTGCACTTGTATATTATAACAAACGGGATAATAGATCACGATGTCTACACCATTTTCTTACACACGTTGAAACCAACAAAATCATTTGATTGAGAAGATGATGTAATTTCATTACATCATATTTACAAACATAGCACGAATAATTTTCACACGAAATGTTGTTACTTTGAAAAATTCCGTTAAACAAATAAAGACAAAAGCCCACTATTTTGTTGCCTAACATTTTTATACATTTTCATTAATACTTTTTTTCTTTATAAAAACAATAAAAATGTGATTGTGTAATATTAAATTTAAAATTTAAGGAAATTTATGAGGAACAGACGTTTTACAAAAGTTTTGCAAACACTATCTTTTATACTTAGTTTTGTTTATATTTATTGAAGTAAGGTTATCAGGATAGTTTGTCACAGGTAGTGCATCGCTTTCAATGAATAACTTATCGACATCGTTTACAGCAATCTACAAGCATACATAAAACTCTATCTAGAATTTGTTTTTTTTTTAAATTTGAAGTTGTCAAGTCGGTTCGAAAATCTATCGAGATAATCAGCTTTCTCTGAAAATATAAATTACAATACTAAATAGTAAAGTAAAATATGCTGACGCGAATTAAAAGTAGTAATATTAATCATAAATTTGAAAAATCATGTTGAAATGCCTTCTTATTTCCTCAAAAAAAAATCTTTTAAAGATAGAGAGAAATTGTTAAACTATTTGCTCCTTTGTGGGTTGAAGGCAAAACAAATATCTAACAAGGGTTAAAGGATCGGGATTTAGCACTAATTAGAAAAAGCTTTTATAAATAAGGCTTGTTTTGTAAGACAAATTTGTTCCTTCACAGGTGTTTGTTTGTCGTTTTTATGGGAGCCGTTTCACATACAGTCACCGGAAACGCTGCAGCCTTTTCACTTTTTGCATTATATCTCTGATTTCTTTACCCATCAAGTATAATCTTCTGAGTTCATTTTTGACTTGCCAAAAATTGCCTGTGTTTTTGCGATCAGAGCCTCGCATTCACATAGGATGTGGTTGCGGTCTCTGCTATTCTTCACACGGTTTACATTGGATATCTGCGCTGTTGATTGCTGTGGTGCACAATGTCCTGTTAGGAAACCTGCCACTTTGCGAAGATGATTCCTACTAAGCCTTAGTAGTTCTTCACTATTCTTCTTTGATGGCCACTTAATAAAAGTATTTCCATGAGTTTGGTTGTGTTGTTCGAGTGTTCTTTGTGTTTCTCTTGGATCCAACTCCTTAGTTGGTCCCGTACTGTGTTTTTTGACGGTCCTAGAACAGGCTCTGGCGTATAAATAAAGCAAATGATCATGCCAACTGTTCCAGTGTTCCTTGTGTTTCTCCGGGACCCACTCCTTACCTGCTCTAGTGCTGTGTTTTCCGACACTCCGTGAACAGGTTCTAGGTCTATAAATAAAGCTGATGATCTCTTTTTTTGCCAATTCATCCGCCTTCTCGTGACCTTCGATTTCCGAATGTTCGGGCACCCACAGTAAAGTAACATTATTGTGGTCTGCCAGAAATGTTCATTCTAAAACTTTCCTGAATTTTAGCGTCATTATAATCTATTTGATGGTACGTATTTAAATTTATATTGAAAAATATTTGAGATGTCTTAATTTGTGTTATTGAATTTTTTTTTGCAGCTGTCTACTTGCTTGTCCTATGTATCTATAGAGAGGGATAATCCAAGCATTTGATTGAATATATGCCACTCTCTTCCATTGAGTCTAATTTTGGTCTATATTCTTCTATCCTAATAGACATGTATCAATTACATCATGTTTACAAACATGTGATGGTAATTTATCTCTAATTGGTCAAAGCTTAGATAATCTACTACACAACGTCTGCACTTCCAGAAAAATCAGATGTCGATTAAGATCCTTGTTTCTTAAATAAGAACAGCGAGGCTTCTCAGGAAGAGCGTTTGGAATTTCAATATAAGTAGTTTTCGAGAAAAAAAGCCCAATCGATGTCGCAGCGATTATCCGTAAGAAACTGTAGCATTGTCGTCATTCTTTTCCCCATAAATCGCTCCAAATATTAATAAAAAATAACAACGATAATTATAATAAAGATAGCCGCAAACACGCACCAAAAGTCATGAACGCCAAATTTTCAAGACTGTTTATAGTTTATAGGGACACATCGAAGAATTCCTCATACGAGTAGAAGCATCTATCAACTAGAAACCCTTTTAGGGCGTTCTTATATTGATTAAAGAAAGATTGGCCTTTTATGGAGTCCGGTAATTTATTATATACTTTTATTGCTCGATACTCCAGTGTTTTTTCGAATAGTGCTGTTTTGTGACGTGGTATACACAGATTGTTTGCCCCTCTGGTAACCATCATTTTATAATATGTGTTATTTTTATTTAAGTTCATTAAATTTTGACGCGCCCATATACCTAGTTCATATAAATAGATAGCCGGTAACGGTAAAATACCTAACTCTTTAAAAAGCGAACGACATGGTGTATTAGCTGGTTTATGCAATAAACACCTTATAATTTTCTTTTGCATCCTAAATACGCGAATAAAATTTTTTGAGGAGCCCCAAGCAAGAATACAATATTTTATTCTAGAATGTACATGGCCAAAATAATAAGTAATTAAGACGCCAATATTAACTTTATTGCGCAAACTTAATACAGCATAAAAAGCCGAGTTTAGGTTTTTTACTAGATCGTCAACATGGTCATCCCATGACAGGTTTACGTCTAAAGTTACACCTAGAAATTTAAACTTTCTAACATTGGGTACTGATTTATCATTTAAATTAAAATAAGTGCTTGAATTTGTTTTGTTGTTGAAACATACTGCGGCTGATTTATTTATATTTAATTCTAAATTATTTTTTGTACACCAATTGTGAATAGTTCCATTAATGGCGCTCCCCAGGGAAGATATACTAGCGAAATCAGTACCACTTTATCATACATGATGTGTCATCCGCATATTGGTAAAGGAAACAGGTTTTGAGTATGTCGGGCATATCAGCCACATATATCAAAAAGAGCGTAAGACCCAGTATAGAACCCTGCGGAATACCCCTGGTAATCGATGTGGATAGAGATAGCGAGTCTTTCTCTATACCCTGCTCGACACTTCTGACACTTACGTACTGACGTCTATCATTCAAAAAGGATTTTATATATTCCAGGGCTAGTCCCCTAACACCGACGGATTCTAATTTATTTAATAAAATTTGATGACTAATAGTGTCAAATGCCTTACTGATGTCATAAAAGAGGCCTACCACCTTATCGCCCCTGTCAATACAACCAATTAACCTGTTTAGGAAAGTATAGACAGCCATCTCAGTGTTCTTACCTGGAAGAAAACCGAATTGATGTAAAGGAATTATATCATGTTTTAATAGATGATTAAGTAATCGTTTATTTAAAATCTTTTCATAAATTTTTGAAAAAGATGGCAAGAGTGAGATAGGGCGGAAATTTTCTTCGTTCTCTTTACCCTTTTTATGAATGGGTACAATTTTGGAAATTTTTAAAGCGTTTGGAAAAGTGGCGGACCTAATAGAATTGTTTATAATAATACTCAACGGTTTTGTTATATACTGCACGCATTTCTTAAGTAAAGAGGATGGAATACTGTCATATCCACTTGAATGTTTATTGGCAAGATTCGTTATAATATCTTTTATTTCGTATTCGTCAGTTGGTTGTAGGAACATAGATTTGTACTCTCGTAAGGAGAATCACTAGCCCCGATACGAGTATAGCATTCTTAGTCAAACATTAGCTAAGTATAAAGTAAAAAGAACGCCATAGACTTTTAACAAAATAAATGTATAAAACTAAGTTAGTTAGATTTTGCGTTACCATATTTTATTATCCACTATTTTAATTTTGTTCGGCCAATAACTGCTGCGGCGACTTAACAACTTCAAACCTACTTCTAGATTGAGATAGCACTAGTTGAAAATTGTGTAAGAACATGTGTAGAATTTTTTTAACAATAAAAGAAAAATCCAAAGACATTAAGTAAGTTAATTACTAGTAATAATTATAATTTTTATTGTAACTATTAAAATTTCTTACCTTTTCGGTTCCAAATTGACGTTTGGGACCCGGAATTCAGTCTGCAATAGCCGTCTATGAGATCGGCCAAGTTTTCCGCGATGTCCAAATTCGGACAGGTAATAAAGAGTATCTCTTGAGCCCCGGCGACTCGCAATTGCAACGTGGCTTTCGCGTGCTCGTCACAATCGCTGACTAGCGTCTGTATGGCTTGGATCTGATCGAAATCCGCGATCTTTGCGCTCTGCACTTGACTACTCGAATAGGAAATGCCCAGATCGGGACCTATCAACAGTTCGACGGGTATCGACCAACTGCTGCCCAAATCCACTTTGAACCGTTCCTCGTCGTACTTGAAGTACATCTTCAACAGCTGGAAGAACTGAAACATGCACTCCACCTCGTTATAACTGCTGAACTTCTTGAAGTGCGATTGGATGCACTTGCGAAGCGTCTTCGGTTTGACGCTGTCCAGGATGCTGCGCGGCAGGAATTTGCTCATGCCCACCTCGCGTTCGAGGTATTCGATATTCGATTTTTTGTCGATCGCGTGCTGTCCCAGTTCTTTGAAGAAGTACCTGATCTCCAGGCAGCAGAGCTGTATCGCCACGTCCTGGTCGATGATTATCGAGCTATTGTGGTAATCTATCCGCACCTAGGGGAAGATATAAGATTTTCGTTTTGAAATATTTGCTAAAAACAAAAAATGACACACATTTGCGGATTCCAAAGGACTCCTAGGAAGTTGCACGTCACGAAGACGGCAACGCTACTTACTTGGTCGAAGAAATAGAAGAACGTAATCCTATCCTTCTCATAGAGGTCGTGGAGGCTGTACGGCAAGTACCTGACTCTAAGTTCGAATCGCCATTCTAGTAGTGTTTGCTTTTTGATGTATTTCTCTTGCACCTGACTCATTGTCATATCCTGATGAAGCCAATGTATCTGTAATGTACATCATCCATTACTGAATGTTCAGAAAAAAAGGAAGGTGAATAAGTTGTAAAAAAAGCGATTAGACAAATGTGTGTAAGACAAACAAATAATGAGGTTGCCTATCAGATTATCCAAGTAATTCTTGGCTACACACTTTCAAGCACCTCACCATAAATTTCACTGCACTGGTTGCATGATGATGATAGCTTTGCAATAGTAAAACTGAATTGATATTCTCTGCCATTGTTGAATGTCCTGATAATTATTAACTACTGTACAGAATATAATAACCCATAACTACAGACGCATAGTATGTGCAACATTATAACAGACGCACGGACATAATGACTTCTCTAATGAAAAGTGTATATTAAATCATAAATAAAGTAAATTGGAACATGTACTGCGTGACATTTGAAGTGTTACACCGAGAAGGAAAAATTTCTTCAATTTGATTTAGTTTTACACCAAAAACTAAAACGAAAGCTATTATTTTAGGAGGATGCCGCAAAGTGGACAGTCGCCTCCCCATCATATCCCACACATGTTCTATGGGATTTAAATCCGGCGAACGGGGTAGCCACGGCAAAACTTTAACGCCTGCTTCTTGGAGAGAGTCCATAGTTCGACGAGCAATATAGGAACGTGCATTGTCTTGCTGAAAAAGAACGTATGGACGGCCGTCTAGATAAGGCAATAAAGTGGTTTGTAGAACATCATCGCAATGCGCAGTTGTCATACTGCTTCGAATGAAGACAAGTGGTGATCGGCTACGATGGGCAATAGCTCTTCAAACCATTACTCCTAAATGCCTCTCAACGGCAAACTTAATATCACGACACTCTCCACGGCGGCGTGTTACCCTTCTACGGCGATCCTGCGTACCTAGACAAAATTGCGATTCGCCGCTGAAGACGACAGTATGCCATTCTGCCTCCCAATGCTGCCGTTCTCTGCACTAGTTCAAACGTTGACGATAGTGGTCCGCAATCAAACGAAGCATTAATCGTGGACGGTATGAAAAAAATCCAAAGGCTCGAATGCGGCGATATAGTGTAGTAACAGGTCTACCTTCTTCTCCAACTCATTCGTCAGCAATTTGACGCGTAGTAGCAAAACGCTCGCGTAGAGCTAGTTGTCTGAAACACCTATCTTAGTTAACCAGTTGGTCTTCTTCGTGTGCTTCTACCTTCTTCTGTCCACACATGACACACACGCGTTACCGTCATTGCAATACAATTAACACGGCGGCCAATTTCGTGATAGGACAAACCAACATCGTGATAGGCAACAATTTTACCCCTGTCAAAGTCGCTAACATAGTGATAATTTTGACGTCTTCAAATTCGAGGCATTCTGTTACGCTTAGCACTAGTAGACGGAGGGACAATAACTAAAAATATTTATACTAGTGCGCTCTCATAGATCGATATCTTCACAAAAAAAGATACCATTTTTTCGCAAAAAATTGGATTACATGTGAATAAAACTTCTGCCATAAAAGCCATGGAATACATGAAAATAATTATACATTTCCTTGGTGAAAATTTAAAATGACTAAGTATCTTAATCGGCTCTGTAGATATGTGCAGATAATGTAAGAAAACGTTTTTTGCACAAGAATAAAAACATAAAATAAACCTAAAATAGAATTCTGACAAAGCGTGCATGATTTTTGAAAGTCTTCTTATGTGATCCTAGCCCTACATGTAGATACGTCTTGTGCATTTCATACCTATGGGAATTTTGGCAAATATAACAACAATGCGATGTTTTTTTCTTTTTTTAATCTGCAAGTTTTCCATGTTTAAAATTGTTCATCATCATGCAGTATATTTTGCTCTTCTGTAAGGTTTAGTACTCTTCCAATTCACAGTTTTACTTTCTGGCTGATATGAAAACTTTGAAATCTTCGTCGGATTTCCCGAGTTACTAGCATTATTTTTATTTCTTTTTTTCCAATTTATAGCGTTCACTTTTAGGATTATTCTTGTAAGAGTCGTGAAGGACAAAGTACAAAAAGTACACGCTACACTTTTCGCCTAAACTATCGACGCCTCCTTTATTGCAATTATAATATCTACGATATTATTTTTGGGTTTTCATTTTTCATGGCAGTATTATGATCCATTGAGGAGACTAAAGCTACGGCTCTATTTTGCTTTGGAACATAGGAAATACAGTAATTCCATAGAGGGTCGAATGTACTGTTCGTTTGATAAAAACTGTGGTGGAGTTTCGGATCTATTCTTTTTTAGTTCCGTTTTTAGTAATTTTATCAATTCTGTTGAAGGAAACCAATTACCGGCTTTTATTTTTCTGTTTGCTCCGTAAACTGGCCTTGCAAGCCGAAGTACAGCGCATGTAGGTTTAGAATGCTTCCTTTCTGCATCAGATAAATCGAATCCATACGAGTTCTTGCCACAGTATATGGAGGACGTACTGGAATCTGTTAAAGATATTATTTTGATGCCAAATATACATGGCTTTTCGGGGATATACATTTTGAATTTTAATCAGCCATGTAATGAAAGTAGCATTTCATCTATGCACACACCTGCTCCCAGGGTATAAACACTACCGCATTTCTCAATAAAAGCATTCAAAATTTCCGAGATCGGAGCCAAAGAGTCCTGATTCGTTTCATTCCATTCTAGTTTGTGAGTTATCAAATAGCGAATCGGTTAGAATTCACCACATACCTAAATATATCTCTTCCACCACAGCCTGTGGCAAAAATAGATCTTATATTTTCGTGATTAGATTTATAAATAGATGTGAGCAATAGTAGCCCTAGAAAAGCCTTTAATTTTATCATATCTAAGTCACAAATGTCACTTTTATGTATTTACATTTTTATAGTGTAGTCTCATTTTTACTGGGCTATTTTCAAGTTTGGACATTTTACAACAATATTATGCTTCAATGTTCTAGTATCCCTAGCATGCGGTGGTTCTTTAGACCACTTCAAGCGGTTTCTTCCATAAAAATGGTTTCTTTAACTAGGTAATTCTGAGCCAACATTTTATTTTTCAGAATTTTCTGGTTACTCCTGACTAGAATGTTCATCTAATTCTATTTCAGACTCGCTATTGTGGTCGTCATCAGAATCTGTATCACCTTCGTCTGCACCATACTCTTCTAGCCATTTTAGGAGTGTCTCCTCGTAATCAGGATTCCTATATTTTGCTCTTTTTTGAGGGACCCGATTGGTCTTTAGAAGCCATTATGAATTGAACGTGAATACTGAAAGTCACCAACACTAGCAGGACTCTTTGTGTGAAGACTTAGTACTAAAAGCTGAAAATGTACATAGACGCTCAGTTGTGCAAATAGTAGGCGTAGCTGAAAACGCATCATGGAGTCAAAATGAATCCATGTCTGTTCTTATTGGTTAAGAAATTTCAAAAGACAAAAATAAGTGGTTTATAGATACGAGAAGAGAAAGATAGAAACATGATGTGACATCGACACCATTACACAAGAGAAAATATTATGTACGTATGTATTTAGCTTTCATTAAAAGAGCAGATAATTTAATGAAAAATTAGGAATACTTTTGCCAAATTATAATTAAATGCATATATGGTTTATTTGGATTGGTTTTCAACAAACGGAATCTTAAATTTACTTAGTTTGACAATATATACTGAGCAGAAATACTGGCTGTACCACGTTATGGCGTGAATTTTGGGAATTGCAGTCAATTGTAAAAAGAAACTCGCTGCTTTTGCACTCTCAGCTTTCGATTTATTTCAAATCTTTTTCAAAAAGAAAGCAAAATGTGATAAAATTTAAACTTGTTTAGTACGTATTATTTTATCCCATTTCGTTTTCTCTTTAAAAAAAATAAAAAATAAAATGTATCGGAAGCTCAGAGTACAAAGAAAGGAGTTCCTTTATAAAATTGACTGCAATCCCCGAAATTCACACTTCTGTGCCTTGACAATGTATGTTTTGTATTTAGGCAATTTTATATTTACCTCCCCTGTTGTGGTATGAGTGAGGCGCAAGGCGTACAGGTTCTTGTATAATCTCTCGCTGTTAGATAATCGTTCGGTGATCAGAGAGATGATGTCCTTAATAATGGTGCTGTCGCTGTATTTGACCACGTTGAAGCCGCCATTGGGGAGATGAACCTAATGAGAAGAAATTACAAAAAAAAAAACATTTATTAGCAATAATAATACATCTGAAGTATTTTCGTCGTATACGCTGAGTTTGTTTCTTTAAAAAAGAGGTTTATGCGATCAGTCAAAAAAGAAAGAGTTTATCTAATTCTCCAGATAACATTACAAAAGGTAATAACGTATGTCACATAAGTTTTGGGAAAATTTTCGTCGGCGTAAAAATAACTGTAAATAACTTGCAATCTAGTAACCATGATAAACATATGTTCATTAATACTCAAACTTGTTATGACATTTCATAGATGTCAAATAATTTGTCCAATTATGTCGTACAAACTTGAAATACGGAAAAGCATTTACAGCCTGGTTGGACATGTACCCAAGCAAGAAATTGTAAACATATTTTGGAATCAAAATATTTCAAAGACAACCATTTATAGAACAATTGCAGAATGTGAACAAGGTATACCATGCCTCAATTTACCAAAAAGCGGACGTCCCGGAATGTTGACCGAAAATCGCGCCAACCGAATCTGTGAAAGTGCAAAAGACCGCGTTGGAACGTCATGCCGAAAGTTATCCAGAAGATTTAATGTTTCTCATGAAACTGTAAGAAGGGCATTGAAAAAAAAGGCCTAAAGTTTCGTAAAAGGCGTAAATGTCCACGTTATACAGAGGACCAGTTACGAAGAATTCCAATGTGTTGTCGTAGATTACGCCGAACTCATTTTGCAAACAATAAAGTGATCATCATGGACGATGAAAAATATTTTACGTTCCCTCACTCAGAAATGAAAGGCAATGATGGTTTTTATACCGATAATACAGAAAATTGTGCAGATAATGTTAAATACAAAACCAAAAAAAAATTTGAAGATAAAATTCTAGTTTGGTGTGCCATATCGGAGAGAGGAGTTTCACGACCTTATGTTGGGCATGTGAGGGGTGAGGCAGTTAATGCCAACATTTATACCGAAAGATGCCTACCGAAGTTGCTACAGTTTATTACTACGACTCATCCACGTGAAGAAATAATGTTTTGGCCGGACTTAGCAAGTTGCCATTATGCAAGAACGACTAGAACATGGTTAGAAGCTCACAACATACCCTTTGTGCCAAGAGCAGACAATCCGCCAAATGTGCCACAAGCTCGACCCATCGAAGATTTTTGGGGACTATTGACCAGAAAAGTATATGATAATGGGTGGGAAGCTCAAAATGAAGCTCAACTAAGGCGAAGAATATATCAAAAGATAAGAAAAATTGATATAAACATCGTCCAAAACATGATGGGACAAGTTAGACAAAAACTGCGTGCCATTGAGGACCATGGCCCTTTGTCATTATTTTAATTGTAGTTTTAATTAATTTAAATATAAGGTAAAATGTTGGTAAAGTGGTCATTTGAATAAATTACGTTACACTTACTTTAAAGAATTTAATTATTTTTCCCGAAACTTATGTGACATACGTTATTAATTCGTTTTAAATAATAACTCCAATACTATGGAAAAATTGGGCTTCCTTATATTCTTGTTTGTTTATTTAAAAACGTTTCGGCATAATTTATGCCTTCATCAGCTTAAATGTCTACAAAGACAGTTTTAATTACATAATTTATAGATATTAAAATAGTTCAATGATAAAAACATTCCTATTGTCAATTTATGAAAATTGTCAACAAAAGTGACAATTATTTGAAAACTTGATTAAAAATAAATAAATAACTGTAATTTTGGGTGTAGTCATTATAAAATAAAAAAATAGATTTAGAAAACACTTTTAAATTTAGAAGGAAATTAAATAAATAGCGGGTTAAACAATTAACGAATGATAAATCTTTGACATAGCTATATCAAGTTTTATGGTTAATACTATTTTTTCTTTTTTGATAGAAATCATTTCTAAGATGCACTTGAAATAATAACGAATGATAAATCTTTGAGAGATTTGCAATATCAGGTTTTTCCTTAACGCCATTTTGCTCTTTTTTGCACCTGAAATAATAATTATATTCTTTAGTTAATATTTTTGTGTTGTTATAGCCAAATTAGGATTTAAAATTTTGTGATTTTTTTTAAGGCAGTAAGATTATTGGAAGATGTATGTTCTTGTATTCTTTCTTTTAAATATTGTTTCGTTTGACCTACATATACGCTATTACAATTACTACATGGGATACTGTAAACTACATGTGTATTTTGATAACATGGTGTTTTTTATTTTAACTTAGAATGGAAATATTTTAAATTGTTATTATTTTTATATTTGAGAATATTATGTTGGTTTAAAATGTTATTCAATTTTTCTGGTAAAGAATTGACATATGGTACTGAACAATATTTAATGTTATTTAACAGGTCTTTATTAGAAAGTGAATGTTGATTATGTTCGTTGTACATTCTGTGTAATCTTTGTTTGATAAATTTGTTAATAAATTGGAGAGGGTGTTGGTTTTCTGTAAGCGTATTTACATATTTTTTTTAAATTTTTAGTATAACAGTGTTTCTATTATGAGATAACCTACATCTCATAAAAGACATTTATATATCTGCCAGGTGATATAGGTTTGTTATGCCAACAAGTTTCAATTTTGTCATTGTTTTTTATTAAAGAAATATCTAAGAAATTAATGGTATTATTTTCTTCTACTTCTAGTGTGAAATTTAATTTTTTGTGGTATTGGTTAAACTGATTTAAAATATAATATATTTTTTCTTTAGGTACAATAACTAGACAATCATCAACATCACGTTTGTACAGTTTTGGTTTAAAATTTAAATTAGCAATTACACTAGATCCTAAATCTTCCATGACAAGTTGAGCAATAACACTAGAAATAGGCAAGACCATCTATTTGTTTATAATATGAGTCGTTATATTGAGTACGTGGAAGTAAGAGTTAGTTCTATTGTTTGAGAATTTCAGTTAAAGTTAAAGATGTGTGCAGGGTTAGTTTGTTCCAATTTTCTTTCTACTGTTGTTTTGGCTAAGTCAATTGGGGCAAAGCCATCTCGATCAGCACGACCAGAGGATGTCCACAAGGGGGAGTTACTTCCCCACTTATGTGGAGCCTGACAGTAGATGAACTTCTATGGAGGCCGACTAATCTAGGCATACCATGTCAAGGGTATGCTGATGATATAGTTATATTTGCAAGAGGAAAGTTTGAGAATACCCTCTGCGACATAGTTCAAAGAGGACTCAACACTACGAAAAGGTGGTGCCAATCAGTGGGCCTTAGCATCAATGCCACTAAGCCTACCTTAATAGCATTCACAAGGAAAAGAGAACCCAGCCTCAAGACCATAAATATAGATGGGCAAGACATAGACTGGAAGAAGGAGGTGAAATATCTAGGACTCATCCTGGATAATAAACTTCTGTGGAATAAGCATGAGCCTGAAGTAATTAACAAGGCGAAGAAGGCCCTAATGATTTGTAGAAACTTTGCAGGAACCAATTGGGGTTGCAACCCAAAAAGACTGCAATCGTGAGACCAATGATCACTTATGGGGCAGTGGCTTGGAGCAAGAGAACTAATCTGGCCATTACGAGAGCTAATCTCTCTAAAGTGCAAAGATTAGCATGTGTATGCATAACTGGCGCAATGAGAATCTGCCCAATAGCAGCTATTGAAGTGGTACTAAATCTTACTTCTCTTCACATTTTTGTGGAGAGCATAGCTAAAAGGACCACACGTAGGATGATCAGGGAAGGAATGGCTAGGCACAGGCCTCAGCCTCCTACAGGTGACTAAATCTGGGACATACCCCGAGATGACATGCCAAGTTCAACTTTGTGAAAGATTTTACCACAAAGCTTAGCACTAAGAATGAATGGGATAAAGATACCATTTCGAAACTCAATAGAAACGCCATTAAATGGTACACAGATGGCTCCAAAACGGCAGAGGGAACTGGAATATTGATATATGGGCCTAGAACCAAATATTTCGAAAGCTTGGGGATGTACCCAAGTATCTTCCAGGCGGAAATACACGCTATTGAAAGATGTGTCCAGGTCAACATTGACAGAAGCTATGAAAAGCAGGAAATTATCATAATATCTGATAGTCAAGCAGCCATTAGGGCGCTGAGGTCAAACATAATCAGCTGCAAAATGGTTTGGGAGTGTCTACAAAAACTAAACGAGCTAGGCAAAAAGAACAAGGTAACCCTTTTGTGGGGTCCGGGACACACGGGAGTGGAAGGAAACGAAATAACAGATAATCTCGCTAAGAGAGGGGCTAGAACACCTTTTGTAGGGCCAGAACCTTTTTGTGGGATAAGTAGCAGCATAACACTGGAGAAACTGAAAAATGAAGTAGAGCAGAGAAAATCCAAATACTGGGAGAATCTCCAAGGAATGAGGCAAGCTAAAACTCTTCTGGGAACCTATAACCAGAAGAGATCTGCAGAATGCATCAACCTGAGTAAAAATAATATTCGGATATTGACAGGGATCCTTACAGGCCCTTGCAAACTGAACGGACACCTAAGCAGGCTTGGAATAGCGAAGGAAGCCGAATGCAAATTTTGTGGGGAACAGGACGAAACGTCCATCCATATACTCACAAACTGCGCTGCACTGTGTAGCTCAAGGGCGCTGCACCTGGGAGCATGTGAAATCGAAGAGGGAGAGTTACCTAATCTGGGGCCTTCGGACATTCTGCACTTTCTAAAAGGAATCAGACTGGACGGCCAGCTGTAAATACAGCGAGAAGAGGGGACACAATAGATCTTTCAGGTCGCAGTGTACTATCACCCTAATACCACACATACAAGTCAATTGGGGTATTTGTGTATAAAAATACAACATCCAGAGATATAAGTTTGTCATTTGTAGTAATATTTATGTTTCTTTTTAAGATCTAATGAATTTTTTAAGTAATATTCTTTTTTGTTAATAATCTGTGAAATAGTTAAGCTTCGTGTAGTTTTGGGAGACCATACATTTTTGGAGGTTGTGCATTGTTTATTTTTAATTTATTGCAAGTATGTGGTGAAATTAAATTCTGGTTTATCCAACCTTCTATTAATTTGATATTTGCTTTTTGAAGAATTGAAGTAGGATCTGAGTTCATTTTTAGCAGTATTATCTTGCACTAAATCTAACATTTTTTAATGATATTCATTAGAATCTATAATAACAGTTTTATTGCTTTTATCATATTTGATAATTTTAATTTGAGGGTTTAATTAAACAAACGTTTAATTTTATATTGTTTTGGGTTTCTATTTTATTCTTTAAAAGATTTTTATGATTTCTTATGACATTACATATTCTATTCTGTATCTGATTTTTTATTCCATCCATTGTGTATTGTGGATTCAATACTTGCAATAATATTATCTATCGGCAATTGATTATGATTTTTATATTTCGTACACTGAGAAAAATAGATAGTAACAATAGGGACAACTAACTTTATAGTTGGTTGTATTATAATTATATTAGAGCGTACCATCTTCCTAATAAACAGTAATACATGGATGAATACTGGGTACTAGACAACGTATTGTTGTCCTTGAGTTAATATCATTCATTATATTTATAATACGTGGTAACATCTTTTTTTCTCCGTGTAGCAAAATTTGGATTCAAACTCAAAATATTCAATATATCATCAGGAACTACGGTTGATGATAAATTTTCTATCCATTTTGAATTGCCTATGTTCTTTTGGGATCTTTTTTGTTCCTTAATAAGATTTTGTATTTTTTTGCTTTGTTTACATTTAGTTAATTGAAATAAATGGCTGTATTTTAAAGAAAGTGTATATATAACTAAACGGTTTTCTAACCATTCAATTCCCTTTTTAATAATGTAATGGCAACAATCTGTGACTAAATAATTTAAAAAAGAATGTTTAAAGGAATGGAATTTATTGTTAAATTTTATTTATATGGCTTTATCTTTAACTTTATCATCAACTTTACTAATTCTACTGTAATTTTCTATTGTATATTAATTGTTTTTCATGTTATCACAGATGTTACTTATAAACTAGAAAATTAACAGAACTCTTTTAGACAACTTAATTTGCATATTTCCACCGCGATATACTCGCGAGAGAATAAAGGCGCGCAGGAGATCAGTCTGAGAGACGAGAATTTCTTTCACATACCTTTAACGTAGACCTGTCGCCGGATGCGGGACTATGCTGAGGCGACTTCTTCGGACTATCCATGCTGACCCTGGACTGTGCGCAGCGTACAGGCGAGCCTGCACTCACGGGGGCTGCTGGTGGTACATCACTGGAACGAAAAAATCCAATTTCAGCGTTTCTATCGCATATATACCAGGAATAGGGGAGATCGGATTATCGCGCTCTGGTGGGACGATAGCGTCGTCCGGTGTGTTGCATCGTACGGTAGCGCGGGGATTTCTGCACCTCCGCGGCCCGCTCGGAGCGAGTCGCGAGATACGACGACGTACGGTGGCTATCTGCCGTGGAGATTTTTATTCGGAACAAGTAGAGCGTGTTCATCAATTATATTGACGCGGTGATCTGAGTCGTCGGTCGTCTGCACGAGAGATAGACGGAGGACAATGGTGTCACGTACACACACGCTCGACATATGTGGAAGTATGTAGTATTATAGGATGCGAACTTTAAATTGATTTAAATTGGAATCTATCAAGTTTATTAGTGCGGATATTGTTGTATAACACGTTGTACACTAGATACAAAAAACTTAATTTCTTTTTAATAAAGTTATGTTTTATAATTTCAGCAATAATGTGAGCTAAGAAGAAAACAATTAGAAAATTGCTATTACCGAGTGAATGTCCCAGCAGTCCCCACATGTTCTCGCTATTAATTAAGATATACAATAAATTGCTTAAACATTTGCAAGATCTTCCACGAACAAGTTTCCAAGGCCTTGTTCGTGAATTATTGGTGGTGAATAGGTTTTATTCCCTACAGGAATTTTTAAACCACAAAGGCAGTAGCCAGATAAGTATGGGTTGCTGGCCCCATACGATTTTTGGCGGAAAATCGAGGCATATACACTGGCGGCCATATAATAAATAAATAAATAAATAAATTTTATTAGAACCATATTGCTGTAGCATAGTAACAAGTCAATAAATAATCTAATGCCTTAAGTATTAAAGAAATAAAAAACGCACATGTATATACTTAAAAGGTAAGTGACATACATTTAGTCATTTGACAAACAAACATAAATAGAGAAAGATATAATACTACCAAAAGTTTTCCAAAAAGAAATCATCAACTGTATACAAGGTATTGTTCAAAAGTTGTTGTTTAATTTTTTTCTTAAACTGAATTTCAGGTAAGTTTTTTACAGGATTTGGTATGGCGTTATAAATCTTTAAGCACTGGTATAAAACTGTTTTCTGTATCTTGGTTAATTTCGTTTTAGGTGGTAGCAAATACGCATTATTTAACCCTCTAGTATTTTTTTCATGTTGTATTTCAAATTTTTTAAAAAAGTCTGTGTAATATTTTTTTACAAAAGATACACATTCCAGTATATATACCGATGGAAATGTAAGTATTTTGTTTTGTTTGAAAATTGTTTTACAGGAGTCTCTCCTTCCCTGTCCAAAGACCGCCCTGACACACGATTTCTGCGCTATGAAGACTTGACTTGATTCCACGGCATTTCCCCAAAACATTACTCCATACTTAAGTTTTGTATGTACATAGCCGTAATAAGCAATTAGAGCAGAACGTACACTAACACTACGCGAGATAGTCTTTAATGCGTAACTAAAACGGTATAAGCTTGTCGACACCTCTCGTACTTGGGTAGCCCATGATAAGGAGGCGTCTACTTTTATGCCTAAAAAAGACACTTCCCGCACTGCCTGCATGATACTTCCATTAATGTCTATTGACAGTTCCGGCACTTCGTTATTGAATATCATTATTTTTGTTTTATCTAAGTTAAGTTTTAAGTTGTTATTTGTAATACAGTTGTTTAATGTTACTATGCTGTTTTCTAGTTTAACTAACAGTTCTTCATATTTCTTTGCTCGGAGTACAACCGATGAATCGTCCGCAAATAAAACCACCAAACTGTCAACGGCATCCGGCAGATCATTGATGTATAGGAGAAAAAGTAAAGGTCTCAATACGGAGCCGTGGGGCACACCCCGCGAGACTCCTACCCAATCGGACTTCACCCGATTTCCATCAACATCATATGAGAGAACAGACTGCTTTCGTCCCTGCAAGTACGATGCAATCCAGCTGAATGATACCCCACGGAACCCCAAAGATTCAATCTTACGAAGCAATAGCTTATGATTGACGCAATCAAAAGCTTTGCTCAAATCCATGAACACACTAGCAGTAATTTCTTTATTGTTGATTCCACTGATTATATCCTCCAGCAACTGATATATTGCTCGTTCGGTAGACCTCCCTTTCCAGTATCCATTCTGATAATTATTTAAAATATTCGTACGTATAAGAAAATTAAACATTCTTTTGAATACTATTTTTTCGATTATTTTTGATATATTAGAAACGAGAAGATAAATAGCACAGGCAAACTGATACGGATGAATTGACAAATTTCTAAATATTAACAAGTGATATATATATGTATTTAATTTAACGTAACAAAAGTGTAGCAAATAGAATGTAGTTTATAATAAATATGTAATATTTTATGAACTTATCGATAAAGAAAATAAAAGAAATAAATATAAATATTTTGAGTGGGGATATAAATACCCCACTTGAGAATGAAATGCTATATCTCCTTTTTTTTAAGTCTTATTTGCTTTTGCATTCAATATTTCATTGGAAACCCATTACAAGCTAACACTGCAGCACATCTTCTTGGTAAACTTTCAACTAATTTTTTACATCTCTTTGCAGGAATTTGATAC
The DNA here is from genome assembly GCA_949128085.1 of Cetonia aurata. NCBI lineage: Eukaryota > Metazoa > Arthropoda > Insecta > Coleoptera > Scarabaeidae > Cetonia > Cetonia aurata. The sequence goes on from OX421883.1 coordinate 19,139,357, forward strand.
CAGGGGTCTTCAATAGTACTCCATAATTCGTCTAATGTTGCTGGAGATTTAGACTTTATAATAGCCTCAACATTACACCTGGCTATGGCCTTGTGCAGGCCATACCAATACACTAATCTGTTTCTCCTCTAGCCACTGTTTTACGGTCCTTGCCGTATGCTTTGGATCGTTATCGTGCATTACAAGTCAGGTTAGTGGAAGCGATTCATCAGCATACAGCTCCATCACGTTTTCTAAAATGTTCCGATACACATACTGATCAATTTTTTCTTTAATTATGAATATTGGCCCCACACCACGCCATGACATTGAGCCCCATACCATAATACTTCCTCCTCCGTGTTTCACTGTTTTTATAGTGTTTTTTCCATCGGAACCAAGTCGGTTAAGAGCTTGTACAATCACTAAAATATTTGTAAATCTTCTCCTACCATTCCCTCTACTACCTCATTTTTTTTTCTAGACGAAAAAAATTGAATTTTTATCGATTTTTGTAGAATATCTTTCTTGAGGAAAAACCAAAGCGGTTATTCCTATATTTTGTAATTGTAAATTATTAATTAGTAATTGGTTTATGATGTTTGTTAAAACGTTCAAACAACGAATTTCAGAGAAAATAATTCTCTGGGCAAAAAGGTGTCATATGTAAACCATTTACCGCATGCACGACGATGATGGTTACATAGTTGATATGCTAGGACCATGTTCTGCGAATCTGAATGAGGTAACTATCATGAAAGAAGTTGTACGTGATCCAGAAGGCAAATTGATGACACCGGGAGATATTTTCGTAGTGGACCGAGGTTTTCGTGACGTAAAAACTGGTTTAGAAGATTAAAGCTTTGAGATAAGAAACCAATTCCAAAGATTGGTATTTTTTTCAAAATAGCTTGTTTCCTTCACAATCAGTTTGGAAAACGAATTACATCTGATCTTAGATATTCCGACAAAATAGTGAATAGAATGAAGAGTTAGATGGAGGTTGACAATATATTGGCAACAGAAGTTGAAGCCAACGGTTGGCAGCGCAAGAAACTTCTGTTTGAAAACATTACTTCTGACGACTTGGGTGATTTTTCTGAAATGACAGACAAGGAGTTGAAGATTTTATTTACTGGTTCATATCAGTACAAGCAAGCGGTATCATATTTAGCTGAATTGGATGGGTGGATCATATTCCTATAGAAAAAAAGATAATTTTCGAAAGAAATATATATAGTTAGCTTCTTACTAGAATTTTCTATATGTTATAGTAGACACTTATAGAGGGTATTTATTGCTGGAACATGAAAATTTTTCGTTTTCCAAAAAAATATCATCTGCTAATATTTACCCAAATAATCTTCGATTAACATTTAATGTATTTAACACTATGCACTTATTTGAAAACTATATGGAGGGGTGTAAAATATTTATATAAAAAAGTAAACTTACAAAAATGCACGACACAATACTTTAAATGACAATTATTTCAACGAAAATGGTGTGTGCATTTACTATAAAGCCACTTGAGAAACTTTTGAAAAAGCAACATTTCCTTATCTTATTTCCTAGAAACTTACAATTAAAGAGAGAATGGAACTTTTACATTTTACCCATAAACCATTTATAGACAGCTATGTTATGGATAGTGTAAAGCAAAAAATATTTTCAAGGTTAGATTTATAAATTTAAAACATGTTCTATTTTTATGAAGATAAAATTAATACGACTAAATATACTATTTTTATTTATAACTATAATTATTGATTTCATTTGTTTCAGCAAATGGTCAATGATAACAATAACACAAAAGTATAAAATAGTAATATAAATAAATAAATATTCCTAAAAGTTATACACTAATTCCAGAATTTAAATGGAAAAGAGATATAAAGAATATAAACGGAAATAAATGTGGAAGTTATTGTTATTATCTCATTGAAATTAATCTTGCTAAATTCGCGTTTATTTTCACAACTGCAAAAGGTGAATAATAAAATAAAAAGATTCTAACGATCGGTTTAGTGCATTTTGTAAGTACTTTTGTAATCATTTTGCGTTTCTTTCTTTATGCCAGGAAGCGGAAATGATAAAATTATGACTAACTTTACGCATATTTAATTATTTGTACTTAGAGTTTGCGAAGGCTTAACCTGTTTCTAGTCATTAAACAATCAATGCCCAGTAAGACACTCAAATGGTATCTTTAAGAATATTATCTTATCAGAGTTTAAGAGTGTTTTTGACATAGATTCGCAGCATATTCCATAAGTTTGTTAACGCTTTAATATTTTTTCTTTTTGTCAGCTTAAAAAATACATTAGAATCGTATTTTTTAAGCTGACAAAAAGAAAAAAATTTAAAGCGTTAACAAATTTATGGAATATGAATACTTCTGATAGGCAGTTATAAAACATAAATTAAATTGGAGTCCATAGATACTTCAGACATTGCAAATTTTATTTGTCCTTATTCCCCTCTATTTTCGGTGAATTATACGACGATATAACTTTGCCTTCAAAAACATCTAGACGTTTCTCGAAGGCGGTAATAAAAGTTCATTTTCTGCCCCGATATTCCTCGGCCAGATCAGGAGTAATTACCCAAAAATTAATTAGGGGACGCAGTTTCCCAGCAGGACCCAAATTAAGAAAACGGCGCAGACGTTAAAATCACGTAAAGTGAATCATCATAAATCACGACGAAATTAATGAAAACGAACGCGCATAACCTGGGTCGCCTTGGTTATTAAAATTGCTGTCCCGTTATAATAAATCGTTCTTGTGTGGAGTGCCCAACGAATATTTACATACCTACAGATTCCGAATTTCCAGTGCTAGAATTCCTGAACGTTTTTTTTTTATTTTCAAAATTAATTTCCTTGTTGTCACGAATCACGTCAAGCACGTCAGAATTGGTGGATTAACCGATTTGATAGCTCTATACGTTTGAAGAAAAAAGGTAGGAGATCAGTTTTTTTTTTAACGCCTAAGGTTCGAAATTCGGCAGAAGATTCAAGTAAGATTTATTTCACTTTGATTTGTATATAAATAACCGCTACATTTTGATTAATAGTGAAAATCATAGTTTGATGTACTACTTTGACGAACTCCGTTACAAAGCGCCTCAGGGTATACTTTTAAATTGTCTCTTTTGTTAAGAAAGTAATTAAATTAAATAGAAAGGAATACCTGTTTCGTTTCCGTTTAGCAATTTGGCCCACTGATAATTTTAAACTACTTGTTTGTCAGATTTGTAACATACATAAAATCACTCTGACGAAAACATTTCTGTAGGAAGTGTCGCAAAAATGCGTAAATTTTGCCACAAAACAATGCAATCTTCAGTTGCAAGTATTTAGTTTTGTTTCCTAGAAGTAAATATGAATATTGTTCGCTGAAGAACGAACGAATGAACAAACTTTATTAGATTATTTCAATGTTTTCTGAGATTCCATCATTTTGTAAGCAAATATAAATTACTAATGCGTTTTCATGTACCAAATTAAATAGATAAATCTTGGCATTTAAATATATATGCTTTTATTGGATTAAAATTGTCTTTCTTTTCATCAACACAAATTCTTTGCAAGTACTGATTGAAATTTATAAAAAATAAGGCATGTCAATCAGAGACCATATTAAATAAAGTTAATAATGTAAATCACATGGAAAACACACTTTTCCGCTTTTTCAATATTTGGATTTATTCCAGGATAAAAAGTTTAAAAATAATTTAAGTATAAACAGAAGTTTTTCTGGAAGGAAATTCAAATCTAAGTAGATTGTTACAAGAATGCATATTTTACAAACAACAAATATTTTTAAGTCCTTATCTAAATCTACTTATCTAACAAAAGGTGCACACTGATATAAAGATGAAATATTGTAGAGCATACAGATAACACTGCACAAGTATTTGTAATCCTGCATATTTATCACAAATTCTAACTCGCTTCGAGTCTGTGCTTAATCTCTTTGGTCGGTGATTATTTGAAGTTGGTCTAAAACACATCATCAGGTCGATCGCGGAAATGATGCACTGTTGTTGCTTACTTTAGGATGAGGCAGAAAGTAGATCATCTCGATCTCCGGAGGTATGTAGCAGAACATTTTTTTTTCTTTTGCTTTTGCTTTTATATCATATCAAATATAAAGCAAAAGAAAAAAGATTACGCAGTAAAAACCGCAGAAACACTTCGTCTGAGCTCGCTGCAGGTCTGTCGGAGGAGGCTGGAAAACCCGTTAGCGCTCGCTAAGACTTATAGAAGCGGGCCTAAGGGGTTGTAAAGCCAGAAAGAAGCCGTGGCTCAGAGACAACAACAAAAGAAAACGTTTACAGTGGGTTCTACCAGACTTTACGCAGCAAGATTGGGAAAATGTACTGTGGTCAGATGAATCAAACTTTCAGTTAAGTTTGCTTACGATGAATTATCAAAAATACAGTGATTGACCTTACTTGCTTCTACTATTTTTTAATTATTATTGTTAAACAATTGTTAAACTTATCGATTTTTATATCTTCATAGGTATTCGAAACACCAGGTCAATCGCACAGGTGGAGTTCAAACATTGATCCTTAATTGCAAAACGTAATTCCTTCAAACCAGGAGGAGTTCAAACACGAAGTATAATGGTCTGGGTGCATGGCTGCCGCTGGTGTTGGCGAAATGTTTGTTTGTGAAGGTAGTATGAAGAGCGAAAAGTACATTCACGTGTTAGAGTCTGCGCTGCGGTCTTCATTAACACGTATTTTCGGTGAATGACCAATTTGGATGGAGTCAAACTCCAACAAGACAATGGACCTTATCACAAATCAGCGACCAAAATGCGTTGGTTTCGTGACAACAACGTTGTCTTGTTGGACTGGCCTGCTCAGTCCCCAGACGTGAATCCAATTGAACATCTTTGGGGTATTCTAAAGCGCAGGCTTTACATTCAAACCAGGCCTTAAAATGTGGTGCTTTAGGAATGGACCATAGACGCGGAACAGTTTCCAAAACTTGTCCGCAGCATACCTCAAGGAATTGCTGTGGTCATAAAAGCAAAGGGTGTGCCTACAAAATATTGATGAAACTATTCAAATTGAGCAATAAACGTATTTAAAAAACAAAAAACAGTTTATAATTTGTTCCTACACAGGTTAAACTAAAAAATTATAAAGTAGCTAACACTTTTGGCCAAGGCTGTATATTATTTGTAAAGTATTCTAAATGGTTCCAGTACCTCCAGGTTTCATCTTCGTGTGAAGTTTAGTGTATTCTTGGTTATACGCTAGTGTAGTCTGGTTTACCTTTTAACAATAACATATTACCAAATTTATTTGCATGGTGTTTTCGTTTTCAGGATCAACGTTCGGTCCTATAGGCATTTATTATAGCTTAGATATTGTCTAATTGTAACTATCCTGGCTATTCAGAAGCTAGTCACTTACAATAAGTAGTTTCATACAATATAGAGTCTATAAATTTAAACGTTCACTTTATACGAATGTTGCCAAATTATTTTAAGTAGTAGTAATTCAAATCTAAGCTATTTAATAATAACTGTTCTGGCGAAATACCAATACGATAAAAAATCGTTTTTTAATATTTACTACAGTTTTGCGTTTAGAATTGCGTTCTAGAATTTCAGTCCATAATGTTAATTAAAGCAGCACAACGCTTACTAAATGCTAAAAATATAATGCTAATATATTGCTAGGAAACTTGTAGGTAATTCTTTTAAATTTTAATTAAATTTTTAATTAAGTAAATACATCTATTATACTCTCATTAATCCCAAAGAGATGCTAGATCTCAAATGATAGAGGCCATGAAAAGTAAATTTGTCCCCACTACACGGTTTTAAGTACACCCCAACCGAATAGGACTCGTCACCCTCGGGACGCGGGAGGATAACGTCACTCCACTGAACTACTGATTATTATATTAATATAGCTTACAACATTTAAGTATCTTTAATGTGATTGTAGTAGTTATTAGTTAGTGACGTTCTTGTAATACATTAATAAAAGAAACGACAATATAGTGTAATTCATTTATTTAGAGTTAAATAAATCTGATGAACAAAGAAATGAATCTTCTAAAGATTCCCTTAGGGTAAGTAAGTTCTTTACTACCTTAGATACACAATAATAAGATTTCTAGAATCTTAATCCAAACTAAAAACTCGTATTTCTCGTTTTTAATATCATAAATAAAATTCAAATCTCCCGCTAAATTCCCGTCATAAAATCAAGTATAACTAGATCAATGCCAACTTAAACTGCTCGTGAAATTAACCCAAAGAATCAAATACAACCTCACATAACCAAATTCGCTAGATTTACAGTTATCATTCAAATAAATATAACCTCAAATTCCATTATGCATTATATAAATTGAAAAGATGATAAAATCGCTTGCTTCAGGTACGAAAACTGCTCTAGTATAATCCAAATAATAATTCCAAATTCAAAACAATCATTTCAGCTTCCAAATGGTGTTCCAACGATCCTACAGCAAACTGCCTCGAATGTTGTTCTTCGAAATCCCAGGATTATACGAAAGGCTACCCCAAATCTCGAAATAACTGCATTCCCATCATCTTAGCACTATACACGTAATACTCTCATTATTGTAAGTAAATTTTAAAACTTTATGGACTTAAATTGTGATAGATATTACAACATTCTAGATAAATATACGAAAAGCAACCACACTCAAGAAAAACCGAAAAAGAACTCCCCCATATTTGTTTTCAACAAACTCAATATCTCGTAGACAAAAGGACCCCGGCAACGATCATAGAAATCGTTTCCAACGATACGACAGCATAAAAATCCTTCGTCGAACATTAATCGCAAGACATATACATGCCCCAAAATCCATGGTTACAAGCATTAATTGAATTAGATACGAAATAAGTAAGTTTTTAGTTTAAATTATTACATACGTTGACAAAATAAATAAATAGGTAAAAATACATTTACATAAGCAATTTTATAGTCGATATTATGATTTTCTGGGTTTTATTTAGCTTGATACATCGGAAATAACAGCAGTATATACACAAACGTGCGGTGTTTCCCATACAAATACGAATATGTATGTAAGTGCAATGAAGATACAGTGAATATATGAGAGTTCTTTAATATTCAACATCAAAGAATGTAAAATGGTCGAGAGCAATCGTCCTGATACGTCTCTCCTTTCTGTTTACATACATATAATGAAAGAGTGCGCGGTTGATAGTAACTAGGACATACGTAATAGGTATGTGTTTCTTTTTGATGGAGATCAAAAGGATGTACTTTTAATCTAAAATATACGGCAGACAGGATACGAAAGCTATACTGGTCTAGTCTTAACCTGCTGCAACTACAAACAAAATACATCTTCTTTTTATGGAGGCTATACTTTTAGTTTGCATGAATTACTTGCCCTCGTTCGTGTTTTAAAGTCGCTTAACTGAAATACGGACGCGAAAATGTAAGATCAAATATTTTCTCAATTTTTTTACTTTTTATTTTCTTCTTCCACGACAGTTTGTCAAGAACTGTGTTTTCCAAGCAATCTTCTTAGTAAAACAATGGAGCAAGTAACTTAGACAAATAATATTTAATTTGTTGTACATCCTGAAACCCTTTCGTCGCTAAAAGTGTAAATGATATAATATCGATGGTAGATGAAAAATTTTTAAGAAAAAAAAAATTATTAGTAAAACATATTGCAACGAAAGCATGAAAGCGATTTCCTACAAAGGACTTAAGTAATGATTTGGCTTACAGCTCTATAAGAAAGTCATTTAATTTGTAGCAGTACAAAAGAAGAGAACCCTGAAAACGTTTACCAACAAATGAAAACTTAAATTTCTTAATTTCTTCCCTGTTATTTCAAAAGTTGGTTCAATTTTTAGCTTTGTTTCGGTTTTTAATTGTACAAAGTTACAAAACGGTCTATTTATATACAGATTCGACTTTTTCGCGTTTTCTAAATAGTGTTGTATAGAAATTATCAGGACTAACCTTACTTGAAAACCAGAAAATGAAAACTTTAATGATCTAAACTACAAATTTAACTTACATAAATTATTAGATGTGACAGAATAGTTTTCCAACTACATTAACATGAAATTAAGACTAGATAAATGAAAAACTTACTACCACATTACAGATGATAACCACTAGGTATGCACTAAATGTGAATAGCGGAAAGCAGTAATAAAATATGACCGGTTGGAGACGCATATTCGTACTATAACAGCTTATTTTGCTGGGATTATGCCTGTATAAAGTCAATCGTACTAATTCAGTAATTGAAAGAGTAATTATAGGATGCATATTAGAAGAAAGACTTTTTTAAATATTGAAAATCTATGTCACATTCAAAATAAAAAAGCCTATATAACTACTTCGCTAAAAACGTAAAACATTTAGATATTTCCTTCACGTTTTGCAATCAATGATGAAGAGACTTTTAATATAAATTCAGTAAACCATCTAATACAAATCGTTATTCGATTTCGCGACAGTTCCTCAATTCAATTCCGGCTCAAACCGCCTTTCTAGAGCACATCTATTCGCATCGGGTGTCTGTCTACGTGCAAGTAGGATCATTTCCGGGGTAATTCGTTAAACCTTACCGAAAATTTAATCATTGTTGAAGCGATCGTCCCCACCGTACGTCTCGTGGCAAGTTCGAATAGAAGTGAGAGAGGCGACCAAGTCGAAAAAAAAAGAAGAAAACACATTGCGGAACTGATTCCTTGCCGAGTGCCGAGGGAAATCCAGATGTTTGATACGAATTAAATTTAGCGTGCTCCTCGTAATTTAATGCGGATGAGAGGTCTGCGTGTAACAGTTTTGGCTCCCCATTGTTGAGCCGTAGCCAAGATTATGGGATTTTAGAGAGCTTCGCTAGCGGGAAGTAGTTGATCAAAAGTGCGACTTCAAATTTGAAATCGGAAACTCCATTTCGGCTTTGTAAATGGATAACAACAGAAATGGCATTGTTACCATTGTCGTTTCTTTGCTATTTGTTAGTACACAGTAAGAAAAAGATTGTTGTTAACTAAAAATTTCTTATAGTTACAATTTTCTCATGTTAAGGTAACATACGATAATGGTTGATTGAGCAAACTATACCACAAACAATTTGTTTTGTTATGTGGAATGTTAATATATACGCAACAACCTTGTCAATTTAATGTATACAGGAAAGAAAAACGGACGCCAGGGAACAACTTCCGTTGTTTCCTGACGACCACTGCGATTTCAGAGTCAATCTATCAGCTACTAAAAGTGTGGAAAAGTTTTTAATTCGCTCTAAAACTATGAAATATTTCTTCTCCTTTAGAGTTAACTATATACGGAAACGTAGATATGTTCCCTTTCTTTGTTGACCCTCTTTTTTGATATCTTTCGTTTTTTTTTTTTTAATTTGGGCATGTAAGTCGGAAGGATTGAGAAAGAAATTTACAAACCCGTAACGAAACGTCGCAATTAGCAAATATATTCAAAAAAATTTCCCAAATTCAAAAAAAAAAAACCAAAAAAATAGATATCCATAAAAATCTGACTTTACATTTCTCTTGACGGTAGATTTACGAAATAAGATGAAATATTACTAAATTAAGATAAACTACTCTCTATTTCTAGTGTTGTAGTTATCTACTGACCAAAATTAGTGTTAATTTTTGCCTTCGCAGAGAGAATATTCTTTGATTAGTGGCATTTATACCACTTAAGAGTAATAACCTGATGAAGATAATATATAAATAACTGCAAAATATGTTGAGTGAAAAAAAAATTAAGTATTAATCTCTTTAAGTGTAAAAAAGTTTATCAAAAATTTATATCTTATTATATATACAGTGTGTTAAAAAAAGGTTGTAGGATAATTTACCCAATTGTAGTACTGGTGGAAATAAACAAAGAAGTCTTAGTCAACATGGGTCCGCAATTGAACTGTTTTTGACATATAGTCGATTGCATATTGTTTTAGTAGGATAAAAATTTTCAAAGAAATTCTGATGGCAATGTAAATTAAACAAATGTTTCTTTAAAGTAAAACTAAAGAAATTGTTCTACATGTCCGCCGTTCATTTCTAAGCACGCTTCACACCTTCTTATGAAAGATCGACGCAATCTTTCTAAAATTCCTGGAGTCTCCGAATTTCCTCGCAACAATTTACGATTCGTTGCCTGACTTCTTTCAAATTGATTACAGATCGTGCGTACACTAACTGTTTTAGATGCCCCCAAACATAGAAGTCTAGAGGTGTCAGATCAGGGGACCTAGGAGGCCATGCAATTGGTCCACCCCGTCCTATCCATCTCTCGTTGTAATCTTGATTTAAGAAATTTCTAACTACGATGGAAAAATGCGCAGGAGTTCCATCGTGCATAAACCACATATTTAATCTGTTAAAAAGTGGCACGTCTTCTAACAAAACGGGTAATTCACTATTCTCAAAACCGAAAAATGTTTTTTTTTATTTTAAAATATGCAATCGACTATATGTCAAAAACAGTTGAATTGCGGACCCATGTTGACTAAGACTTTTTTGTTTATTTCCACCAGTACTATAATTGGGTAAAATAACCGACAACCTTTTTTTAACAGGCTGTATATTATATCTTATCTTTTAAAGCGAGTTGTTTTGTTATAAAATTTGCTCGGTAAAATAAAACACTTACACCGCAAAATTTTTCTGTGTGTAATGTTGATGTTTTAGTAAAAAAAAATCGTTAACGGTTAACAAAGTATAAAGTCTTTCGGTAACAACTTTGGGTAATTGTTACGTCAACAATTTTTTTTGTGGGCTTTCTAAAACAACAGAATTTGTTAATTTTAACAAGATTTTTATTACTGTGTACCTATGGTGCTTCTGAGCGGTCTCACAGTTAGTAATTTTGTATGTCCTTTTAATGTATTCTTGATGTTTGTATTTACTATTTTATTTTCGTTACATGTTAATTACGCATTTTCCTCGGATTTGTACTGGAATTAATTCTTATTACAACTATTATTATGGACTTGTAGTAAGTTTGGTACTTTCCAATATTCTTTTATCTTTTGTTTAATTGTTAAATTTACTCTCTTTAATCCCCAGTTAGTAAACGTATTTCTATGAATCATTTTACACTGTTTAACCTTTTTGAAATTCAATAGGGAGCATGTCTAGGTATAATGTAAACCTGAATGTCTGCAAAAAGTGAAGCAAAGATAATAGACGCAGCGCATCCACCAATCCAATAACTCTAGCAATTTTTTTCCTTCACATGATTTGACTGCAAAGAATTCCTTATATTGCAACCATTTGATAAACTTAAATTGGTTTTGAACAATGTAGTTTCTCTCAAGTTATGACCACGTTCACCCACTACTTTTTGGATAATCTTGACGATAAAACACAGGTGTATGCGATTTATACTGATTACAGTAAAGCTCTTGAGAACATAGATCGCTAAATTCTTACTAATATGTTCTTGAGATTGGGTCTGCTAGGGGACATTTTTTAATGGCTACTATCTTATATATATAACAAGTCTTATGCCCGGTTTCTGGAAAGTTAAACAACAGTTATCTGTTCCGTATCTGGCGATCTAACAAAGACTATCTTTGTTAAAACGCCAGGTACTGCACAGGTAAATGCTGTGTAACGTTTCAGAAACCGGGCATTAATTTGCTATATTGGATGAATACAGGATGGTGGATTAGATCGGGTGATCTCATCTGAGTCCATTACTTTTCAATCTGCATATCAGTGATATCGGTTTATATTTCGGGTTACCTAAAAGATTTAACCCGAAAGAAAGAAGAAACGACAAGGAGAGGTCGGGCATTTACAACTGCAATACAGTTTATGTTGGAGAAACAAATGGTGTATTGTAAGTAGATTTAAGGGGCACGTAGGGCATTATCGCGATGGGAGGCTTGAATCATCCAGCGTTCCACAACATATTTATGATATAGGGCACAAAATTAATATTGAAAATCTTGAAATATTGAAAATTGTAACATCTTTGAAGCAAATAGACAAGCTTTAACAATTTATTGAATCGGGAACGTGTCCCTTTGTACCATTCGGTGTTGATAGGTTTAGTGGGATAGACACATTTGTTTCTTAGTTACATATTTCTCCAAGATCTTGGTATGTACATGTGTATTTATGCTGCAATGCTTGTGGATTCGTCCCATTGTTGTATGATTCTAATTAAATAAATAAAACAACGATAAGCAAGAACTACACAATATAATTTTTTTCGCAAGTCTACTACAATAATCATACTCATAATAAAATGATTAATATATACATATCTTTTCCCGGAATCAGCGTGATCAGGGGATTAAAGCTTTAATTTTTAAATTGACATCACGGTACAAAATCACAGTTGAAACCAAGATATAAATTAAATGCCATTAACTCCTTAGTTAATAACTAGTAATCCAGAACTACCATCTATCTAGCAATATTTAGGTTGCTCATTTTTGTGATCATGTGGCTTTTGGTGTAAGATGAAGATTGAATTCGTACGTGTATTTATACTTCAATAAACTATCTTATAATATTTCGATGATTTTATTATTTATTTATTACTCCAAAATAGCATTAGCTAAAAATGTGTTTGTTTTGGTAATTTCTCGAACTGAACTGTTTGTAAATTTCGTTGGATTTAAAAATATAAGTACAAACGAATCAGAAAACTAGAACATAGTTCTTTTCAGTATTTTTGTACGAGCTGAAGCTGTTTAAGAAAGTACTTTTTATGGTTCCATTGATCCTAGTATCTATTTTGAAGTTACGGAACTAAAATATCCGTCTGTATAAACGAGGTATAATATATGTAGATATATAATGAAATATTGATATTCGTAAGCCTAAGCAAGTAATATTTTGGCAACCGTTTAGAAGTTATTTTAGTAATATTTAGATTGCCTGGTAAAAAAAAAACGATTACATATTAGATTGTCGAAAGTAACAAACCGTATAAAATTACTGGTATTGGTAGCTAGATACGTTAATCATCATGATAAATTTTATCTATAAATTTCTAAGCACCCGTAACAATTTTTTATCTTGTACAGTCAAATATTTTATGATGTGTATATTATAATATTGCAGCGGATATTTCTGAATAAATTAAGTGTAAAAGTATATAAATAGAACTAACTTTTTATAAATTATAATTTCGAAATCAAATGACATGTTACTCTCTACTATTATTCACGTACTAACATTATAGTCTTATTAAGTCCTTATTTCATATATATTTTAAGTAATCTTTCATCAATAAAATACGCATTGGTTTCAAAATAAAACTAGCACAATATCATAGAAATCCTTGATTCCTTTTATATACGTTTAGATTTTGAATGGCGCAATTGAGATTATCACCGAAACAAAAGCATTCTTGACATAAATATTATTGGAAATTATACTGACATTTTGAAAACATAATTGCCTCCAATCTTAATTACAGAATAACTTCGGGCTTTAATTTGTTATTAGTGACATTTCATGTCTATTCCTTACTGTGTGCACGGAATAGTATTATTTACATACGCATTTGGCCCATGGGAAAAAAAGAAAAAGCAATTAATAATGGAAAAAATTCCAGAGTGTTATGAATATCTGAACACCTGCTTTTCCTTAAAGAGACAGCGTGGGTCGGATTCCGTGTCGATTGCGGGTAAAACCAAGGCTGTCATAATTAATAAACACATTATTAATTTCTAATGTCGCAAATCTCTTAGACCAATAATTGTTTGAAACAACGAAAAAGCAGATGAGCATTTGTTGTAAGGGTGTGCTAACGAATAAAGAGAGTAATTTTAATAAAATAAAATAAAATTTTAGATTATCTTTAACGTTGAGTACGTGGCAGGAAGCAGTTTAGATTGGCTGTGTTTTGTGGTATTTTGTACGTGTGGTATTTAAGTACGATGATCTGTTGCGATTGTGCATATACACATTATCTACATTTGTGTGCGTTTGGCACAAATACGAAATCGTAATATGAGAATGATAAACACGGAATATATGCGCCAAAATAATATAGTAAATTTCACAAATTTATACTTATATTTCTATGAGGTTGTTGATGATGATATCTGTTCTCAAACGAATGCGTCTTCTTTGTTTTTGTTAGTTCACAGTTAGGTTTTATTAGTTTGTTTTCTATTTTGGGTGATAGCATTAGGTTGTTTAAATGCATAAGTTATTGTATGTATGTTTAGTTCTTGTGTTTTTACATATATTTCTGCAATTGGTGTTATGTTTTGCATGCCGTAAAGTATCCCTAATATTTTGTTTTCTTGTCTTTCTAATTTGTTCAGATTTTCTCATTCTTCCAGTGATACTACAAGGGGTTTAAACTGTTAATAAGCAATATTTTATTTAAAAGCGTGTTGTGCCCGACTGCCTTAAGGGCTTACTTGGATTTTTGACTACAGTAGATGCCGTGGGTTCGAATCTCGCTCCGGCCTATTGTGATAACTGGATTTTTAGGAAGTCATAATGATAATTAGGAGGGAGAATTAAAACCACGGGGGTGCCACATGTTTTATGCTTTATTAAAATCCTCTCTACAACGCAAAAAAAAAAAAAACGTTGTGCATAAATTAATGATTGAATGATATTATTTACTTACTACTAATATTTTATATAAAAGTTTACAAAAATATTTACCACATTGAAACATCCTGAATTAAAATTAAATGAACTCTTACATAATTGTGTCATTTTGTTAACGCTAGTAAATTAGTACCAGATTTTAATTAAAAAAATATGTGTAAGTATGTTCTTCTGCTAGGATTCTTTCATATATGTAAATGTACGAGAAATTAAAATGTAGATTGTATTTAGAAACTTTTAAATGGAAACAGATTGCATAATTATTAAAAATGTACAATATGATTAAAACCTATTTTAATTAAGTTGTTAGAAAATAAATTTTGAAAATTTGTTTATTTTTTACATTATGTTGAGATATTGAAGTGCTACTTTTATATTATATGGGATCCAAATTCTATTATTTTATTTCTGATAGATACGTGATTTTTCTTCTAAAAGTTTAGAAGTTTAGTTTTCTTCTAAAAAGTTTATGATGGCATGTAACCTATTTTTAAAAATTGTGTTAATGAATCCATTGGGTAATTGTCTAATTTGTTTTATTTGTTGAAGGATTGCTGATCTGTACTTTGAACTTGCTAGTCTGACGGTCCTATTAACTAATGTAATAACTATACTGTGCTTTATGGAATCGGTTGTCTTGATCGAAAATTCAAATATGTATTTTGATGTATCTGATGTAGTTTATTTAAAATTTTGTTTTTTCTTTGGGAATAAGTCAGATCTATAAAATTTATTTCTGAGTTTGTTTCTTTCCCTTTCTTTTCCTCTTACTTTGTTTAATCCTGCTATTGTTACTGTATTTTCCTTATTAGGTGGCATATGTGGCATAGCTTAGGTATTCTAGAAGTGTTAGCCCCAAGTATTTTATTTGTTTGGCATGCGGTTGGTTAGTTTGGGTGGTTGCCTTTTGGTTGTAAAAAACATGTAGGAGTTTTGTTTTATTTGCTATTTTGTTGCATTTGGTGTTCGTTCTTATCTGAGTATGCATACGTCATCTGAATATGCATAGATCCTAAGGTTCATGCTAAAACAATTATTGGTATACATTATATACAGCTAAGATCACGAAGATGGCAACAATTATTGGGTATCAACAGCCTGTCGAGACAGAGGGAGAAATAATATTAATAATATTTCCAGTCGCTAAGCTTTCGCCATTTAATTAAGGCTTCTTCAGAGTAACATCTACAAATCAAGGAAACAGTGGTGCTACTAACAACATCATCTGATATGTAACTAAATCTAAAAAGTTACAGATTGAGTCTGGTAGCTACATTGTTGGAAAAAATTCTGCAGTTGTACCGTCACAGCGTACAATTAGCATGCCTTCCTCTTTTTCTTAATGAGTATTAAAAGTAACTAAGTTATGAAATTAAAAGACACTTATCTAAGTATCAATGTAATATTTTTTCAAAAAAATAAATTGTAATTAAACCACAAGGTTAATTATTTACGTTTTACAACGGACTGGAACAATTAATGGTCGAAAATTTAAAATTCACAAAAACACGTACGTGTTTTGTATCTTGTTGAATTTTAAATTTTCGACCATTAATTGTGCTAGGCTTTTTTAATAATTCTAATGATTTCTACGTTTACCTTTAATTTCTACTTTTACTTGTAATTAGCTTTGATTTGCTTATGTTCATGTTACTTTTACTTTTAACAACAGTGTACAATCACTTGTCTTCTCCTGGTTTGTTTTTATTTTTGTGTGGGTTGGTTTCACTGGGTTATATGCCTTAACCTTACTTTTAAAATATGTGGTTGCCGTTTAAAACCTTTGTATTTTCAAATTCCATCATAGATACTGTGAATTAACAACGTTCTAAACGTGTCATTGTGTACTTTTCGCTTGTCTCGTTAACCTAATTATTGAGTATTTTTAGTTATAATTCTGTACTTTTATATATTCACCCTATTATTCAATATTATTGTAGCTGCCTCTGAAGAAGCAATAAATTGCGGAAGCTTAGGCAGTTAAAAAGGATTTCACTTTGATCTTGTTTGGCTGCATACCAATCAAATTTATTTCCTCAACATCTTATAACAGTACTGAATCTGTAGATTCCCAATTAGTTCATTCAAGAAGATACCCTTTCTTATTTCTTACTGGCGAATAAAATTGTTTTTCCTGGAATTTTGAGGATTCTAGGCCATTTCATCGTCTATTACGTAATCTATACTTCGCAACAATACGCTTGGAGGCTCGACCGTAACGTTTATTACCCGCACTTCGACAGGCATAGCCAATTAACGCAGCACGATCCTCGCTTCTCTCATATCGTATTCTGGCGAGAGCGAGGTGTGTTTACATGCCGCTAAGAGAGCATAAACAAGACCACGCCGTCGTACGCTGGAGCACACAAGTGTAAGAAAATCGGCCGCATCGACGTGATTGACGACGTTATTAGGACGCCGTGGAAGAGTCGGTCCCGGAGGTAGATGGGCGGGGCCGATTGGGGAGACCAGAAAGAGGAAGAGGAAAATCGTCGTTCGGTTTTATTGTTTCGTAATAAATCTCCGCCGGTTCCGACGGCCAACGTCGATCGAGGCCAAGCGAAGCGATCGAGGCAATCGAACGGCCGGATTTATTGCGAGGATGGTAACACGTCGTGCAGCGCTAATGCCTTGTCGTGCCCAAACCGTTGTTGTAGAGGAGGTTGAGACGAATGATGTTCGCATGATGCATCACCGATAGGAGACAGCGTGCGAAAAAAATGCGTTTTCGCGTTGGCGAACTATAGATTGGAGAGTTGAGGAATATGCTTTATAATGAGTTTTAACTTGATGGATGAAGATTCATGAAAAAAATTTTGAAAGAAAATTTGTCTCGATTTATGAGAGCTACACGTTAATTCTTTTAAATTTCCCTTCTTCTGTCTCGAGACAAATCCTTGAAACCAACATATAGGTAAGAGATGAAATAACTAGATTTTCAAATTTCCTACCTTAAACCATTCCAAACCGAATACCAACTTATCTTCTATATAAGCATTCGCAGCCTCTATTTATTCAGTCTCCTCTGCGTTCTCTAATTTAAATAATTAATTATGTGAAATATTCTTTTATAGTAATAATAATATACACTCCGCCAAAAAAGTATCGCATAATTTAGTTTTGAATCATAAAAGTATCGCATAATCTTTGTTTGTAGCATAAAGTTGTAAATATACTTTAATGCGCTCTAAGATATAATTTCTATGATTGTTTAAATAAAATACAGGCCAAATAAAAACAAGAACTCATACTTGAGATTTTTATTAAAACAAGAAATTATAATTTTGGAAAGAAAAATGTCATAACAGTAGCTTTTAATACTGAGTATTGCCACCTCTGGCTCTTATGACCGCTCGCATACGGTTTGGCAGAGATTCGATTAACCTCCGTATATAAGCCTGATCCAAATTCTCCCACTCGTCACGGAGAGCATTTGCTAGTCCATGCAGGTCCGCTGGGGCAACATTTTGGGTTCGTATCCGTCTGTGAAGGAGGTCCCACACGTGCTCGATAGGGTTCATGTCCGGACTTACCGCAGGCCAATCTAAAACTGGAATACCAACATCGTTAAGGTATTCCTGGACGATAATTGCAACATGCGGTCGTGCATTAACATGAATTCGTTTCCTATAATTGGCGCATATGGTACTATATGTTCTTCTAAAATGTCCGTTATATACCTGTGGGCAGTCAGTGTACCTCTGTCTACTGGTACTAACTCTGTACGACCTGTTAAACAGATGCCTCCCCAAACCATAATAGAGCCACCAGCGAAATTAGGTCTAGGTCTGATATTACACTGCGAATAGCGCTCACCGTCTCGTCTGTACACTGAGATACGCCTATCTGAGGTGTAAAGACCAAATCTTGACTCATCTGTGAAGAGTATATTGGCCCAGTCATTAATGTTCCAATTTACATGTTCTCTGGCAAACCTTAAGCGAGCCACTCGGTGGTTCCTAGTGAGACGAGGGCTGTTACAGCTACTCTAGCTCTTAATCCACTCTGTCGTAACCTATTCCGAATAGTTTGAGTACTCACACGAGTATTTCTGACTCTAGCCAAGTCGTTCTGCAATTGTCTCGCAGTTACATGTCTTCGACGTAATGCTTGTAGTAGTAAATAGCGGTCATCTTGGCGAGTAGAACATCTTGGACGACCTGGTACAGGTCTTCTACTGTAAATGCCTGTTTCCCTATATCTGGCTACGGCTCTAGAAACACTTGACTGATTGATGTTCATCAAATTAGCAACGTATGCTTGAGATCGTCCATCTTCGATTAAAGCAACTATAGCAGCCACTTGTTCTGAAGTTAAATTGCTCATTTTAGTTTTAAAAGCGTTGGTACAGAACTCTGACTTCGCACTTTAAAATTTGTCCGTATAGGAAGACTTTCAATAAACAACTGAGCAAACCTTACGCATATGCATTTTTCTAAATGTGTTCTTTTAGGAAAAAAATAAAGTAAAAACGCTAAGTTCCATTATTTTGTTAGTGTTTTTATAGTTCACATACACGAGGCAAACTTTTTGTGAACGTATAAAAATATCTTGGTTCATAAATGCCCTTTTTTAGTTTATGCGATACTTTTTTGTCGGAGTGTATTTATTCTCAACACATGCTCATATAACATACAAAAAAAGTCAAATTAAATTAGGAAAAAAAAAAAACAATGAAATAGAAAGAAATCAGGAATTAAAAACACATCACATGAATATCAGTTCAGAATTAGTAAATAAGCCCTGGTCCGCAATCCAAAAGTAGAATAATTTAAAATAGATTTTATTTCAACAAGTTTATCATACAACCTGCTGTCTGTAAAACAGTTTTCTTTTTTTTTTAAAAAGAAGTACTGTGTGAGGGCGGTAGCAAAAGTGAAGGAAATCTGATATCATGCAAATGATTAACACTATAACATCAAATGTGAAAAAAATGTTGTGAGTAAAAGATAGGGTAGAAGCACCAGCGAACGAAGAATTCAAAATTTTCTTGAGTGTAAATTAATACTATATAAAGGTATTTTTTAAGCCCGAACGTTAAATTGTAAAAAATAACAAAAAATTACAATTTTTTTAATCGTAAGATCAATACATGGCATTAACATTTGAAAATGATTTTGGGCATATGGCCAGCACGGCTGTTCTTGACGGAGCGCATTCTGGACGTCCAATTCTTGCTGGTTTATCAGCATAAACTAGTTACTTCACGTGTTACATCGCACGATCTTGGAGACCATTTGGCAGGTCCATTTCACGAAATAACCTTATCGCCAAATTTTGTTTTCAATAAGTCGATGGTTGCGGTCGCCGTATGGCACGTAGCGCCATCCTGTTGAAACCACATTTCGCCCGGATCGATGTCATCCATATTTTCAAACAAACAATCATTGATCTTGGTGCGGTAACGATCGCCATTGACCGTAACACGAGCTCCAGCTTCATTTTTGAAGAAATAAGGTCCAATGATGCGTATAAACCGCATCAAACGGTGCATTTTTCTGGATATAATGTTGTGGAGTGATTTCACTCCATATGCGGCAATCTTGTTTATTAACAAACCCGTTAAGCCTCATCGCTGAACACAATTTTGCGATAAAACATCGGATTAGTTTCCAACTGGTCTAGAGCTCAATCGGCGAAAGAACGACGCATGTGATGGTCTCGTCCGTTTTAATTCCTGCACCAGCTGGATCTTAAACGGGTGTAAGCCAAGACCTTTGCGCAAGATTTTCCACGTAGTGGACGGACAGAGCCCGAATTCCTGCTACCGACGACGAATCGATAAATCGGGATTTTCTTCCACACTTTCGTTTACAGCGGCGATATTCTCTTCAGTACGCACATTCCTTCGATGTGTTCGTGTTATTGCATCATTTAGAGAGTATGCGGTATGAAATCTATCCACAGTTCGACGAATGGCTTGCACAGATGAAAGATAATGTGCGCCATAAAAATCACAAAGTCGTCTATAAGTTGCGCGAGTTCATGACTGATTTTCAAAGTAAATCTGGATAATTTGGTGGCGTTGTTCAAGTGTTCAATCTATTCAGGATGATTTGCCAGAGTATACTGATAATAATAATAATAATAATAATAATAAACTTTATTTGCCCAACAGTCACTAGACCAATTACAGGACAATACTGATAACTAAACGTTAATAAAAAGGCACAAGAAAAACAAAGCTCTAAATAAATTATTTTACATTTATGGTAATGTATGGATTACTGGTTGCGCATACAACACAAATAATAAATAAATAAAGAAATAATAAATAAATGATAATTGCTGCTCTAATATAGAGTATGACATCCAACTACAAGAAACAACAGTACAAACTTAAAAGTATTTGACATATGACCTAGTCTCAGTGAGTGGTGAAAAAGGTTACATATAAAGAATAATAGAATAATCAATTTCAAATCAATAATTGCGCTCTTAACAGATACAAAATTTAAGAGAAAAAAAATAAAAAAAATACTCATAAATAAACAGTAATTGCTGATCTAATGGTAAGAATGGCATTTAATTACAAAGAAAATCAGCGTAAAACTTATTAAAATTAGTGGACATATGACATAGAGGTGATTTAATTAAGATATTTGTTCTAGCTTTAGGCACACTCAACAACTCACAAGATCGAGTATAGTGAGAAGGTACACTTATGTTAATATTTGCAAGAAATTGTGGTGAATCAATATTGTTAATAAGCAAATTAAATAAAAACCTAGCGCTATATTTCTCACGTCTGTCAGATAATGAGTGGAAATCATGTTGCTGCAGTAAGGATACATAATCAGAACCACGAGCAGGATAATTACCGGAGGCTCGAAATGTTAAGTACTTTAGAAAACGCTTCTGTATCCTTTCAACAGCAATCAGCTGGTAGGTGTAATGCGGATACCAGATTATGGATGCGTATTCTAATTTCGACTGAACAAGAGCGAAATATAATGTTTTAATTGCAGCTAAGTTATTAAAATTCCGGCAAGATCTTAGCACAAATCCCAGGGCTCTGGAAGCTGATAGGCAGGTCATATGTATGTGTTCCGAGAAGTTCAAACGTGAGTCAAACAACACTCCTAAGTCACATATCTTCTCCCTCCTTGGAATGGAGTCACTCTTAACAATATAAGGAAAGACCAAAGAATCCACAGACCGAGTGTAAGACACAACCGCACATTTAGTCACATTAAGAGATATTCCATTCAACGCACACCACTCATCAATTAAAGTAATATTAGTTTGTAATTTAATACAGTCTGCGCGACTGATCATAAATGTCAAAAAGTGAGCGCAGTATGAAAGTTCGTTTGACAGTTAACCCTTTCGTAAGTTCCATCGGACTTAAAAAAACACCCATTATGCCCCAAATATGTATCAAAGTACATTGTCTAATTCTTCCAATTTTTTGTATGTAGAAATATAAAGAAAGTATATTTATAACATTTATTTATAAAAACACCAATAAATGAACACAAAATACCACTGAATGAACAACCAAGGTCCAATAAATGAACTAATACATTATAATTCAGTTGTTTCCAATAGAATGCAGTCTATTTTAATAGGAAATTTTGTTAGATATTCTGGGTGATAAAACTTAATTGGAAAATTTTGCTTTTTTAAATCATCGCTAGCATTTTCCACAATAAAGATGCTGCCTTCATCAGAAGTTTGAATAACATCAGACTGATCAACAATATCCTCGCCACTGCCTTTCTTGCAAAACGCCCACATGTTAAATCGTGCACTTTCAAGGGTTGTTCCTTGTAAGCTGACATTTTTAAATTATATTAATGAATCTGGATCCATCCGCTGAATAATTGACTACAGCTCTCAACTCTGTTTATCGGTGATTAATTTCTCTCTTTCTGTTCTTACTGTTATTTAAAGAAAGTTTATTATTTTTAAATACCAGACGATAAGAATCACACAACCTAAACCACAAATTGCTCTAATTTTTCTCATATGAAGATGAAACATACGTTGAGCATAAGAGGAATTGCCCAAGTGAATACCCCAACATTCCATTTTAGAATCGTGAATACTACAAGAAGCATATGCTAGAGAGAGATAGAGTTATAAGGGTTATAACATGAGTTAGTCAACTGGAATCTTTATCAAAGGTTTATTCCTAACATTTTAGATGAAGATACAATATCGAGAAATTGTTATTTAAAAGCAAATTTCGTTTGTGTTAAGGATTAGTTTGTTTAAGGACATCCACTTTTGTATAGCCATAAAACTTAAACTGGTCAAATCCAACAAATTTATTTAACTTTACGTTAAAATAGACGAGATTAATGTCATACAATGAATCGATAAACTAATGCATGATGAGAGGCAATGAAGAAAGCCATTTATATGAATTACAAAAAGCGCAGGTCCTAATACCGATCCTTGCGGCACCCCAAGGGTACACAACAACGGGGCAGATTTAATGTTATGGCATAGGGGCCCCTAATTAATCCAATTACGGCTTTACATAGAGCTTAGTATTGGAAACTGGAAAGTCTTAGGCAAGCGTCATTCAATGGAAGATACAAATAATTATGAGATTAAAATAATGTTATAAAATTATAAAATATCGTAGATAAAATTGATTGTTACTTACAAATATATATAATTAATAAATGGAAATTATTGTGCGCGGGAACGTTAATCTGCTGGAGTAATCACTAACAGAAGCTCCCTTGCACAAAGATCGAAGAAAAGAAGATTTTCTGTTAATGCAATTCTTTTATTTTCAGGGAACTCAGCTCTAACAACTCATTCGATCGTTATAGGAAATTAATGAAAGAAATAGCCTGAAAATACAAACGGGAAGTGTTTTGTTTTTTATTAGACTAGCAATTCCTACATCTTTTCGTATAATTTCTTGTAATAAAAAAAATATATATTCGTATGCTTCTTTTTAATAGCTTTGAATACCAACGTTTGACGTATTGATTGCGTATTACCTGATCGCCTCCATCGCTTCCACTACGTACATATTTTTTCTTGTCCAATGTTGAAAGTGCATAAAAGATAATAACCATAAATTTAAAACCATAAATGTTAAGAAAACTACTAACTCCACCTTTGTAATATTGTATTTATCATTACAAACTTAAGAATACCTACGCATCAAGCAATTCTATGAAAAGGTACTTGGAAGTATCATTTTGACTTTCAGTTAACGAAGATCTCCAAGTTAAATTTTATAAGATTATCTCATAAAAAAGATATCAGAAATTGCATAATGCAATACCATGACGTTGTTCTCGTTAAACTTTTTCAACGTTCCTCTTTTACCGTTCGCTCGTAATTAATCTTTTAAAAAAATGTCGAGCTTTTATGGTTACGTTTTATTGAAGCAATTATGTTGCAGTAAAATCAAACAATAAAATAATCATAAATATACGACTTATGGGCAACGGAGCCGTAAAAGATTAACGAGATAATTGCGCGAAGCGTTGTCTATCGACACCACTCTACTAGAAAGCGGCAAATTTTTGTAAATATTTACTGAAGTCCGGTTTTATGGTTTGTAATAAGTAAGAGATTGTGAGAGCCAAATTAATCAATTACCTTGTGCATATTCGTTGGCATATATATCAATACAGATAATATTCGTAAATGAAATAAAACGCTGTAACTCTTAAACACCTGCTAAAACATGTTCAAAAGAGAAGCCGATGGAAAATGCAATCTGATTAAGGATTATAGATTATGACATTCAGTAATCCCATTACAGATTAACGATTACTGGCATGTAATCATGGAAGTAATCCTTTCAGTTAACTTACTTGGTTTTTAATTCACAAGTATTAGTAAGTTAGAATGTTTTTCTTTACAAAATAAAATGTTGCCATTGTTGGTGGATGTGCTCTAAAGAGTAACTTTCTCCGCGAAAGTGCAACAGATATCCTCAGTGTGCGGGGAGGGGAAGATTGGTGGAAAGGGGCAGATTCAAGTGTTTTTATGGTTAAATTATGTTTTTTAAACACTGAGTACGGGGAAGATTTAAAAATGTGTTAAAAGAGTACATTTTTTTTGGGACACCAAAAGAAGGGATCGAATTATTTTTTAAATGATCAAATTATTTTTTTTTTGCAACACCGGGAAGGGAAAGATTAAATAAATGTTTTTTTGAGCATGGTGTTCATGGGGATGAGTTTTTTTTAATAACTAATTTGTGTTTTCCACAACATCAGTGAGGGATGGAGGTTTAAAAATGTTTTCTTTAACATGGGGATGAATTATTTTTAAATTGATGAAATGTATTTGAACACCAGGCATAAATGGAAATTGGATGTAGTGCACGCTTCTAAAAATCATTTTCATGCAGGTAAATTCCTTGAGAATCTTGAAGTTTAACTCTCTTTAACTACAACTAAACATATTTTGTGATAAAAAAAAGATAAAAAATAAAATTAAGTATGTATTTGGCTAGTCCCAATGGAGCGATTTTAATTCCCCACCAGATTTCCCCATTATTTATAATACAGGTATGGTTGTAAATGACAAAGGTGCAATGCCATCACACACAAAAAAATTTATGTAAAGTTACAGTTGTTTTTATGTAATTCACCACAGTAGTAGAACTGTAAAAAGTTGTTACAGGTTCTTTTATGTAAAAAAGCAGCACATTTGTATTTTTTCAGGAAAAATGTAATATTACATTACTCATTAATATTTAATAACAGTGGACTTGTGAAAACTCGTAATGAATGTAATTTTACAGTTTAGTGAAGTTAAAATTTGTATATAGGATCTCGCTAGTAGCCGAATACCAACGAAGTACCTATAGCGTGCTTTGTTTGCCGCCCTTTGCTCGTATTTATTTTTTGGCCTGGTTATGTTACGTTAATTGCGTAGCGTGCTTGTGTTTAGGATATTCTTAATATCAGTTAAAATCAAATCAAGTTGAATGTGTTGCTAATTCATGAATTTGGTGAACGTTTTGCATATCAGCTTCAGTTTCTAAAAAATGAAATGATTCACTTGATGCATTTGTTACTTCATTATTTAACGTAATTATGATTTTCCGCGTTATAATAGAATGCATTCGGAATGGATGTTCTTTTAAACTATTTTTACTTTTAAGGAAACATCTGTTTTTGCAAATACTATTGAATAGACACTGCAAACTGGCCAATTGTTTGTAAATGCTTATCGTTAATACTGTGATATCTTAATACACTTAAAATTACAGTTAGATATTGGACAAACATATTCTGCTTCAGTGTTTAATTGATTAACATAATGCTGCCTATATATATGTTCACGATAACGTCTATATGAAGAAGATTTTAATACACAATTTGAACGAATACATTTGAAAATAACACCTTGTGTGTTTCCGTGAAATTTCATATATGTATATATAATTCAATTGCATAAATTTGCTATTTTGTTCTTGTTTTACTGTAATGTATTATCATTTTCTTCTATTTTGTTTATATGCCTGTTTGGATTTTATCTGTTGGGCCAAATATATTTTCATTATTATTATTATTATTATTATTAAAGAACACATAATGCTGTAAATCTCTCCATCTTCATAACGGTACAGTATTACATTGTTACTACAGACTCCTGGTAATTTTACGATTCCCTATTGCACTTTTACAGCTGTCTTCCTGGCGTAAAATAACCAGTAATATTACTGTATTTTTTTTGTGTGTATCCGTGAAGGTAAGATGTGTGTGGTGCACTCTGATGGGAGACGATTGTGCCTGTACTCCACTACTGCTTAATAGTTGTGGTATTTCTGATGTGGAGGCTACCAGACATCTTACCTTCACGGGTAGATGGCGCTGCACTATTTTCATTAACATATTTATGTCAGCAGTGCATTGAGCTGCCTGGTGAAGTGTTGATTGTGTCTCGCCTGTGGCATGCTGATGAGAACTAGTAAGTTCGAAACAGTACTGTCCATGTATGGCGTGACACATTCGGCAATCACTCCTACCTTCCCTTTTGTTTAGGTATCGTTGTGCCTTGTAAAATACGTATATAAAAAAATACTAATTATACTTATATCGATAATCTTAAAAAGAAAAAATGTCTCGCACCCATCCAGAACTAATATTGGTGTACTAAATTATATGTTTACTTTGATGTAATGGGAAATAGACAATGATAGGCGTGTATTATAGTAACACGAACAACACGATACCGTTGATGACATCATTGCTTTACACACAGGTACGGTGAGATAGAGATCTACTGACCATTTCGCACGATACCCTCCCGTGTTTTAGCGTCCGTAGAATGTGTTGGGCAACGGAGGAACACCATTAGATCGAAGGTTACTCGCGTCCGTTTGTTTATAAATAAACAATGCAACATGGAGGAATGTAACGCGCCGTAAAGTAAAAGGTGAAGGCGGAGGTTTCGTGCCCCCGTAAGCGTACACGTCTTGTGTGTGCTATATATGTGTTACCGTATACATGTTAAAAGTGCCATCGCTCACTCTCTCACCTATCCTTGGATCTCTTTGGTTTACTTTGATTTACGACCCGGCGCTGGAGGGGTATCGAATTTTGATAGTTTATTTGTGTGTTATCTCTCGTGTCTGGTTGATCGGAACGTTTATTTGGAATTATGACGTTTCAACCCTATATTTCCTGCAGCGCTTTTGTTATATTTTACTACCTATCCACTTTAGAAAGAACAAACGTCGCCATGAAAGCAATAATTCCGCAAAAGAAGAAAAGGAAATTTGTTTACAGATCGTTCGGCAAGTTCAGGGGTTTATAGCCATATTTATATGAGGTACTGGTAAAGGAATATCGAATTGACCACCTACTTAGAAGAGGGTATTTACGATAAATATAATAATTTTATTGCCTCGTAAAAGTAACCAACGGATCTTGAAAGGGAGTATAAACAAAGTAAACTGCAGATGAAAAGAAGCTTCACATCGAATTCGACTTTTATATCAGCTGGTTTTAAATTTATGAAGAGAGTATGGAGTGTGTATGGATCCAGTCAGTTAAATGTGATTGATGTATTCTGTTAATTCTGTTCTGCCAGCACCCTGAATCTTTTTTTTTTGCTGTCTAACCTATTCCATATCCCAAAAACAAAATCGAATAGGTAGTTCATATACTATTAGCGATAATTACATGGTATGAATGATTATATCTATAGACGAAAGGTAAACAGTCGTAACTCCAATTTTTGCAGATATGGAGTTAATATTATCTTTAAACTAAACTCCTTTATTTTTCTGTTGTGGCGAAAAATCGTAAGTCACGTATTGTTTGCCAATAATAGTGTTTTGAGAAAAAATAATAAGATTTCCAATAATATTTGAATATTAGCTTTATTAGGTTGTTTAGCATGTTCATGCACGTATTTAAAGTTGTTGGTACCTAGATATTTTTTTATTTAAATTATGTATTTCATAAACTCTCTTCTTTTTCGGATCAGCCGTCCACTTCAAGGTGTTCTGCTCTTAAATATATTGAGGATAGTGATGATGGTGTAGATAGTTCTAAGGACCCAAACTACAATCCAAGTAGCGACACCAGTGAAGAAAAGTTTCAAGATGAACTGTACCACGAAAAAGTACAGGTTGTACATGAAGAAAACAATCAAGAAGTGCAAGTTACACCGCAGAAAAAATCAAGAAAACGTACTAAACACATAGAAACCTAGCAGAGTACAAAAGATCCAAGGCAACTTTAAGAGGAGCAGAACACATGTCAAATTCGGGAAACAAAATTATTACAAAGTCAATTAAATCGGGTTGTGTACCCTGCAGAAAAAACTGCACGGAAATCATTTCGGAGAATATTAGAAAAGAAATTTTCAAGGAGAGCGAAGAGAAAAACTGGGATATAAAAAGACAATTCATTCATTCACATGTTGAGTCACAACCGATAGAACGTCAAGGCAATAGCAAAAAGCAGACAATTAACTACTTTTCTGAGATATATTCTCTAGATTCAATTAACAAAGTTTTCGAATGCAAAACTTTTTTTTAAATATTTTTTAAATGCCAATCATATTAAAAAACTAATAAAGAAATTATTTATCTGCGTCTTCCAATATTATCTTCGAAATGACTTTTATTTCATTGGCTCTGTAATTATGGTAGATGTTGGGGACAGGGGTTTTAGTGGCATATACATTTTATTTTTAATACGGGGTATTGTCCTTTCGGATTTACCAGCCATTGCATCGACTCTTTTAATAACTTTCTCTACAGGAAAGGTGTAGTGGCCTACCTGCTTTTCTTTCTCGCAAAACTTAATAATGGTCTCCAGAATATTTTATCCATAAAATATTTTAAAAAATATCGGTTTAAAATGCGGGTTTTATAAGATTGAGGTTAAGAAAATCATTATCTTATATCCGTAAACACGACGCTAAGTATATTTTAAAAACACTATTTTAATATTTAAAATGATAAACATATTGAGATATAGTAAGAACAAATCAAAATAGCGAATTCGCAACCTGAACGTCACCAGAATGTAGAACGATGCTGTACAAAGCTGTCAAACGTACAAAGTAAGGGTCAGAGGCAGTGCCGAGCAAGGTTTAGGTAAATTACTTCGCATATTTTCTGTCCGCCAAATTTACTTGATTCGACTTTAGTTACAATTTTCTTATAGGCTTAGTTGATACTATTCATACAAAAAGGTGCATCGTCGTGGCCTACACAACTCACAATTTTTTTTTATATTGATTGCCTTCAAAATAAAAAAGTTATTTAAGTGTCCCCATGAGAAATGAAACGCACTGTATATACATTTAAAAATATTTTCATTTTGAGCTGCTAAATTTTACGTTAATTGAATACCTAACCCTATCTATTGACATTAAAATATTCGAAAATATTATGCATATAACATATACATATGCATACGGTTAGACACATAACATAATAGAACTGAAAAATCTATTTACGTTACGTTACCTAATTTCAAACAAAAACATCATTCCAAACACTTCAAAAATAACGTAGAATATTGGACGGGTTCCAAAATAGAAAAGAGGAACGACTTCTCACGAAATCGTGTGCAAGTGAGGAAGTGTTTCCTCATTATGTAGTAGGGGCCTATAATGAGTAGTTTGACCTTGTTTATTATAATATCGACTATAATACAGTTTATTTATGTACTTACTATGTATTTTGTTTATGTGTATGAGGCAATGAAACTAAAATTAATTATAGATATTTATAAGTTAAAGATATGCATGTATGAACGTTGTCAGTGTTGCACGATGGCCTTGCTCGCCGTTACGTAAACTTTGTGATAGATAAGAGGCAGGAATAATAAATTAAACTGAAGATAATTTCAGATTAGAAAACAATTTGTTTTAATAATTTATAATGATTCCTTTATGCGAGTAATGCAATGTAATCTGTAACACTCTAAGCGTAAGAAATGGAATTCTCAAACCCGATAAACACTTTACGATTGAATTATTGTTCGAGAGTTAAAATTTATATATACACATGCACAAAATATTTTAGTTTTAAATATAATATATATTAAATTGAACAATTACTGCGATTGTATAGGAAATACAATTATAACATCGTGAGAGACGATGAAAGAAACCTTATTTAAGTTATCGTTGATGTTGTAAAGTTAATAAGCAAGCATACTTTCGTAAATATCAAACGTAACCTTTGGGCGTACCTTATCAGATTCAAATTACCCGCTAATTATGCAGTAAAAACACGTCTTCTAATCTGATTGGGCAGGTGAATGTGCTGTAAGGAAATATGTAGCTGATTTATGAGAACTTACTTATAGCGCGGAATCGTTTTATTGTGTGAAAAGTCTGATGTAGGCCGTTGATTTAATATTTGGGAAATATTACAAAGCACTACCGAGTTTGAAAGAAAGATATTTTAATTTAACACTAATGAGAACATACTGGCAATGTATATTCCATAGAGCTGACAATAAAAGTAAAGACTAATGCCCCCAGATTGTTATTATATGCACTCATTTTTGGTCTGCAGCATAAAGTAAAGATTTCGTTTTAATATAAATCGTAGTAGGCAATGGCATAGTTAGATGGTGTTTTTTTCTCTTTTCAAAAATATATAGTTTATGAGGTCGATTTCCACCAGTTATCTAATGAAACATAAAAGAACCAACTATTTACATTTTTAATTAAAAAACTATAATTCTAGTGGCCTATGACATTTAAGAAAAATCAACTTTATGCTGAAGACCAAAAACGAGTGCATAAAATAATAATCTGATTTAACTAGTCGATTCTACTCATGAAAGTGCCTTAAAAATGTTAAAACGGTTTTTTCGCATGGTTAAAGACAAGCGCGTTATTGGGCATTCTCGAAAACTCGAAAAATTCAATTTTTGGATATAACTCACAAAAGAATATAACTAATTTTCGTTTTCGCCACTGAGAATATATCGAAAAAAGAGATCGACATTTGGCCACTCGCTTTTTTCTATCTCTTACGGTTATTGAGATATCCTATTCTGACAGCAATTTGGCCCACTCCGTACGTTGTTCTATTGATTTGTTACTAATATGTACATAATATATACTGAATTGATCATATTCCGACTTATAGAATATGACACATTGATCTTCAGCGACGCACCACTCAGACAAAGCATCCAAATTATTCTTAAATGAATAATATCTTGCGCAGAATCAAAGATACCATACAACTCTATATCATCCATATACCCTTATACCGGACATTGCACGTTTTTAAGCAACTCATTACTATAACTTATAAAAGGCAGAGGCCCTAAGTTAGAACCATGGGGTACGCCAGATGTAAAAGTAAATTCATGGGAATCGTAGCCATTATGATATACACAACTGACTGCGTTCTGTAAATAGAACGATACCAATCTGTTGTTAAAGCTGGGGCTCATACCCAAAAGTTAAACTTATGAAGCAGGTTTGCGTGGATTATTTTGCCAAATGCGCTGCAGAAGCCAGTGTAAACCAGATGGATCTGCATTTGCTTATTCAGATGCTGGGAAATAAATTGCGTGACTGTTAGTAGGTTGGTATTAGTGGATTTCCGTAACAGAAAGCCATGCCGCAACCGTAAATAACGTCATTGTAGATTGGTTAAGATTGCTATATATATTAATTGGTTACACATCGAAAATTTTGAAAGTAACGAGATAGGTCGGTAGTTGTTTATTTGGTGTTCGTCGCCTTTCCTGTTTATGGTTTGCTAACACACAAATCAATAGTACCATGAACTAAAAGGGCTTGGAATTAAGTCATCACTTGCAGTAGATTTAGATCAGACACTATTCTAACGCTTAAACTTCTGAAACCAATGCAATGCTGGCATGCAAAAAGGTAGTGTATTTCCAAATCCCAAAAGTATTGTGGCAACAGAATCTTTCATTTGTTTATCGGAAAATGCAACGCAGAAGCATTGACTATATCAATAAGAGATTCAAGTACATTCAACTATTTGCAATTACTAAATATATTGTAGTAAGCTACAACACACTTAGAAAACAAACTAATGCTGTAGTTTTACTTCCTAGATGCTAGCAATAGTGTCATGGTGTTTCTTATTTGAAATCATATTTCTTTCATTTCTCTTCAGAAAATGAGCCTGTTGTTGAAGATAACCTAGACATTTTCTTAAATCGTATTATAGGAAAGTTTTATACTTATAGAATAGAAAATAGTTACACGAACATATTATATTACCGAAATTATCGTAAAGATGGCGCTGCGGCTTATTTCACAACCGTTGAAATTCTTATTCATTGTAAATAGTGTTCAGGAGGTACGATTAAATCAGATGTCTACATCTGGTGTATATGCCTGGGAAGTAACGTGTAAGTACTACTGTGAACGACGCTCACACAACGAAGTCAGCCCACACCGCGTAACGGCCGGCTTGATCCCCAGAATCACATCCTATACCGGGGCAACTCGGCAACTGTAACAAGTGGTATTCGACCTACCACAATACTTGCTGTTACTGTATGAATAGTAATTTTCACTACTATTTATGGTTGCGTACTAGAGGTGCATCGGGCCGGGCCGAAAGATTCTAGACGCGGGCCGGGCAGGGCTTTTTTTTATAATGAAACGGGCGGCCAGCAAGCCCGTTCAACCCGTCGAGCCCGCTTGATCCGTCAAATTTTTTCAGGCGGCCAAATTTGCTTGGTAACTAGTTTTTAATGTATTTAATTTCCCATTGATTAAAGTAAAATACATGCATATATAGGTAGGTAGGTACCATAGGTACGTTTCGGTAGAGTGTTGCTACCTTTGTCAAGCTGTTTGTCAATTCAGACATTGTTCAATACCGTTTCTTTAACATACATCTGGGACTGGTATGGCACTGTTTTTCATTTTATTATTCAATAAATGGACAAACTTTAATTTCACGAACAGACATTTTAAAATCTGACACACAATCATTTTATACTTAGAAAATTGCATTTTTTCTATATTTCATTTCTATTCCGTATATCGAGAAAATAGGTTCCATTTATAAAGAAATTTATCTATTTCATGCGTTTATCTATTAACATTTTTTTTCTAAATTTTTAGTTCTTACCAAATTTAATTTTTTGCAAACATAGTGAATATGAATACCTTATTATATGTATAGTTTTAAGTATAAATGTTAACTTCATAGCGAAAAAGTGATATTCTTTTTACAATAAAATGAAATTATGCTTATTGGAAATGTCAAATATTAGGTATATAAATTGTCTATCCTTTTCTATAAGTCACCACTAGCTGCTAAAGTTCATTATAGATATTAGGTAAATTTAAATTAAATTACATTTACTTTGTTTAGCACAGTTTACTTCTGTTTAAATTTATTTTGTTTAATTGAAAAAGACTAATAAATGGTCGAAACTTCTTAAAAATAATTTAATTCCTTTATTTTATAAAGCCTTATAACCAAAAAAAAAAAAAGGATTAATTAAATAATATTCGCCGTTGCACATAAAAAATGTGCATTTATTAAATTAAAATAGTTTTTCTAAAGAAATATAAAATTTTGGGGGACAATCGGTGAATCACGCGGGGTTGACGAGCCGAAGGACGGGCTTGGACGGCCTAGGCTGGCAAACGCGATGCGCTGGGCCGGGCTGAGATAATTCCCAAAATGCACACCTCTATTAGGTACCACAATATTATAGTACTTTGTTTACTATTAAATATGGTTACAATAACTACTGCTTTTGTGGTATTACTTGTACCAGAAATATATTGTGCAACTTACTATTCTTGGAAAACTACACACTAAAAAATATTTGCAATTCCTACGGAAAATTCCAGTAATGTATAGGGTAAATTTACCAAAAATTAGAAAATATACCTAAAGTTTTCTAGTAAATTTCCCAATTTTTGGCAATTTTACCTTATACGTTACTGGAATTTTCCGTAGGAATTGCATATATGTATTTTTTAGTGTGCACAATAATATAGTACTTTATACTATACTCGATAGTTAACACTATAGTTTATGGTAGGACATACCACAATTGTGGTTAATTTTACTATACCTTTTTCTCTGTATGGCAATGATTCTAGTTTAAAGTAGGACTGAACGTTAACCTCAAAAGAATTCCACACTCAGGCGGAATCTATCTTATCTCATTAGCAGCTCAGTGGAGTTTCATAAAGGTGTCAATTTTTGTTTTGCAGCGTGTGAAAGGAAATATTTGTTTATCCAACATGATATTAGCGTAATATAATATTAGTAAAGGTTTCGATACTGTCTTAACCTTCGAACATCATTATCATCCGCAACAAAATCACACAGAAATTCACCGATACAAAATTAAAACAATCAGGGATCACTTGCAGGCACCTGCGGTACACCCACATTAACAGGTAACGAGGATGATGTTAGGATAATATTAATAATAATAGGTGTTATTCTTTGGTGTCTATAACGTTTCAATATATTGGCTGGCATTCCATATGGACATATTTGTTTGTAATTTGTAAAAATGAAACGTTATGCGATTTTAAATAACAATAAAGGGATCTAAGAATAGCATTAGGACGATCTAGTTGCCTTAAGCACCTCAGCGGCCAAAATTAATAGAAATACTCGAGTTTAACCAACAATGCTTTCTAAGTTAGGGGAAGGGTTGACCAGTTCATTTGAGGTTCTATTTTTATTTTGATATTTTTTAATCATAACATAACAGCTAATTTAACATGTGAACCGATATCCAATTTCGAACACCGCCAACATTAAGATTGTAATTACATCGCACCGATAAGAATTTTAACTAGAAGTAAATGCATAGATACGTAACATCGCACCTTCATTGAACACACAATTATCTCACCTAGACTTTTTATAGAAACGGATCACCATTTAATAGGAAGCTCTCGAATTATAACTTCTCACGATTCAACAGCACTATCTATATCCTTTACGGTTTCAAACTCACATAAAAATTCACTGCAGATATTCGATATCTAAAGAGAAGCCAGTAATAAACTCTTCCGATAAGATTTAGTGGAGTACGTCGAAATAAATAACATACACACTGCTTTTCCCACAGATTCTAATTACGTTAACTGTAATAGTAATAATAATAAGTATGTGTGTTCTCTACAGTAAGTACGTGGAAGATCAGCTGATTAAGCTGAAACGCGCACTGTTCGCGTTTGCTTCACAATACTGAGCTATAAGGCGTGTTGTATACAGTATACATTGTATGTAGTTATTTTTGAGAGCATTTATGAGCACCGCTGATTACACTAGCGATTAAACAAAAGCTATTTACGCGACGTTTTGGCGAGGTGTCGAAATAATAAACACATAGAAAACGATTCATTTGCTGGGTATATAATTATATTCTTCCAAGATTTAAAGGTACACAACAACAACGGAATGCATTATTAATGAGCTATGAGTTATGAAGTTTCAAAATTGTTTACTTTAGGTTTAAATATTATATACTACAAAAAAATATTAAATAGTTATCTACTTAACTTGACAGCAAATATCGATTAACCACACGATGCACAAACTCAACTATATAATTTTATTAGGTCAAATAATACTAATAAACTTGGGGGGGTGTTCGAAAATTGGCGATACACTCAAAAAAATATATTCTCAAATTGAGAAAATATTGATTTGGAATATTATTCTTGCACCAAACATAAAACACTATCCAGGGAAGAATACATGCTTATTCAGAGTAAAACCATTTTCTCCAGTCAAGTACATATATTTTTGTCTCAGAACTAATTCTTTCTCATTGACATTTAAATATTAATTTGACGCAATCAAGTACGCAGACCATAATGTAAAATAGTATTTTAAAACACAAGTGTCACAATGACGTTTATGTAATGCGAGTACAAGTTAGAATCTCGAGATATTCAAAGTACGAGCATTACAAGTCATTGTGGCACGCGTTTTTTACAGTATTTTTTCTAATTTGCACATTAATCGCCTATATTACGTTCCGGCAAGAGTCCACCCACGTTAATATCTCATTACAGCACAATATGCTGTAATATTCATATCAACACTGCGTCGTCGTTTGATTTAGCTTTATTGCTACATCCAATTAGAAAAAGATATACACGCACGTACACTTCATCATAAACAATGAAAATTTGAAACTATAATAAAAAAAATATTATGTGAAATATAAATGAGTATCAATTTGAGAATCTCAATACTAAAGTATAATTATTGCACTCTGAAACAAGAATTGTTAACTCAACCTAATACAAGTAAAACAATATTTATTTCTATAGAAGTAAATATATACTTTCGTATATACAAAATAGATTAGATTGGATTAAATCTAATTAGGGTGATCTTGCACCGCGCCCTATTGATCTATTATGCCCCCTTACATCAGCTATGAGCTGCTAGGGTTTGCCCGCACTTATAGCTCCCCATCCAGTCCAAGAGCTTTAATAAATTGCAATAGCTGTGATGGTTTCAGAGAAGGTATTTCTCCCTCGCCTATGACATCTTTACTAAGATGGTTGGCACGAGGTTATAGCAGTGCAGTTGAATATCAGGTTCTAGCATGATCTTTGCTTTTTTTGTAATTTCCAAGGAATATCTTGGAATGTCTCAGAGCAGGGAGATTCTCCCAGAAGGAAGCTCTGGGCTTTTCCTCCCTGTCTTTGAGTTATTTTTTTGTAGAATTGCGGCGGCCCTCCTTGCTAATAGATTAGCTTCCTCGTTGCCGCTGATTCCAGTGTGCCCTGGTACCCAGCATAGTGCCCCCCATAGTTTTCTTTGCCTAGGTTATTTAGTCTTCCGAGACATTCCCAGACTAATTTCGAGCTGAAGGCATTAGAGCTCAGTGGCATTATGGCCGCCTGGTCATCGGAGAAAACTGCTTCCGATAGTTCCTGTCAAGGTTCAATTGAGCACATCTTCGAATTGTATTAATTTCCGCTTGGAAAACACTGGAGTATGTTCCCATTGGCTCTGAGTATTTGGTTCTTGGCCCGAATATCCCTGCACCTGTTCCTTTATCATTTCTGGAACCATCCCTGTATCATTTAATGATATTTGCCTTAAGGGAGTAAGCGAACAATTCTCCTTCTAATTCTCTCCTATTGCTTAGCTTCGTGATAAAATTACTTTCGAAGCTAAATTTCCTCCATTTCATCATTCGGTAAATACTATAAAATATATGCAATTCCTACGGAAAATTCCAGTAACGTATAAGGTAAAAATGCAAAAAATTGGGAAATTTACTAGAAAACTTTAGGTATATTTTCTAATTTTTTGTAAATTTACCCTATACATTACTGGAATTTTACGTAAGAATTGCAAATATTTTTTAACGTGTAGACTGAGAGTCCCGCATAGATCACTCTCTCCACCACTATGTGTAGTGGTGTGAGGTCTAGAATGACCTCCAGGGCCGCTGTTGGGCATAATCTCACAGCTCCGGTAATGCATACGCATGCTAACCCTCGCAGCTTGTCAAGGGCATTCCTTGCTGTGACCTGTGTGACCTTCTGGAACCAGGTTATCGCCCTGTGTGTTACCTACGATGATATACAGCCATTACAATATGTTTGGGTTGCAGCCCTGTGTTTTGTCTACTAAGTTTCGGCATATCATTAAGGCGCTTGTTGCCCTATTTATTGTTAACTCAATGTGCTTGTTTCACAGAAGTTTTTGTCTAAGGTTATTCCTAGATATTTGACTTCTGATTTACATTCGATCACCGTTCGATCCCTTTTCCTAGTGAAAGGTACAATCGTGATTTTTGCTGAGTTGACCGAGACCATTCATTAACGATTTTAAGGCTTTTTGCATCAGGTCACACATAATTCCCTCAAACTTGCCTTTCGCTATTATAACAATGTCGTTGGCGTATCCTATACAGTGTATGCCGAAGACGGTCAGCCTGTTAAGCAGTTCATCTACTACCAGGCTACACATCCAAGCCGAGCATACTCCGCCTTGAGGTGTTCCACGAGTGGTTCTGATTTTCATAAATTGTTCGCTTACTGCTGTCTCAGTTATCCTCCTAGTGATCACATCGCTTGTCCATCGAGTTAGCGTTTTACTCACCCAACAAGGGGGATGAGTCCCCTCGCGAGGTATTATCGAACGCACTCGAAATGTCTAAGAAGACGCAGATAGCTGTTTCTACTTCATCCAGAGTTTTCTGAATGATTCCGGTTAGCTCATGCAGGGCAGTCTCTGCCGATCTGCCTCCCCTGTATGCATGCTGAGTCTTGTGAAGTGGAGCTTTTTCCATAACCTCCAATCTGACATAATTGTCTATTGCTTTTTCCATTGCTTACACCACAAAAAATATCAGCTAATAGGGTTTGGGGTTAGTCCCATCCTCCTTCCCTATCTTTGATATGAAGGTGAATATTGCTCTTCTCGTGCTTTTGGGTATGTATCCCATCGCCTAGATTAAGCAAATAATTTTTTGCTTGTATATATACTGGTGTGGCTCTCAAGCATTCAAACAATCTATTCGCTTTCATTGTTTGTCGTAGACAGTTTAACCAATATTTTCTAATTTCGAACGCACCCCAGTTGTAGCGAAAAGGAATAATCGTAGCGAAGACATTTTGCTTGTTTATTTATTTGGGATGTCTAGGCCCATTTATGTATAAGTCTAGTTATCATGGATTGTTAATCCTTAATTAGTTTTATTTATTGTTCTCGCAACGTTTCGATGTTGCTTATCAACATTTTCGTGCCCTGTTGTTTTTCTTCCTGCCATTTATTTCGTAACGTTTACAGCTTTTGAATGACTTATATTTTATTTTTTGTATTACAATAACAATATTTAAGTTTAAAACACATTAATAACCGTCAAAAATTATAAACGATAAAATACATCGACAAGACATGAACAACATGTAATTTACGCGCATTAAATAGGTACCTATTTAAAAGAATAAACATACAAATATAACCAAGGCATTTGTATTCCAATTCCGCCCTAATTAATCAATACATAGTGGAGTATACGACACCTAATAAAACAAAACGACTAATACAATCCTTGCTACACTTTTGCTCTCAAGAATAGTAATGTATTTTACTATCTTTGTTACATGAAATAATAAGATAATTTATTTGAAGGAAACTATATTTCTGTGTATTCGTAGCATATCTTGTTGCAATTATGTAACTGTAAATGGGTTACAAATACATTATATGTAAACGTGTCAGTATGAATAGATGCAAGGCTAAACAAATCTTGCAATTAAGTTTAAAATGAAATATATAGATCGTGTATAAATTGCTTTGTAAATACTATCGCAATATTGTTAAGATATGAAAACGTTGGCAAAGATCAATATAAGTATTTCAGAGAATTTTCTGATTTCTTCATGTTACTATAAAAATAATATCATGCGATTTCTAGAAAATTTGCGCTTACGTACAACAGAGATATCACAAGAGAGCTAGATCAACATTAATTCAACCAGAGACACTACTGCAGAAACATGTTTTAATCGTGCTTACCTTAGTTACTTTGTCTATAATTAATTACCAAATCTAATATCAAAAGATTTTAAAATTAATGAAGGGTTGTATCAGAGAAATTTTACTGTTTTAGAGGTTTACGATT
Source organism: Cetonia aurata (assembly GCA_949128085.1). Taxonomy (NCBI): domain Eukaryota; kingdom Metazoa; phylum Arthropoda; class Insecta; order Coleoptera; family Scarabaeidae; genus Cetonia; species Cetonia aurata. Next base: position 19,179,012 of record OX421883.1, read on the forward strand.
TAACTGATATTCGTTTCCACAATAAATATGTTGGTATAGGTACAGAAGCAAGTTGATGGTTATCCCTTATACCAAGAAATATATTCAAGGGCACGCTCTTTTAAAAAGAGACTCACATTACTTTTTAGATAGATGGGTAGTTACACAATATCTTAGAAACTATTTAATCGTTATTACTAGTTATTAAAATCAGTGAAGTTAACCTTCTTGAGTTTACTTTTCTCAATATGGAACTGTTGTTGGGTTTATGTAATAAAAAAAATATATATCCAATAGGCTGATAGAAAAGCTTAAAGCAAGTATACATAAAAAGAGGGTAGTTTTCAATAGACTAAAATATTTCTTTAATAAACACATATTTATCTTTCAAAATAAGCATTTTTTGAGTGTAAGCAATATAATAATAATAATATCAATTTATTCTTTATTCATTTTTAAGAGTTTCTAGGTCTGAAATCAACGATACTGCAATTAGCCGAAAAGTAAGTGAAAAGCCTCTGTATGCTATTTTTTAAATAACTATTGAAATTGTTTCAGAATTAAAAATTAATAAATAATTTTAAAATCAAAATACATCATTTGTCTTGCACATTTCGTTTAACCTCAAACCCTTAATAGAAAAAATAATATTCCATAAAGTCTCTTCATTTTGTTTATTATGCATGTATGTGGAGATATGGTAATTTATTATTTTATTTTTTATTTAAAAGAAGCATATTTTGGAAGTAAGAAAAGTTATTTCTTTACGCCACTTCCTTCTTTTGTTCAGTGCCTTTTTTGTTTCTTAAACTCCCATAAACCGCTACGATATTAAATATGTATATACGGATTCATTAAAACATTTTAGACGGTTTATTATCTTACTGGAATGTCCCCCTATATGTTTTCCAGTATATCTTGACAATCTACATTTAAAAAATAATATTAATATAATGAACAAAACGAAAACATATACATTCGGTTTTATTTGTAAAACAAATTGCCTCCATTCATCTTCTTTTTACCATAAACAAGTTCTAGTTTGGAGTCGTGTACTTTATACTTTGGCTTCACTGGAGGGTATCTTTTTAGCTTAGTTGTATTTTTAATAACCAGCATATGTTTAAGTTTAATACCAAAGTAAGAATGCGTGATTCTTGTGTTATTGGATAATAATGTTAATAAAGATTTTAAAATAAACCTAATATATTTATTGAGGATGTATATAAAAAATTCAAATACTAGTGGTATAAGAGTGGATACGTTGAGGAAAGACCTGGGCCCTTTAAAAATCCTGTAGAGTTTTGTTTTAACAAAGATGCGCAGTCTACACCCTTGTGTAGTATTTGCAATAAACCAGCTATTGTGTGGTGTTCATGGTGCAAACAAAATCTGTGTTTTAAACACTTTTACACAAACTATCACTATTGTAATACTTAAATAGCTTAATTACTGTATGTATATTAATCTTGTTCGCTATTGCAATACATATATACCAATAATCGCATTACTGTATGTCATGTATTTAAACATTTATAAGCATTATAATGTTTTTCTAATTCTGTTCTATTGTTTCCGAAATGTTATAATCGTTACAAACACATTAGTTATATTTATGCTCCATTGAATACTTACATTGTACACCTACATTGCACGAAAAACTTGAAATAAATTAAAAAATATATATGTATGTATTATTTAATCCTTCGTCCTGTGTAGCAAATTTGTTCATATATACGCACTAAAGGATTATGGTATTCTAAGAATGAATAACATTTTATTAAGGAAATATATAAAACGCAGTCACTAACTGCAGTTGATAAAACGATTTATATTGCTACCACCGATAAAAGTTTCGTATAGTATATAGTACAAGTTAGTAGGCATAGAAAGGTTTGACCATAGCTTGTCGAGTAGATACAATTCTAAATTAAGAAATATTTAAGTAAGGAGAACAGCGGAGTAACGATAACAAATTGTTGTTAATGTACTATATTATTATTATTACAATTATTTTTATTATTAATCCTCCTAATTTATTACCATTGTTTTCTATATAAAAGCGATCTTTTTTTGATGAATAATGAATAACCTTATTATTAAAAAATGCGGGGGTATGGGGTACCCCGTCCCCCGTTATTAGCTTTTTATGAAGATATCTACCTTGAGACCATGTATTATGCTGGTTAAGAATAAAAACTTATTTCTGTTATAGTTCATTTGATTTATATCAATGACAAGTTTATTAATTTTGAAGTTTTATTATTATTTTTCTATTTTTACAATTATTAATTTTCTAAACTTGTTATACATCATCGTATTCTATGTAAAATCGGCCTTTTTTTGATGAATAAGAAAAAGAAAAAATGTAAAAAAAATGGGGGGTACGGGGTACCCCGTCCCCGTTATTAACTTTTTGCGAATACGGACGACCCCACCCTTAGGGCCATGCAATATGCTGCAAATTATGTTAAGAGGAAAATTTAATATCTGTTATAATTTTGGAAATATTTGCAAAAATTGAAAAATCGTCCAAACTTTGGAGGGGGCTGTACCCCAAAATCGTGCGGTTCCGCCGATAAAAAAAAAATACGTGTCTCTTATTTTAAGGTACTCTTTCGATCTGTTAAGTTTCATCGAAATCGGAGGGGGACACCCGCCGGTGTTCCCTTGTTAGTCTGTGTGGAATTGTAATATTGTTAGCTTTATAGTCAAAAGCTTTTTTGAAAATTAAAAAATATATATATATATATAATAGGTACATTAATCGTAAAAACTATATCGTCGGCTAAAAGTGTTAATCTGCTAACTCCATTTTAGACGAAAATTGGTTTTTGCTATGTGCTTTTTACTTCAATAAAATCCAAACTAAAAGAAATTTTTGAAACTAGGTATTAATGAAACCTCTGAAACCCAGTTATAAAGAAACGGGATTTTTGATTTTGTTGTATTCTACGTTTGGAAATAATTATAATGTTTTTTTTTGCCTCCTGTAAAGTTTGGTTAGATGGAGTTAGCAGATTAACACTCTTAGCCGACGATATGAAAAGGTGATTATACTATAATAATTTAATAGGTAATAGTTTTCGTTTACTTCGTTTTTTGTACTACTATAAAAAATAAATAAAACTTGTAAATGTATTAATATGTAATATTAAACCTTCACAGTATTCACGATCCTGACCGTGATCTTTGAGGAACTTTTAATGACATACTAGTCATCAGTATTACTAAGTTACCACAGTAATCGAAACCAATATCAAGAGCAATTGACCAACCGGCCACTTCCAGCGCAGTTACCGAAATGTTTCATCTTACCGACGACTGGCCATCATCTCAAAGAGCCCAGTAGCCGTCGAACGCAAACAGACAGGCATTACCAGTTCAAAAAGCTAATTATCTTAGGGGCATAAATAGAACTGTGCTTTATTACTGGCGAGATCACGTAACGTTTTACGATTTCTCAAACATTTAAATTACTCCCGTGCACGCGAATTGGCGCAACTGCTCGCATGATTTTTATAGCAGAAGACGCCAGGAGAACAGACGTTGATGAGGGAATTGCCCGAGAGGTGATCGTAAATCTATTCGAATTAAAGATATTTTTTTATTCTACGCAACGGAAAAGGTCAGAAATAAGCGAGATCAAAGTGGATTTGGGTCGATTTCCTTGCTTGTGATGATATTTCAAAATGGCAAGCTTCCAGGCATTCAGCAACGAGGCGGTTCAGCATACTCAATGTTTATATTCGCCTCTAATACGTCGGGCTTCCTGTCAAATTAATCACACACTAAAATGTTTTCTCGCCTTATAATTTATTATAATCGCTGTAGCACTTTTACTTTTCTTAATTCGTGATTATTTTATGAAGATAGAAGACAAAAAGTAACTATAATTAGAGTGATTAGTATTCTATTTGGGTTTATAAGCTTTATTGTGTTTAAGAGTAGTGTAATGAATCTCATAAAAAGTCATTGTCCTACAAATAAAGGTAAGTGATAAGAAAACAAATCAATGGAAATACACAAGTTAATAAACTCATTAATGCTTTTTATTGGATATACATATTTTTCAATTGTTATCCTATCAAAGATTTTATATACCACCATGGCAAAATAGCATCAAACTAAATGATGCAATTTAAATAATTTTAGAATATCTTGAAATACTGTACAGGATTAATAAAAACTATCGAACGTTTTAGGTATATAAGCAGTTATCATATTTTTCTTAATGATTTCTTATTTATTTTTAATAAATTATGTACTCAAAAATAAATAAAGAATGTTTGGTCTAACTGAGAGTAACCTACACCCTTATTTTACCTTTTCTAGATTAAACAGCCCGAGTTTTTTACATTAAATTCCTAGCTTCAGGGACGAAGAAGAATATTCAGATTGGGTTGTAAGCAAGCTGCTAAAATGTATAAGAAACATATTTCTTCAAATCCCAAAGTGCTTTATGAGAACCCAAGTAAGTACTTAGACTATGGTCAATCATCAAAGGCAACCTTTTAACAAATTTATTTATCGATCCCGGTACCTCTCGTCAACTTAAAACAGGCTACTAGTTCAAATACCCCCTAAAACAAGATGTTGCTTCCATATCTTCGAGTATCTTTGCTATAGTGTGGGAATTAGCATGTATCTAGTTCTAATTTGTTTTTCTTTCAATGTTTTATGTATCCACGTATTTCCGTGCCCCAACGCTGAGCGTCTACCCTTTCGAAAAGGCAGGAAAGAGAGAAGGTACCGTCAGCCTGCTCATTTACTCCATCTGAACTGAGTAGGGTGGAGAGGAGCAGTGCTAAGCCAGTAGCTGAGTCTTCCTGGATAATCCAGACGTTTACTGCGTATACCTGAAAAGGAATGGTGTTCCGGCCACAACACTGTCTGTCGATATGCGCCTGGAACATTATATCCGGCTGGCTCCGGCTCTGAAGAGAACAAAGAATAGGCACTTGTCCAGAAACTTAGTCTAAATGGGACGAAGATGGGCAACGTACGCCATAAAAGGAAAACAACGGGAAGTGAATAGTACCAAGGGAGATAGGAATTGAACACCAATTGCCTTTGTGCGATTCGAGCAGAAGAATATCACCAGAAAGAGGGGAGAAGCGACGCTTGGGGAACATCATGGAAAACAATGTTAATATTTTGTTATTTCACTTTATAAACATTTAAAAAACAAAACTTTCAATAATTTGGCAAATTTTAATCTTTGTAATTCTACTATGTAATTTTAAATCTACAACTTAACATACTCGTATTTACTTTGTACGTATTTAATTAGGTAATTTTAAGATCTTAGATAAGTAAAGTAATTTGCTTCTTTTTGGTTAGTTACTTATTGTTGTCTAGTTAGTAGAGTAAAGAACCGCAACTGTTGATTGGGCAATGAAAGTTACTTTAGGACCTAAGTAAGTAATTAGGTTAGATATAAGTACATAGTGGAACTTTGGTGGTTACACCCTAGTTTAGTTTTCAAATATGCTGGAGCATATTTTTTGGGAAGAGGGGGTAATGCCACGGAAAGTTCCACTACATAGAAATAAATAGATATAAGAGATAATGTATTGTATCAAGGGATCGGAGCTGGTATGCCGGAACCTCGTCAGCACTTTGCAAGACATCGGCTGGTGTGGGGATTGAAGGCAAGGTATTTGCATTCTGGTGCTGATCCCGATACAAGGCGGAACTCAATAAATAGTATAGTGTAAGTGGTGTTTTTGTTGAAGGTCGGTCTTCTGCCGACCTGACTGTTTCGGTAAGTACCCTTAAATTATCTTTAGTGAGTTGCGTAAGCTACCCCCCGACTCGCAAGGCGAAGGGTACGTGACAATATCACTAATTTTAAAGTTTGATACAGCGTTCCGCCTAGGTGTGCTGTGTAGATCAGTAAAAAGAATTGCACGAAGTGGCAAAAGAGTGATTTCGAATCAGGGTGGTAGAATGTTATACACGAAGAACGTATTTTGGATTATCGAGAAACGTTCTAAGACACGTAAATATTTTCGAAATAATTAATGGATTAATGCCTCCTCGCAAGTATGCAAATGAAAAACAAAAATGCGCCGATAATCGTAGATAGCTCTTATTTGTATCGCCGCGTAGTAAAGACCGGGTACTTGCGTACTCGCACGACAGATTGAGCGGTACTTCAAATAATAATATAAACATGATATTTATTTAATTATATATAATCAATAACTCCTTCTACCTCAATTAAGCTGTAGGAATATTTCTTTTCTTTTCAGCTATGGACGAACCTCTTCCATTCTCTTGTATTTTCTGCCATCTTCTTCGCTGCTACCCATTCTTTGTTTCTTTTCTGTAAAATTTTCCCTATCATATCGTCCCAAGTTTGCCTAGGTCTTCCCGGCTTCCTATTTTTTTGTATTCTCGCCTCCCATATCTTTCTCACTGGCCTCGATGCTTCCATCCTCAATAGATGTCCCCACCATTCTAACTGCTTTTCTTCTATAAATTCTAAAGTCGATTGTATGTTTAGGTCTTTTCTTATATCTATGCTTCTGATTTTATCTCTCTTCGTAACTCCTCGAACTCTTCTCAGGAACTTCATTTCGACTGCTTGTATCTTACTTTAATTTTGGTTTTTTGTGATATTTCTTTTTTATTTATGAATTTATTTTGCATAGTATAGTACAGTTTCATTCTTTTATCAACCCTTTCATTTATTTCTGCTTCTTGTGTTCCATTTTCGTCTAGTGTTACTCCTAGGTATTTGAAAGTATTAACTTGTTGTATATTCTCTCCGTCAATCTCTATTTTAAGTTCTATGATTTCATTTCCTATGGCCATCACTTTTGTTTTGTTATGTTTAACTTCATTTCATTTTGTTCAAGTTCTTTATACCATACATTAATATTGTGTTGCAAATCTGTCTCGTTTTCGGCAACTATAACGATATCATCTGCAAACACTCATTCCGAGATTTCTACTTTTTGTAAGTTGTTATATCCAACACAAAATTTCTTCCTTTTTTTGGTACATTTCTTAATAATATCGTCCATAAAAATTATGAACAATATTGGACTTAAGCTTCCTCCTTGTCGTAGTCCTAATTGTGTTGTGAAGAAATCTGATACATTATTATTTGCTATTACTGCGTTAACATTGTTCTTATACACTTTTGTAATTATTCTTATAGTTTTATCGTTTATGTTCCTTTCTTTTAAAGTATTCCATAGTTTTTCTCTTGGGCAACGACCACACCACGCTGAGAAGACCAGTTCTCGACATTTATTTAATAAATTATTTATTTTACTAGTTAAGTATTCAGTTTTCTAACTTCAATAAATACACTGATCTAAGACAGTTATCTATAAAACAACTGAATTTTATTTGATGTTAGTGGCTTAATTAGCAACTAATAAATATCAAGTACCCGAAGAAAGTGTCAAGCACTATATTCAGTATTTTAGAGACCTTTCTACGGTTTTCAAATTGCGCCTTCTTATTTAAAAAAAAACTTTTATTTTGTAAAGAATTATATTTGTACAACAAGGTATGCACTTTTATTTTTATATATTATTAGCAGATTGAAACCTTTTGGAAAATCTGCTAGTCGTTTTAGCAACCAAATCTATAATGGGCTGATTCATTTTCAAGCTTATCCGAGGAAATCTTCTTTATTATTAAAGGATATGTTGAAATTCGCAGTTGGTAAATTTGGTGTAAGTTATACTACCTGAAGAGAAAATGGATTTCTCACAATGAACATAAGGGATAAATGACTCATTGTTTACGTATACGGCACTTCATCATGGAAATTTCTGTATATAAAGAGAACTAGTCGTTTTTCTTTACAAACCATTTTTGAGCAGATATGAAATAGTTGTAAGGTGGTTTACTATCCACAAAAACGTAACTATATTAAGTGCATAAAAGCTTTTTCTTGGGAATTAATTGGCCTATCGTTATTGTATTCGTAAATAGAAAAAAAAAATTAAACGTTTCTTCAAATTCGAATATTACATTTGCTAATAAATTGTCAAATTGTTAGTTATGGTTGAAACAGATAGTGATATTTACATCCAATTTTATTAAACTTTGAAATAGTCTGTGCCGCTGTAATTATACTTCGAATACTCCAAAACCAGCTGATTTAGATTGCCCAGGTCAATACTAGTGGAATGAGTTGAAAAATCTATTAATCCCAATCTATATAGATGTGCTGGATAAACGCCATGCCAAAAGCTCAATCTAGGGATCATGGCGTAGAAAGGATGCAATCCTATAATATCGTAGTACCATGGATGATAATAAACACGAAATGAATACTGATTGTGAATGACGTTATCTTCATTTGCCTCCGGCTATCTTAGTTCCCATTTCTCTTGTGGGAAATGGGTTTTAATTCTAACACCAATTTGACCTGAAAAACTATGCTCTAATTAAAAGAAATCTTTACGTGGTTCTTCGACCAAAGTAGTTTAACGTCCTTTTGCTGTGCCTTCAGTTCTATATAACGTTTTTGAATATCTAACACTAGTGGGTGTACCTTTGTGAGTGATTTCCACCCTCAAGAGTTTGTAAGACGTTATGGTATCAAGATTTAACTTTGTGTCACTACAAAAAGGCGGATTATATGTATAATAATAATTTGGATAACTCCTGGTTTTTAAGTGAAATTAATTTCTTTGTCCCAAGAATTGAAACACTATATCAATGTATGTTTTACTGTATTGGAAATAGAACTAATGTCTCAGTTACGCCTCCAGTAGCCACTATCTGTGGCAACTACAATGATACTTTTGAAAAAAATAGAGAAGTTATTCCTAACTTATAGGATGTTTGTTTAATTTATAGCTCTATATTCGCTAGCATTAAATTTTCTTTTTGCTACATACTTGCCGGTACTTAGGCATACGCCTGTAGAAAATAAATATATATATATTATATCATATTATATTATATTATATTATTATTATTATAAGACACTTACGTAGTCTGACATAATAGTAGTTTTTAGTGTTTTTAAAAATCTACCTGCTTTCAAAAGTGCTCCCGCTTCAGTACAGATTCCGCATTCAAGCAAAAAGATTTACATATATCATTACTGAACTCAGAAAATGCACAATCACAACCGTTGAAAGTTTTGGATCAATTCGCAGAGATAACAGTGCTTCCGAAAAGAATGTTTTCAGCAGGTAGATTTGTATACCAGCATTTAGCTAGAATAATTTAAAATGAATACTTGTACTAGTTTCACATACTTATGGAAATCAATTTGTGGAAATTCTGGATAGGTTATGGAACAAGAAGAAATCTCTCCTTGTTCAGGCAAATCTAGAACAGAAATGTTAGCATCCCCTACATTCTGCAATTTAAAAGTAGATTTTAAATATTAAAATACACAGTTTTTACATTTTATCGTAATTACATCACAAGATCAAGCTTACTATCGCGCGCAGCTGTCAGTATATGTGCTGTTAGAGTTAGATAGATCCGAGATAGAATAGCCTGGATAGAGAAATTACTACAAATGACTTTCAAGATTATTTTGAAAAACCAAAAATGTTAATTTTGTTTATTGAATGAATGATGAGAGTGAAATAGGGGGAAATAAGCTACCTTTTTAATAGCCAAATGGTTGATGTATGAATTCCGCTTTAATGTTGAATTTATTACTCCTGAATGTTGCTGTTGGCCTTAAATTCGAGTCTCTCATGATAAGTATCATATTTTGTGTTTTATTGAAATTCATTTTTGATTTATTTGCGCGGAACCAGTTTTGTGATTTCTCAGCGGCTTTCGCATAACGAGTATGACTCAGGAAGCTACAAACTTATGTCATTTCATTCAGCATTTTCGAAGGTATTTGAAATGATTATAAATTAAACATTAACTGATCACTTATTCAAAAATAATGTGCTCTAAGGTAAAGCGTGCGTTAAACGGTATTTATGAAGGTTTGGATGGGATGTGGTTACGGAATTTTGCTTCAATGTCAAAAGCTTTAGATATAATTGAAGAGAAGTGGTAGTAGAAACTGAAATAAGTTAGCATCCACGGGTTCGCTTATAATCTGCTTCGTTGGTTTTTGTAGCATAGAACGTGTGTGTAAAATGGAAAAATAACAAATGCCTAGCTGGAAATCACTACTTTTCCGTTTAGTAACTAATAGCAGTATTATTCACTCAGCACTACCAAAGACTTTCGAGGCTGCTATGGGTTTAACTAGTACATCGTCAAAAAAAAAAACAGCAAAATGCAAACTGTTTTGACGGTATGAATGCCGGCACCACCGTTGACACTCGCTAATTTCGCATACCCGACTAAAAAATAATAAGCAAATAACAAACACACATATCTAGTACATTAACACATTTATATTACTAAAAAATGAGAAATATCATTTCAAATACGCGTTTGTTGTACCTAAATAAACCTGTGTTAAAGAAGTACACCAAGAAAATAACTTGCCTGTAATGACAAAATCTGTTGTAGTTTATAAACGGCTAATCTGGAATAATTCGATATGGTTAAAAGTTCATTCTTTCTTTGTCATTTCATAATTTGCCTCAAGCTCAATTCCATATGCGTAAACACGAATCTCACAGTCAATTTTATTAATAAATGTATCTTGGTCGTTACGACAGGGCCGAAAAGCGCTTTTCAAACAAATGCTAATGTTCATCTAACGAGAAGCATCAACTGGAGCGCTTGAATCACAGTTCCAATTACGTCGGAAAAATCGTTTCTATGTTTAAACTCGCGGGTTAAAAACCTCGTAACTAAATCAAATTCACTTTCGGACAAGTGGAAGCGGTTCTGTTAATTTTTCATCATCCCCTCTGAGTGTAAAATTAGTTTTACGCAGACATGTACCCATTTTGCGGACGAAAACCTTTTAACTACATCGTAAGCTATCACATAAAATGTCCCATTTGGGAAAGAAACATATATTTTGCGGGTATATGAAAATAAATATAACGGACAAATTTAAAATTATGTTTTCCGAAATAGATGTTGCCCACATGCTCGCGAATATGTTGTCAGGTATATTTATATTCGTAAGTTTTACATATTTTTATATATGTGTGTTAGTATAAGAATATAAATTACTTTCTTCTTCCTTATTCGGAAAACACTCATAGATCATGATAATTTAGAAGTATGAGGCATACATATACCGAAGCATTATACTGGTAGTTACAACATTCTTGCAAAAAAAATAAGGAGAAATATGTGAATACAGTAAAACATGTATAAGGAAAACGATGCTATATTTATATAAAAGATACCATTAAGAAGAGCAATGAACTGCTGTTTCATATCTAGATTACAATATTATTCGTAGAAAACAACGGTTAGAAATCTTTTTATTTATCTGTTATTGTATAATTTTATAACCCATACGTTAATCATGTTTAATAATGGAGATAAAGATAAAATGTACTCCAGCTACATGAATTTACAAAAATAAAAATACAGAGTGAGTCACAACCAGAGCCCCGATGTTTAGGTAAATGAGTGTTGTCTGCTTTTGCTCTTTTTCTTAAGTACCTTGTTACAAACAAAACCACTTTTCGGTTAGAATTTGCAATTTTCCATGTCTTCTTTGAATCTGGTAGCCTATCTCTCTACGAAATCTCTAACACCTCAGTTTAGGCGGGAAAGGTGAAGATTAACCAAGGCTATACAAAAAATCGTAATCCAAAAAGAGTAGTGTTTGGCTAAAATATGGATAATGGATAAAATTGGTAGTTACTCCTTTTGGGTAGCAATTTTATCCGGTAGATTTTTTGCTTTTCCAGAGAATTCATTGATTTGATCTTATTTATATTTTGACAATATCTGCATCGGTACAGAATTAATATTTAAGATAGGGAAAATTATTATAAAGCTAGAAACTCTTATTAGGCAGCAACTCAAAGCGTAAGGAACAAAATCGTAAAAAAATATTTATTAGAAAAAAAAAAAAAACATGATTTTCAGGATATGTAAATGCGGCGAGTCATATCAACTTAGATCTATTTTTCTCACACAAATCGCCAAATTAATTGTTTACTTCTGTTTAAAATTGCAGGGATTACTCTCTATGGTAAAAGCTTTTCGTGTTAGCGTTTTTCCCGTGTTTGACTTCGTTGTTCTATTCTCTCACTGATGGGAAGATTTCCTTCATTGAATCCGTACTTTAGAACACGAAAATAATAAAGAAAAACAACAGACAGAAAATGGCAACAAAAGTTGCCATTTTCTTAGTGTAAACAATATTGGTTTAAAACAAATTTCCATTGGTGTACAAATTCGTTGATCATTCGTTAGTATTTATGAACATGCCTCGCAGTGCACGTACTTTTTTTTATTTATCGGCAGAAAATAGCAACAAGTGGTGCAGATACGTAAATCTTCTTCATCGGAGCAGATATCCTGGCCTACAGCTTTGATCCAAGAAAAGTCAAGCTTTGCTTCCTTGGTGAAAGTATTTACAAATTAAAGAAAAATGATACAACCACTGCAAACATTTTCATCTAAGCAAGTCAATTATTGATGAGATTCATTTCATTTCATGAATGAACTCAAATTCCAAACAAAAGTGTCAACGTTGCGATTTGGGTTCACCACTTTTATAACAAATAAAACTTTAGAATTTTAGGGTCTACGACAGTGTTTTTACGTACAACGATGGAAACACAGCCCGATGTAGAGTCCTTAAACAACTAGAACTAGCACCAGGGACACTCTGCTGTAAGGTTCTCAAAACATGAATATGGAAATATTATAAGCGAGCCGAAAAGACAAAAGACAAAGCTGAAAGCGATAAGACAAGAGAACATTACAGAAGTTATTAAAGGAAGATATAATAATACACGGTGAGGTAACACTGTATGGGTGATAAATTTTGTTTTCGCAGATAATTGCCTGAATAGAGGTTTTTCAGTTCGGACGTGAGCCTGACGAGATGCACCATCTCTCCTGACAATTGGTAGCATGTACGAGAAGTTTGCCCGGACAGGGTCCGTTCAAGATAATTACAACGGGGACAGCGGTAGAAAGAGATCTATCCGAACTAAAGAGAACATCATTGTCGTCCAGGAAGCCATGATAGCCTGCCTAAGTAAATCTACGCGCAGATTTTCTCTAGAAACTAATATCTCCCAAATGTCACTAGTTAGAATTTTGCACCGTGAATTAGGAATAAAGTCATAGCACTTGCAGATTGTGCAGCAGCTCACAGAGGCGGATAAGCAAGCACGTGTGAGAGCTGCATAAATTCTCTTGGAAATGGTGCACATGGAACCTGACATTCTGTTCATGTTTTCCGCCGAAGCGACATTCCATATCAGCAGTCGTGTGAACAAACGCAACTTTGTCATCTGGCCGACCAAGCATCCCAAGGAAGTTCGGGAGCACATGCGGGATTCCCCCAAGATGAACGTTTGGTGTGCCGTGAGCAAATATGGAGTGGTTAGATCCTTTTTCTTTGAATAAGAGATTGCCAGGGAAGAGAAATACTTCACCATGCTCAGCACGTTCATGGAGGAGGACTGCCCATTACAGTCTGATCGTTCGGGATTACCTAAGCGACAAGTTCGGTGAACGCTGGATTGGTAGGGGTGGCCAGGACATTCACCTGACATGGCACCATGCGATTTTTGACTGTAAGGTGTGGTCAAGGATACGGTCTATGCCAGCAAACGACCTGAAACAGCGTATGACTCATGTCATTTCTGCAATTCCTTCCCAAATGGCCCAGAGAGCACTACAAGTAACAATGGACAGACTCCATAAGTGCATTGAGAGTGATGGGGGCCAATTGAAACTCTAAACTGATTAAACACCAATTTAATGTTAACATATTTTTGCCTCACCCTGTATCATTATAACCATAAGTTTCTCTTATTAACAAAAGTCAGTTAATTTTGTTTATCAGTATCATATTCGGCTCTATATGATTTAAGGAAATAATAATATATTCCAAGTTTTTTTTTTTTAATCATTCTGATAATTCGCTACTGATGGGTCACTTCCTAATGTTCTTTTGAGACGTCTAATAGTTGGAACAGGTTGCTCGTTGCCCTTAAGAGCAGTCACGGAGGCATCGTAGTCATAAAAGAGCCCTTTACAGTATGCATTAAAAAGGCAAAACCAAATTTAAAGCAAGTGTCTTTGAAAATAATCCTCCATCATTACATCTTACATTGTATATGATGAATTGATCGAATTGCTTCTTGGGGAATAGGGAATAATAATTAGCTATAAAATTGTATTCAAAATGACATAAGCCAGTAAAATCTAGTCATTTAATTCATGCATCGTTTAGAATTATTAAATAGGGGTTTCTATTGATGTAAAAGGTAAAGAAAATCCTTCATAAGAATTCACTATCCATTTTTTTTAAGCTAATAGTCCCGCAATTGCGTACATATCGAATAACTAGGCATTTTCAACAAGCCGCCATCTGCATAATTGGGTATAAATTAGCGATAAAAATTGTTAAACCCGTTGGCATTTATTAATTATAACCTTAATGCTTTTCTTCAAGCTTTCATATAATTGCGTAAAATTCCCTGAATAAACCACGTATTAGAAGATTAAATAACAGTACGTGTTGCTTAGCATCTAGATACTAAGCCGGTTATTTAGATTTTCTTCGTAGCGCATCAGAACGTTTTTTTCAATCTGACTGCTTCTGGTTGATTCCTTTGTTCTTGGTCTCGCTGCAGTGATTAACAATCTGAATGATTACCTCATATATCACACAGGCCCCTAGTTGCTGCTTTACCTGCAATATTACGTGTTTGCCCGCATAATAGCCTATAGCGTAAACGGAGAATATTACAGTTGAACACAATGACAGTTACGCAGCAATAACAATAGCTAGCATACGTTCGAAACAACAGAGTCTCGCGACCTTCCCTGGTCTTTAGAATAGAAGCGGTATCAGCACGAGTCAGTTAGACGTATCGGTATAAATAGATTCTTTATAAATAAACAATCGTGTTAAATGCCTTGTCAAAACAGATACAAGTTACCGTAGCCGCACGGCATTAAGACTTTTATTGCACAGGGCAGTTGACGGATTTTATCGTACAAGCACGCGTGACTCCCTTTAACGCTAGACGTTTCTAATCCAGACAGAATGGGTTTACTATAGATGTGTGCAGTCATTAATTTGATAAACTAATCCAACAAGTAATCGTGTTCCAACGATTTGACGTGCAAATTTGCGGTCGTTGCATGCCAGGCTAATGACGTGATGCTGATTATACTCGCGGAATGTCGGTGAAAACAATTGAATTCATAGTTGGAAAATATTTATTTCTAATTAAAGTTGGTAGATAAAGTGCAGTATTTATCTACGTATTGTTTCTTTATGTTATTTATACTTGCGATATCATAAAACATCAGCAAAACTGTAATAAATTCAAGTAATATTCACATAACTCTTATGAAAAAATTTAATAAAAATTATTATTAGTGACATTGCAGCAAATCGATTCTTAAAGGTTATAAAATCTTTTTGTACCGATAGCAAGGCGAAGTTTTGTGTTTATATAAATATTCGCTCGAATGACAAACTCTACACCACAATTAGCCGATAATGGAACCATGAAAACTATAAATCAAATGTTGAAATTGACACTTTTGACTCACATACAATGCATAATATTGATTGACGTTAATTAAAGATAATAAGTAAAACCTTGGGGTTTCCATTTTGGAAAATTACTACATGACACTGAAAATTTCCCAATCTAAATATTTATAGTATCACAAGGAATCAATAAATAATTACATTAAGAGTTTTACGTGATTTACATATATCTGAAATCTGAAAGGAGATTTCTCCTTTATAATTTTAAAAATTATCTTTAGGGGAGAAGTGTACACAGTAAGACATATTTTTTGTACACTTTTAGTAGGGATTTAAAACTTCTTATTCTGGCACAAACTCATCTCTATTTATGATCGTAGTGCAACTACATTATAGTAAGAATCGATAATGTTTCTTATTTTTAGTACAGGGATACTTAAAGTACAAACAGCTTCTGTTCAAGTTAAATACATAGTGAGACATTAAAAATTTTAAATAAAGGTGTTAGCATTTTTTGTTTGTTTACTATAAACAGAAATAAATACATTGATGTGAATATGAAGACATGAACACTTATGCTGGACTACATTAAGGACTCTCAGGACACCGCATGGCGCTATACCCTATTCAAAACTGTTGCTACCTCTTGCTATCACAAGACGATATTAGCAATAGATTCAGGCAGGTTAACATCAAATGGTGTCTTAAGACTTCATATAGTCGGGTGTACATGTTCACAGACTTACAAATGCTTACTAACCGATTGGAAAAATCAACAGCAAACTTCAATAAGGATGTTTGTCTTTGTGTTTTACCAAGTTTGTTAGGACATGATGGTTGTAAAACAATGTCCATTTGTGGAACTGCAGTAGCTACACCTTGCACGCTCGGAAAATATAAGCAATTTGAAATGTTTGACGTTTGTCAAAGAAAGGAGACTTCTATTTCATCCTCATTAATTATTTTTTTTAAAATTGCTTGCTTGATTGTTTCGCATTGAATTTTGTTGAAACAAAATCTATAACTTGAAGTGGATACGAAATGGGATAGACAAAATCTTCAGGTTCTACTGCACACGCTTCAGATTCATCGCTCTCCATGAATTTAACGCATTCTTTATCTTCAGATCCACTTTCTGTATTATCTTCTTCTTTATTTCTTTCCCTTGCATGCATTTTAGTTTGCTTTTAAATCTATCCTCTGTTTCTTGTGTTTCGGAAGTGTCTGTGACAGCTAGTTATTTACCACGCCTTCTTCTTTTTATGTCCTTGCTTTCTGTTGCTTTAGGATGTGATCTTACGTACTGTCGTGTTATTTTAAATCCGTCAGAATTTTCTAGTGATTTTTCGGATTTCAAAGTACAGATCGTTTTCTTGTTCTAGACAGAGGCTCAGCCGACTGTTGACTTGTACTAGGCACACAAGCTGTTGGCTTGTAAAGAGAGAATTGACATGTATTATATTAATTACGAAATATTTTTATACATTCCATGCACATTCGTTCATACTGAGAACGTCATCACTGTGAACCAAAGAAGGTTTTTTCTTACAAAATTAGTAGAAAAGTGGAGTATCTTCAGGATAAGGAGGAAATTGATATTGTGTTTATTCAAAAGAACAATATAGAAAGAGAAAACAAAACTAGTTTTTAAGTAACGTTTGTTAAGAATTGATAAATTTTTAAAACTTCTTACCTCCCAAATTTTACGTTCACTAATTTTTCACTACATAACAGCGACTGTATGTGTAACTAGAAACGCAGTATTCTGTAACTTGGTTTGGTAATAAAGGGACACGATATAACTATTAACAAATAGATGCCAGTTTTAGATCATTGAATGTGTACTCCGTCTCATTGTGTAGTGTGTACACTGTATATCTCCCCCCTACTGTATTAAGCATGAAGTAAATGTTCACTTGGTCGCTGTAGCTTCCACCAGAGAATTTTTGCATATCCCTTGTCGCTATGCCATGTGGGGCGAAACTTCAAAATTGAAATTTTACCAATGCGTAATGTAAAGTAGTAAATACATTTTACCTAACTAAATTGTTATTAGCTAGGAATAAGAAACTAGACATTCTATCATAAAAAAAATTGGAAACTTCAGATCAAGTTCTGTAATCTTTCCCTATCAATCTTTTACTAATAACAAGCATGAAATAAAAATCTTTCTATTTAATTGGAACTATTTTACTCAATTATTCTTAATAAATCTTGCAAAAAAAAAATCGAAGGATTACTCTATCTTTTTTAAGCTACGAAAAGAAATATGTCCAAAATTGAGTTCATATCATTAATCTTTACTGTGTTCCGTTTGAATATATTCAAAACTTAGTTGCCACTACCTGCAATTTTGGTGACAAAAGCCTCTGTTTACTCCAACGACAATGACATGTTGTTTTTGAGATCATAACAGCAATTTGTGAGAGGACAAATAGCTAAGCTTCGACATTTCGTACTCAATGGACATACAGACAAAGAGAAGTGTTAGATTTGTAGTAGTTAAAAGTGAGCAAAGTTGTGTTATTCAAAACCAACACCCACACTGAGAGAAATAGATAGTACTCTTTAACATAAATATAGTATACTTTAATATATTTTATAGCTCCTATAGGGACAATCATATTTTATATTACCGGTGACAATATCTGTATAGTAAATATCTGTGAATACTTTTTATTAACTCGTATGGTAAAGTGTACTATATTTGTATTATTAATTTGAGCATACATGTTAGTAAATGTGAAAAAAATGTCTAGTAGCGCTGACTATATTTGATAATAACTGTTAACAATGAAAACTATATAAATACTAAAATAAATATAGTTTAATAATTTTTAATTATAATTAATTAATATAATTTGATTAGCCGGTGACAGCCGGGCGAATTGCCGTCGTATCGGGCAGGATTGCGGGGATCAGACCGGCCCGTGTACTGTAGAGTACTACCGGTATTGAGAAGCGCCTCGTAATTCTCGTCTGTGGGCGATTGTCCACAGTACTTTTTACACGACGTTAACCATGTATAAGCATCATATAGATATTACGCAGCCACATTTACCGATCACAATTTACATTGAGTACGAATTTCAAAGATTATGAAACAAGCGTAGCGCCATCTTTACGACAAAAGCTGTAGTATCACATATTTATGTAGCTAAACCAATTATGAGTATTATGATATTCCTACTATATAGATATAAAACTATACAGCATTCATTTCATTCCATCTCATTATTAATGTCGTTTTCAATAATCAAAGTAAGGTGACTGTTGCAAGCACCTAACCTAACCTAAATAAACACAACACAGTAAATTTGCTACACCTGTTATTATAACTGTCTTCACTACATTATATGCAATTTATTATATTCACTTGTTGTAAAATATTGTAAAACATTTCACTATATTTTGTAGAAGATTGTCACACAATATTTTTAAACAATTTTATTGCTTTTTTTGTAACCGTGATATAGGAAAATGCAACGCCGTTGTTCTAAAATTTTGCACAATAGTAGGAATTCTTACTACAATTTCCGTCAAACAGTGAAGTGTAAATATTACAACATGGATTTTTCTCTGTGCAGACACAAACATGCACCGACACGAATACGTACACCTGTATCACACGTACATAACACGTGTGAGTGGCAATACAGCTTATTGGTCGATTTCTTCGGTAAAGATCGACAATGAATAGAGCAAGGGGTGGGAAGAGCGTTACGAACATTTATGTTAGAAATTGAATATGCATCGAATATCTGGTAACATCCAGATTTTACCTCTTACTATAAGCATGGTAACATCTGGTTATTTTACTCTTAATACCCCACATATTGTCGTTTTGACAATAATTATGTTACTAATTAACATAAAGAGATTTACTATCTAATTTCTACAATCCATTTTTCTCAGTGCATGTTTCGGAGTAAAATTTCATTTTTACATTGTAAATTTGCTCCTACGCGGAGTTGGCAGTAAGTGATGGGCTCTTTTGGGGTTAGTTTAAGCCCGAGGTAGTGATCTCAGTACACTCTACAGAGTTAAGATACAGTAGTATCAGCTAATTGAAGAATTGGAATTTTTCTGACAACTTTACGAGAATAAAGTCTCACCAATAGTTTACTAGTTCACATTTTGGAGTCACCTTACCTCCCTTCTTCAGTTACACCGTTGATCAACAGCAAAAGTTTTCCCTTTGGAGCTATTATTATCTGAGAACAATTTTAAACAAAGAGTGACAACATATTTCTTTTTAATGCTATTTTGACAATTATTAGTGATAGTTCAACTGTTTTTATAAAAGCTACAACTCGGTTTAATTTAACTCAGTAAAATGTTTGTGTCGGAGCAATGCATTTATAAGCAAAGCTTATGAATGAAGAAGAAGAATCAAAAGATGAATACCTCGTAGATTTTCACGTCAATTATCTATTGTTCTTTCAGAAAGGAATCAGCCACCTTCAATTCATTATGTAGGACCATACGATTTGCTTTTTGCAAATAAATCTCTGCCACGATAACTGAAATGGTAGAAAAGAATAAAGTTAGAAATAACATACCTCAAAGCTACTTGTGTGAATACAGTGGAGACTTGACAGCTTCATATGGCAGTGGTGGACAGCAAAATTGAGCAATGTGCTCAAACAACTTTTTCCATGTGGGACTTTATTTGTGGAACGATATCAAACGGAATGAACAATTTAGAGGTTACAAAAAAAAGAATTTTGTCGCTCCATATAACATAATACTTTTCGAGCGTCTTTTACACTTAGGCTATACTTTAGAATTTAGAAAATGTTCAGGCTTCAAATAAAAACGATTCACTCAATCTGAAAAACGCTGATAGCTAACTAAACTGCAGAACGATTTGCAATTCGAAAACAAAAGCGACGTCTTATAGCGTGTTATGGAAACTATAGAAACATTTTCCAAATGAGTCATTAAATAATGAGTCCCATATGAAATATGATTGTCATGAGGGCATTAGTGCTGCCACTTATATGCTTATTTATATCCCTTTTACATTTCGAAAATGTTGTTTTCACAGCTAAATGAGAAGGAACAATTAACAACAATCGTGAAAAATTGAGTGAGAATTTCAACAGTTTGGATAGTGTCACTATCATACGTAATCCGCATTATGGCTGGTTGTTTCTTTGATATAAGTACAACAGATCAATTTTATTTTAACACGGGACATCATGATTTTATATCCTTATCATTTTTTTTTTTTAACTGTAATAGCATTTCAACAAGATACTTATTTGCCTCGTGAAATACTGTTCGCTCAACATTCTACTTAATCCGATTTACAGCAAACTTCATTTATGATTTTACTATGAAGCGCGATATCAGAAAGCCGGGCTTACTTCTTCGATTCCGTCGTCTCTCTAGAGACAATCTTTGAAGACACACAGATCCATATAAGAACGATTCCAGTGGTTTGTCATTCCTTATTACGCAGTTTCCCAACGGAGCGTCGTTCGTGATTATTCGCCATGGAATTTCAGCTCCTAAATGGAGTCTGACCCAATTCCCATCTTAATCGAAAGTCGCCATTAGCACGGGCGAACTCTATTCTCCATCGATGTCCAGTCAATAGTCGAATAATCGAGATTATTCGCAAGATAGAGATTTTCAAAGATATGAATGGCGTGGAAATTACGGCCTCAATGTGAATTCTCAAGAGGATGGTTAAATATTTGCTAGTAAGAATTTCCAATACCCAAACGATGGGAATAAGAGCCGCAACCATCAAGAATTTCAAAATATATTATGAATACAAATGTTTGCGGAAATAACTTTGATATTAGGTCGTGCATATTAAACGATGCAAACAATTGAAACTCCTAAAATGATCAATAACTGACTATAGAATCTAAGATGAGCAAACGCATAACAATTTGGCATAAAATATAGCCTTGAAATAAATGCTTGCCGAACAATTTACCGTTTATATGAAGCTAATATTTATTCTAGACGTACTTTATTACGAACATTCCATTTTATTCGGTTGCATTTCGGTTGACAATTATTTAAACGTGAAGCAGCATTGACTCACGTACATTTAACTGAAATTATTTAAACAAAGTCGGTATCTTCCCGCCCACAAAGATTGAAGTATATGAATTTTTAGTAAAAAATGTAGTAATTAGTGAATCGATTTAAAGAAAAGCTTATATTAACTATACACTAGTAACATGTAAGCTAACATGTTTGTCTTGCATTTTCATAATTTCTCTAACTTCAACCATATTCTGAAAAGTGTAATGGCTTAAGCAGAGATAAACCATTTCTGAAAAAAAAAATGCTTTTGTTGCATAATTTTTCTTTACTTACTCTATAACCTATTCTAGATCTAATGGCATTGGTTTCTTGTTTTTTTTTGCCATAAAATTGCGGAAAATAATTTATTCTACATAGCGAACATGTTTTTCGATTTTCTTCCCAAAATTATGTTTTGAAAACTCGAATATGTCTGCCTTAGGCCTTTATTATAAAGTCTGAGACATATACTTTGCTTGCCATGCTTATAAAGCTTCATTGTTAATTTCATTGCTTTTAGATATTTACAGCAAAATTCATTAGATATCTGATGTGAAGAAGCCTCATTAGAAGAGCTGAGGTAAAAAAAAAACATTTCATATTTTTATAAAACAAAAATAGCCTATTGATAGAAAACATCTTTCTGTTGAAGAAACAATTTTTTTAAGCATCTTTTCGTTTTATTTTAAAGCAATAATGTTTACAGTCAGAATATATATTTATAATGAAATATTTTTCTATTTATTAGTTCATAGGATGATACTCAAAATATTAAAAAATTACTTTTCTTTCCTCAAAAAGATCTGCAAGTGTTTCTGCACAACAAGTTCTATTCAGAAATTTAGTTAATTACTAAACTGTTTTTGTTGGTTTTTAAGTGTTAAAAGTTATCACTTTGGTTTGGAAAATTACTAGCAGTAAGTCTCCAAACAAAATCACAGTAATAGTAAAATGAAAATACGGTAAGGTAAATTTTAGAAAATAAGAGTGTAGGTATTGAAACATTGGAAAAGATATTTTAAATTCGAAAAGTGTGTATATAGATACAAGAAGAAACATACCTAAGCGAAAGAAAACAAGGAGAAGAAAAAAGCGAAGCAGAAATAACAAGGGAAGAAATTTTGGAAATAAAATAAAAGTAGGTAAAGCAGCGGATACGGACGGTTTAAGGCCGAAAATGATTAAATATATGGGACACAAAGGGATATCTTTACTGCACATAATATTAAACTTAGCATAGTTGACCCAAACAATACTTAACAAATGGAATACAGCGATTATTACTCTAATATACATATATTTATAATGAAATATTTTTCTATTTATT
This sequence comes from Cetonia aurata, assembly GCA_949128085.1. NCBI lineage: Eukaryota > Metazoa > Arthropoda > Insecta > Coleoptera > Scarabaeidae > Cetonia > Cetonia aurata. The sequence goes on from OX421883.1 coordinate 19,201,934, forward strand.
AGTTCATAGGATGATACTCAAAATATTAAAAAATTACTTTTCTTTCCTCAAAAAGATCTGTAAGTGTTTCTGCACAACAAGTTCTATTCAGAAATTTAGTTAATTACTAAACTGTTTTTGTTGGTTTTTTAAGTGTTAAAAGGTATATTCACTTTGGTTTGGCAAGTTACTAGTAGTAAGTCTCCAAACAAAATCACAATAATAGTAAAATGAAAATACGGTAAGGTAAATTTTAGAAAATAAGAGTGTAGGTGCATTGAAACATTGGAAAAGATATTTTAAATTCGGAAAGTGTGTATATAGATACAAGAAGAAACATACCTAAACGAAGGAAAACAAGGAGAAGAAAAAGCGAAGCAGAAATAACAAGGGAAGAAATTTTGGAAATAAAATAAAAGTAGGTAAAGCAGCGGATACGGACGGTTTAAGGCCGAAAATGATTAAATATATGGGACACAAAGGGATATCTTTACTGCACATAATATTAAACTTAGCATAGTTGACCCAAACAATACTTAACAAATGGAATACAGCGATTATTACTCTAATATATAAAAGAGCCAGCTATAATTATTGTAATAACTTTAGAAGCATTTTGCGCTAGTTACATTTTGTATGAACGTATAATAGAACAGAGATTAAGACGAAAAAATAGCAAAAACACTTAGTAATGCACAACCAGTTTTCTGGGTAAGCAGATCAAGACAAGACTGGATATTCACGTTAAGACAACTCCTAGAGGAGACAGCAAAATGTTCATGGCAGCAATAGATTTTGAAAAAGCGTTTGATGGTATAAAAAAAGAAAATTTGGTAAATATTGGAGACAAGAAGAATAAATGCAAAACTCATAGATATAATTAAAAACAGAGAAATAACAGATAATAGGGTAACCATGGGAGGAAAACAATAGAAAGCTTTATTTACAACAATAAGACAACAAATTTTTGGCTTTATTATAAACATAATGTGATTAACACATTTTGAACTAATTTGTTTTTTGTTTGTACGTTTCGACTATTTATATAGTCTTTTTCAGCTTAGTGCTAAAATAATTTTAACTTTAAATATAAAAAAAAAACAAAAGTAATTCAATGATAATATTAAATTTTATAAATTGCATCTTATATGATGCAATAGTTGCTGAAAATTAAAATTTAATATAATTAACGTAAGTCAGAGAAAAATGCGACATAAATATTTTTTATGTTAAAAAAGATCAAAAACAATTATTAATGAATACAATCAACACGACAAACATTTTAAAATAAACATCGAAGGAAAATATAACAGTCGCAAAAAAAAACGTGTAGCAAAAGAAATTGTTTACTGTAGATATTAAAAATTCAAAATATGAAAAATATATATAGGCAATTTGGATCTAGGATGGTTATATTAAAGACGAATAAATTTTAGGTAAGTTTGAAATATCAGTTCTGCCATTGATACTGTTGTTATCGGTTTTAATTAATGTAGGTATATCATTTCAAGAAAACTACGAGCCTAATAATTTTTTTCTAGATTATATAAACGTACAAACAAAAAATTAATTGACAATGTGTTAATCACATTATTTTCACAATAAAGCCAAAAATTCCACAAACTGTTGTCTTATTGAAAGTAAACTACTGGCTATTAAACTTATGATTCCTTCCAATTTATTTGCAACATCTAGCTTGGTCAGACAAGCTCCGCTTAGTACGCAGCCTTTTATATTGTGGTGGATGAAATATCCAAAAGGGTAAACAATTTGACGAAGGGACCCATATGGGATGCCGAAACATACACCGATATATATATATATATATATATACGTCAAAAATGCGTCGTCAGCATTGGATAAAACGTTATTTGAAATAAAAAACAGCTATCTACAATTAGCGACGTTTCGATTAAATTTATTTAATCTTTATCAAGCTAAGTAGCGATTTCTTAATTGAAGTTATTATTGTACATTATAAATTGGTTAATGAAATTTTTTAAAAAACTGGTCATTTTAATTGACGATGTACTAATCAAATTAAATTTAGTAAACGAAGTGAAACATTTAAAAAAAGTAAGTACAAAATTAATTACCGATTTATATTAAAATTGAACATTATTCAAAACATGGGTATTTAAATTTACGGTGAAAATAATTTATTAAGTTAAAACTGCACCGACCAACGTCCGAATAAACGTCGGTATGTATACATATATATATAAATGAGTTGCTCCATGCTGACGATTTACTGATAGTTGCTAATAGTAAAGAGGAACTACAAATCTAAATGAAAAAATTGAGAAAAGAAACAGGAAAATTCGGACCAGATATAAATATAGATAATAATGTAAATAGCAAACCAGGTAGAACACATGCACCAGGGAGATACAGCCAGAACAAATAGAAACTGTGGTAAAGAGAAGCTAAAATACCTGGGAATTATTATTAACGCGGATGGCACATTAGCAGGTGAAATAACAAACAGGACAAGTAAAGACCATTTTTCTATAAGAAGAAAATAAGCATGACAACAAAAACAAGAATTTACGGGTTGGTGTTCCTGGCAATGCTCATATATGGTCGTTAATCGTGAGTCCTAATCAACAGGCTAAAACTGAAAATAATTGCTAGTGAGATAAAAGTATTAGAAAAAAATGCGGAAGTTACCAATCTAGACAAAATCAAAAGTGAAATATAAGTACAGCACAAACAATTGAACAACGGAAACTGAGATGATTCGGGTAGGTACATTGTTCGAATCATCCAAAACCAAATAGTAAAAGTACTGTGGGAAACAGAGATCGAGAAAAGGAGGAAAAGTGTCCATCAAATGAATAAATTTCTTACAATAATAAATAAGAAATTATTCATGTTTTCTAAAGTGTGTCACTCCACAATTATTTTTAAGATAATCTACTACGTAACGCCTTTACCACAAACTTTAAACTTGTGAAATACTAGAACTCATTGAATATCATCCAAAGGATTAATAAAAAAATATATAGACTGATCATAAATCTACTGTAAATAGTAAATATGATGTCTTCAGTCTTTAAGTACTCATGTTTATTATTTTTTAAATAAAGCGTAGAATTTCTAATTGTAACATGTGAAACAAATGTAAATTATTCATTATGAAATATCAGGTTTGAGGGAAAGTGGCATTTGGAAATTTCATGCATTACGATTAACTCTACATGTGCCTACTTCATAGAAATATATCAACTAAAGAAAACAATATTTTATCCTATTAATGCCTATAAGTACTAGGACTAAATTTAATTAGGGTAGACTAATATTATACGTGGTAGTACATCATGAGAATGGTTTTAATATTATTCTAGTTGAGAGCATAGTTTGGATAATATATTATGCGTTCTTCTTACGGTATTTTGATTCTATTACTCTCCTTTGCATTTGCATTTCGGAAATAGTATAGAAGATTAACTATTATTGAAATTTTAAACAAACATAAATCTTATTCGTCAATTAGCACCTACTACAATGTTGTCAGAGCCTGATAAGGCTAACGGTTATCAACTGTTTATTCATAACAGGCGCCTGATAGCAAAAATACAAAAATCTATCGAAATTATTCACACCAAGAGTTGATTTTGTTAAAAAATATTGTCAATTTACCTGATGGATTTCGGCCTAGGTCTGTGAAATTTCCACGTGTTACTATGATTATGGTAGGTCCTAGGTTGAATCGTATCTTCCGAATAAGACGCGCACAAGAGGCTCCTGGGCCTGATATTCAAACTTATAATAGGCTTCAGGTGGTGCTGTTTTTCCTTCTTTCGTAGATTGATGTACGGGGACGGCGGATAAGTCGGGATACCACCAACCATACTGCTGTCGTTTCGAAACTGTAGCATCGAGATTAGATTTGCAGAAGAACCTTCACCGACGGCTATTCAATTCATCACTAAGAAAGTTTTTAGATTCACTTTTTATTCACTCAATTATTTGTAGATCAGTCTAGAATCACATCAATTAAGCTCGTTCGTACGGTACGCCGATGCGCATACTGACCGCATACAATAATGTGTGATACAGTGGTGCGGAAATTCTATGGAATTAGATTCGTAATCATACAGAGCCGAAATTCGTCATACCTTGGCGATTATCTTCACGGAATTGAATGAACACGATTGTCGCGTGCAACAGTTAGCCGCTGTGAGGCTATAGAATGAAATAAATCGAACGTTTCAATGACATTCACCCATGCGATTTTATGTGACATCACTATAGAAATCGTCACAGATGTTTGTGGGGTTCTGTAGGCTACAAGAACGCCACTTCTAAACGAAAAACGACACCTCCTCGCGAATTTTATTACTCATTGTGAGCGCTACACTTGTACGATGTCCGAATCTTACAAGGTGACTGACGCCTATAAGATCCATTAACTAATATGACATGCGATAGAATACATTATTATTATGCTTGATTATATAGAAGTTAGATAGTTTTTCTTCGAATTACTCCAAATAAATAAAATATACAACAATGTTAAATCCAAAATTATACTAATTGTAAATAAATTAGGATTATACACTGAGAGAAATAGATAGTACTCTTTAACATAAATATAGTATAATTTAATATATTTTATAGCTCCTATAGGGACAATCATATTTTATATTACCGGTGACAATATCTGTATAGTAAATATCTGTGAATACTTTTTATTAACTCGTATGGTAAAGTGTACTATATTTGTATTATTAATTTGAGCATACATGTTATTAAATGTGAAAAAAATGTCTAGTAGCGCTGACTATATTTGATAATAACTGTTAACAATGAAAACTATAATAAATATAGTTTAATAATTTTTAATTATAATTAATTAATATAATTTGATTAGCCGGTGACAGCCGGGCGAATTGCCGTCGTATCGGGCAGGATTGCGGGAATCAGATCGGCTCGTGTACTGTAGAGTACTACCGGTATTGAAGCGCCTCTTAATTCTCGTCTGTGGGCGATTGTCCACAGTACTTTTTACACGACGTTAACCATGTATAAGCATCATATAGATATTACGCAGCCACATTTACCGATCACAATTTACATTGAGTACGAATTTCAAAGATTATGAAACAAGCGTAGCGCCACCTTTACGACAAAAGCTGTAGTATCACATATTTATGTAGCTAAACCAATTATGAGTATTATGATATTCCTACTATATAGATATAAAACTATACAGCATTCATTTCATTCCATCTCATTATTAATGCCGTTTTCAATAATCAAAGTAAGGTGACTGTTGCAAGCACCTAACCTAACCTAAATAAACACAACACAGTAAATTTGCTACACCTGTTATTATAACTGTCTTCACTACATTATATGCAATTTATTATATTCACTTGTTGTAAAATATTGTAAAACATTTCACTATATTTTGTAGAAGATTGGCACCCAATATTTTTAAACAACTTTATTGCTTTTTTTGTAACCGTGATATAGGAAAATGCAACGCCGTTGTTCTAAAATTTTGCACAATAGTAGGAATTCTTACTACAATTTCCGTCAAACAGTGAAGTGTAAATATTACAACATGGATTTTTCTCTGTGCAGACACAAACATGCACCGACACGAATACGTACACCTGTATCACACGTACATAACACGTGTGAGTGGCAATACAGCTTATTGGTCGATTTCTTCGGTAAAGATCGACAATGAATAGAGCAAGGGGTGGGAAGAGCGTTACGAGCATTTATGTTAGAAATTGAATATGCATCGAATACCTGGTAACATCCAGATTTTACCTCTTACTATAAGCATGGTAACATCTGGTTATTTTACTCTTAATACCCCACATATTGTCGTTTTGACAATAATTATGTTACTAATTAACATAAAGAGATTTACTATCTAATTTCTACAATCCATTTTTCTCAGTGTAATATCATACGGTCCAGGCGAAGATGACACCAACGGAAATGAAGAATACTTTTAGGGAAGCTTAAAAATGAACCAGACATAACAGTTTTGGGAGCTTATGATGAAGAAACTAGGAATGAAAATGATAAAAGATTAATCAATTTCTGCGTTGAAAATAATTTAGTTATTGCAAACACAGTTTTCCAACATAAGGACATGTACACTCGCGTATATATGATTATATATTGGTAGATGACAGTAAGGGGTCCGGAAATATATTCTGATCATTATTTATTGTTAGTACAAGCTCGTATAAGAGGAAAGGGTGTCGATTGTAAATTAAAAGTAGAGCCAAAAGAAAAAGTTGTAGGAGTAGACAGTTCATACAAGCTTAGAAATGAAGAACTACCTAGCCAACACAACACAGGACAAAACTTGAATATGAAGCGGCTAAGATTGTCAACATGCCTGGCATTGGGTTAGAAGAACTGTGAGCGATATTTAAAAATATATTGTTCTCGGAAGCCTAAAAAGTTTGTGGTACAACAATAAAAACGGATTCTACAACGGACATCATGGTGGAACGAAAGAAAGGCATAAAAGTTAATACAGTAAATATATTAAAAGTGATAAAACAATATATCAAAGAAAGAACAGTTAAGAAGAGAAAAGATTGTAGAAGATAATCAAAGACAGGCAAGAAAAGGACTGTGAAGAAGAAAGAAATGGAGAGAAGAGAATAGGAGATAGGAGGAGATAGGAGAAACGACAAAACAATGCAAACTATCTAATTTTAAAACCGCCCAATAATTTTACAGGCGCAAAAATATATACAAGTGTAAATTTCGGGATTGTTTAATTTTACCGATGCCCCAGTATAGGGTACCCTACTCTTCCGTTTTTATCTTTCTCCGAAAATTATTTGCATTATCCTTGGCTATGTGATGTACTTGAAATTATATTTTAACAAAAACAAAATATCTCTCATAATTTCCGAGATATGTATTTACAAAAATCTAGCAATTTTTGGAAGAGACTACTTAAAAAAAATTCCGTTTTTCTTATACCATGGTACTCTTTCAAGTCTCTACACACAGAAAAGTGTTTTCTATTGCCAAGTACACCTATTTTCTTAAATATTTTTACTAAATCTAAGATAGTATTTTCTTTAATCTAGAGAATGTACCAGATTCAAATGAATGGCCGTACTTCAATATAATAAACCATTTTCTTGAAACTTTACTAATTTCAAAACAAAATGTACTTCTAAGAAATGTTGTCTCTCTAAATATAAATAATTCTATGTTCTTATGAGAAGGAATTCACTTCCTTAGAATGTTTCTAATTTCGAACAATATTTCCTTGAAGTAAGTAGTATAATTTCTTTTATTGAGAACAGCAAAAAAGTAGGAATGTGGAGGGGTTCTTACACGTTGAAACTTGGTTATAGATAAACAATATGACGTACGGGATTTTATAGCTTTTTCGACTTATTGCACTTTACGCGTGGAAGTATATATATCTCCTTTACTAATATTATGTATTAAAATAAGATGGAAATACAATCAGTGGATAAAAGTGCACTAAGTCAAAAATGCTATTAGTTCACCTTGAAGCCAATAGAGGCGTTATTTTTCATACATTCGGATATGATTGGGATCAGATACGGATGAATTACTGGTAATGTTGGGTGAAATAGTTTGATTTAGTGTTCATTTGTAGTGATTGGAATGTATCTATTTTCTTTTGTTCCTGTTGCATATAGTATAGCTCACAATCTCTATATAAGTAACAATGTATAAAAAATGTAGGAAACAATGGAAAATATGAATAAATGCAATAATATTACAGGTTTAGTCGTGTTGGTTGTAAATAATTCATTGACGTTTCGCCAGTCATGTTGCAGGCATCTTCAAAATATCTGACTAGTTAGTTAAATTTTGAAGAGGCTAGCAGCATGACTGGTGAAATGTCAATCACTTTTTACAACCTACACGACTAAATCCGAAATATTGTAATTTTAGGGGTAAGTACACATAATCTTTTTGATTTAAAAAAAAGAGTTCCTCAGTTCAAGTATACCGTTCTCGTATTAAAGATAATACTGTTTTGAATTAAGAGCATTAAGAGGTCACTATTAGAAAATCGGGGACTTGTGTTAAGTTAACTTCGTATTCATTTGAAGGAACCACATGGTTTATATGAAAGTCAACTTTTCTCATATCAAGTTTATCACGTGTTTGACTTAAACCGGTAGAATTTCTTGGAACTAGAATTTTTATTCATTTGTTTCAAATAACTTACTTTCCTATGTTTAAGGATATAAAATTTCTTCATACAAGAAACTAATTTCTTGATATTTTGAGAAAATGATGTTCTTCGTTCAAGGAATTATTCATTTGCTTATATATGAGTACGAGAGGTATTTCAGTTAAGGAATTCTCACTTGGTTCTAGAAATTACTTCTCTGTGTGTAGACTTCATCGAAAACTGAATTTTCGGGTTGCTGGTGTTTCCTTTAGAGCCATTTGCGGTACTGATATATGATTTTCATATTCTGATACATATGAATGCTATATGCTAAATTATGTTGGGCCGCAAAAAATAAATGCCGGGTCATCTACAGTTAGGATTTTGCAAAAGTACTCCACCGCAAGCAGTCTCCGCTACTACCTTACAAAGAACCAAAACTGAGGTTAATATATGGTAGTCCCTCCTTGCAAGTCATAGGCAGCATTTCCAAGAAGCGGTCAGCATATGCACTATGTGAATATGGCAGACTTAATGAAGAAATTAATTAGTTTAGCATAATATTGGCAATTGAGGCAAATGGGAGTCGAATCTGGATGGAAGAGGTTGGCACAAAATCGCAGCACATGGAAGAGAATAGGAATCAAAGCCAGAGAAATTGCCTGGATGGTATAAGGGCAAGGATCTGATTCGGCCAATAAGAATCTGGGGAGCTCTAGCGAGCGGCGAAGCTCCGTACGGGGCGTGGAGCCACATATATATATATAATATTGGCCGAAAACAATGTGAAATACACAGACTTGAGAAAGAAAACTTATTTAGAGAAGCACCGTTTCTTCTGTATTGTATGTGAATTTTGCTTGCCAGTTTCATAAATATTCCCACTTCTTGCAGATCGTCTAGGCAACTTTGATAATAAATAATTGCAATACAATTACTAAAAAGTTAACTGCCGGGTAAATAGGTCAACTGCAAACATAAAATTGTATACTAACACCTTTTCTATTTCAAGTATGTGCCTATGCCTTGTAACCAAAACCTTAATTCCATCATAGCAATTATTTATTATTAAATTTTACTTGAATATTTGTGCACACATTAATATATGTATATGTAATTTTTATTGATTGTTGTAAACAAAGAACGTTTTAATTTCGGTATTTCTGGCGATCTAGTTCTATATACTAGGACAGAAACTTGACACACATTCACACATATTGTACTGTAAGTATATCTACACAATTTTGCCCACATCAATGTCTCCGTAGATGTGGAAAACTTTACCAAAACAAAAATGTTTATAATTACTTCATGCGATGTATAGAGACGTACATCGCGAGTTAGGGGTCAATAAACCGTTGCGATTTCACGACGATATTGGGCGACGCCGACGGTCGTGACTAGTGCGTTAGCGATGCGTGATTAAATTTTAACGGCTTTTCGACGTATCGATGTATGAAACGATTTCGACCTAATATCCAGCGCAATAAACGGACGCATCTATCTCTATATACACCACAGATGTGTACGGTTGTTGAAGTTAAATAGTCGCATAGTAGTTAACTTTTAATTAGGCGAAATAGTTCGGTCAGTCGTAAAACATGGCTCAAGGACGTATGATGCAGGCAGATGTGGGGAACCGCCTGTTTGCTTTTGGAGAAATGATGAAAGGAAACTTAAAGTGCTAAAATAACATCTATTTTTTTTTTAATTTTCCTTTCCATTTAGCTACTTGGTTTTTCCAAAAATCATTTCCAATAAGTATAACAGTTTCCTAGGAAACTATCAATCAACTGTAACAAAAACGTTCTTTTAAATATTACCAGATAATGCAGATAAGGAGGAATTAAATTTGTATTCATAAACACATTCGGCTTTCATTTCCATATGATCAAAAGATAATGCAACAATTATTCCTCAACGTGCCCCAACCAGATCTGCAGCAACACTCTCTCCTCTTTCCACATTGGTTGGTTCTTCGCTTTAAATAATCTTTTGACGATAAGCACCCAGTCTACGATTGTTCCTAAACGGCAAATCGAATATATATTCGTAAGAACTTTTTACAAAAAAGCTCGTTAACTATACAACCTTCACTAGAGCACATGGAAAACCTTCAACCGAGTCAGAACAGCAGCTGCCACAGTAAAAACAAAAGCATTTGTGTGGGGGACCTGTGGATGACCCTAAGGACACCTTTTATTATTGTGAAACAATAAAAAAAATTAACTACCTCATCACATACACTTTCAAAGGCTTATGGAATCTTCGAGAGAATGCTACGTGCTACCTTGTGCTAATATTGGATGTACAACAAGCAGAATTGTTTTAGAAGTCGACGAGCTTGCATATATTAATTTATATTACCTAGATTTGATTTTAGGCACTTACATAAAAAAGCGAGCTCTATGCATATAAATAACTACAATGAACTAGATATACAGCCCGACTCCATATTCATTCAAAACAAAATTAAAGGAAACTAAAATCACAAAAGCAAAACCGTGTTCAGGAAAAAGTTGAAATGAACTAAAGGATAATTCGATTATGGCGGTACAGAAAAACCACGAACAGGCGGAATTCGTATTTATAGAAAATAGAACTAAGCCTCCATGATTTTTTTTTATTCTGTCGTTATTGTGTTTATTTGAATTATTAGATGTGTTGACTATCGAAAGCTGTAAAGGAAATTGTAAAACCTTTGTTGACGCTTTTATCAAAAAGGCCAGGAAACCATGTCCTGAAGATGACAACCGCAGTATTTGACGATAGGTCGAAAGAGTCAAAGACCACAAGCCCGATAGCCAATAGTGAACACTTATCACTTTGAAATAACGCGCAATTTTAAGTTAAGTAAACAAAAAAAAAAAAGAAAATTGCCAATAATAGTTCAGAGGTTAAGTCATTTTTAAGAAAATAAGAAACGGAAAATAGGGGCATTAAAAAAATGCTTTTCAAATTTATTAAATTTTCATAAAAGGCACAAGTTGATGAAATAAATACTTTTTATCATGTCCTTTTTTTTAGTTATGACGACATCATTTGCTTTATTTCAACGGCATCATTTCCAACAGAAATAATTTCTCTGCGCTTTTCCGAATATGATGATGCCCCATACTGTTGATAGTTTCCTTGTCATTCACCAAATTCAAGGTTCCCTAAAGTCAATGATGGTTATTCTTGACAAAAATAATTTTCAGATCTTAAATAGAGGTAATAATACCTCCTATAATCGTTTAAAAATGTATCTCGTGATGATCTGGCAATTTAATTATTTCTCCTCGCACGATTCAGCTGTCTGGAGAGTTATTGTTAAGAAATATTCCAATACTCATACAAAAATAAGAACAAAATAAAAAAACCGTCCTACTTGAATGAAAATGTGTGGATGAGGAACATTTTTTTGTTGTTTTTTGTTCAGATGATTTAAATCTGTTGGATCCTTTTGTGATACAATTTGATAATAAGGGTATATTTTAACAGATTAAATAATTTAAATAATATATGGTATCTAGTTCACCATATTAGTCGCTGAACCGTTTTACGTGTTAGCCTTTTACCTCATAGACGCTGGTTCAATTCTCGGCCTATGAAAACACGCCTTCTTCACGGATAGAAAGTAAAACCGACGATTCTTTATCAATGCGATGTATAAAATCCCTACAGGAGCGTGGAATACCTCTGGGTTCGGCAAAATTTCAATGGGGATGTACAATACATCAATAGATGTCATTGCTCAGAATTGTCAATATGTCTTCGATAACCTGAAGTTACGCCAAGCAACAAACAAGACATCAAGTTCAAAACGGAATAAAAAATATGAGCTCAAAATGATTTAATAATTTGTGATGTATACGGTGGAGGTAGTCGTAAATCTTACTCCTCTTCACATTTTGGTGGAGAGCATAGCCAAAAGGCAGAATGATCGAAGCAGAAATGGTTAAGCATAGGCCTCAGCCTCCTGAAGGTGATCAAACCTGGGACATGCCAAGAAAGTTCAGCTTTGTGCAAGAGTTTACCACAAAGCTTAGCACCAAGAGCGAATGGGACAAACACATCATCTCGAAACTCAATAGAAACGCCATCAAATAGTACACGGATGGGTCTAAAACGGCAGAGGGAACTGGAATAATAATAATAATAATAATAATAATTCATGCCTTTACATCCCCCAACAGCTTTCGCCAATTACAGGGGGCATCGGCCGGCCATGAGTTATTATTACGCCTGCGCCCGTGGAGCGACTTAAGGTGTTTGTCTCTCAGCATTTGCCAAGGAGTGAGGAAAACCACGAAAACCTCACTCTGAGAGCAGGCCCTGGGATTCGAACCCCGGACCCCGTGACTGATAGCCAAGCGCGCAAGTCACTGGACCATCAGCCATATCAGAATAGGGATATATGGGCCTAGAACCAAATATTTCGAAAGCTTGGGGATGTGCCCAAGTATCTAGGCGGAAATACACGCTATTGAATGATGCGACCAGTTCAACATTGACAGAAGCTACTAAAAGCAAGAGATTATCATAATATCTGATAGGCAAGCCGCCATCAGGGCGCTGATGTCAAACATAATCAGCTCCAAAGTAGTTTGGGAGTGTCTAGAAAAACTAAACGAGCTAGGCAAAAGGAACAAGGTAACCCTACTGTGCGTTCTGGGACACACTGGGAGAATCTCCAGGGAATGAGGCAACCTAAAACTCTTCGGGGAACCTATAATCAAACGAGATCTATCGAATGCATCAACCTGAATAAAAATAATATTCGTATATTGACTGGGATTCTTTCAGGCCATTGTAAACTGAACGGAGATCTAAGTAGGCTTGGTATAGCGGAGGAAGCCGAATGTATATTTTGTGGGGAAGAGGATGAAACATCTATCAATCTACTCTACTCTCAAACTGCGTTGCACTGTGCAACTCAAGGGTCTTGCACCTGGGAGTACGTGAAAATGAAGAGGGAGAGTTACCTAACCTGGGGCCTTCTGACGTTCTGCACTTTTTAAAAGGAATCATACTGGAGGGTCAGCTGTAAATACAGCGAGAATAGAGGACACAATAGATATTTCAGGTCGCACTGTCCCTAATATTAAATACATACATACAAGGATGGACATTTTAAATAGTTATAAGAAGACTATTAGACTATTACCTCTGCTTTCAAAAGTTATTTTTGCCAAAGATAATCATGATAACCACTGACTTAGTAAAATCCTGTATTTATGAAATGTAGGAAAAAAATGCACTGTCATTAAAAAAAAAAACAAAAACAGGAAATAAAAAAATACATTTCTTGTTGACTAATGTCCTGCGTTTTTCAAAAAAGCATTAATAAGGATGGTGTGAATATTGTATGTTACCTTATCGATATATTACACCCGCATTACCAACTCGAACCTGAATAATCAGTATACATATTTTCGATCAAATTGAAACTTCGCATTATGGGAATCCAATTTCCCATTTTACGAATTTAATTATATTTTTGGTGCACTTTATACTTATACTGTAAGGATTATTTGATAGAAAAGATAAATGTAATCTGAAATAGGGTGTTATAATAGCAGCTGCAGAATGTGTTTTTCAATATCTTCAGATAAGAAAACAAATTACTTAACTACGAGAATCATGTAACTTATACCATATACAAATAAACCATTAAAATGCTCACCGAAAAAAGAGAAATTCAAATATCAAATTTCAAGCTAAATATATGGTGAGTTACGTTCTTGCAATTCAATAATCGTTAACATTAATACCAAACCTATTTTAACTTTCAGTCCATGACTAAATAAATTTCCTACTCCATCATGTAACAAGCTACCAAAAATTCTATTTCTAGCACCTCTCCTACTTCATCAGCTTCTAAAATTTCGGAATACATTATTCACTGGTAAACCTTTCCATATGTTCCAAACTGAAAATCCCAGAAACACGCATTAAAAGAAGACTGCAGTCTACCGCAGATTTAAAAATGAACCCGTTAAGAACGGCTAAAAATAACGCGGAAGACAACTCACTGCTCGGCCCCGACGAAGAGCAGAGGAGTCGGATGAAACCCCACATCGAGACCATAAATTATTTTAATTGCAATTATACAACGTCCAACGGGAGAATCATAATTATAATAGAGGCGGGCAAATAACCTCTAAAACAAAACAACACAAAGGTAAGGGTTACAGCAACAAAATGAATTCTACTCACATGTATAAACTAGAAACGTTAAAAGCTGACTAATTAACTTTCTCTTACAGGACCACCCGCGTCACTCACATATAAATCGTATGTACTTCATTGCTAATTAGTGTATTGTTCTTCAGGCTTTCATACGAAATGCTATTCGGTTGAAGATAATTAATGTGTACAGTGAAGAGGTATGAAGCTCAAAAGCGAATGGGTAGGTTTTTCAATTCTCACGAACCGTTTTATAGCGAAGACTTCACAAAGAGGTGTGTGAAGTGGGTTTGAAGTGTTCGAGAAGTGTTGTGATCGCTCAACGAGAAACCGCTCCGTATATTATTATGTGTTTATATGCAGCATTTTTTTTATTATTTGGTGAAATATAACATAATTAATAATAATAATTGTTCCCTGCCACATTGATATAAAAAATTATATACTTGGCTATGACTTAACCAAATTCCATTGGAATTGTACCACCAATTTTCATTTATTAACACATTTTTTTTGTTGTTTGGATTGCATTGATAGATTATTCAAGGTCTTATAATAATACCAGATTGACAAGCATTTTCGAAAATATGAAATGTTAATATCATATTCTTTCTCTTCTCATTTCATTCTTCATCATTTTGATGCAAAAGAGTATATCACATTTATCGTAATATCTTTAGTTAAATAGTTTCTATATGTTGCAGTAAAAAAAAAAAATATTTTACCGATTGAACAAATATAGAGACTAAATATGCTGCTACTAATCATAAAGAGTGACGTTGTATTATATTCATCAGAAAGTTCAAAAAAGGAAGAAAAATATAAAGCAAATTCAGATATTTATAAATAAGGGCCTACAAGATATATTACAGATTTTTTCCCTCAAAATAACGAATGCACACCAGTGAGAATAAAGTAGAGACCATAGCAAACACGAGAAAATCAAACGAGCTCTATGGAGACGGCTGTCAGAAAAATATCAGAAAAAAGAAAGAACCCATACCAGCAGAAATATGCAGTCTTCAGTCATTAAAAGACGAAAGTGAAACGTAGATAGAGGCAAGCACAATAAGGTGCAGAAACGATAGAGAAGAATTGGAATATGGAAGAACTGAAATTAACAAGCGAATGATATAACGAACAAAATAGATAAAGTAAAATGAAAATCTGGAAATACCAAGACAACAGTCTGAAAAGCATACAAACCTGACAAATCTATGGGATTCCACTCTACTAATAATTACAAGAAGGACAAGTGTAGGCAGGTTCCAAACAACAAAGGTGACACCCATATTGCGGTACCACCAAATTACGTATGACCATAGATTTGTCAGGGTGTTCGCTCTCAAAATGAGGGTGCTTTTCTTAGTTCTCGACAAATGTTAAAATATAACCACCTTAAGTCACACAACGGACTCATGGCCGGTCAGGAACATCGACAGTCATTGGCAAAAGGTCTTGGCGAAGGTGTATGTAAGCAGATAACTAAACTATGTACTTACTTTTATATACCTGGGTGTAATGTTTACAGAAAATAGAAGACTTGAGGGAGGAGCTAAATGGGGGTATCAGAAGTACCTCGATCAGAGTAATTTAATTACTATTTTTTTCATACATGTGAAGAGCTTGAAGCAGAGAAATAAAATGTAAAACGAAACTACAGAACAATCATCACCGGAAGAACTTAAGAGAAATAGCAGGATTGAATAAAATAGGTAAGTATGTAACGAAATATTAAAGAATAAAAGAAATGAGTTAGGTATCATAATTTCCATACTAGAGAAAGGAGATTATTTAACAAAATGTGACATTTATAAAAGCCGGAAGCATTTGTAATTATTGAGGACGAAATAACAGGATTCATTTCACACAACAGCGTAAGTTATCGCATATGCAGACAATCTAGTAATTGTAGCATGTAACAAAAGAAATTTAGAAGGAATATATATAATGGGGGTTATAAAAGACGACTCAAAGAAAATGACGGTCAACATATAGTATAGGACAAAATCATATCATATTAAGAGAGATAAAGGCAATGCATTAATAAAAAGCACAAAACTGAAGCCAAAAAGAAACGAGAATAAGGGGAAGAGCAGAAATAAGTTGGGGTGACCAAGTTACACGCCTTAAAAATTATGAAGATTGTTGAATGGAGAGATAAGAGTGGAAATAGGAAGAAGCTCGGGGAAATGGTCGAAGGAGCAAAGAACAAGAAGAACTTATAGAAACGAAACTATCTTATTAAATAATTAGGTTAGAAGATCTCAATTTCAGCGGCTCAAATTCTACCACTCTGTGGGTACATTCCTGGGAAGTTGATGAATGATCAAATATAAAGTTTGTTAAATAACAGCGATGAAAGTGTGTTTGCATCTACACTCGGAGGAACGTTGATGGCACCTAGTACATATTATTATATAGGTAGTCGATCTGTAGTACTTATTGCCCTTTTACTGCGTTTGCATGACAATTCCTATAATGGTATTTTCTCGGTTAATCATTTTGATAATCCACCATCATCGAATATAATTAGTAATGTTGTATTACGAGGTATTTGTATTTTCCATAGTATATTTTAAATCTAATTATTTAAATTTAAATATTTTAATTTAAGATATCTCAAAGGACATACACCTTCGACCTACTTCAATTCGAATAAATTAGAGTGTAATGGGAGAATAAAAATGATTTTTTGCTATGTAGGATGAAAATTAAAAAAAATGTCAAACCAAATATTCTACTAAATCAAATATATGGGCTATGTTTTTTCCTCTTCAGAAATTCCCAACATGTCGCATAAGCTATAAATATAAAATTTGCCAAAAGCGAAGGTTGCAAGTAGGTGGAAACAAATGCTATTAGATATTCATTAACCACTTTTCAGACAAGTAAAGATTCCATTTGTAATCAACATCCGCTAAAAAAATTATCACAAAGAACTAAAACCCGTGCGTGTTCTATACGTTGTTCAGGCATTAAATCATCCTTCTGCGCCTAGCTATACTTGTTTCGTTCGCTTAATTGACATACGATGGCGCGTTCCCCCCATTCAGTTGAATAAGGTGCGCATTTTAATATACTACATGACATAATTATCGCCACCATATAAGGGTTCCCAGCGTGGGCAACGCACGACCGCGTTATACCGCGAGGAATTCATCGAAAATACGGCTTTAGGTGATTTTTTCGCGTACACCGACCGAACGACCGACTTTACTGGCAGCCCGGACGCAAAATATGACTTCAATGCCGTTCGCGGTGGTAAGTAAGCAGGTAAATAACTACCTGTGTACGCGTTCAGTTAACTCGTTTCTGTTGTTCCTTTTTCTCGTTCACTCGAGAGTGAAACCCGCGTGTTTATTGTCGAATGCGATGCGAAACGGCATGTAGTAGGCGGTGCTCCTTTCATACGGGATCATATTCCTATCTCGCATATTTACGATCCTTTAAGGAATGGTACTGATGATATTCCTTAGTAAGCAAACTGGTAGAAAGTTAATTGAAATACTGATTGAATTTGCCACGACTCTTTAGTAGAATGACGAATAATAGTATATCATAAGAGAATGTGAGCGAACTAACTGAAACCTAAATATGAGAAGGTCATAAGGTCACAACAGAAACGATATTTGCACAGATCACCTATATTTTGATAGAAGATAAGTATTTGGTTCTGACTAATTGAATAAAGAGATCTGTAAAAGCAAATATAAAAGGGACAATATAGGAACAAAAATAATTGTAGAAAGAGTCTAAGTTTGCTTTCAAAACCAGCAGTTTTTGTGTAGCAAGAAGAATCAGCATTCGTTCTTAATGAACTTAAAAGATTCTATTTTTCTGCATCTACCCTTCCAATTGGTCTAGCCTTTTTCGTCTGCATCTTCAAAATGTTGCTAATGTTTAGTTTCGACATAAGCAATTAACTCTAGAGCTCCAGCAGTACCATGCACCTCAGATACTTTAAATTCGATGTTCAAGCCATTAAGAACCGATTTTCTTTCACCTTTGGTCGATATAGCGTCCACCTTAGGAGGTTCATTCTTAGTATGATCAGTCTTAGTTGCTAATTCTTTTGTAGATATATTTATATCAAAAAAAACCAGCACCAGGCTTTCTTCAAACTCGGGAGGATTAACTTTAAGATCCTGAAAGATCTCAACGGCCATGATAAGAGTGATCCAGGCGAACCTTCAACATAGCAAGGCGGCTTAAACAACACTTGCAGTTGCGATGAAGAACTTCGATGTCACACTCGTCCAAGAACCCTAGGTTCACAGGGGTTAAAGAAGGGGTCTAGCGGATATTGGATGCACATTGGAGCCTGCATATTGGTAAAGAAAAACCTAAATTTACTGCCTTCAACCTACCCCCAGAACCTGTTCTAGGAGTGTCAAAAAAGCACTGGAGTAGGTAAATAGTTGGGCCCAAGAGGAACATAAACGACGCTGGGTCTAAAACAATCAGGCGAACTCATGGAAAGATCTTTATCAAGGGACCATCAAAGAAGAAGAGCGAAGAACTGTTAAACGTTAATGGGAATCATCTTCGTATAATAGCAGATATCCTAAGAGGAGATTGTGTGCTTGAAGGGCACCTATAGAAAGTAGAGATCAACACCGCAGATACCCGATGCAGACTGTGTAATAGAAAGACAGAGACCGCATACCACATCCAGAGCACCAGGATATTTGACTGGCTGGCATAATTTGATGGGTAAAGGAAATGGTAGATATAATATAAAAAGCCAGGCGGCTGGAATGTTACGGAAGACTTCGTCAGACGGCTCCCACAACAAAGCCTTGCCTACTTCTGGGACACTCTGTATAGACAGCAATATTTTTAGGTGATGGAGCATTGGATTCTATAACATTCTTGTAGAAAAGTTTTCCTTCTAAAATGACAAAGAAAGCTGTAATTCAAGAGCCAGTCTTCGGTGGGACATGCTGTACATACATATATTGGCTGCAGTTATGATTTCGTGCGCGAATATCAACATCAGAATAAAAAATTCCCTATAAATGACGACTAATGCCATTGATGGTTTCTTACCTTTTTGACTGTAAGCGTTACACGAATAATAGGGATTTTTAAGTCAAAGAAATATATTTTTTACAAATACGTATGTATATGCTTGTTTATTTTTAAATTGTAACAATATTGAATTTAAAATTTTCTGTGATATAGGAAAGTACAAGTAGCAATGATATGCTTTTGTTTCTAAACTAGAAATAAAATAAAGCAAAGCAAATAGAGTGAATGCAGTATATATCCATAATGTACCTGCATTTCTTCTGCACTCTTTCTCTAAGCTTTAGATAATCACAACACAAACACACACAATTACATAGATTTAATTAACAAACAATAAACTCATGTGTGTCGGAAATAGGTAAGTATTTGTAAATATTTAGCGTAAGCCGGTAATGCAATAACAGATCTAGCTCCGACAATTCCTGGATTTTAGTCCCGCTATAAATAGCTCATATAAAGCGAATACACCCGACTCGCAGGTAATGATTCCAGAAACGGTTTGCTATGACGTAATATAAAAACATGAAAGAAATAATGTCATAATTAACTGAATTTTATCGGGTTGCGCTGCGGTCGTCTCGTAGGTTGAGAGTTTGGCTTGTGTCCCATAGGGGTCGTACATCCAAACTCTTGATTCACTCGTAGGCGATCGCGATTATAGCTTGAGATGCGATAGCAATTAAAGTGCATGTGTACTAGGAGTGACGCTGATGACCCCTTTTATTGCTTTTGCTGGAATAGTAATTCCATCAATAGACTCAGTATGGCGAGGATACTGGCATTTTTCAAAAAGCTGGGATTCAAATAGTAGTTTAATTTAACTAGTCAGTATTATTGAAAATAACAAATATGTAGTTGATTCATATTCAAACAAACATATTGTTCTCAGTCAATACTACATTCTCTTCTGACAATGTGATTAAAATTTTGGGATCCTTAAGTCAATGCAATTAGTGTTGTTTATGTAATATTGAAATTGAAAAGAATTATTTCTTTAACTCAATGCATATTTTTTTGATTTAAAAAATCTTTCTTTCTGTCTATGGCCAAAATTATTTATGACATCTTGTTCGACTGTAGGAAAGGAAACAGGAAAGAAGAAAGTGAGTACAGGTTCCAGGAAATTTCACTTTTCCAAATCGAATTCTGTTCCTAATTCTCAAAAAAGGCACGACCTTGATAGATATCTGATTTGCGTAAATTTCGTGACGCATACACGAACCATTCAACATAATTCACTCTAAAATTTATTACAAATTAAGCGTCGAAAGCGGAAAACTGGGAAAAGCTCGATGCCCCAGCTTTCCGTCTACATTCCTGATCCAGCTCGGTAATTTCTAAAAGCTTTTGCCGGCGCCTCGGCACGGTCGAAACTTAATTTATTCGCCGGCAAATTCGATATAATAAAGCCAGTCGAGAGCACGCGTCATCCCATAGCGAAAGGCAGCATTGTTGAAATCCGGATGATTATTAAAATTTAAAAATAATTTCGTCGTCAGCGACTTCGGGAGATCCCTTTGTGAGAACGTTGTACATAATACGTTTGTAGGAGCGTGAGTAACAAGTAGAAAAGATTCAAAGAAACAATTGGGCTTTACAGAAAATGAACGTAGCGAAAATACAGATTCGAAATGGATTTGAATTTGCGATTAAATCCTTTCTTTTCTACCTTTCTACATTTCCAGTAGCAAAAGAGTCACTAAAGCATTGTAAAACAATGCGTATAGTTAATTTGCAAATGAATTCTCGCTACGTGTTCGACGTATCTACCGGACGAATTTGTCGTTAATCTTTTATCTTTCACTTCGTGACACGAAAGCCATTTCTAATTATAAGTTAATCAACGGTCGTAAATATTCTTTAGACGCTTGCTAATTCGTAGAATGCAAATATATTTAAAACATACTGCTAACAATAAGAAATACTAATTAAACCTGGGTGCATGAAGCAAATTTCAATGTATTTAATATCTTCAATGTAACCACTGCAATAGGAATAATAAACAAATTTACAGGAACTATTATGCATAGTAACTTCTTTTTATAACTTAACCTATTTTCAAATAAAGATATTAAAGTAATGCATAGAAAGAGGGATGATATAGTGTAATGGTAGAAAACATTTTGGGTCGCGGTTTACATGTATAACACATGCACGGTTCCCAAGCATAGTAGCTCGCTCAATAAACAAACAAATACCTTAGAAGCATGGATTCATGTGTGTAGCAACTAAAAAAGAGCAGAAACTGTAAACTTTAGAATTTATTTTGGTAAATACGGCTACTGACATACATTACATACACGATATTCTGTGTGTAATGCATGTATAATAATTTAATACAATGTCGTCAAGATCAATTTAGGTTAAATATGTCTATGAACGATGAATCACATTTGTTTTATAACCATGGTTTCATGCAGATGTATTTTACGGTTTTTACTAAATAACTACACTTCGAAAAATAATGTATCATTGATTTCGATACACACCAGTGTTAATATTCACTTTTCGTTGCAGAAGTACTACTAAATATTTTTTTCAAACCTTTATAATAATGTTAATCAGTGTTATAAAATAGAAAAATCGCAAAATTTTATATGAATCTCAATATTTTCGCGTCTTCTACAACAATTTCTTGACCGGTGTCGGTACAGTAACGTTTGCTGAAAATTAAATTTACCGTCGGCTATTTCACCGTGAAAAATAAATCCAATTCATAGGGTATGGCGCGGGTATGAATATCATCAGTTACTGGCTGATACCGATCTCATACCTGCTTCTTAGTTCATCAATTACGTCTTTCGTTTAACACAGATACAATAAAGGCATATACGAGGTACGTATGTCGCTACTAGTAGAGGTCATTTTTACAGGTCCATGTATATATTGAAATCGAGACGTGATGGGTCCGTTTGTTTACTGTCAAGTTGGTCAGCTGACATTGTTCTCTCTTAATGTAGCAATTAACTCTTTCAAATACTCAGATAGAATACATTGACATGAACGAGAAAGTACACAGACAAAAATAATTTTCGGCCGCCCGACTAATTCTTTCCGAGTACGCGGAATATGTTGTATCAAGACCGATATTAACGAAAAATTGAGAATTCTTCCAGTAGATGTGGCAGAATAAAGCTTCCAAACGATAGGTGTAACTTATTGTAAGAGAGAAGGAATAAACTGGCTAAGATTCGCAACACCTGGTAATTTTAATTGGGAAGACTGGGAGAAGCCGAACTGATTTTTAATGAATGATACAAATGCTTCAACGAGGCATATGAATAACACACACATTAATGTTTTCTACATGTCGATTTGAGATAGGTAGCCTATGATACACATTGCCAAAAATTTATAAAAACCAACCATAAGGTTTAAATTGTGTAATAACTATAATAATAAGAAATGTGAATATATTATTGGTTTTCCTTTTGTCTTTACAAATTAAATATTTGTAAAAAATTACTTTACTTTCTTTAAGCAAAAATGTGCTAGATATCGCGTGTCGAGGGTTGTAACATATTGGAGTTATTTTATTAATATAAACGTAAAATGGCACCGAAAAAAAGAATGCTTTCTTTAAAAGAAAAAATGGAAGTTGTTAACGTTTTAGATAAAGAAAGAGTTTCGGTTCGTATTTTGGCAAAGAGGTTTAATATTGGGAAAACGCAAGCAGCTGAAATAGCCAAAAATAAGGAAGATATCAGAAGTAAATGGCAATCTGGAATCAATATAAACCAAAAGAAGGATTTTTTTAAAAAGGAAGGTTCTAATATAGACAAAAGGTGTTTTGTGAAAGCTAGAAGTCAAAACATTCCAATATCAGGATCATTAGTGAAAGTGAAAGCTAAGGAAATTGCGACAAATTTGGGTTACAATAATTTCAGTGTGTCCGACGGGTGGCTACAAAAGTGGCGCAAGAGACATAATATCATTTTCAAATTTGTATCTGGCGAAGCTGCTGCCGTAAAGCTGCAAGTTGATGTGGAACAATTTTTGGACAAACCTCCATCTGTGTTGTTTGGCTACAAACCAGAGGATATTTATAACGCAGATGAAAGTGGCCTTTTTTTCCGTGCGCTGCCGAATAAAACTTTGTCTCTTAAAGGAGAAAAATGTGTGGGTGGAAAGTTGTCTAAAGACAGACTAACCATTTTGTTCTGTGCAAATATGGCCGGAGACAAAGAAGAGTTGTTAGTGATCGGGAAAGCTGCTCGTCCTCGTGCATTAAAAACCGTCGCTATTAAAGATTTACCAGCGACATGGAAATCAAATAAAAACGCATGGATGACACGAGAAATAATGTCCGAATGGTTGCTTCAATTCGACCGGAAAATGGGAATCCAAAAAAGGCAAGTTATTTTATTTCTTGAAAATGCAGGCTCTCATCCTCGTGAACTGAAGCTGAGAAATGTGAATATTATGTATTTACCACCGAACACAACTTCAATTTGTCAGCCCTTGGATCCAGGGTATCATACGTAATTTCAAATTTTACTATCGACACTTGATTTTGAAACATATTTTAACAAAAATGGAAGATGTTAAAAGTTTATCTGAGCTTACAAAGTCCATCAATGTGTTAGAGGCTTTGTACTTTATAAAAACAGCATGGCATAAAGTAAATTCCTTGACAATTAAGCACTGTTTCGGCAAAGCTGGATTTAAGAAAAGTGAATGTAGTGTACAAGTTGATTGCGATCCTGAAGATCTGCCATTATTAACAGTTGCTGAGTTATTGCGACATGCCAAACATTTAGGAGCAAAATGTAGAGGATTTCATGGCCTTAGACGATAATATAACGACAGAAGAAGAAATTACCGTCGACAACTTTTCGAATTTGGATGTAGAAACCGAAAGCCCGTTTGAAGAAGGTAGTTCAAACGATTCAGAAGAAGAAGTAGAAATGTCGACAGCATCATGCAGTTCAATATCGATAAATTCACATGGTGAAGCTCTAAATCATATTTCTATGTTGAAAGAATTTGCTAAGGATGATTTCACCGCATTTCAACACTTAAAAAATTTAGAAAGTCATTATGAAAATTGTCTCCTTCAGCAAAATATGGCGAAATTTCGTCAGACAAACATTTTAGATTTTTTTCAAAAACCCAAGGAATAATTTTCATTATTTTATTTTAAAAATTATTATTATTTTATTTTAAATGTAGTATTTGTAGTATTTATGTTTACGTATGTACCTATTAACATTTATATAAAATAAATAGATATATTCTTTAAAAATGTAGCGTATTTCCTGTTTCTTTTCTCCGTATTACTATAACATAAATCATATTGTAGATAGCATATCGTAATGTATAGTACTTATTTATTAATTCTTAGTTCTATCCTTTAAACGGACACTCCCCATAAGCGGACAAAATTGGCGGAACCGTGAGTGTCCTTTTATGGGAGCTTTCAGTGTATTTCTAATAATAATCATGGTTTTTCAAAATGTTTTTGAAAATGAACAGAAGAAAGCTATTGGAGAATAATATTATACTAAATGCTATGCGCTACCCTAAAGTAAAGGTTTTACCTTTGTCAACTTTAGGGTTTCAGAAGATGTCCCTCTGTTTCCAAATTCTTAATAATTTTTGTATATCTGATATCACAAGGTTATTAATAAATTGTTTTAAACAATTTATGTCAATGCCATCAATTCCAGAAGAAAGTAAGTATAATTACGGTTTCGCAAACAGTTTCAGGAGTAACATTTAAATGAAAAATAGAGCTCCTAGATACAGACTGGTAGTAAGCTCTCGGCTATTTTATTAAAGTAGTTGTACTAAAGTATTTTGCAGCTAATTTAAGTTCGCTAATCATTTTCATTTGGGTAATATTACTGCATTTCTGTGCATCGAACAACAATTGTTCTTTATATTCTTCCAAGCTGTTTTGATTTTATTCCATGAATTAACCAGAAGATTGTAATAATATCATAACTTAGAATTCCAGACCATTTTCTTGCATATCCGTTTGTATATATAATTTGCACTATCACCTAAATTCTGAATGAATTATATAGCTGAAATTGTCTTAAAAAAGACCAAATGAGACAACGTGAGATATTCGGTGTGCTAAACATTATTGAAGTATTTATTGTAATTATTAAACTATCTTCAGTATAATATCGCGATATGTAGAAATCTACTAATACACGTGATGAGTATGCATATAATTTTATTTACCAACCGTATAACATTGACTTACTCAATCGATGCTTCCAAGCAGACGAAGTTAATATTAATATTATATCAATTACTATTATACTGAAAGGTCAATCGATTAAAATTGAAGTTGGCTACTTGTGGTGATGAAATGACGCGACGCACACAAAATAATAATATTACATAAAATGCCTCTTTTATAATATAGCTTATCGACACCTTCATACATTCATAGCTGGACTGCACATTATAGTAGAAAAACAACTGCGAAACGCAGATTTCTCATTAAATTTAATGGAATTCCAAAAGTGACTTCATACTATAATAATCCAGTAGGCGGTAATGATTAACATAAACGTTGTGAAATTGAGAAAATTATTTCTCGAATAGATCCCGCTATGTAGACAAGAACATCAAACGAGCGCTATTAAGTTTATTGGCAATAAACCAATAAGGAAAGCTCTGCAGTTGTTAAATTCGGATATTGAAGATATTGATAAGGATGTAGAGTATGTTTAGTTATGTGAAGGAGAGTTTATTTTATCAGCCCAAATTCACCTTAAAGGTTTTAAACATGTGTTTGAACTGTTCTATGAATTTTCAGATTTTTCACCATGGCGTTCCACTAATTATAAGCATATGTCATTGTATTTTCTCTACATTTTTAACATTTTAACAGCTAAGCTGTAAATGTTAACTCTTTAGTTTTATGATTTAAGCAATCTTTATGTGAATAAAGTAATTTAAGTGCTCCATACGAGCGAGATAAGCATTTTGACACACGTCTCATAAATCACGCCAAGATTCCTTGCTTCCACCACAACGGGTATGGCTGTATTGTTAATAGATTATTTAATAGCATTCATGTCAGGGGAAGCATCACTAAATACCATGGCTGCCGACTTGTTAGGATTAAGCACGAACGAATGATCCAAAAAGAAGCGAACAAGTGCTTGAAGATCGCCATTAACAAAAGAAACTGCATTACCAATGAAAAAAGAAATCTGACTTTGTATCATCAGCGTACGTATGATTTTTACAAGGAGCAAGTGAGGACACAATATTACGTGTGCATATAGTAAACAAAATTGGTCAAAGGATAGATCCTTGGGTACACCTGAATCGACATCCCAGAACACTCCTGAGTCAAAACCTACACAGATATATGGGCATAATTGTTTCGCAATAACTCTTTCCAGACTTTTAGAGATACCAGGCAATATATGAATAGCTCGCAGAGCACTATATTCTGAACAAGTGTCTATCCTTTTCTTTGCTTTAGCCCGTGTAACTGACAAAGCTATGCGTGTCTATGTGATAATAATGGTTTTTATCAATAGGTTATTAATTAACATCCTCTTCATATAAATTTCTGAATTTCTGAACATTATTCTGTAATGAATTCATCGATAATGGGTTCCTAAATCATTGGAACTTTTGGACAGGCATATAATACAGAAAAAGTTTTTATAAATAAAAATTGTTTGCTTTTTAAAACTAAGTACATCTACATTATTAGTTATACAGAATGATCCAGATGCAAGTAACATCAACAAGGTATGAAGGGCACGCTGATAAAAATTACTGTAAAGTTGCAGCTGTTTATTAAATAGTAATATTACACAAGTGTAACGCCCTAAACACATATTTATGAATTTATGAATTCGAAACAGTTAACTGGACATGTAGTGGAGACATGTCCAGTTAACTTACTACAAGGTAATATTATTATACATCAATAACAAAACAATTGTAACAAACCACGGTTTATAAGAATTGTTTAATTTTAATTGTATTTAGGTAAATTTATGTCCTCATTTCATAAGACTTGTTCACACACAACTGAACATATTGTATTTAGACAAAAAACCTATTTCCCTAGTCACCATCTACACGTTTTATTATTTAAAGATACAATCAAGTGAGGAACTCCTATTGTATACCTATACAGGGTTCTCAATCTGTAACTATTAAAAGATGTTCAACAAAAATAAAATGTGTGCCCTGTTGAAATCAGGCCAAAACTGGTAAGAAAACAATCCGAAAGTAATTATTGGAAATACCAAAATGAATCTTTTAATGTTCTTTGCGTTCTTTCTCCATGCACCGCTTTATAATTTTACAGGTTGTAATGTAAGGAGACGAAAAGTGCCAATAATAAAGCATGTGCTGGGTCCAACAGTGCCGAAGTTAGACTTGTCTAGATGCAAACGCACTCCTCCAATGGTGACCTTGGTTTTATACAAATTTCTTTTGAATGTACGTTACAATTATAGTGTTTATAGTAGAATGATACTGTATCAGAGATAATTACACAAAGCCCTTACAAACCTTGCCTTCCAGTTAGCGAATTAGTTGAATTATTTGATACCTACCTAAGTGTGGGCACATTACAAGTGTAAAAAATATTACTGAAACTTTGTCTAGTATCTAAAACAGAAACTATTCTTTTCAGCACACCCCACCAATATATAATTGTGTTTCAGCAACAACAAATACTTGGATGTGATGATTGTTTACATGTTTACATTTTAAAATTTTACATTTAAATTTCATTAAAATGTAAACATACGTTTAGTACTTAACTCGTTTTACATACAAAAACTATAGCTTGCTTTGTAAGTTATAAATGAAGTTACCAATGCAAATAAGACGGTTAATGTTATAACCATGTTTATAGATGAGATATACATTTTAGTTAAAGTTGAATTTGTTAGTTATTTATATGGTCGTGATTGAAAAAAATGTTGTTATGTTAAGATTAGCTTTCAAAAAAAGAACTGTTGAGGGTCTGCAAAATATCAGGAAAGGAACAAACAGAATAGAGAAAATCCTAATCGCACAAAACATAGTTGTCAAAATATCTTTAAAGATGTATTCCAAAATCACTTGAGGTTGGAAATAATATCCAAATATTTTTCCTATAATGAATTCAATTCGAAGGTGGGATGATTAAGTTAGCAGGTAATCCTAAAATGCTTCTCCACCAATGTCACAAGTCATCCCATCCTAACAATGAGGACTTTACAATGCCATATATTTTGCTTTTGTAATAACCGAAAAGGATTGTTAACAGTCCGACAGGGAATAGTACTTTGCATGATTGAAAGGTTTAAGAGGCTGTGTTTACATTTATAAGAAGAGGTTAACAAAATATATATATGTATACAATACGACAGAGTATCCATTATAAGTAAATAACTGGGTGGTTATTGATATGTATGTAAGTACCTAAAAGCGGACAGATAAATATGTATGAGATATCCGTATATGTATTATATAATGTCCGTTATATAAAAGTAAATAAATTGTCGTTCAGATATTTTTGGTGATAATGAAAAGTAATTTAATATTATAATTAAAACTTATCGGTTCATTGACTCCGAAGCTCTTAAGTTGTTTCTAATAGACGAATGTGTCTATGCAGTAGGTATATAAATATGGAGAATCCATAAGTATGTATGTATCACTATATGCTGGATATACTTTAACGTAAACGGCAGGAAACACCTGACATTTCATTCATTGAATTACAAATTGCTTTTTAAAAAACAGCCTTAACATTACATAAACTTCAAGGCGTCTTAAATATATGATATTAAACTTTCATATATTTTTACGTTGGTAAAATACAGGGTTAGTAAAAAGTCCCGGAACGGTCGAATAACTTTGTTATTTGAAAATTATGATTTCTGAAATTTGGTATGGGGGTATAGTTAATATAAATGCATTTTATGCAATAGTTTTTTTTTTCACTTCCGGTTTAATCGGCAATACGTCCAACTTTTTTTTTTTTGAATGGAACGCCCAGATTTTTTAACACTTTTGAATGCAAAATAAAAAACTACGTTCAGGAAGTATTAAGATGTTTATTTTTATTCACAAGAAAACAGTTAAAAAATTAAAAAAGTGTCCTAATACAGAAAAATCAAGGTACCTTTGAAAAAAGTTGTTGTTTAGTGTTTGCATTCTTTTTGCCGTCACATTTGACAATTTTAAAAGCGTTTTAACTTTTGCATCGCTATAAATTTCCTTATTTTAAACATTGACACATTTGAAAATGGCAGAAAAACTTACTGAATCAGAACGAATTGAGATATTAATGATGCGTGGGTACGGTGATCGTCAACGTTCTTTTGAAGAGGTTCGTATTTTGTTTAATACTGTTTATCCGGATCGTCACACTAGTAAAAGTACGGTATGCCGAACAATTCAAAAGTTTGAAGTCTTTCGTCAGGTGAAGGATTTACCTAGAAGGGGACGTCCATTAACAGCAACAGATGAAGAAACTAGTTCGAATGTGTTACTTACAGTGGAAGAAAATCATCACGTGTCCACAACAGAATTAGGTCAAATTCATGAGATCTCTCAAAAATCTGCTCATACGATTCTTAAATCAGCAAGAATGAAAGCCTATAAAATGTATACCGTCCATGAGTTAACTGAAGATGATCCAGATCGTAGACTACAATTTTGCGAAACAATGACGGAATTGATCGAGCAGCAGCCTAATGTTTTAGATCACATCATTTTTTCAGATGAGGCAACGTTTTGTCTCAACGGCACTGTGAACAGACATAATTGTCGCTACTGGTCAATTGAAAATCCGCATTGGATTGAAAAAGTTCATACACAGCGTCCTCAAAAGGTGAATGTCTGGGCTGGTCTTGTTGGAAACAACATCATAGGACCATTTTTTATAAGAGGAAATTTAACTGACAACGTCTACTTAAATTTATTGCGAAATGAGGTTGTTCCAGCACTTGCGGCCCTCTTTCCAAATGCAAACATAGGTGATCACCCTAATGCACATTTTTGGTTTCAACAAGATGGAGCTCCCCTCCCCCCCCCCCATTTTGCCCATAATGTCCGCGATTATTTGAATGAAATTTTTCCGGGACGTTGGATCGGACGTAGAGGAACAATCGAATGGCCAGCACGTTCGCCAGATCTCTCGCCATTAGATTTTTTCTTTTGGGGTCACATGAAATGTCAAGTGTACAAGAATCGTCCCCATAATCTTGAACAATTGGAAGAGAGAATAGTTCAAGAAGCCAATCGCATCACTCCAGAACAAATACAAAATTCAATAAGAAATTTTACTGACCGTTTACATTTTTGTCAAATTGTAAATGGAGAGCATTTAGAACAATTATTGTAATCGCAACCTGAATAGACAGGTACCTTGATTTTTCTGTATTAGGGCACTTTTTTAATTTTTTAACTGTTTTCTTGTGAATAAAAATAAACATCTTAATACTTCCTGAACGTAGTTTTTTATTTTGCATTCAAAAGTGTTAAAAAAATCTGGGCGTTCCATTTAAAAAAAAAAGTTGGACGTATTGCCGATTAAACCGGAAGTGAAAAAAATATTAACTGTATTGCATAAAATGCATTTATATTAACTATACCCCCATACCAAATTTCAGAAATCATAATTTTCAAATAACAACGTTATTCGACCGTTCCGGGACTTTTTACTAACCCTGTATAGTAAATTGCTGGAATACAGGCATGTGAACCATGAGGAAATTAGATAACAAAAATAGTGAGAGTAAATTTTGTAATTAATGGTAATATAATTATAGTAAGCAGTGTTACTTCTTATATCAAACAGTAATATATCGATGGATACTGGATAATAAATAATGCGTTCCTGAAATAACATCTATTATAAATATATGATTGACAATTATTTAAATTTCCTGCCGTAAATTTTAGGGATTCCACATATTAAGAGTGGCCATTTTAGTTTTATTATTTATTAAGAAGATATTCTCAATAACTTATTCTGTACCACATTTACGTTCACCTGTTATGTTGAGAAACAATGCAAAACTGTTTTTTTGAAGATTTATTTTCAATATTTTATCCTTCGTGTAAATTATATTTAAGACGCTATTTAGTAATAGTTATGTTCTTCTCACAATCAGTGAAAATACAACAAAAATGGCTTAAAATTCCAACTATGACATTAAAAATCAAATCCATTAGTGCATGTTATAGAAAATTAGGTAACCCGCTTTGATTATTCAAATATCAACTAGTGGAAATAACGGTTGAAACATATCCTGTACTAAAAATTAGGTTAGCGTGATGAAGGAAACGGTCTGCAGACACATGTTAGTTTATGTGAATGCTATAAATACGAAAATTAGGTGTTAATTATTTACATTAAAGTTTATGAATGTTTAATTAACAGTGTTTATTTAAATATTAGATTATGTTATGTACACGTAAATGTATATCGAGTAACCATTTCAAATTTATAGGATATATAATTAGAAGATCATAAAAAGCTCTTAATTATCAACAGTTTCTTAAACCATAAACTGACATATTATGTAAATAACCTCTTCTTTTGTTATACGGAACATTTCAAATCGCTTCTCGACTCTCTTTTTCGTGTGAACTTTTCCATTCCCTATACAAGTGCAACGAAAATGTTGATAACAAAACCACACCTGAGAAATCATATTTAGATATTTTCCGCAAAAAAGATTTTGTTGTTGTGCTGTACCTAAAATTGGTAATAATCTTTTTATTTTTACTAGAACTAGTCCTTTTTTTTTATTAATTTTAACATTGAAATTTCCTCAATATTTTACAATCCATTAGACACAATGTTGTCACATTACAAGTACAGGATGATTCACGGAACCTGTTCATTAAAAGTTCTTTAATTTGCAATCATATCCCGATTTTGAAACTTCGGCGTTAAGCATAGTTGGCTATGATCTATTTAGAAAAAGTAAGTTAATCAATGTCGCACTTCCGGTTTAAAGCCAATTTTATAACATCTCTATAACATCTTCTTGGTTACCGTTTTGGAGTTATTTTGATTTTTGTGGAAAAATCCAAAAAAAAAACATATGATGCATTAAAGGCCTGTGACAGCTACACAGTAAAAGGTATACAGCTTTTATGTGAATTGTGGAGGGTACAAGTACTTTACTATTTAACCACGGCATAAAAATCAACAGAATTATACGGGCTGTCCCACAACCTAGGGTTTCTTTGACGTAACTTCTCAGTACTAAAAGTTTTTTTTTTTTCAAATGGAAGCCCTGTATATTTTTACACCATGCGATGTAGAATTGAATTCTTTATCGAAAAGCTATAAGTGTTCTTATACCTATCCCATTCGCTTCTTTCAGAATTAGTGATTTTCAGAAAATGTAGCTTTGAATTAGTATTTAATTAATAGTAAGCGGTAAGAAAACAATTTTAAGAGATTTTATATAAAAAAAGCAAAATATAGTTTAAGAAAATAACATTTATGGAATACAAGATAATCAAAAACAAAATGCTGTATGTATTATGTATAATAAAATTATAAGTGTTGTATGTGACCCCCATTCGATTGCAAACACTTAAGACCCTGTTATAAACTTCTGTTGTTGTAGCCTGCTGTATTTGTTCAGGATTTATGTTATCAAACGCTTCCCTTAATCGTCGCTCTAATTCTGTTTTGGTCTGTACTGTGTCCAAATACACTAAAGATTTTATATCTCCCCATAAATAAAAATCCAAGGGCGTCAAATCAGGAGATCTTGATGGCCAAGCCCAAGGTCCGTTACGTCCAATCCACCTATCATTAAACATTGCACTTAGTAAACGATCTACCTCATAAGAAGAATGTGCTGGTGCCCCATCCATTTGGTACCAGCAATCTCTCTGATCTAACAGGGACAACTCGTCGAAAAAGTTTGCTACGCATTGCCGCAAAATTACTGTATATCGCTCACTGTTTAAGATGCCATCATAAATTTGAAAATGTATTCTTCTTTGCGGTGCCCAGTAATGCCATTGGTAAATTTGGATTCATCGGTCCAAATAATTTTTTGTAAAAACTGTTGATCTTCCTGGAGCCTTATTAATATTTGTTCGCAAAAAGCAAAACGGCGAGTCTCATCGCCAGGATGTAACGCTTGCACGATGTTAAAGGAGTATGTGTGCATTTTATATTTCGATAGAATGCGCTGTATCGATGAATAGGATATACCTATTTCTTCAGCAGCAGCACGTATGGAACTATGAGGGTGGCTATGAAAGTAAGCTAACCCATTATTTCATAATTCTCGTCCACTGTTACAGGTTTTGGCACCTGTTTATTATGCTTCCATTGTCCAGTACGTAAAAAAAATTCTTGAATTCTTGTGAGGATATCGGCTATTAAATACTCGGCGAGTTCTGCTTACAATTTTACTACATTCTCCGTGAATAAAAAATAAATTTAAAATATCTTCATTTCTATAATTATTAAAATGGTTTTCCATTTTTGCTAATGCAATAAACACGACAACACAGACCAAAATAATTTGACAGATCACTTGAGTGTAGACTGATATTGTTTAGTAATGTTCCGTAGTCCCCACAGCCCACTGCGTGCCAATTTTCTAATGAAATACTAATTCAAAATTACATTTTCTGAAAATCACTAATTCTAAAAGAAGCGATAGAGATAGGGATAAGAACACTTATAGCTTTTCGATAGAGAATTTAATTCTACATCGCATAGTGTAAAAATATACAGACTGTTCCATTTGAAAAAAAATACTTTTAGTATATTATACTTTAGTACTTTAGTACTTTTAGTAAGTTATGCCAAGGTTGTGAGACACCCTGTATGATTTTGTTTACTTTTTATGCCTTCGCTAAATAGTAGAGTACCTGTACCCTCCACAATTCACATAAAAGCTGTGTACCTTTTACTGTATAGCTGCTACACCCCTTTAAAGGTTTATACGTTTTTTTGGATTTTTTTACAAAAATCAAAATAACTCCGAAACGGTAACCGATAGCTAAGAAGATGTTTTATACAATTGGCTTTAAAATTCCCTACAGAATCTAAAAATGCAATAAAAAATATAGTCTTCTATTTATAATATTAAAGTTGGCTATGACTTTCGATGTAACCGGAAGTCCGACATTGATTATGTCACCTTTTCTAACTAGATCATAGCCAAATATGTTTATCGCCGAAGTTTGAAAATCGATATATGATAGCAAATTCAAGAACTTTTAATGGACAGGTTACGTGAATCAGCCTATAAATAGTACAAGAAAAAAAGGCCATACATAGTAAGTTTCATTAAAAAAAAAAAAGTTAATTTTGATACAGGTTGTTAATAATTCTTCATAATTTTTTATTTTGAAATTTGGCAAACTCATTTTGTTCGAATTTCATTTTATTGCTATTTCTAATTGTGACAAATTCTATATTCATTAATTTGAAAAGTTGCTGATATTTTTTTCAATGCACTAGTCTACTAGTCTGAAACACTCTGTATTATGCGAATTCACTATATCTGTACATATATGAAGGTAGCACATTATAGAAAAAAAAATATCTCTAAATTATGTTTCAAATTCCTGCAGTGAGAAAAACATTCCATTATTTCTTACAATTAGTAACTAAAGTATTGGATGTTATCTTTATTTTTCATTATAATATTGTTAAATTATTACATATAAGACACTATTGGATAAGCAAGCTAAAGAAAAATGTTATTTTTAGTTACATATATACCAGAGAGTTTGTTTATAAACAAAGTCAGTCCTTGATTTTAAATTTTAAACTTTGTTATGTTAAGCCGGAAATTTTAGCACACACATGTGTTAGAATTTCCTCCTTCATTGATATTAACATATTTCATTTTACTAGATTGTTATTAGAAACAGTCGACTAATTCTATCAAAAATGTAAAGTGAATGTATACAGGGTCGATAAAGTAGGGAATAATAGTTTTGACTTAATTATTAAGTGATTTTTCGAAAAGCGCGGATATAAGTCAACGATTTGTCCAAAATGTATAGGTATACCTGCTGGTGATCGTAATATTTTTAACGGAATACATTTTAAACAATTGCAAGAAGTGCTTTAGATCTTCAAATTATTTCTTTCAGGAAGCAACCAATGTTGACTTCAGGCAATTTTTCTTCAGAAAACAGCCTATATACCTTGTGAATGGTAAAAACTGACTCTTAGCCTGGGATCTTACATAGAAGTCAGCATAGAATGTATTTATTGGAAAAAAGTACCATTTCCGTTAAAAAGAAAAACTAATCATATTATATCTACCCAGAAAACGAAATTATGATATTTTGCTTATTTTACGGACATCCTGTATATCTTTTTAACGCTTTTGAATTTTTCAGTAAAGCGTACTTAACTTTATAACAGTTTGGTGCCCATTCGTATTAAGTATAGATGCGGAAAATTTCTACTTTTGATTAGATGAATGAATAAAGAGACGGGAATGATAAATAAGAATATGAAATATGGATAAATTGAAGAATACTTTTTGGACGGAATCAAATTAATTTTAAACTGGAAATTATGCGTAACAAAATGATATATAAATTGCCATAACCGTCATTACCAATACTAATTTTCTATTTTAAAAATCCATTTTTCCGTAGTTCTAGTCAGTGTAGTAGTGAAATTCTTAATAATTTGTGTGTCGATAAAGGTCAGGTTTCCGACAGGTCGAGTGGAATCTGATTTTTTGCGTGACGTTTTTAGTTTTACAGTTCCTGAATTAGTTAAAAATTGGTTGTCAATTTACACGTAAGCTGAAGAACCCGGGAAGAAGTGTAGAATGAAACCCAAGAAGAAGCAAATATCTGACGGTAATAATGATATTAAAGAGAACATCTCAAATTATGATATTTTTAAAAAACCTGAAGAAATGGAAATATCCATTGAATTTATGATAAAAACAAATTTGAAGAACTGCAAACTGAACATAAAACAATAAAGAAATTGAAAGAAAAGAACGGGAATTAGAAAATGCGGAATTAAAGAAGAAAATACAGAGTATGAATAAATATATTGAACATATTGAAAGAGAAAAAATTGATAATAATATGTCAAACGGTATAAAGAGTCAACAGAAAAATCAAAATTTAAAAGAAATATTTCAAACAATTTTAAAGAAGCTACATGTCCCTAATATTGATACACATAAGATTAATTGTTATATGAAGGAGGAAAATAAGGATGGATCAGATGATTATAGTGCATTTGGAAACGAACGAACAAAAAGTGAAAATACTAAAAGCTAGAAAGAATTATGATATAATAAAAACAATTGATTCTGAATTGAAGGCGAAGAATAATAATAATATATCAATAAATGTTGATATTGAAATAATAACAAGGTGAATTCGTATTCCAATCCTTTTTATTTTAATATATTTACTGCGACATGTTTCGGTTTTTTCAAACCATCTTCTGATCATCCCCTGATCACCTTCAAGGGAATTTTCTGTGCAATGTATATTTACACCTGTAATATTCACCTTCTTAGTATTTTTACCTGCCTTCCTTGTAAAATTACATGACAAAATTACTTGACTATTCGGTAAATATTTTATATAAATATTACATATGAATTTTACAGAACAACGTTTGAAAAATATATCAGCGTATGAAATTTACTTGTGGATAGAAATTTTACTGTATGAAGTAAATTTACCTGTATTATCGTAGGCAACTTTGTTACCAACGATTTTACATGTAATTTTACTAGAAATTTTTTTACAATGTAGGTGGTTTTAATAGACTGTCTGCCGTAAGTTGTCAACTAAATGTGATCAAACCAAACAGTATTTTATGAGAATATCTAACAGAATAATTGCAACCCATTTTATAAATAAATAAAAAAAAAAGAAAAGATATGTATATTCAAATTTTAATATATACTCAATTATAATTTAAATCCAATGCCCCCGTAAAAATTAATTTATAAAATAAAAATTGTTAAAATTATTCATATACGCATACACATTGATTTGGCAGCGGGTTTAAAAGAAATGAAGCTTTATAATCTGTAACCACGAGAGATAAATATTACATTAGCGATAAAAAAAAAAAATTCCGAAAAAATTTAGAGAATTTAGAAAAGTGTAAAAATTATTTATAGTAAACTTATATATATATATTACAAGTGATAAAGCAATTTATCAAAGAAAGGACAAGATAATAAACAAGAAAGGGCTTGTGAAGAAGAAAGAAATGGAGGGAAGATAAGGATAGAAATTACACGAATCCTAAGAGTAAATATTAAAATTTCTATTAACTAAATTTGTAAAAAATTAATTATTTTAATATAGGGTATACTTTTCCTTAAATATCTTATTTTGTTGCGTTAATTAATATAACATAGCATTGCCGTCACTATTTCCTATTGCATTTTACTCCCTTGAATAAACAAAATTTATTAATTACACTAAACATACTTCACAAAACTTGAGCTCTTTTTTAAAAAAAGAAATTCTGACAGCTGCTTTGTTCTTCATAAAAATTAGATCTGAGACTGTTATTCTTTGAATAAATTCGGCGTTTACTTGATGTAAATCCATTTTAATTAATACAGAACAACTAGTTGTGAGATTTACACTTTATTGTTAAAAATGACAGCTGTTTCGCCGTACAACGGCTTCGTCAGGAAATTAATGGTTACGACCCTAATATACTAGACCAATTCATTTCGAAAAAAAAATCGAACTAAAACAATACAAGAAATATACCCGATTATAAAAGATAATAAGAACAATAAATACAAAACATTAACTTATTTAGGTAAAGAAAACAATATATTAGAAATTTTTTTAAAGAAACAAAATATTAACATTGCATATAAAACTAATAATAATTTAGGGAAGTTAATAAAAAACAATGAAGATAAAACGACACGTTTTTGTAAGTCAGGAGTCTATAAATTAACATGCGGTACGTGTACAAAAATATACACTGGACAGAGTGGATATTCTTTCAAAAAACGTATATCAGAGCATTTGTACTCATTTAAATTTAAAAAAAAAATGATTCGTCGTATTCCAACCATTTGATTAAAGAAAACCATAGTTTTAATAATAATTTTAAAATTCTTCATGTAGAAAGTAACAGCAAAAAGCAGTTGATATTAATAAACTTAAATTTTCAGATGATTTACTTAATGATAAATTAGATCTTAATCATTCGCCATTGTTAAATTTATACCCTTAGACTTTAAATAGACTTATAAATGTAATTTTTTTCTACTTTCCCATGTAAAAATTGTTGACTTTGTTTTACATTTCATAGATTCTTTTTAAAATTTTTAAAATTGTTATTACCTGTTTGGATTTTAATTATGTTTGTGTAGGCCAAAAAAATGTGCCTATATTTTTTTTTAATGGTGTTTTGTAAAGGTTGTTTGTGAAAATAAGAGGTTGTACGTATGTTTAGCTTTAGTTTATTGCATATTTTCTGACGAAGCTGTTGTACGGCCAAACAGCTGTCATTTTTAACAATAAAGTGTAAATCTCACAACTAGTTGTTGTCTATTAATTTTACTGCTATTCTTGTTGTATCTAAATCTAAATAAAAGAGATATAAATAATGAATAATGATGATTCACAGCCAGAAATATGTAGTAAGAATTAGAACCTACCTGAATAAAACGTATTGGAATTCGAAAAAGCAATAGTGTTGGAAAGTTTGCTAATTAATCTATGCGGTACGTATGTAAATTAAGCAATCAAGTAACTAAATATTGCAATTGCTGTCTATCTAGACACTATTATCGCTGTAGTAATTTGATATCATTTGCGTGATTACAATTAATTAGCACATTATTCGGTACATTAAATCCGTAAATAATTTCTCCATTACATAATTTCTACGGCGGATGAAACAAGTAGCCAGTAAACGCCGAGGCAACCTCTCAGTACACTTATGGCACCATAAGTAGATATTACGCATAATTACCAGGAGGAACTTTATTAAAATTTCACGTTTCGCCTTCTCTTAGTATTTTCGTTCGACTTTATAACGCCCATATACTACACGAGTTTATTGCGGCAGATTCACATCTCGAGAAAATGAATATCCGCACCACCAGTAACAACCAACGAGCGCATTGCAGCAGTAATAATAATAATCATAATGAATAAAAATTTTAGGGTATCGTACGAGCCAAGATGATTCTCAATGTGTACTTACTTATTAAGTATATCTACTCCGTATTCGCACAATACATAATAATAAAAGCCACGGTGGTGTAGTAAATATTTTACGTATTTAGGATGCAACACCAGAGAAGTCACATAATATTACGATTTTATTGCTAATATTATTGCAGTCATTTAGTAACATCACTGTGGTACACACATAATGATGATAATCGACGGATTGCCCCCGTACGGTCTCTGTTCGAAACGGATTCGTTGCAGCGGCGAACTATTGTGAGATACGCGGTCGCGATGATGTGGGTCGATCGCCTGCTATGGACGGACTCAGCGCCAGAGCAAAAGTGAAATTTTAAAGAGGTGTTGCCCGTACCCAGAACGAGTAACAGCTGTAGTCGTAGTAGAGAAGTAGTAGAAGTAGTAGTAGACGTTCTATTAGTATTAACAGTAATGTACTGTGGCACTAGTGGTGATCCTGGTGATATACTGATGCGATGTTGTGTATATTTATAAAAGCCGCCTTAAGTGTTATGCACATGTTGAACGCTAGGATTACTTTGGATTTATCACGGCCTAACACGGTATTATAGAAAAGGTGGTGTGGCAAGATTTGATTTCGTAAATCAAGAAAAAAATATTAATGTTTTCATTATGAGGTGAAAGACTAAACATAACAAAATCCCTACCTTATTTTAAAAGTAAACCGTCTAAGCTTACTATGTATGCGTGGGAAATATTTAATCCTTATCCTTTGGGAGTAGACATTGCACGAATCTTTTTCAATCTCGCTTGTTCCTTTGCATGAGTTTTTATTTCTATCGATTGTTTATTTACATTTTCACACAAGTTTACAGTAGTTACAAGTTTTTTTTTTTTTATATTTTTAATTCAAGTTTCTGCTGATGTTCTCACTTTTCAATCCCCTCTGAATTGTATACTACCGTCCATATTAGTTCGGACACTCAAATAAATTTGAAGAAAATGGGAAAATATTCACTAATTTTTCCAAAACTTAAAATTTTTTTGCATTTTATTAATAGCGATTAAAACTAAAATAGGTATAATAGTAAAAATAAGTAATTCTAACCAAAACCACGCGAAAACGTCACTCTCTCTACACAGAAAATAGCAAGGGCAATTAAGAATTGGCAAGTCATGCATGAGAAAACTTTGACAGATCACAGGTATATTTACTTTGAAATAAAAACGAACAATATCACAAAAAAAAGCCTTCGAAAAACGGAAATTTGTAACAAACTGGGAGATTTTCAACATTAACCTAGAACTCTGCTGGAATGAAAACATTGAGAAGAAAAGAAAAGAGTGCACCACAATTAGAAGACATTACACTAGAACATCTGATCCGAAAGAAAACAGGAAACTAAGGAGAATTACAAAGTAACCAAAAAAGCGCTTCAAAAACTAATTAAGGAGTCAAAGAAAGAACACTGGACGAGACTATGTGAGGAGCTAAATAATAATGTATGGGGGGATGGATATAAAATTAAATTATTATTAAATTATTATTAAATTATAATTAAATTAATTAAAATAGCAGTTAAAAGAATGTACAAAATGGTCCCGTATAAAATTCCGCATAGGAAGAGGATGGAGATACTAAAACAGCTATTGTAACAAACTACAAAATAAGGCCAACCCCCAAACAAAAAATTAAGTCAGGCACCGCCCCCGGTCCCGATGGAATACCCACAGAAGCCCTAACAGAGGTAACCTATACTGACTGGTTATTAAGTGTATTCAATCATCTCCTCAAAGCACAAACATTTCCTGCTGAATGGAAGGTCTCTAAAGTGTGTCCCAAAGACAGCAAACCAGCCACCAGGAGCATCAAATTCTTACAGGCCGATATGTTTATTAAATAGCCTCAGGAAAGTGTACAAAGGGCTTATCCAACGAAGGCTTGAACAAGATATAGAAGATTGCGGAGGACGGGCCAAACATCAATACGGCTTCCGGAAAGGCAGATCGACTCTACAAGCCAAGAAATGGAATGCGCTAATTACCCTGGACGTTAAGAATGCCTTTAATTCAGCCAATTGGAACCTAATACTAATGAATGTACAAAATCGGAACATATGCCCCTATTTAACAAATATCATAGCCGACTATCTAAGAGAAATCACAAATAGTGTAGAGTACGAAGTTAAGGCGGGGGTACGGCAGGGCTCTGTGCTGGGGCCCACGTGGTGGAACGTTTTATACGACGGCATTTTCGATATCGGACTACAAGGACAGGCCAAAATCATCGGCTTTGCGGACGACCTCGCATTGGCCATCACAGCGGAAAACAAGTACACCCTCATGGTGAACACTAACGAAAACCTCAACAGAATAGCTAGGTGGATTAAAAAAAATGAGCTCCAACTCGCGAAAATTCCGAGAAAACTGAGGCTATTGTAATTATACATAAAAGAAAGAAGAAGATATCTTCGATATCTCTAACCGTTCCCAAGATATCTGTGTTTAAAGTTTTGAAAATTTAATTTACCGCTAGAGCGTTCTAAAATAGCTTATCTGACGCGTATTTGCACGGGGAATCGAACTGTGGCGAGCAAACATCAATATTTCCAACCGTTTACGGGATATTTGTAAAAATGTGCGGAAAATCGCTATATTTCATTCTTTTTCACCCATAGATCCTTAATTTGTGGTCGAACTACTGTTTCTATTTTATTTTGCTATCATGAAAAATGTTCCCCTGGTTGCTCCGAATCTTTTGAGACCAAGCTGAACCCTCTAGCTGTTCCGGAGTTACATTAAAAAAAACGAAAAAAAAAGAACTAGTGTTTTTTTTTTGGCAATTTTTCCTTATTATTTCATACAAATCTCTGTTCTGAGCGGTTATTTATTGCTCAAATCCCAATCTATTACCTCTATCGGGGCTTTGCGGTGGCCACGTCATTGTTTGTAAAATGCCATTAATTTCTTCTTCATTTAAGCGATTTACATATCGCAGATGAATGTTTGGGGTGATGGTTTTCTTCTCAATCAAGATATCTATATTATATTTATAACCTACAACGTAGACACAGCTCTTCGAACATACTGTCTGCGCTACTAAAGCGGGTAGGAAATTTCGAATAACTCGCAGCGGAAATACACCTTCCGCATCTCCGCCTACGAAGCGTACGAAAGGTTGCCCGCTTTACTTGTGTGTCTATGGGAAATGCTATACAGTGTGTCCCACCGGACGTGGGCTAACATGGCTATCTTTGTTAATATTGGAGATAGAGAATCGGTTAAATGGAGAAAATAGTGCAGAATTTTGTGCATGTGATAATGGACGCCACATTGGATTTGCTCACATTTAAAATCAGCATTTTTTTCTGATTAAAATGATATGTCACATGCCACAATTTAATACCGATTTACAAGGTAATTATTCGCTTTTTCTTATTAAAAATTCATTGCTTTATTTAATGGTGTGCCTTGGAAAAAATAATAAATTTGTTGCGTAGATCTGTCAGTCAGTGACATTTCCCGTTTGATATTATTGAGTTTGCACTGATTCACAATGGCAGCAGAATTTTCTGTACGCGAAAAGTATGATATTTTTTGTACTTATATTCGTTGTAATAAGAATGCAACGCTGGCCCAAACAGAATATTTTAATGAATTTCCTGAAAGACGACAACCAAACTACAAGACCTTCCGGCGTTTGGATACAAATTTAAAGCAACATGGTGCATTTTCAAAGAAAGATTTGAAACATGGTATTAACCAACCAGGTGGTGATGAACGAAAACAACAACTAGTTTTAGCAAGCGTTCACGTCGCGGGTAACAAATCCTTAAGGCAAATTCAAACGGAAGTAGGAGTTGCAAAATCAACGGTAGCGAGAATTTTGAAAAAACACAAGTACCACCCGTATGCTTACAACATCAGTCAGACTCTTTTTCCTAATGATCAGGATCGCAGGTTGCAGTTCTGTAGGTGGTATGTGCGAGAAACAGAACACAACGACAATTTCTGCAAAAACATTTTGTGGTCGGATGAAGCTACTTTTTCGAATTTGGGAGTTTTCAATCGTAAAAATACACATTTTTGGGCACAACAAAATCCTCATTTAATTATTGGTAGGAGGAATCAACACCGTTTTGGATTTAATGTGTGGTGTGGAATTTTGGGCAACAGGATCATCGGGCCAATTTTGTATAACGGAAGTTTAACTGGCGAAAGATATCTTCATTTCCTGGCAAATGATGTAGA
This sequence comes from Cetonia aurata, assembly GCA_949128085.1. NCBI lineage: Eukaryota > Metazoa > Arthropoda > Insecta > Coleoptera > Scarabaeidae > Cetonia > Cetonia aurata. The sequence continues at coordinate 19,245,630 of OX421883.1, forward strand.
AGATATTCTGGATGAGATACCTGTAATGCTAAATAACAGGATATGGTTCCAACAGGATGGCGCACCGGCCCATAATTCTATTGCTGTGCGAAATTATTTGAGTCAACGTTTTAACGATCGTCTCATAGCGACTCATAGTGACGTCCGCTGGCCCCCAAGATCACCGGACCTCACTCCTCTGGATTTTATTCCTGTGGGGTTACGTTAAAAATAAAGTGTTTGGCATAGTTAACTATCAAGATGTACAAGAACTAGAGAGGGCGGTCTTAGACGCGATTAACAACATCGATAGAAGAACACTGGGGAATGTGACAAGAAGCATCAAGAAGCGATGCCAGAAATGCATTGAACGCAATGGCGAGGTTTTTGAACATTATTTGTAGTTTGTAGTTTAGTTTGTAATTTTAAATAAGATTAAGCGAATAATTATCTTGTAAATCGGTATTAAATTGTGTCATGTGATTTTCGATAAATCTAGTAATAAGGAAGTTAGAGCAATATTTCAAAATTGACGATTTTCGGTTTTTTCAATAACTTCTGAACCAGTCTGAATTTTTTCGTTTTGAAGCCACCGCGTTAATGTGCACAAAATTCTGCACTACTTTCTCCATTTAACCGATTCTCTATCTCCAATATTAACAAAGATAGCCATGTTAGCCCACGTCCGGTGGGACACACTGTATAACGCGTAGCAGAATCAAAATTTTTTTTTTATAACACTTTTAAACATCTTACCTACACATAAACACAAATAGTTATATACTAATACTTATTATATAGTTAATACTCTACACCTTCGGGTATACAGAGTTTTTGATTATATATATATATATATAGTTAATACTTTTTCTGTTGTCAAATGAAGTTATAGAAACTTCTTTACATCAGGTCCTTTTGACTTATTCAAAGCAATTTGCTTCAACCTGAGAGAGTAATATAGCCAGTGCAAATAGATTCTCTAGAAATAATGTTCGGAAAAGCGACCGCCTGTGCACTTCAAGCTTATCAACGCCATGATTTCCACCACAAATAACGTAAAAGGTTAACGTGTAAATATTCAACGCATGACGGGTAGCTGCGATGCCGAAATAATTGTAATAAGAAATTCCGGCGATAGCATCGGCGCGATCACGACCGTCATAAAACGGAAGCCGCATACGCTAGCGTCCAAGACGCACGCGATTTGAACACAATGCGACGACCGGCTCTCATCAAAATTTCAATCACGCGCTTCCTTTGTCTGCCAGCTCCGTATAGCTTCGACAGCGGGGAATCTCGCGCGAAAATATTATGGCAGTAGTGGCAGTACAGACTACGTAACCTTCGAAATTGACGCTAAACAGAAAGACTCAACCCGTCGTCGGGACGCTGCCCAAGTGCGAAAACTACCTCGCCGGAATCGAGATGGTGAGCAATTTGATGCGAGAAATTAGGTCAAGATCTCTGTGCGTTTTGACGATAGGAAACTTTTCATTTGCGTTGATAACAGTTTGTTTTAAATAGGGTAAGATTCTGCGAAATGTACGGAGAGCGCGAACGATCTTTACCATATCATGAACGACGTAAAGATACATACAAAGTTACAATTTGTAAAATTTTGCTGCCACAACTAAAAATTCTCAAAAGCAAGTTAGCATAATGCATGTATGCATGTATGTAAATTACTGAAATTATGTAAAATGACGTAAATAATGTCGTTCGAAGATTAACAAAAGCAACGGATATTTTATTAGTTCAAATGAATTGCCAAAAACAGGTCATCATTACAATGAATAAAGATTACAACGCTTATGAAATCAGCAGCTACGTTTAAAATGTCTGTAATATAACATAATTATATTACAGACACATACTACACCTTCCGACTAAAGTAATGTCGTTTTCTAAAGTGCTTCTAAACTACTCACCATTTGGACAGGCGTGCGTTCGGCTGGCATCGGTTTCAGCAGTTAGGAGATTTATTGGGGAAAATACCTGGCAATTATGCAAATCAGGGAAGAGAATTGAAATCATTTAGTATGCAATGAAAGGGTATATATGTATTTTGCGATATAAAATTGTTTTGAAAATATCTATTTCACAGCTTGGAAACGATTGGCAACATTAAATATTAACGTATAAGAATAATTAGGTAAAAGCATATATACATGACAAGTTAAGTAGCATTAATCATTTCGGTACTTTACATAATAAAATATTCGGAAAGAAATGAAGTTGATATCCTTATAAATAATATAATAATAATATATTCTTTATTACCCAACGAAAACCAGTTACAGGGTAAATATATTCAAAAATGTAACTAGGTACACCTACATATTAACTTATAATTAATTCTTAATTAATTATATTAAAACTGTCTTACAAATAGTGTAATTATCTAATAAACCATTATTATGAATTTAATAGTACAACACAAAATTACCTGAGGACAAAAAGAACCAGATATAGCGTCTAACTAAATTAATGAAAAATGTCGGTAAAATAGGAATTTGCTATTCTGAGCGTTAATAGGCGCATTCCTGAAAATATTGGTAGTAGCCCTTGGCAGAGCAAAGGTCACAGAAAAGCGAGAAGATTGTCGGGGAACATGGAAATTAATCAGAGATAGCAAGTGAGATGAATCTAACGACCCATTAACTAGTTTCTGAATAAATCGGACACTGTGTATTTCACGTCGTTCAGTTAAAGATTGCATATCATGTCTCTCCAACATAAGTATAAGCAATTCCTCTTGGAGGGTAGATGCCGTCAAGTCGGAATGAAAGAAATTTAAGGAACTTACGCTGTATACGTTCAACAGAAAGCTCACGACAGAGATAATAGGGCGACCAAATAAGTGAAGAGTATTGTAAGGAGCTAACAACAAATGCAAAATAAAGAGTTTTTAATGTGGCACAATCAGTGAAGTACTTGGACGAGCGAATGACGAAACCCAATGTTTTTCAAGCTCGTGAACAAAGGTTCTCAATGTGTGGCAAGAAGGTAAGACAAGCATCAAAGACAACACCAAGATCCCTGAAATTGGAAAGCTTTTGAACCGCTATGTTGTTAATCAAATATGATGAATCGATCATAATACGCTTTCGCGAGTAGGAAACGAAACAACATTTGTTTATGTTTACTTTAAGTGCATTGGTAGTGCACCATTCCACAAAAATATCCAAGTTACGCTGCAGAATTGCGATATCCTCATCAGAGTTAATAACCATATATATTTTAATATCGTCTGCATAGGCTAATACAGGACAACTTACGACATTGAGTACATCATTGATGTAGGCCAAAAATAGTAACGGCCCCAAATTGGAGCCTTGCGGTACGCCAGATGTTGATGTAAACTCCTGAGATTGAAAGCCATTGAAGAAAACATAGTTTACTCTGTTAAGTAAGTAGCAGGATAATAGATTGCAGAAAACTGGATTCATTCCATATGAACTAAGCTTGTGTAACAATGTCCCGTGGTCGATCGTATCAAAGGCGCTAGACAGATCGATATAAATTACATCCACCTGCCTTTTGCGGATCTAGTTGTTCAGAGATAAACTGTGTAATAGTGGCCAGATTGGTGATTGTAGATCTTCCCGGCAAGAATCCATGTTGACAAGGAGAAATACGCTGATGAATATTTGTCAATATAGCCTTGTAAATGAAATGTTCAAAAACTAGCAAAATTTGATAGAATTGATATCGGTCTATAGTTATTCAGCTGAGTTTCATCACATTTCTTATAAACTGGAACGATTCTTGCACGTTTCCATACTTCCGGAAATGTGGATGTCTTAATAGATAAATTAATTATGTACATTAAAGGTTTTGCCAGTACATATCGAGCATCGTGGACCTTGAAACTTGGAATGTTGTCATCGCCTGCTGTAAATTTAGCTGGGAAAGTAGCCAGTTCCTTAAGTACATCATCTTCGGTAACCAAAGATATCGAGAATGGCACTGTATTTACAGCTTGGTCGAATTTAGGTGTAAGGCAGCTGTGTATTTGGGTCCCAGAGAACACACCTGCAAAAGCATTAACAATAACTTCCGGAGATTCAAATGTGCTTCCATTGTAATGCAATTTCCCAGGAATCCTCGTTGTACCTCTTTTGGAATTCATAAAAGTAAATAATTCCTTTGGGTTTTCTCTAATGGAAAATTCACTCAGCTGTACGTAGGTAGTGTAAGCAGTAGTAATTTGGTCCTTACAGATAGAGCGTAGTCGTTTGAATTCGTATTCATAGTATATACTCTTAGTTGATTTCCATCGTCGTCTATAAAAGTTTTTTAATTTCAAGATTGGATATAATGGCGGAATTAAACCAGTGTGGATACTTTCTCTTAATATTACTTGTACGCGGAACAAAGTGATCCAAAAGTCCGTATAACAATTGATAGAAGTAATTAACGGCTAAATTCACATCACTAAAGTTCTGGAGAAAGTCCCGGTCAACTTGAAAGAGCTCATTATATAATTGAGAAAAGTTAGCCTTCCTTAAGTTGTACCTTAAGTTGTTAGATGAAGGGAACGGTGTAGGTTTTGGTTCAGTTTTACCATTAACTGAAATATTTAATGCTGGATGGTATAGATCAACAGGTACAAGAGGTTCCAGATTCTGCCTCACAGTTATATCACAATGTAAGTTAGATAGCACCAAGTCTAATACGCCTCCTGTACAGTTTTTAATAGAATTATATTGCGACAAATTCATAAATTTACAAAAACCTTGTAGATTTCTTGCTTTATTGCAAATCAAACCACGGCATTACTTAAGTCGGGAGCTGTACATACCTAACATGGTATTAAACACATTGTAATAAATTTGTATTATAGACGTAATTAACTGCATTACTATGCACAAATATCTCTTTTATAACCAGTATTATATATTTTCTATACTCTGGATTGTATAATACGGTCTTCTGTGTGCATATACATTAAATATGAATAGAGAAAGATGCCGAGAAATAGTTCTTTTTTCTCCGTGTAATTGTTACTGTAGAAATCTTCATAATTTCAGTGATAATAGGGAGGGTAGATGTAAACTCCAATGATAACATTTTAATCTGTACGTGCAACAAAGACGATCTAAGTACACATGTAAACTCGGCCGTATTGTAGCGACACCTATCGGTAGTTTCTAAAATCAGGAACAGCAACGCGTTTGTTCATGAGTAAAATGAGTAACCATATTAAAATGTAGACATTAATTTGTTTGTAGTTATGTGGAATGTACGTTGAGTAATAAAGCATTAGGAATACTTTCATTAAATTAAATCCTAAACAAAAATAACGTTGATTTAAAAAAAATACAGTAGGGTAAAGTATGTGGCAAATCTACTCTTGTAGTTACAACCTATCATGGGAGTCAAATTTGACAATTACGCTAATAATAAATTATATTACACTCAACGGCTTTCTTATTAGTTTCGATTTAGATATGATACCATCATTTACCACGTGGAACTAATGCTTAATTATACCACCAATGTGTTAGGGGACTGTCGTGACATGTCTTCATAAATGTAACAAAGAAAATGTGGAGCGGAACTGATTTTTAATGTATTCGTTCATATTTCTTTGCATGTTGACGTGTACATAATAATAAATAGAATGTAGTAAAATGTAGCCGACGAAAGCAATCTTAATGTAATTACCGATAACTGAATCACCGAAAGTGTTAGCATGCCGATAACATTGTGTTATACATACCGTCGAAGCAGCAAAAACTAGTAAGGGAACACTTACCTGAAAAAGAAATAGTTATTAGAATACATATGGAAAACAAAAATAAAAGCACTATAACAAGTAATAAGTTTTTTTCTAAGATTAATGGTTTACTAAGCACATAGGAAGTTTTAAATTTTGTACTCAACCATAAAAAAACGTTTATTTAAAAACTTAGTTTTGTTATGTAATAACAAAATCAAAACAATAAATCAAACATATGTAGATATATGACAAATGAGGAAACATCTAACTGTTATAAAATGAAAGAGTGATTAACTCAGTATTTTAAGATTCATACAGATTACACTAAGTAATGTTTCTTCTTAAAAAGCTTTGTAAGTGTTTATGCACAGTTTGCGATAGTCCTACTAAAAAAATCAATTTACAAGGTGCTTTCTTAAACGTTTGAAGTAAAACCATTTCAAGCCGATTTGGTAAGTTAAACACGGAATGACATTGCTCACAAGCAATAAATTGACATAAATTCTAAGACATAGTAGTTAGCAAGATAAAATAATCGATATTCTAAATTCGAATAAACAAACCCAAATAATGTTTCAAGTATCAAGTAGGTATTATATATTAATTTAGATCTTCACATAAAATCAGGTTTTTTATATTTAAAGAACGTGAACCGTTTGCCTACGATCATTTTGCCTATCATCATTCATCACAAGTTGATGTAAAACAAAATTGTTAAAATTGACAGGAATTGCGAACAGTGTACGCATATGTGTATACTACCTTCCTTAATACACTTCACCATGAAGTTCATTGAGTTTCTCCTGGCACGTACAGGAAAATCTTGTCAGGATGCCGCAAAATTGTTGAACATTAAGTATTGTAATCTAATACATCGGTCAATTCATTGAAGCCTTTAGGAGATTAACACAATAGAGAGATACACAGCGGCGGGGAGACATGGTGCAATGAGAAAGATACTGGCCGTTATAATCTATATTTTATTGATCGCATTTTCATTAACAGAACAAAATATTTCGTCTTTATGATAAAATATTATTAGTAATAACATGATTCGTTAGTAAAATAAATACGTTATCATTACTATAACAAATCATTTTACATTGATCCAGCGACAATATTTGTTATAGTAACTATTCTTCCATACGTTCAATAAATAATTTTGTTGATAATATGAACACACACAGAAAAATTCATGCTTCTTATATTAAATAAATTTGTCTTTTACCAAATAAATCTACGTTTTGAATATCCACAAGAAAAAAATGCCTTAACAGAATAATCTTAACGTAACAAGTTAGCAGGCTTGGATAAAACTACTTTTAATTTTCCCTAACGAATATCGTTTACTTGCATTAAAAGCATTAGTCTTGAAGTAAAATGTTAAATTGCTTGAATTAAATCGCTTTTTATATCTTTTTAAGAATAGTAATACTTATCTTAGAAGTTCCGCCTTATTTACAAATATACCGCACCATTTATGAAATGAATCCACCTTAAGTTTTATCCTTCTAAATTCTCAAATCAAATTTACAAGCATACAGATGCACATGTAAGGCTTATTCCCTTCTGCATGTACAAATTATCGAGTTCCAGGTTTAACAATTTTTCCGTTACTTTAGTTGTTCTATTCGCTAATATTTATAAAAATAAAAACATCTCTGTAAAAGAACCAACATAGTTTACTGTACAGCAATGTAAAAGTCTCCATTACAACATGTAAGTACTTACAATGGTTTAGAATAGTTTCCTAAAGATCACAACTACCTGAATACTTACAGTCGATCAAAATTCAGGAGTCTTTTCAACGTAAGTAACCAATCCATAATACGTTAAATGAATGACTACTTAATAGAAATCCCTCATCTCAAAGTCTTCTAATCTAAGACTTAAAGTAAAACGCTGGGTTGCTTTTAATGCTGGTACCCCCGAATCTATTCTTGAGAGGTGTACGTATGTTCCTGTCTGATCACTAAAATATGCATATGAGCATATGCTATCTGTTTGTCTCATTGGTATGTTCTAACTTACCTTGCACAATTGCATGTAAATATTATACTCGGTAAGAAATGTTTTTATTATCCCATATATAGGAGTTAATTCTTTTATATCATTTTCGTCCAAGCTTATATATTAGGTCCTTTAATGTTTTTAATTTACATAAACGATTTACCGCAAGTAATGCCGGTAGGTAGATGCATTCGTTTCGCTGATGATACTACTTTATTGGTCAAGTCAGCAGAAATCGAAAGGGTTGTGGAGAGAAGCAATTTGGCAAGTAATGTTGGGAGCTCTTGGTTTTCCTCAAACAGACTGGTTCTAAACGAAAGCAAAACAAAAACAATTATTTTTTCCAAAAGAAACACTGAAATAAATAATCCTGAATCAATTAAATACGTAGGAGTTTTCTTCGGACCTAGTCTGGGCTGGATATCACATACTGAATACGTTACAAATAAGCTTGGAAAAACATTATTCCTTTTAAGAGGTTTGTCAACTTCGGTAGCAGAGATTTAAGTGTCATAACAGCTGCTTATTTTTCTCTTTTTCACACAGTTATGTCATATGGAATTTTTGCTATGGGGTCATAGCTATCCGACACTTAGAATTTTTAGGTTACAAAGAAAAGTAATTTATCCTTTCGCGATTGTCGAGAAGCATTTACTAAATTAAAAATTTTAACTTTTCCATGTCGGTTTATTTTTGAATGTCTTATGTACGTTAAAAAAATATAAATCACTCTACTAATGCTGCATTTCACGGCTATAACATAAGAAACAAAAATGATTTAAGCATCAATTATACTCGTCTCAGTTCCACGCAAATCATGTCTTACCATCAAGGCATAAAACTTTACAATGTCCTCCCAGTATCAAAATATTAAAGATCCAAGCAGAAAGTCATTTGAATGTTCCATAAAAGAAATCTTAATTCATCAAGCTTTTTATACAAGCGAGGAATATTTTCTGTACTTCAAGTAAGTGCACTCTCGCACTTGGTGCTCACTCTGATTTTATTCATCAGTGTATGTTTCTTTGTGTTGTTGTTTTTATGTTGTTGACTTGTGTAAGTACTTACTGTATAGTAACATCAAGAAATAAATTGTATTGTATTGTAATTTATTGTATATTTTCACATTGATATTGTTATCTGTGATGTAACTTGCTCCTTGACGTGTGTAAATACATTTACTGTATATTAGCACCAATAAATTATTTATTTATTTATTTATTTATGAACTTGGCTTGATCAATCAGATTACTGTAAAAGAAAGTAGCCTTTTATTATTAATACCTTGAATTGATAAAACATAGGTTGAATGCGATGAAAAATACACGCCATTAGAGGTTGTGCTACCTGAATATCTTTTCGGTTCTATAATTATACTATTATAAATATGCATATCAGCATATTGATAATATTGCAAATCTAATAAAAAAAACACTGGCGTTGAATTATCTTTCCGAGATCCTCCAACAAATCCAACTCGAGCAGCAGCTTACTTACCTACTTCATCATTATTATTATTAGGCAGATTTATGGCTACATATGTTTACCAACCTTTTTGTCATGTAATTAGACATACATTGATACATGTAAAACTAATAAGATTCCATTAAACAACTTCCCTAAAAGAAATTCACACAACCAAAGTAAAAAACAATCACAAAATTTACCGACAACACAAATACAGCGTTTTACTGAGCACTCTAACCGATTCTAACATTTATTTAAATCCCACGTATTGCTGCGCATGCATAATAAGCTGTATTCTCTATTAACTTCCTCTAAGCAAATATATTCTCTAGTTAAGAAAATTCATCGAAACAAAAGCTTTCTTGAATTAAAACTTTCAATTTTCTCAGTGGTAATATATTTACTTACTACAAAACTATTTCACTTTCTCTATAAGAAAATTGTGTTAAAACAATATTTTGTTTTGAACTCTGAATGCAGGAAATGAATATGCGTAGTGATGTTCCGATACTCCTTTCGATACGATATTTGGTATCGAATCAGTATCGAAAGCACGTTATCGATACTCCGATATTATCGAAAGAAAATATCGATACTGAGAATATCATTCGATTATTTAAATTAATTATAATCAAGCAAACGTTAGCAATCGCGAAACGAACAAACGTAAAGTAGAAACATGTACATGTTTACATTCATTTTCAGTATTTATGTATTTTATATGTAGTTTATTTATATAGCTTATGTCAAAACGATTTCGAATTTGTGTCGGAATTAGTGAGAATTTGTAAATTTCAATCGGAAAATTAGCAAAAATCTTAGCAAAAATAGAGGTTCAAATCACACAACCGTCATACACTTGTATGTATACATCTAAACAATAACCTCCGATGAGAAAAAAGTTGGGCATCGGGATTCGATATTTTGATTCGATAGTTGAAAGTTCCTTTCGATATCTCGATATTATCGAAACCCCGATATCGATAAAAATATCGAATATATCGATATTAATAATATCGAAAATATCGGAACGTCACTAAATATGCGATATTATTTTTACGTTCAGCTTATTCACTATATGAACGCAATAAAGTATTAAATGATATCCTGTCCGTTGTTCTATCAGCTTACAATTTATTGCAAGAACGAACAGATGTGTCTAATACATATGTTCATAGGTAGCATGAAAACATTCATTATAAAATTGTGTTCTTTACAACAATAACATATTTCATTAAGCCGATTAAGCCATCATTTCAGTTTCAATAACTTTGGTTTCATTAATACAATGAATAGTTTATTATCTAATAAATTACTTCGACGTTTAATATAAATCTTTTTCATTTATTTTTGAACAATACATTTTTCCATTGTCCCAGGACCCATTTTTGGTGCAGTGTATATACTATAGGAAGATCACCAAACATATATTCTAGGAACTTGGTGCAACCAAAACCAATTGGCTACCAAATAGCAGTAAGTCTAACACGCAAAAATCTATTATCAAATAAGTTACTTGGTTACCTGAAAAGGACTAGTTAATATTGACTTTTATGTGGAAACACAATAAAGAGTAGGTAATAAGTAGCAAACACTCCGTTTATTACGATATAGTCATATATCATTATTTCTCAATTGTAAATGAAAGAGCATTACGAATAAGGCCATAATAGTACTTCACTGCAGGAAGTGAAATGAGCAAGTTGTACGTCAATTAATAACAATAAGTTGCGCAACAGAAAATTGCAATATATACAAACGCAGCATATATACATACATATGTAAAGATTTGCCAATATGGAATGAATCAATTTTCCTTGATATTTCTTTCTCTGTCGTTAAGATTAATTTATAGTTCTACTAATGTCATGATTACTTCAAGAATACCTTATTTGTAACATCTACCTTGAAGACTTTTACATAACAAACGATTATTTCTCATCTTCATCATCAACATATTATGTCAACGTTTGAACGAATAAAGACATCTTTGCCCAATATTTGAAATATCTACACCTGGGGGTACACCTAAAAAGTTCACTTCGAAAAGAGAGGGGCGTACATATTGCTGTGGTCTGGCACCCCGGTTTTCGTAAATTCAGTTTCTTTTTCTTGTTCATTCCAATTAGTCTTTGTCAGTGTTTTGGGCAGGTTTTCTCAGAAATTAATGTTTTATTTTTAAGTAAGAGTTAGTTATTGATTTGATTGTTTTATTTATTTATTTAATTGTTCAGTTGTTTATATTAATTTCATTCAGTTGTACATTTTGCGTTCACTTGTATTGTATATGTTGTTATGTTTCGCGATTTCGTCCGTTGACGGACAGATCTTTGTGCGTTGCAGAGCACCCAGCTGTTGTTTTATATGAATACGATTGTTTAACCTTGTAAGAGAGCAGTTCCGAGATTGACACGAGCGAGTAAGTAGAGGTAAAATTGTATTTCATTGCTGCCATTTTGTGATTTTTTGATTTTAAGTTTTGAATTCGCGTTTATCATTTTATTTCATCCATCACGGAACTCGTTTTATAATACCTGGTATTATATTCTTGTGTACACAATTTAGATGTAAGATCTTTTATTATTTTACGTGCAGGAAGATAGATTAGTAGTTTTAATTCCCTCATGATCATGTTTTAGAGCTGAAATTTTCCGTTTTCTAGTTTACTGTTTTGTATTTTATAATTAATCACCTCGGGTTGGGTGAATAGAAGCATTGTGCTTGCTTTTAGTTTTCATATATGTAAATTACTTGAATTGTCCACGTTTAATTTAGTTGTTTTAATATTGAGACCACGTGGATTGAATTGATATAAAAAGGATTATCTTCCTGAACTATTTGTTACCTTTTGCTTTTTAAAGGATTTAGCATTGTCCTTTTTTAATTTAGAGTCTAATGCAGTTTTGATTTCAACCAGGGCCTTTTGTTTCCTGCGTAATTGTAATTAACATTTTTTTTAAATAATAATAAAATTATTGATTATTTATGTCATTCAAAATTCTGTTCTTTTATTTTTAATTAAACCTTTAAAAAAAATTTTTTTTTAGTATAAAAGAAAGTCAGATATCTTTCACCCACAATTTTACTTTTCATGATAAGTTTAATTGTGAGAGTAACCCTGAGTTTAATTTATTGTTCTTTTGCGCCCTCGTAAAATATTTGTCAGTTCTAAAAGATTTTTATGTCATATTGTAGGTTATGTATATATAACTAATCGTGTAGAATGTAATTCCCTGTTTAGTCTATTCCCTCCTTTCCGGTGGCAAACTCCATATTCCTTAACCTAACTGGTAGCGAGAAGTTTGAAATTTAAAATATATATATATTTTTGTTAATATTAACTGTACTATAATATTGCCGTGCTGTAGAATGGTTTTTCTTTTATTGCATAACTTGTTTATTTAACCTTAATTATTATTAGTAATATTATTGATATATTGTTCCAAGGCATATTTTTGTTTAATCATTAGTGTTCGTATTCGTTTACATATATTATAGTGCATGTCGTTTAAACGTTGTTCTGTACATTGTGCGTTTTGCGAGAAAGCAAATGTTTAAATTCTGTTTTATACAAAAACATATTCGCAAAGTTTCTTTTGGATCACTTCAGTGAGTGTAAAAGCTACACCCATGTAGTGTACCTCTAACTAACACCCAAAGGTCTACATCATCTCTTAGTAGTTTACACTGGCAAGTGTCTTACACTACACGTTTTAAAGTATAAAATTTACCAAAAATAGTGTGGATTTATATAGACCACTTTTAGTGTTAATTTCTACACGCAATTTTTTACTGTGTAGTTACCACCGTTGTGTCGTCAACGAGCATTGCAACAAAATCAGAGACTATTTGTGGAAGGTTGTCGACATACAGCAGAAACAGTAGCGGATAGCGGCCCAAAAATCGAGCCCTGGGGCACATCATTCGATATTGGCATCTACTTCGATCTGACTTCCTTTCCAAATTCGTTATATCTTACAGCAAACTGGCGCATTTCTGGGTATATCCTTTTAGATCTGGATATTTATGAAAATAAACACATGTCATTAAGCTTATATAGGAAGTCTCTATATATAGTCTCTACATACAATATATTGTGCAATTCATTCTAGTCACGCATACGACTTGTCCGCTATTCCGTGATTACAATTAACGTTTTTTCTATTTATTGCAGTAGATAATTCCCCAATTTGGGATGTTCATAACGAGATAACGAGATTCAATACTAATGATCGAAAGTAAAAACTAAAATTAAATAAAATAAATACAAACAATAATCTAACGTACTTATCAAGAAGAGAGGTTGCTTTGTTACCGCCGTCTTGGATATCTGTCTGTTTTATGTTTTACAATTAGCTGCATTAATAAAATCTTAGGAGTATTTTGGAATCGCTTTTGACCGCATGATTATCTTACTGATATGCATTTTGGATTACGCAGTTCTTCAAGAATAATAGATTCCCCACTGCGTAACCAAAATGGAGCTTTAGGAGACTTGAAAAGCCTAGAAAATACAAAATTAAAGCTGTAGAAAAGTAAACTAAATGTGTCTAAATGTTTGAATTTGAACATGATAAACCAGAGAGAAACCATATTTCGATGCTCCCGTTAAAATATGCAGTATTATAAATCGCAAGAAAACCCAAATTTTCAAATCGTAAAAGAAAATATGCATATATACTGCCACATCAACTTCAAAACTAAATGAACAAAGATGGTTTAAGCTTTACTACATACATTATACTTTGGCCTAATTTATTTGAGTTTGTTTTGTTCCACTTTCAAATTATTATTTAAAGTTTGATTTTATCAGCTTTCATTGACGTGGTTCATCACTGTTTACAGTTGAAGGAGTTTTAAATCATTCTTTACAAAAAAGCACAGTATAGGCGGATATACATATATATTTACATCACAGTAAGTAAACAAATCATCAAAGGAAAATTAGCAAAAATCTTAGCAAAAATAGAGGTTCAAATCACACAACCGTCATACACTTGTATGTATACATCTAAACAATAACCTCCGATGAGAAAAAAGTTGGGCATCGGGATTCGATATTTTGATTCGATAGTTGAAAGTTCCTTTCGATATCTCGATATTATCGAAACCCCGATATCGATAAAAATATCGAATATATCGATATTAATAATATCGAAAATATCGGAACGTCACTAAATATGCGATATTATTTTTACGTTCAGCTTATTCACTATATGAACGCAATAAAGTATTAAATGATATCCTGTCCGTTGTTCTATCAGCTTACAATTTATTGCAAGAACGAACAGATGTGTCTAATACATATGTTCATAGGTAGCATGAAAACATTCATTATAAAATTGTGTTCTTTACAACAATAACATATTTCATTAAGCCGATTAAGCCATCATTTCAGTTTCAATAACTTTGGTTTCATTAATACAATGAATAGTTTATTATCTAATAAATTACTTCGACGTTTAATATAAATCTTTTTCATTTATTTTTGAACAATACATTTTTCCATTGTCCCAGGACCCATTTTTGGTGCAGTGTATATACTATAGGAAGATCACCAAACATATATTCTAGGAACTTGGTGCAACCAAAACCAATTGGCTACCAAATAGCAGTAAGTCTAACACGCAAAAATCTATTATCAAATAAGTTACTTGGTTACCTGAAAAGGACTAGTTAATATTGACTTTTATGTGGAAACACAATAAAGAGTAGGTAATAAGTAGCAAACACTCCGTTTATTACGATATAGTCATATATCATTATTTCTCAATTGTAAATGAAAGAGCATTACGAATAAGGCCATAATAGTACTTCACTGCAGGAAGTGAAATGAGCAAGTTGTACGTCAATTAATAACAATAAGTTGCGCAACAGAAAATTGCAATATATACAAACGCAGCATATATACATACATATGTAAAGATTTGCCAATATGGAATGAATCAATTTTCCTTGATATTTCTTTCTCTGTCGTTAAGATTAATTTATAGTTCTACTAATGTCATGATTACTTCAAGAATACCTTATTTGTAACATCTACCTTGAAGACTTTTACATAACAAACGATTATTTCTCATCTTCATCATCAACATATTATGTCAACGTTTGAACGAATAAAGACATCTTTGCCCAATATTTGAAATATCTACACCTGGGGGTACACCTAAAAAGTTCACTTCGAAAAGAGAGGGGCGTACATATTGCTGTGGTCTGGCACCCCGGTTTTCGTAAATTCAGTTTCTTTTTCTTGTTCATTCCAATTAGTCTTTGTCAGTGTTTTGGGCAGGTTTTCTCAGAAATTAATGTTTTATTTTTAAGTAAGAGTTAGTTATTGATTTGATTGTTTTATTTATTTATTTAATTGTTCAGTTGTTTATATTAATTTCATTCAGTTGTACATTTTGCGTTCACTTGTATTGTATATGTTGTTATGTTTCGCGATTTCGTCCGTTGACGGACAGATCTTTGTGCGTTGCAGAGCACCCAGCTGTTGTTTTATATGAATACGATTGTTTAACCTTGTAAGAGAGCAGTTCCGAGATTGACACGAGCGAGTAAGTAGAGGTAAAATTGTATTTCATTGCTGCCATTTTGTGATTTTTTGATTTTAAGTTTTGAATTCGCGTTTATCATTTTATTTCATCCATCACGGAACTCGTTTTATAATACCTGGTATTATATTCTTGTGTACACAATTTAGATGTAAGATCTTTTATTATTTTACGTGCAGGAAGATAGATTAGTAGTTTTAATTCCCTCATGATCATGTTTTAGAGCTGAAATTTTCCGTTTTCTAGTTTACTGTTTTGTATTTTATAATTAATCACCTCGGGTTGGGTGAATAGAAGCATTGTGCTTGCTTTTAGTTTTCATATATGTAAATTACTTGAATTGTCCACGTTTAATTTAGTTGTTTTAATATTGAGACCACGTGGATTGAATTGATATAAAAAGGATTATCTTCCTGAACTATTTGTTACCTTTTGCTTTTTAAAGGATTTAGCATTGTCCTTTTTTAATTTAGAGTCTAATGCAGTTTTGATTTCAACCAGGGCCTTTTGTTTCCTGCGTAATTGTAATTAACATTTTTTTTAAATAATAATAAAATTATTGATTATTTATGTCATTCAAAATTCTGTTCTTTTATTTTTAATTAAACCTTTAAAAAAAATTTTTTTTTAGTATAAAAGAAAGTCAGATATCTTTCACCCACAATTTTACTTTTCATGATAAGTTTAATTGTGAGAGTAACCCTGAGTTTAATTTATTGTTCTTTTGCGCCCTCGTAAAATATTTGTCAGTTCTAAAAGATTTTTATGTCATATTGTAGGTTATGTATATATAACTAATCGTGTAGAATGTAATTCCCTGTTTAGTCTATTCCCTCCTTTCCGGTGGCAAACTCCATATTCCTTAACCTAACTGGTAGCGAGAAGTTTGAAATTTAAAATATATATATATTTTTGTTAATATTAACTGTACTATAATATTGCCGTGCTGTAGAATGGTTTTTCTTTTATTGCATAACTTGTTTATTTAACCTTAATTATTATTAGTAATATTATTGATATATTGTTCCAAGGCATATTTTTGTTTAATCATTAGTGTTCGTATTCGTTTACATATATTATAGTGCATGTCGTTTAAACGTTGTTCTGTACATTGTGCGTTTTGCGAGAAAGCAAATGTTTAAATTCTGTTTTATACAAAAACATATTCGCAAAGTTTCTTTTGGATCACTTCAGTGAGTGTAAAAGCTACACCCATGTAGTGTACCTCTAACTAACACCCAAAGGTCTACATCATCTCTTAGTAGTTTACACTGGCAAGTGTCTTACACTACACGTTTTAAAGTATAAAATTTACCAAAAATAGTGTGGATTTATATAGACCACTTTTAGTGTTAATTTCTACACGCAATTTTTTACTGTGTAGTTACCACCGTTGTGTCGTCAACGAGCATTGCAACAAAATCAGAGACTATTTGTGGAAGGTTGTCGACATACAGCAGAAACAGTAGCGGATAGCGGCCCAAAAATCGAGCCCTGGGGCACATCATTCGATATTGGCATCTACTTCGATCTGACTTCCTTTCCAAATTCGTTATATCTTACAGCAAACTGGCGCATTTCTGGGTATATCCTTTTAGATCTGGATATTTATGAAAATAAACACATGTCATTAAGCTTATATAGGAAGTCTCTATATATAGTCTCTACATACAATATATTGTGCAATTCATTCTAGTCACGCATACGACTTGTCCGCTATTCCGTGATTACAATTAACGTTTTTTCTATTTATTGCAGTAGATAATTCCCCAATTTGGGATGTTCATAACGAGATAACGAGATTCAATACTAATGATCGAAAGTAAAAACTAAAATTAAATAAAATAAATACAAACAATAATCTAACGTACTTATCAAGAAGAGAGGTTGCTTTGTTACCGCCGTCTTGGATATCTGTCTGTTTTATGTTTTACAATTAGCTGCATTAATAAAATCTTAGGAGTATTTTGGAATCGCTTTTGACCGCATGATTATCTTACTGATATGCATTTTGGATTACGCAGTTCTTCAAGAATAATAGATTCCCCACTGCGTAACCAAAATGGAGCTTTAGGAGACTTGAAAAGCCTAGAAAATACAAAATTAAAGCTGTAGAAAAGTAAACTAAATGTGTCTAAATGTTTGAATTTGAACATGATAAACCAGAGAGAAACCATATTTCGATGCTCCCGTTAAAATATGCAGTATTATAAATCGCAAGAAAACCCAAATTTTCAAATCGTAAAAGAAAATATGCATATATACTGCCACATCAACTTCAAAACTAAATGAACAAAGATGGTTTAAGCTTTACTACATACATTATACTTTGGCCTAATTTATTTGAGTTTGTTTTGTTCCACTTTCAAATTATTATTTAAAGTTTGATTTTATCAGCTTTCATTGACGTGGTTCATCACTGTTTACAGTTGAAGGAGTTTTAAATCATTCTTTACAAAAAAGCACAGTATAGGCGGATATACATATATATTTACATCACAGTAAGTAAACAAATCATCAAAGGAACGTTGAAAACATGTTTCATCAAATAGATGTAACATGTAATTAATTTCTTTGCAATGTAGTCGAATTCATCCGAAGAAAACTATTTGTTTTAATAAACACTTATTAAATACATAGTATATATTTTTTTATTAAATGGAGATGTATCATAATTGAGCTACTTGGAATAATAACTATACTTATAGATGTATAATAAAAATACCAAACACAAACGCAGTTGTGAAAACTCAAGGTTATCAAATATTTACATATATAAATTTTTATAGAATGCCTCAATAACCAAATAGTCTAGTATAACTTTGTTTGAGTAGTATTTGCAAATTAGTAATGCTAGGTTAGTTTTATTATCTTGTGCACTGTAGGAAGTTTCATATTATAGGGCAGTTGCGTTACAAACATTTCACTTACGTCTTTTTACACAAGGTGCAATAAGACACCAATTTCCTAAATCTCCTGAGCAATCTGCCGATTCCTTTGCAAAAAGCTCCTTGCGTGAAAGCCTTTTCCGCCATTTGAGATTACACGTCCTAACGTCAAGCTTCCTTTGGCCGTTTTACTATCACATCGAACTTAACTTCAGTTCCAGGTGAAAAGAGCGCGAAATTTGCCGAATGAGCTGGGAATGTGTTACCCATCGTATTTCTAAAGCGACTGGACATTAAGCGTTGAATGTTTCTGTCGCGAAATTGAGCGGCAGCAGATTTGTTTGTCATAAAGTATGCGTCGGTGTGGGCCATATATTATGTTTTACATGCGCCACATTTTCTTATTTGGATGTTCATACATATTTATATTTATACAGTGATGTGGAAAATAAATAATTCTGTTTTAAGATGAACGTATGCAAATCTGTGTATTTTAAAATTGATGATGATTGAAAAATGTGATTCTTGACTATAAACTGCAAAAAAATAAATCTCAGATGAGCATTTGAGACACAAATCTAAAGAAGCTGACACAGTAAAATTTTGATGTAATTATCCCTTACTAGGAGACTAACTCTTTTCCAGTTACACTGAAACTATTTATGATGTTAATATGTTTTCTTTGGTTTAAAAGGTGAGACTTTAAATCTTGTATGAAACAACAAAATGTAAATTGAATTTCATTGTCATTAGACCCCTAGAAAAATTGTACTAAACTTTGGTGATCTTTCAAATGAAAACTCTCAACCATAACGACCCAGTTTTGTAGTGTGTTCTAGTTAACCTTGGCAGTACAGGCAAAATGCGTCCCTTGTTATCTTTTATAACTCGTATAAATACATTTCTACACTTTACCATGTTCCCGTATTTTCTGTGGAATTGATAGACCTAGAGTGGAGTCTGGTCCATACAGATGACTGGTGGCGCCGTCAATTGATCAGCCATCTCTTTACCCTTAATGTAAAAATGTCCTGGCACTCATACTATATATATATATATATATAGCTTATGTAGTAGTTGTCTACGTTTTTCTTTTTGAAAGCCCAGCCATTTTATTAGTAACTGCAACACATTTATTTTTCGCATATTTTATTATTTCTACCATTTGCAATTATTGCATTGCTGCAATATCTACAACTGTTGCCTAGATCCAGATTATCAATGCATTATTATAAGTACCAGTTTGCGGACTGCTACTTAAGGTTAACTACCATTTAAGCTGGTAGTTAATAGCTTTTTTTTTGGTATCTTGTGGTCATAGCTCATGTATCTCAATGAACTGAGGACGATGTAAAAAATAGACAAGATATAATTAAGGGAGTTACCCATCTCCTGAGGTATCTTATCTCTGCTTTTATTCTATTTAAATCAGCTATTGGCTTAACCAGTGTGAAGCAAGAACTACAATGTGCGATATTTTTCGACAATCACATGTGCTTTACATGCACAAAAACTCTCAACAACTACATATACATATGTGTATTATAAGACGCAAATATGCCCTTATGATTATTACTCATTCATGCATTTCTATCGTTGAAAATATGTATCCTCAGTTATTTAATACGCCATTAATCGCGTTCTCCTATTACAGCAAATAATAAGTTACATTGCTTGTACTAATAAGAAAGTATGTTAGATGCAAACATACTTTACCAAACACATTTAATTACTATTTAATACTTCAAATAAAAAAAATTTCGTAATTGCAAATGAATAAGCTTTGGCTATATTTTTTATACAAATACTTTTTAATATCCAGGGCATTGCAGCTGGAAATCTCCGAAAGATCAAATCCCGTAATGCAGCTTAAAAGTTTTTAACAAGGCTCTCATTGGTTGCAGCTCGCACCACAATACAACGGAATTCTTTCATCGAGCGTGCAAGCTGTTTCCGATGGCTCATAAATTGCGTTATTACTGAACTTGAGAATTTCAATTACGGCGAAGATTTTGAACAAAAGGCGAAGAGCGCATAGGAATAAAGCCAAGCTGTGAAAGTGTCTGCTGGCAATATTAAGTATGTAAATGTAATAAACCACCCCCTTTTATGAAGCCGAAAGCCCCTACACTGAATATATTAAATTTCAGATAAAGGTATTTAGAATACAAAATGATTTTTTTCTAACCATAGCATCTCCATTCTGTTAATATGACTACCAGCAAACTATTTTTAAAAGCAATTGTCTCATTAGCATTTAAAATCTGGATATGCCAAATCCTCAAAGAAAAAAGAATTCTAAAGAGAATATTTCTAATATTGTAAGGCATTGAATTCTTTTGGCAATTGCTTCTTCTTTTCTCTGAAATTAGGATTAGTATCAACACAAATAGGCGTAAAACAATATACCTATATACAGGCTGTCCCACCGAAGACTGGGTCTTTAATTACAGCTCTATTTATCAATTTAGAAAGAAAGCTTTTCTACAAGAAAGTTATAGAATCTAATGCTGCATCACTTAAAAATATTTTTGACTATACAAAGTGTTCCAGAAGTAGGCAAACGGATACTTACTTCGTTATTTTAAAAGGAACGGCCTGTATATTATTTCATTTTTCAATTCTACATAGAAAAATAATACGACTTTATATAAACTACTATCTAGTGTAAAGCTAGTGTAAATAACCTAAAGCTAAAAGAATCTCTTTAGTTAATGTCCTACCTCGTCTCTATCACGGCAATCGTGGCATGTTTTAGGCAGGCGAATCGACTTTTAGAAACAAATCATTGCCTGCTCGCGGACATATTATTTTTATACTTTCCGCACAGGAAATATGAACCTGACTAATGCTTGAGGTTAATTTCCCGGCTGCGACTTTTGCGATGCTCCTCTATAATTTACAGTGAGAAAAGGCTACGTCTACAAGAGTATTTCTAATTTTCGCCCTAACATTCGAGTGGCCCAGTTGAAGGATGAACGCCAAATTAGGCCTGCTCTATTAGTGGTAGTCCCATATCTGTTGACCCAGAAAAAAAAATTCCTGAAACATCTATTAAAAGTTATCAAACTACAGTGAAATCTTCCTTAACGGACACCTCCCTTAAGCGGACATCTCCTTTATACGGACACATTGTGATAGTCCCGAATTTGTTTTATGGAATTTACAAATAAATCACATTCTTTTGAACGGACACTCTCTTGGACGGACACGGACAGCAGAATTCAAACCGTTTTCTTTAAAAAAATCTCTCTTGTGCGGACAGCGCACATCAGTGTATACGAAGCTGGCTGCTAAATCGGTATGCGCAACGGTATTTGCGCGCACGCTAGTTAGTAGATAGGGATTTCCCCGAGACTCCGAATTCATAAAGTCGTGTGTTTCTGCATATACGTAGCAATAAAAATGGCATCTAAACGAAATCATTTAACACTGAAGGAAAAGATTGAAATAGTGGAAGTGTACAAAAGTGAGCGACTTAGTGTTCGTGAATTAGATTAAACGTTTTGGTACTGGTAAAACACAGAAGGCTAATAATGAAAATGTGGCACTTCAATGTTAATGACAAACGATGCTTTATTAAGAACGGGAGTGCAGACTTAGACATAATGTGCTACGAGTGGTTTATCAAAGCAAGAAGTAAAGGAATTCCTCTGTCAGGTAAAAATTTGGGACACTAAGGTAAGTTTTATTTGAATGTTCTCAAATCTAAAGGGCCCATAGTGCAGAGTAAAGCGAAAGAAATTGCTGAGAGTGTAGACTATACTGGATTTAACGCATGTTATGGATGGTTAGATCAGTTTCGAAAGCGCCATAATATAAGTTTCAAAGCTATTTCTGGTGAGGCAGCTAGTGTTAAGGTGGAAGATGTAGCAACATTTTTAAATAAATTACCGTCAATTTTGAAAAATTATTCACCGAGGGATGTATTCAATGCCGACGAAACCGGGCTGTTTTTCCGTGCTCTTCCCGACAAGACTTTACATTTAAAACAGGAAAAATGCGTCGGCGGCAAATTTTCAAAAGAAAGAGTCACCATCATGCACTGTGTTAACATCCTTGGTGACAAAGAAAAGTTGTTGGTTATAGGTCATGCGGCTAAACCTAGAGCTTTCAAAAATATAAAAGTTACTGAATTGCCGGTTACTGGGAAGGCCAACAGCAAGGCATGAATGACTGGTACTATAATGACGGAATGGTTGAAGGAACTATACAACAAAATGCAAAGGCAAAAGAGACACATCTTGCTATTTGTTGATAATGCCTGTTCGCATCCAAGGGACACAGAACTGCATAACATTAAATTGGTGTTTTTTTTTCCACCTAATTTCACATCTGCATGTCGACCCCTTGACCAGGGTATAATAAAGAATTTTAAGGTGCGCTATAGGACCATTGTCGTTAAAACTATTTTAGCAAAAATTGATTGCTCAAATTCAGGTCATGAACTTTGCGAATAGTCTAAAACTGTCTTATATCTAAAAAAAAAATTGATTTAGTAATCATCAAACACAATTTTTTTTACTATGGCATCAAACCGCCTATACAAAGAAACCAAAGCTGTGGTCTGCAATTAAGGAATTGGGTTATAGGAAGTTTGATGGTTCGTTGTCTGTATATAAGTTTAAATTACAAAACTAGAAACCTATTTAACACAGCACGGCATTTACGGGTATTTTTGGACGTCTTTTTATCATGAATGCAACTTGACCTGCACGGCTACGAATCCGTAAACGAAGGAATATGCATCCCCATCAAGAAGCTAACGAATCGAAAATGTCGAAATCTCTCGACGTTCTTACCGCAAAATCTAAATTAGAGAATGCCCGGAAACAGTTGCAACACATCGACGCGCCTATATTTAAGCCGTTCCCATATTTCAATCCGCTCAGCGCTTGAATGGAGAGGAGAGAAACGGGGAAATCGAAATAGCGGTCAGGAAAAACGCGGATATGCACCAGGCGGCAACGCTACTGCGACAACCTGCACATGTTCGCGGTCCGTACGCGTCTAATAAAACTTCGCAGACACGGAGAACGTGCACAAAATAGATAAGGTGCGCGGGTAGCACTACAGAAGATCCCGCTTCGGGCCCACAGGTTTCCGAACGATAAGGAATCCATTTACATAACTTACATAACACGCCTGTACCGTCTACATAAGTATTACGTCACATAAAAACAAACGACGCGACGTACACCGTAAACTTTTATTTTTCGATTCAGTGCGCAAACTTCAGATATTTTCAATTACCGAAAGTAGGTTAAGTGATCTGCGATGAGCTTCGCAATGGAGTCAAAGTTCGTTAAAGTCACCGCTGTCCGAAATGAAAAAGTCAAACTCTCATTTCTAATTTGTTTTACTTAGGTTTTCTCTTTTTCTCGTGTGTTAAGAGAATAATACGGAAAAGGGACAATTTAGGATACATCGGCTTTGTTTCTATATCCGGGATGAAAGCCAACAAAGGCTCTTAGAATGGTTCGCAATCAATGTTTTATTAGGTGTAATTCCCTTCTCCTAACAGGATAAGAAGATTACTCTGTTGAAAGCAGTTCTTTTGTGTAAATTTGTCCACTGTTACCTAAATCATTTAGGCAACCAAACGTGCCTTCCTGTAAGACATTGCAGAGAAACGTTTTGGTATAGTATTAATCGATATTTTTTTTTATATACATAATGTTAGCTGGAGCCTGTTTTATATAATTGATAATCGAATTGCAACCATGAACTTGCGGATGGTGTAAAACAGAAAATATTTTGTAGATTTCTGTTATAAAATTCTATATTTGTGGACGTAAATTCATATACAGGCTGTTTTGAACCATCGTTTAAAGATTTTAAGGGTATGTAGTACGATCGAAAAGAAGGTTAAAAGTCATAATAAAACTGTTTACGAGATAACAGCGATTTTATCGCAAATGCAGAATAAGTTTGCTTTAGCGGTTTTTATTAAGATGTTATTGTATTTTAACATAAAATAGATTATAACTAAAGAAGATGTTCAAAATGATGTCCTTCCATTTCGACACAGGATCTACATCTGCTTTCAAAGGAAGCGCCCACTCTTTCAAAAAACAAGGGTTTTTCTCGTATTATCTGGCAACAGTGTTCGTTGGCGCAACTCTGGAAGATCGTTTACCGGTGTTGCGTACATTAAACTTTTCAAATAACCCCAGATACTAAAGTCCAACGGGTTTAGATCGGGAGACCTTGGAGGCCAAGCAATGGGGTCTGCTCGCCCTATCCATCTCCCAGGAAATTCATTGTTAAGATGTTCCCTAACAGCACGCGTAAAGTGCGGTGGAGCTCTATCTTGCATAAACCAGAGGTTCAGTCTTAGATTTATAGGTAAATCTTCCAAAAGTTCAGGTAAAGTATTTTCCAAGAACTCGAGGTATGCAGGACCTCTTAAGCGTTGTGGCAAAACAATCGGTCCTAACAACCGTTCCCCTATCATGCCTAACCAGATGTTCAGAGAGAAACGTTGCTGGTGCCGAGCTTCAACGGTAGCATGAGGATTCTCGTCACACCAAACGTGATTGTTGTGGAAATTCAATATTCCATTTTTAGTGAAACCAGCTTCATGAGTGAAAAGGATGTTATCAGCGAAATCTGGCCGATCAGTAGCTGTTCGCAAAAACCACTCACAGAAAGCCCTTCTCGCTTGATAATCCGGAGCAGTAAGGGCTTGTACCCGTTGGATATGGTAGGGGGGTATAGGAGTTGCTCATGAAGAGTTCTCCAAACAAGATTGCTGCTCACACCCACTTGAGTCGAAATTCTTCTAACACTAGTTTCGGGATTTTCATCCATAATATTCAAAATTCGATCTTCTATCTGTGGAGTACATGCTAATCTCTGCCGTTCAGTATCAGAAGACCGCTTCTCAAACGAACCAGTTTCTCTTAGTCGTTGAAACACCGTCTGAAACATCACATGCGAAGGCAGTTGGCGATCAGGAAACGTTTCAGCATAGAAGCGACGTGCTTGTAAAGAATTCCCATTAGCACGACCGTACATGAACACCATATCGCTCAGCATTAAAATACGCAACCATTGTAATTGCTACAAATTACACAAAACGTCAAATTAAACTGTCATAAAACAATAGCTGATAAGCACCTGTTTACTGGGATATGTTATATCTCTCTCGCTGTTATCTCGTAAACGGTTGATTTGCGAACATATGTTTATTATGACTTTTAACCTTATTTTCGATCGTACTACATGCCCTTAAAATCTTTAAACGATGTTTCAAAACACCCTGTATAGCTTTTTTGGTTATATGTGCATCTCAATATTAATATTGTATTCATTTCTATTCGCCTGTATACGATTTGCTGTATTATGTATTGTACTTGTGTGTACTGATTATTAAGCTTATAAAAAACTTTAAAACATACCAGCAAATTGTTACAGTGTACACTTTCTTATAATTGTATTATATAACCAATAAACCTCTATTATTATAATTATTATATGGTTTGCATATGGTCGTATTTGTAATCATAATTATTAATAGTGTCAACCTCAGAGACTTAAAGAAATAAACAAGATGGTGAAGGAAGAAAATGAAAAAAGAAGCAAAGTTGAGAAACAAACTGGAAAAAATGCCACAGTGAATTGAGCAATAAAAAATTGTAACAAGTAAAACAGTAAAGAGCAGAAGTCAAAGAATTGGTGGATAGTGAAGAGCTAAGAAACAGTAATCCTAAGAATTTGGGGACAAATCCAACTAAAAATTATTTTACAAAATGCTGAAAACGTTAAGATAAGCCAAACAAAACAAAAATGCCTGCATAAGATCAGTAAATGGAAAAACTTGAAGAGAGAAGTAGATATACTGAAGAAATGAAAAGAAAGCAAAGATATTTTTTTTGCGGGCGTTTGCGGGAGACGTCTGACATAAAGTCTCTGGAAATACTACAGGCTCTTGGTTTTTTTGTATATTATAAATCCCATTTCCTTTGCCCATTAAATTATGCAATTCCAAAATCCTAGTGCCCAGTACTAATGTGTACAGGTCTCTGGCTAGTCGATCAAAATAATCGTTTGAGTTCACTTTTGGCTTACTCAAAATTGCCTGTCTTTTTGCGTCTAAAGCCTGGCATTCACACATGATCATCCTATCTCCAATGTCGATCCCTACTTAATGTGGGCGTCCTTTCAGAAAACTTGCTCTACTAGTTCTCTAGTAGACTCTCTTTCCCCTTGATAAAAGTCTTCCCCTGAGTTTACCTGGTTGTGTTGTTCCAATGTTTTTTGTGCTTCTCTTGGACCCAACTGTTTACCTGTTCCGGTACTGCATTTTTGGACACCGCTATTATAGGTTGTGGCCCTATAAAATGTAGTCGATGATCCTTTTCATATCAACTCGTTCGCGTTTTCCTTTGATTCCCGAATGTCCGAGCACCCACAGTAAAGTAACTTTGTGGCGGTCTGCCAGACTATTTAGTTCTCAAATGCATTCCCCAAACTATCTTGATTGTATTCTTAGGTTCACTAACGCCCTCAGTAACGCATAGCTGTCTGTTGCAATACAGGTCCGTTTGTTTCTATAAGTGCTTTGACTGATTTCTGTTGTACAATGCAATATTGCGTATGCCTATACTTGAAAGACACTGGCATATTTTCTTAATGAAATTTTAATTATTGTATTTCTCCCCTCACTGTAAATTGCAACACCAGTCCCCTTGTGGGTTTTTGATACGTCTGTAAACCAGATCAGTTCACCGAGGCTTCTTTTAAAAATGTCTGTGAAATAAATATATCGAAATCATGTGGTCTGATCTGCTTCCAGAAAGTTGCCTTCCATATAATGGAAAAAAAAAATAAGTTACAACGACTACTAGTCAGATTTTGTACACTGCTTGCTGATGGTTTCACTAGGGCCTAATTTGGCTCTCTATTAACAAGATCTTCTACGCAAGCGAGCTAATACACTTCAAATACCTATAGCTTAGTTGTTTTCTTTTTTCATCATGTTCCCCACAGAATCTATATTTTACTTTCAACTCTACTCCAGATATCTTTTCAGTTTGTAGTAACCTGACGGAATCCTTGTTAGTAGAGGGATATTTTTTCCAGTTATAGGTTCTCTAAAGAACTTCCACTTGCCTTATTCCATGGAGATTTTCCCAACAGTTGGATTTTTGCTATTTTACTTCACTTGATAGTTTCTCCAGTAGTGCTAAAAAAAAGTGCGCTACCTAAAAATGGGGTTCTAATCTAGTTCTTCTCCTGTTCGTCCCAGAACCTAGAGAAAGTTAACCGTGTTTCTTATGATCTTACCTTTAATCATTAATTTTGACCAGTCTTTATAATATATTACATATTAGTAGTTTATTATATATTTTTAGACAAATGAAAGTTGTTATTATTATGAGAATTTGTAAACTTCAAGGCCTTGTTTAGAGTTTCGACTATTATTAATTGTAATAACCGGATTCTGTCTGATAAATATATAAAAATGCTCGAGCTCTATCAACATTCCTTTTAAAAAAAAGAAGATATATTTGCTTTCCTAAATTGTTCTCAAGAAACCTGTATCTAAATTCATAGATATGTAATATGAAATTTGTGTTGATCACTTTAAGTAATTAATAATAAAGTTTGCCTGTGCATTAATTTATTTTCTATATAGTGGATTCACTCTTTAAAAAAGAAGAGCTGGTTTATCTTGGAGTAGCTACGCCTAAAACGATTAAAAGCGTCGTGAAAGCGTTTTAAGCGAAGCGAAAATAATCACATTTGCCGTTTGTTGGGAGGATTAAGTAAAATGGACTGGAGAAAATATAAACTAAAACGTAAACTGCCACTGAAAATGAGTGCATCGTTCAATCTATTTTCTCACAATTTTGCTAAAAGTGTGTAATGGTACAATAATTTTAACTATAGCAACCAATACAACTAAAATAAATTTTATATATAAAAAGTATTTTTGTGACAATTTTACCTGTAAAAAGTGAAACGTAACTGGCAGGTAACTATTCTTTTATCACTTTTATTCAACTTCACCTGCTTGTCCTTATTTTTATTTCATGCAGCTGTTTCTGTGGAAGGTGGTCTATCTATACCACGAGACGAACGCCTGTGTGCATGTGGCGTACTACCTTGTTTATGCTCCATAAACAAATCTTTACCTCATTCATCGATTTATATATTGCAGAGGAGAAAGGCTTATAAACACTTATTTAAGACAGACCACCTTGTTGGTTTACTATAGTTATTTTTTAACGTGGGAATGCTTACAAGATGTTTATAACTAGGCCTGTCACTTAAGTTACATATATAAAAAAAAAAATTCAAGCAAAAATAATACGATCCTTCATAGATGGGAAGATAGCAGATTTACAATAATTATAACAGGTGTTCATGTAATAACGTCACCAAGTTACCTGTTATTTTTTCATAGAATGAGATGCGGAAAAGAGAAGTCTTAACTTCGTCCTTGTATTTGCATACTTGACAATTGTCCGAATAATTCCGTTTTAACTAGCAAAGTAACCTGCATTAGCGTTTTCTTTAGAAAACAAAAGCTTCCAGAAGTTTGTTTAGAAGAACTTCAAGCACAGTTTCCAAATTTTACTGTTGACTACATGCAGTTTAAAAAAAAAAACTTTAGAAGAAGTCATAAGTCTGTTTTATGAAACTGGTTACATTCTATGAAAAGCTGGTAGTGGAGCACCGAAAAAGCGCACTGAAAAAGTGCTCAAAAAGCCAATGCTCAAAAAGTAATCGATGATGCACCGAAAACCAAGAATTGAACCCAGCAGATTATGCACGACGTCTTGAGTTTTGTAACTGGGTAGTTAAATGTCAATAGTGTGGAATTCTTATAAATAATGATTTGGACTGGTGAAACATGGTTTCACCTATCAGAATTTGTAAATTTCCAAAACATGAGAATTTCGAGCCATATAAACTCACACAGCAGCTTTTGATAAAAGACGAATAATTGAGCCAATATTTTTTCAAGATAACAAAAAATATGCTCTTAATTTTATGAATGATTTTATTATTGATTTTAGGTAGACTAAATGCTGAACGATACCGAACAGAACTTTTAAAACCATTTATTCAAGAACTCGATGATATTGAAAGCGAGAATAGTTACTTTAACAGGACGTAGCTAGTCCCCATTGTACAGTTGAAACATTGCACTTGCTGAGATAATTGTTTGACATTGGAACAGTTAATCGAAACGCAGAATTTCCAGTAGTCTCCATGTTCATGTGATTTGATATCATGCGACATCGTTTTATAACCTTACATAAAAACAGGATTTTTTAAACACCTGTAGATAATTTTGCTGATTTGCAGCGAAGAATTGAACAAAAGATTGTTGAAATTAAAGCTAATCCAGGGACAAGAGTCAGTTGTCATTTTTAACCGGTCCACGTACACGACCTACAGCGGTAATTGCAGCAGTCTGTTCATTTAGATAGAAGGCACCATTGTAGTCATTGCTTTGACGTTGATTTTGAAAGACGTTGACAATAATTATTTAATTTAGTTACACTTAGATTAGATCAGATTAGATTTGGGGCGGCTTTGTAAACTATTTCACCGCAACTTTTTCAGATCTATTTTGATCCATTGGGTCCTAAAAGGGGCCTTCTAATTTTGCCTTCATTAGTAGGTCTATCATCTTTGGGAGCGGCACCTTTATGTAGCTATTCACTGTGGAGTTCTCTACTCCCAGTATTAGAAACCTTGTCCTCCCCAGACACTCACGAGCGCACAGCACATGAACTGGGGTTTCTTCCTCCTCTTGATACAAGCTGCAGATTCGTTCTCTGCCAGGCCTATATGTTGTACATGTGTCTATTTAGTCTACAATTACCAGCCAACTATCATTTTGACAGTCTTTTTGTCTTTACTCTTGATCTTTAGTAAACTCAAGCTTCTGTTCTCTTAAGAACTTTTTTGTCTGCCTTTGTCCTGGTGACTTTTGCCACAATTCCTTGAACTTGTTCTATGTTCGTTTATTGACGGACCTTTAATTTGCGATTTGGTAATGCTGAAGGAAGGGCTAACTCGAATAAATGCCTTTGACAAGCCTCGTCTGACCAGATCGTCGGCCACGTTTTGTGCTTGGAAATTATTCACTGCCAAAGAAAAAACTAAGAAATATATATAAGTATAAAATAGTTATGTAGTTCGATTATTCTTTGCGTGCGCATATGTGTGTAACGCCATTTTGAGGTTGCTTCCTTAACCAATTTGTATCCGCTTGATGATTGGTGTAAATTAAGTAGTAGAGATAGTAAGATATAATAATAACGTTCTACCGTTGTCCGTCACTTTTTGGCGACACAAACTTCAAAGGCGTCGACAGAGAGTAACCCTTCTTGTATTACCTTTTTGCTGGTTAAACTGATTTTTGACGTTCCTCATTTTGATCAATGAAAGATACCTTAAATTATTTTAAAAATTTCATGTGCTACATGTTTTTAAATGAATATCCTATGAAGAGGTTTATTGATTTGTATTTACTCTGGGATATTTAGAGCTGATTTTCGTCATTTTTCAACGAAATTTTATGTGCTTAATTGCTCTGACCCAGATGCAATAGTGGATATACTACTTACAATACTCAACATGTACCTAAGTGTACTTCCATTCATAGAGAGTAAAGGGCGTATTGTTATCTAATGGCTCGCCTACTTGAAACCCGTAGGTTGTCACCGTTCGCCGTGTTTATTCTCATGCTGCATATAGGCCGCACGTTAGCGCCCATATTCCTTCATTCTTTTCTTCGCTACTTTGTCACGTAATCATATAAATAATAATGTATGCATGCGGCATATGTATCCATTCATACATGTTATTACATATTATATTCCGACATATTTAAAATTCAACTATTGTAGTCTAGAACGTTAGGTGTTGTTCTACCAATAGATGTAACTTTAATAACCGGTAAAAAGTTACTGGAACAATACCGTTGCATAGACACATGTCATTGTATAACTGTGGTGTGGTGTTTACAAGCAGTCAAGTTCAAAAATTTTATGGGTGGCGATGGGAAGGCTGGTTTTGAATAATAATTATCATAAAATGACTATGCAAAGCCTACGAATACGAAAATCGATGGGCTTGTCATTTAGATAACGTTATTTGAGTTTTATTTCTTGTAATAACTAATGAGTTGCAGTTGCATTTTTATTACTGCAGCTTTTAAAATGGTTAATAGAAAGACACGTTTTGGTTTATATTAAAAGTTGCAGTATGACTACTTACAGAAACAAACACTCCACCACTCAAAAATTTTAAGAACAGCATTCTTGTAGGCTTATGAATTACAAGAACATATGCCCGACAAACTTTAGTATAACATTCGCTCTACAATATGTCCTAATGGCGGCTGCAAATACTAGTATCCAATATATACTTTACACACCAGAATTTAATGAAATAATGGTACATTTCACAGAAGTACGTAAAACACCGGTTTGCACTTCTGCTGACCAACAGTTTGGGGTTGAAATTGGTCATTGGAAATTAGATATTTTTAAGGGCTAACGAATTATATTAACCTCCATCCTCGTCCGTCATATATAACCAGTTTCACATATAATTCGAAGGAATATTATATTCTTGCTTTAAGGGCAGCATTGACTTTAGATTAAATGAGAATTGGTGTGTGCTTGTCATATCGAAATTAAACTAGGAGATAGTTAGGTTCAAGTCGAGCAAACGGTATCCATGGGGATAGATTTTATCCACATTCTGTGGTCACTGCTAGTCGGCTAGTGGCTATTACTGAGGCGCTTGAAGCCAAAGTGCATGCTTATGCAGAACTTGGTATAACCTACCATTCAACGTGGAACACTTGCAATAATTTTACATTATCGATGTGTCCATATTTGGAAAAGATTAGGTACTCGCCAGTCAAGGCTATGCTTAAGGACCTGTCGGAGGATGTGTGGGAAATCTTACGACCTATCTTTAAAACTACTGGTGATTGTTGTACGTCCAACCATAACCTTTCGATGGCGTGCGATAATCACATGGGCAATGTGCTTCCCACGTCATTGGCATCAGAAAATCTTGACCTACCACCCTTAGAAATGAAAAATGCTACCAGGAGGGCTCTATTGGAGGAGTCTATTGTTGGAATCACCATACTAAATGTCGCATATAAGATCGTGTCAGCGATTATACAGAGCCGTTTAGCTGAAAAAGCCAACAGTGTAATACAATTACATCATTGTGGTTTTGGTCAGTATGGTTATGGCCCTATATCGGGTACCTATTTCGTAGAGGTGGGTACGATGTTTTCGTACGCATACATCGCTGCGATTCCTTGTGAACATGCTCTCCGAAATATCGCTGTTTCTAATGAATAAAGCACTATGTTTTCTATAAAACATAAGAATTTCATATATGTATAGTGACGCTAATGGCAATATTCCTAGTTGTTTAAATATAGGTCAACATGATGATCTTGCACTTGCTCTAACCATACATCTAATTATTTTCTTTTGATAAAGAAACAGTTTTGTAGCGTAAGGGGACGAACCCCAAAAAATTATACAATAACGGAGGCGTGATTCAACATAGGCATAGTAGAATGACTTTAGGGAACACAGATTAATGCAACTTCGCAAAATTCTAACGCCATAAAATGCGGAAGAAAGTTTGGTTTCGAGATGACGATGACGCAATCAAAAGCCGGTATAATAACACAAAAAGGAGAAACGAAAGAGTTCAACACCAACAGAGGAGTAAGGCAAGGAGATTCACTGTCAGCAACGCTTTTCAATTTATCACTAAAATACATTACAAGAGATCTGTAGAACAGAAGGGGGGCAAATGGTTGCATATGCGGACAGGTGTTTTTTTAATAACTAAACAGTGAAAAGTTATGGAAAAAATGCGCCAGGATATAGTGACATAGGGATAAAAATAGGATTAAAAATAAATGAAAATAAAACAACAATAATGATCATTGGTAAAAACATAAAGAAGAAAAGGACAAAACTAGGATCACATGAATTTGAGCAGACGAATAAATTTAAATCCATATCTAGGGGTTATGATGGGAAAAAGTGGAGAATGAAGAACTGAAATCGACGAAAGAATAATGGTGGAAAATAGGGCATTGCTCTGCAAATAAGAATCTATTAAAAGATAGGATAGTTACGAGAAATACAAAATTAAGTATATATGGAACAATGATAAGACTGTAATAACATATGCTGCGAAAACAATGACACTTACAAAACAAAAGAAGCTCTCAGAATAGCAGAAAGACGAATAATGAGATTAGGATCGTCTTCGGTGTTGTGCTCGGTGTTACTCTGGCAACCATCGAGTAAAAAAACACGAGGGAGACCCAGAACAAGATTGCTGCAGGAGGTAGAAGATCTTACAAGAACAGGGGTAGTGAAATGGAAAGAGAAAGCCGGACTTAGAAAGATATGGAGGCAGATAGTTGATGGAATTGGAGATGAGGACGGATCCACCACAAAAAATGGATCTAGAAAGCTTCATAGGAAGTGGTACAACCCCATAATGGGGTGTTTTCACCATTATACACTGTATCTGGGAGAGAAAGTGCACAAACAGTAATATAAAACTATACAAGAACTATAACATAATCCAGTAATCAATGTATTAGTTACCAGAATTAGTATTATCTGGAATATATAGTAAGCATTAAGCAACTGATAATTCTCAGGTTGTTAAATGTCATATTTCTGGAATACTCCAAACTCAATTACGTTATATAGTGACGCCGAACATAGTACACACCGCTATTTGAGACAGTAATACATTTCCCTTATACTATTCCGTATAAATATCATCTTATTTTATACTTCAATAAATCTGAAAGGTTCCAGATGCGAAAAATTTCATAAGAATACGGGGAAAAGCACCGGGAAAACTTCCATAATACGCGTTTACTTGTATAGTTCTTTTTTATCCGAACTAGTTTCGCGATCCTTTCTACTGTAAGCACGCTCCGTTGGACAACACAGAGCTTCCATAAAGAACTCTTTTCTCGTTCCTTTATCGCGAAACACGGACCAATCGCGGCTTCTACTTTTCATCGCGAAACCGGAGCTGCCTCTGTACCATATCATGTGCGCAATGTGAGACGCGTCCATCTTTTCTTCTTTCAATTTAGCGTCTACGGAATTTATGGCAAAACAAACCGTTGCACGTCAGTGTTTGTGTTTGTGCGCCTCACACGTGTTTGTTTTCAAATCAGAAATCGATAACGAACCCTCTGTTCTCTTTTATGTACGGATAGTCGCCTGCTCGTCGGTAAAAATCAGCTGAAAGGCGCCAAGAATATCTACATTGATATAGTGATATGGAAATTGATGCTCGCAATATGGAAATGCGTATCTTCCTTAGACTTTTTGTCATGGTTACGATATAATTATCTGCACAAAATTGATTAATAATTCACTGATAACCATTGATTACTTAAGTATACTTACCTTGCTAGTTTTATCTATTTATATTTTATTTATCTTGTAAGTTGCCTATTAGTTCTATAGTCAAACCAAACTGCTGTGTCCGGTCAAGCAGCACTGCGTTTTAGGATGTACATTCGGAAGAAAAATTTTAGCGCGCTAGATTTAAATACATTGCAAACACTAAGAGCGTACACAGTAAAAAATTGCGTGTAGAAATTAACACTAAAAGTGGTCTCTATATAAGTCCACACTATTTTTGGTAAATTTTACACTGTGAAATTTGGTAAAATTTACCAAAATGATTTGGTAAATCCTACACTTTAAAACGTGTAGTGTAAGACACTTGCCAGTGTAAACTACCAAGAGATGATGTACACCTTTGGGTGTTAGTGAGATGTACACTACATGGGTGTAGCTTTTACACTGAATAACGTAAATGCAATTAAGGTGGTTAGCTGTAAATGAAAGCATATCTGCGCGGTAGTACGATCGTGCAGACGGCAGAAGTGCTCTCAGTCTGCAGTCACAGAGGTGCACTGATGATATTTTATTTATATATGTTATGTATATCGTACAGTACGTATATATACGCTAAGCAATCTAATAAACGTAAGGTGGTGAAGTGATTCAAAAGAAAATTGAATTTGCTAATATAAATTTATTTTCGAAATATCTTTGTGTATAAAACAGAATTTAAACATCTGTTTCCTCGCAAAACGCACAATGTACAGAACAACGTTTAAACGACACGCACTATAATACCTATATGTAAACGAATACGAACACTAATGATTAAACAAAAATATGCCTTTGAACAATAATATTACTAATAATAATTAAAGAATATAGGTTGTAAACGATACGTATTATGTACCTACCTAAATATCTAACTATTGTTCAAAATGGTGTAATTAATTACTTACCGTTTGATATGCAATGCTTATATGCCGACGAGATTGGCATATCACTAATACTCAGCCATTTAACCATACTTTTGCATTTAATTCATATCAATATAATGGTTGCACAAAAAATAAAATATATACGTATAAACTATAAGCAACTAAAAAGCAGAGGCACAGGATTCAAGTTTCAATACGAATCCGATCACGTGTCAATTGTTCGTTAGTAGTTTGTAAGTTTATCTCTCTTTATTACATGTACCTGATAGAAATTATTCATGCGCAGGCGTATGCCCTTCTCTTTTCGAAGTCAACTTTTTACACCCCCAGGCGTAAATATTTAAAATATTGGGCAAATATGTCTTTACCTAATTGATTTTGGTAACAAAATGCAACTTTAACCAAATTAGGTGTTAATTTTAACACGCAAACTTTTTACCACTTACTTTTTGAGCTTTACACGCAGAAATTTTTTACTGTGTATACATATTTTTCTAATTGGATGTTGCAATAAAGCTAAAACAAAGGAGGACGCAGTGCTGAAATGAATATTACCGCACACTGTGCTGTAATGAGATATTAACTTGTACTCGCATTACATAAACGTCATTGTGACACTTATGTTTTAAAATTCTATTGAATTTGATTGATTGTGATTAATTAATCTATAAAAAAGTTATACTAATTAAAGGGTACAATATATCTAAAATACATGTATAAAACAAAAAAAAACTACAATACATTTTTTATATTGTTTTATTGATTTGCATACTAAAATTACATAATAAAAAATTATATTCATATGTGTAGGTAAAATCAGCTACATTTTTCAAATATGTACATTAGATTATATTAACCGTAAATATATTTGTAATTATAAACTATAATTCCAATATAACCAGTCTGCTTTAGAGTTCGAATCACTTAAAGATATAATCCTTGCTGTTCCTCCGCATCTCTCTTGATGTGGTTTTTTTCAATATTTTTAACGTAACAAATGCTTGTCTAATTAATATCTCTATATTACAACATCCACCACCATTTTGTAAAGCTAGTTTTCTTTTAATTATGCTCCAGGCCAATTCGATTGTATTAAAATCATAGTGATATGGTGGTTACATTAACACTGTGTGACCTATAGCTGCTGTATAGTTATCGATTTTGTATTCCGGTTGTGGTTTATTTCATCTAATGTTAATATCTCTCTCTGCACTTTTTCTACCAGTGAATCCGAGCTGAGCCGCAGTACTTGGCGTTGCTATAGAAAATAGTAGCGAAATTTTGTCGTCGCAAGGGGAAGACATTAGAACTGAAGAGCACTGTGCAGGTAACAGCTCAGAGAATATTTATAGAACATTGAAATTTATGTGGACCACCAAAGGACACTGACTTTTCTGAAACAGCTTGTAAAGATAATCAAACAAGGAGTTTTATAAACCATATTTAGCTTATTTTCCTTCATCCTGATTGTAGGTACAAAATCCTGGTATGTTGGTCTAATTTGTAGTCGCATGTACACAGACAATCCGGATGCAAGTTTCGGCAAAGTGAACAAAACAGTGCTATCTGCTGGCCATTGTTCGGTGAATACACAGCCTCCTCCACAAGCAAAAGCG
This sequence comes from Cetonia aurata, assembly GCA_949128085.1. Taxonomy (NCBI): domain Eukaryota; kingdom Metazoa; phylum Arthropoda; class Insecta; order Coleoptera; family Scarabaeidae; genus Cetonia; species Cetonia aurata. The sequence goes on from OX421883.1 coordinate 19,283,207, forward strand.
CCATCGTTCTTCGCGCACCTATCGCTCGCGCTGATAAATGGGTCGTACGCGACGCGGTGGGGTGCGTCCGTCGCCGTTTACCGGTAGCGTACCGACGGTTCAATTGCACTGTACCTAGACAAACGATATTGATTTTCAGGAAGGGATGCCGGGCGTGGTGCAGCGGTAAAAGGTTTATCATAAGTGATTAGGTTAGCATCAGTTTTGCATCCAACAGCCGTTAGGTACTTTGAGACAGCTGGCACGAATAACACGATACTAACAATAAGTTATCTGTCTCAGCAGAATAAATAAGCTGTCGCATAAACAGCTTTGATGATCAGGAACACAGTTGAGTAACAACAGATAAATTAATGATGCATAATTCTTAAATCACATATAAGTATGTTTCAGAAGATTACTCAAATTGAAATAAGAAAAAAAGCCCAACTCTTAGAATCTAGAATCAAATGGAAAATCCAAAGGAAAATATAATTTTTAGCTACTGTATAGTCATAACTAAAGACTGGATTATATGCAAAGAAAAACTTAAATCTATGCATGGATTTTTCAGGACATACGCATAAATTTGGGCCATACATGCAAGACAAAAATGCGAAAATATGCACAAATTTTACCTAAAATAAATAAAAGCAGAAATTTAAACATGAACATTATACAACATATTGCATAAAAATTTTTAAAACATTTCTAAAACAATTAATAATTAAATCTATTTCAAAATTGTGTACACACTAAAAATTGATCATTGTTTTCCTTTTCTATTGTAAAATTAGTACAATAGAATACAATAGAAAAGGAAAACAATGATCAACTACCATTTTTAGATGTTTTGGTTATTAGGAATAATAATAACATAGAAATAGATATCTTCCGAAAAGACACCAATGCCAACAAGTTTATAACAGCGGACTCAAATCATAGTTTTCAGCAAAAAATTGCCTCTTTTAATTTTCTTATCCATCGGTTGTTAAGTTTTCCGCTTACAAAAGATAGATATGAAAAAGAATTGTGTTTAATTAAAAAGATCGCGAAGTACAATGGCTTCAATTCGGAAATAGTAACTAAGATAATTAGGAAACATAAACTTAAGAATCATATTCAGGATTCCACATGCTACCTCAACAAACTCGCGGTAATAAATTTGTTTCTTTGCCATATCATTCAACCACACGTAAGTTAAACAGCATTTTTAAAGAACAGGATCTTCAAATTGCATTTAAGTCGAGCAGTTCATTAAAATCTCTTTTGAGTAACACTAAAGATAAAATTGAGGTAGATCAAAAATCTGGGATTTATGAAATAAGTTGTAGAGACTGTAATAAAAATATGTCGGGCAAACTAGGCGCTCAATTTCAACTCTTTATAAAGAACATATGCAAATTTCAAATACAACAGACCAGATAAATCTAGCGTTGCTCGACATATTTTAAACACAGGTCACGGTATGCCTACAGATAGCCTCAGGCTAGTTAAAACTTTAAATAATTTTAGGGAATTAGATAGTTACGAAAGTATTTATATACTTAAAAACAAATGTAAATTAATGAATTCCGACAAAGGCCCAATACCCGAGTCCACCTTATACGAATTATTGTAACTTAATTGCTAGGTCGTCACGTTCCACTAGATTTAGATAGTATATAAGCCTTGTTGTTTGTAAAGGATGTCAGTGTTATTCCACTAGTGATTTGGTGAAGATCATATCTTCCAAGGTTTACCTCAGCCGAAAACACTAAGTTTAACACTGCTCTTCACTTGTTTTCTACTGAAGATGGTAACAAATACGTATTTCGATTTGTATCTTTAATTTTTGTGGTAAGGGATTTTTTCACTTTTTCTTTTGGATTTTTGTTATAATACAGGATATGTGTTATGTAAATTTCCAAATTTACAGAATCGTTTGTGAAATTCCATCAATTAACGTTGGTAATAAATTGCCAAAGTTAAGTTATGTAAGATTTTTTTTTCCGTGTGGATCAAGCCAAGTTGAAATTGACTAGCCCAAAGCCTTTTCCGGAATTATCCCGAAGACGACCGAAACCTCGGATTTAACAACCTCAGGGATTATGAAAACAGATCAAACACTAAATCATTACATTCTCTTCTTGATTGAAATTTTAAAAATTACATTTAAATTTGCACTCTTCTGTAGTAAATTAAAATTCACTCAAAACTTGCAGATAAAACCATCTCACAGAGAAGCATTCCTGTTAAGATATTGATAAAACAAGTGATATTCTCGACGTTCTAAAGTCTATTTTCCTTAAACTATTTATTATTGGCATGTTACTTTACCGCGAATGCAATAGTTAGGAATGGTAAAGAATCGAAAGAAATCATTTGATCCTTTGGCATCCCAGAACCAAAGTCCTTACCTTTATCAAATCCAAGTCTAGTGTTAATCCAACAGTTTTGTTAGATTTATTTCAAAACCGTGACTTCATAAATAGTTTGACAGACTGTAAATTTCTGAATAATTATTGAACAGCTAGTTGGTTTATTGAATAGGCTTTTGCTTAATAGTAAGAATCTAACTTCCGTACTAGAATTGAACAATTCGCGTAAATAACGCTACTGCCAAGATAAAGTTCCAGTCATAAATAAACTGCAAAACGGCGCACACAGAGTTCTGTACATTTATATATTCATCCTCGATATACGTAAAATATGGTTACGCCAAGGCACGGCTTATGCTGTATCCGAACATATTTCTAAAAATTGCAGAATTGATGAATGACTGCATGCCGAATAGAAAACCGACAGGTTTTTCATCTTTTGGGGCAAATAACTGAAATACCGTGTGAAATTATTACCAGCGCCATCTTCACGTAGTACATCGCTAGTAGTCGGGTTCAACGGACCGAACGAGAACCGACGCAGCGTGAATCATTCCTTTGACGTATATGGCAGGTAGTAGTGTAGTGGTGGTGGCAGCGCTTGTGCTCGTCGAACGGAATACGTGCTTTGTTGACACGCACGCTTTGCCGCTTATCGTCACTTTTATGTCACTTCAATGAGTTCCAAAACGATTGGCTCGCTTGTAACAACAAGAAAAGGCATAAATTTGTACATAGTTGTTATTTATCAAGCTTTAATCGGAGAGATTTATAAAAATTCAGATGTATTCATGCGTTTCTATTTTTATTTATTAAAATTTTCACAATAGGTCAATTGTTTCTATGAGTTACGTTCAGTTATTTAAAGGTTACCTATAGTAATTAAATTGATATTATTTTGTAGTCAATTGCATAATTATGTAAATATCCAGGTATGGGATGTCAAGTTTTGCTCTGATTACTTTATAAGCAATTGAAGTTGCAACATTTTCCAGAGCGGCAAATCGGGTACAGGAATCCTTGGAAACAAGCCAATAGCTTATAATCAAACCAAAATTATTTTGTCAGATAAGCATCAGATAGAAAAACATCACTCAAGTAGATAGTCAAAACCATGGATGATAGTATTAGATAATTATTATCGATAGTGTTCACCACACTTCTTTAGATATGCATTATAGTTCTGCAGACTATTTGGTGCTAAATTATGAAGATAGTTTGAAAGCAATTTATTAAAATGTTGAAAGTATTAGGTGGTCGAAGAATGATTACATAAGGAAATTTGTTTACAACAACGTTGACATTCTGTTGTGTCTGTCTGTCTTGTAGGAAAGGGCGCTGGTAAGCTGTCTTCAGTGGCGTAAATAGGGGCCGCAAAACCCCGCAATGCGGGGGGGGGGCCCCGGTGGCAGAGGGGCCCCACAAAGAGGGTAGCCAAGTCAAAGAAAGTGTCCCAGTATGACATTATTAAATTGACATTTTTAAAAGTCTCATGATAAGTGATAAAACAGATAAAATATATACATAATACATATATGCCATTTAACGTTAAAATATCTACATTTGAATTCGTGCTTATATCTGTTTTCTTGTATCATTTATTAAATGAAGTAAATTATGCTTCAAAACTCCTTCAAAAGAAAAATATAAATCTTGATGAAGCAACAAATGTGCTAGGTGATATCAGCTTACGTCTACAAGAATGCAGATCAAAGTACGAATTCTTTAAGATGGACGCCATTTCTATTTGTAACAAATGGAAAATACCTCCCATTTTCAGTGCTAAACGTCAACCAAAAATCAAACATCCCTTCGATGAAATATGTGAAAATTATTACTTCGATAATGCCGAACAAATATTTAAAATAAACGTTTTCTATACAACCGTAGATATTGTTAACACCTAAATTAGAAGTAGGTTTACAGGTATGTCCGAAATTTCAAAATTATTTCAATTTCTGCAGCCAAGAAACCTTTTAACACTATCAGACAGTGATTTAATTAAAGCAGCCACTACATTACAAGAAACAACTAACAAATAAATTTCCTGCGCAACTTTTAAATGAGGTTTCATTTTTAAAGCATGACATTACCGCGGATACAACTACAAAACAATTAGCCGAGTTACTTTTAATAAAATTTGGGTTCATGGAAAGTGATTTCTAGGAAGTAAATACAGCTTTGCTACTTTTTCTAACAATACCTGTAACTGTAGCTACAGCAGAGAGATCTTTTAGTAAACTGAAATTAATAAAAACATACTTGCGTAACACAATGACACAAGAAAGATTAAAAAATCTCTCTGTTGTAACTATTGAAAACGCAGCTGCACAAAAGTTGGATCTTCGACAACTAATTCGTTGCTTTGCTGATAGAAAGGCACGGAGAACTGCTATATAAACACAATTATTTATAAAATGATTATGTTTATAAAAATAGGTTTTGTATTCGGTAATAAACATTCTAAAATTCTTAATAAAAGCGAAATTTTAAATTTTGATTACTATATAATTAAATACAATTGGGTTAAGTTTTTTTTAATTATGTATATGATAAATGTGGTTATCTGTACTTATTGTTAGTATCGTATAATATATTGTAACATGTTAATAATGAGTTTATGAAGATATGCTTATGTATGTACCTACATTATTCCACATAAATGAGACTGATAAATAGCAGACGAATAGTTTTATTGAATACCGAATAGAGCCTGAAAAACGCGATTTTATGTTCAGGGGCCCCATATAAAATTTTTGCGGGGGGGCCCAAAATTTCTAGTTACGCCACTGGCTGTCTTACAAAGTTATTGCTGATTTATCGGTATGCTACGGACTGGCAATTAGGAGGCAAAAAGAATGAAGATGTTTGGGCTACATTTCTTCATAAATGTTCAACCGACGAGGATCTACAACACAATTATTGTCCAAAAGGAGTAGGGAGCCGGTGAAAGTGGCGTGTTGCAGAAGCCAAGCGTGAGCTTGCATCAATCAAATATTACCCTCCTCTTAAAAAAAAAAATGTTCAAGATGCTATTAGACCAATTTACGAAGCTCTTTCACGGATAAAATATTACAAAGGTGCACCGGAGGAAATACTCAAAATTCAAACGAGTCCTTTAATTCATGTGTGTGGAAACTAGCTCCAAAGCATTTAAAATGCGGCGCGGAAACAATTGAACTTGCTACCTACATCGCTACAAATTTATTCAATGAAGGTTACTCTTGTGCGGGGAATTGCAGTCGGAAGCCAAAAAATTCGCCATCAATTCTAACCGTCAACGCAACAATGGGCAGAGCAGAGTTTGTCCAACGCGGTAAAAGTTGCTGTGCTGGCTAAAAGGGCAAATTGCACAAATGCAGAAGTATGAAGAAAAGGAAGAAGGATTGATGTATGGTCCTGGAATAACTGACTAAGTATAAATTGAATTATTTTGTAATAATGCTTGTAACAAAACTTTAAACTCGTTTTTCTCGAAATATGATTTTTCAAATTGGCGTAAGTTCTAGTTCTTAAATTGTTCAATATATAACTTAATTCTTTTTTCTTTCCTTAATGCTAACAGTTTTTATTGGAGGTTATACCTATAATATACTAAAAATTGCAATATTTCACTTTTTAAATCAAGTCACACACAAAAAAATTGAAGGAAAAAATCAAATCAAACTCTAGATGCGTGTGCAGGCATCTAGAGTTTGATTTGATTTTTTTTGTTAATTTCCGACTTATTTGTTTAAATTTAGGTATAACTTCCAGCAAATTTAATATACTCTTAACTTTTTTTACTTTTAAATTCAAGAGTTGTGTTGTGTTGTGCTTTATTAGCCAGTAGATCCATAGGATATAGGCTTTGTCAGACATAAGAATACATAGTAAAAAAAACATAAGTATAAATAAAAAATACAAAACACAATATAACTAACAAGAAAACACTCAACAATCACGAATCGGCTCAGTCAAAAACTCCGAGACAGTGTAGTAATACTTGTCCACCAAAAATCGTTTTAACGATATTTTAAATTTAACAATGTTTAAATTTGTTAAGTTTTTAGGGAGTTTATTATAGATTTTAATACATATAAACCTAGGGTTTCTTTCAAATAGTGCTGTTCTATGTCTCGGAACCGACAGCCCGCAAGCATTCCGCGTCTCATATATATTACTTATATCGCAGTTACGTACGAAACAGTTAAAGTTTTTTTTTTACATACACTGCGCACTCATAAATAAAAATGCTCGGTAGAGTCAGCAGGTTATGGCCCACAAAAAGTGGACGACAGCTATCGGTATTTTTTAACGTAAATATACTTCGTAAAATCCTTTTCTGTGAAACAAAACATCGTGGGAATTGGGAAGACAAGCCCCAGAACATTAAACCATATCTCAATCTTGATAAGATATGAGAGTGGTAATACATCAAAAGCACTTTCTTACTGACACTAGTTTTCAATTGGCGTACAGCATACTGAAGAGAACACAATTCTTTACAGAGAGCATCTACGTGGGCATTCCATGTGAGATCCATGTCAATGTAACAGCCTAGAAATTTAGTGTTAATGGTTACAGGGATAGTTTTGGATCTCAAGCGTACTAATGGAGATGTATCTCGCAAACATCGTTTTGTATTAAACGTTAACATACATGTTTTAGATTGGTTAATTTCTAAACCGTTATTGCAACACCACGCCCTCATTGCTTCAGCACACTGATTGCCAACCTGTGCCAACTCTGCCTCCGTGCAACCTGAGATGACCGCAGTGGTATCATCAGCAAATTGAAATAGGTCACCACCCGCAAAGGAATGATGCAGATCGTTTACAAACAAAATAAATAGCAAAGGTCCAAGAACTGATCCCTGAGGGACACCTCTTATAACATTTATAGCTGATGAATACACACCACCCACCCCATCTCCGATATAAACAAACTGCAAACGGCCCGATAAATAGGAGGATAGCCACTTCAAAGCAAGTCCCCTAACACCGTAGCGCGATACCTTAGTCAGAACTTAGTTAGTTAGAACTTAGACCTTAGTCACACTGTCAAAGGCTTTCGATAAGTCAAAGTATAAACTACCTACCAGTTTTCCCTCATCAAGAGACTGATACACTAAGTCAAGTGCTTCAAATATCGCGTCATCCGTACATTTACCATTGATAAACCCATACTGACTAGGCGCAATTAAATTATTACTAATTAAAAACGACATTAAGCGTTCGTACATTGCCCTTTCGAATATTTTTGAAAAACTACATAGTACAGATATGGGTCTATAGTTTGATACCTGTAATTTACTGCCTTTTTTATGTATTGGCACCAGCTTAGCATTCTTCAATTTTTCGGGAAATACACCCTCAGAAAACGATTGATTAACAATCAATACTAATGGGTTTGAAATATAAGCGGCAACATGTTTTAGAATATTACAGGGTATTCCATCAATACCAGCAGACGATTTGCATGAGATTCTCAAGATAATATTAAGTATTTCATTGTCACTTAACGGATAAAGATAAAATGATTTCGGAAAACTGTCTATGTCACTTGAAGATAAGTTAACATTAGCAACATTGGAAAATTGTTCTTTAAATAAATTGCAAATCATATCAGAATCATCTATGATTTCATTGTCAACACTTAAAACAATATTGTCACTCACATGTGGTTTAATTTCCGAGTTAATGATATTCCAAGCACTTTTTGATTTACACTTTGATTTACTTAATAAATTATTGTAATAATTTTTAACAGTATTATCAATTTTTCTTTTTTTTTTAGGAAATATGATCAAACGGGTTTAATATATAAAAATAGTTTTATAATCTTTCATTGTTTGTTTAACAAAATTTTCAAGAAAAGGATCGTTTTCTTTTTGTCTCCGATTTCATAAACGTTAAAATTATTAAATATATTTTATTTTCAAATCGAATGGTCGTTAATATTGACTTTATGATTACTCGCGAAAAAGAAATAAGAAATAACTTTAACACAAACATTTAAGATATGAAACAGATACAACATCTAAACAAACAAAACAGCTAGGTGATAAGAGAGTGTTTACCTCTTTAGGAGTGCCGAAGCGTCCTCTATTTTATTTGTTCTTATTACTATTGAGGAATCATCCCCGAACAAAACATTTATATTATAATATGTATATATAGGTACATATTATAAGTTTAGGTTACTACAAATAAATTTAATTTGGTAATTAATCTATACGGTTTATTTCATTGTTACCGTAGTCACACACCGGGATCCATTAATTATGCATTAACAACAACAAAATATATCGATATAATCAACACCAAGTTTACATGTTCCCTGTAATATACAAAATTAGTTCACAGCTAGAGATAAATTTAGATGTCGTTTTAATAATTCACAAACGAAAGTAGGCCATAAACAACGCTGATAGTAACATCAACAAAAGCGCGGAAAACAAAAGGTTGCATGCGTTCCTGTCAGTCTGTTCGTGCGGAGGACGGTTTCCGTTTGACCGGTTTTACTCGCGATAAATAAACACACAATGCCTTGACGCTGCTGGTGCGGTACACGGACGCACCGTCTACCGACCATCGATCGGAGCGGCGCGGCGTACACGCGGCAGACGAAACCCGGGCCGTATCTCGGGTCGTCTATCGTTCGACCGACTGCTTCGTGTCGTACCCAGATAAAATGTAAACGTAGGTCAGTGTCGACCGCGATTATACTGACATAAATAAACATACATATAGACGAATGGATCCATTCGCGGTTGATTATTTATTAGTTTTTTCAATAGAACCATCACTGCCGTTTTTATACAGAAATGATGTTTATACAATATTTATTTCATTATTTATTCCATTTCAAAACGTTAAAAACAAAACCTGTAAGTTAAGGCTTTCACTTTCACTGTAGAAAAGGTTATAGAACATGGGGCTAAAGAACAATTAGAACATTTTCAGGAGAGAAACAATTTGCTAATTGCCATTCAATCCGGCGGTTTGAAGAGCAATCACTCATGTAAAACAGCATGTTAAATTTGGTATTAGATCCCTGGAAGAAAGTTATAGTAATTTTATTGCCAGGAGGTAAAGATGCAAGCACACGAAAACATACATAATAAGAAAAAAAAGTTGTGAATAGAACAAATCAATTAATATTATATATATCAAAATTAAATAATAGTAATAATTGTAAAGGCAAAGGAAACTAAAGGCTAAATAGGGATATGTCTAACTACAACTCAAAAATAATATTGCCGATCCTGAGACCTTAAACAGCAACACTTTGCAAATCGTCTTTGAACCGCTTCAAGATGATTAATATATAATTTGATATATAGGACTCCAAATCTATGATGTATATTCTAGTTTGGATCTTATGAAGACGAAGCACATCATAGTTAAACATTTGACATTCTTAAAATCTCGACTGTTTCTGCATATGAACCCTATATACGGGTTCAGTGCGACATGTGTTTGTAACAATTGTGAATTTAACTTCTAAGTCCTTAACATTATCTTGACGACTTACAAGGGAACACCGGCGGGTGTCCCCCTCCGATTTCGATGAAACTTAACAGATCGAAAGAGTACCTTAAAATAAGAGACACGTATTTTTTTTATCGGCGGAACCGCACGATTTTGGGGTACAGCCCCCTCCAAAGTTTGGACGATTTTTCAATTTTTGCAAATATTTCCAAAATTATAACAGATATTAAATTTTCTTCTTAACATAATTTGCAGCATATTGCATGGCCCTAAGGGTGGCGTCGTCCGTATTCGCAAAAAGTTAATAACGGGGGATGGGGTACCCCGTACCCCCCATTTTTTTTACATTTTTTCTTTTTCTTATTCATCAAAAGAAGGCCGATTTTACATATAATATGATGATGTATAACAAGTTTAGAAAATTAATAATTGTAAAAATAGAAAAATAATAATAATGCTTCAAAATTAATAAACTTGTCTATTGTTATAAATCAAATGAACTATAACAGAAATAAGTTTTTATCCTTAACATAATTTCCAGCATAATACATGGTCTCAAGGTAGATATCTTCATAAAAAGCTAATAACGGGGGACGGGGTACCCCATACCCCCGCATTTTTTAATAATAAGGTTATTCATTATTCATCAAAAAAAGATCGCTTTTATATAAAAAACAATGGTAATAAATTAGGAGGATTAATAATAAAAATAATTGTAATAATAATAATATAGTACATTAACAACAATTATTTGTTATCGTTACTCCGCTGTTCTCCTTACTTAAATATTTCTTAATTTAGAATTGTATCTACTGGTCAAACCTTTCTATGCCTATACTGACTTGTACTATATACTATACGAAACTTTTATCGGTGGTAGCAATATAAATCGTTTTATCAACTGCAGTTAGTGACTGCGTTTTATATATTTCCTTAATAAAATGTTATTTATTCTTAGAATACCATAATCCTTTAGTGCGTATATATGAACAAATTTGCTACACAGGACGAAGGATTAAATAATATATACATATATATTTTTTCATTTATTTCAAGTTTTTCGTGCAATGTAGGTGTACAATGTAAGTATTCAATGGAGCATAAATATAACTAATGTGTTTTGTAACGATTATAACATTTCGAAAACAATAGAACAGAATTAGAAAAACATTATAATGCTTACAAATGTTTAAATACATGACATACTGTAATGCGATTATTGGTATATATATATTGCAATAGCGAACAAGATTAATATACATACAGTAATTAAGCTATGTAAGTATTACAGTAGTGATAGTCTGTGTAAAAGTGTTTAAAACACAGATTTTGTTTGCACCATGAACACCGCACAATAGCTGGTTTATTGCAAATACTACACAAGGGTGTAGACTGCGCATCTTTGTTAAAACAAAACTCTACAGGATTTTTAAAGGGCCCAGGTCTTTCCTCAACGTATCCACTCTTATACCACGAGTACTTGAATACGTCGAAAAATCTTGGGGAAGAAAACTGATTATGGGTTAGGGATTAATAATATTATTTCTCTGATGTAAATCTATCTCGTAGTTCATAAGAATCACTATATCCGAAAAAGTTCACCAACAAAATTTTTCCACAGTCTAAAACCATATACATCTAGAGGTTGTACCATCGCTGTCGTTTTTTTTGGTATATTTAAAATGTTCAAAGTTTTGTCTTTTGGCACTAATTGCTGATGTTCGGCAATACAATGCCCACTCCAAGAATCAATCAAAAGGACACTCTTTGGCCCGGTATTCGATAGAAAAACATGCGTTAGCCAGGTTTTGAAATGATTTGAAGTGAGCGATCTTTTTTTGATGAATAATGAATAAACTTATTATTAAAAAAATGCGGGGGTATGGGGTACTCCGTCCCCCGTTATTAGCTTTTTATGAAGATATCTACCTTGAGACCATGTATTATGCTGGAAATTATGTTAAGGATAAAAACTTATTTCTGTTATAGTTCATTTGATTTATATCAATAGACCAGTTTATTAATTTTGAAGCATTATTATTATTTTTCTATTTTTACAATTATTAATTTTCTAAACTTGTTATACATCATCGTATTCTATGTAAAATCGGCCTTCTTTTGATGAATAAGAAAAAGAAAAAATGTAAAAAAAATGGGGGGTACGGGGTACCCCGTCCCCCGTTATTAACTTTTTGCGAATACGGACGACGCCACCCTTAGGGCCATGCAATATGCTGCAAATTATGTTAAGAAGAAAATTTAATATCTGTTATAATTTTGGAAATATTTGCAAAAATTGAAAAATCGTCCAAACTTTGGAGGGGGCTGTACCCCAAAATCGTGCGGTTCCGCCGATAAAAAAAAATACGTGTCTCTTATTTTAAGGTACTCTTTCGATCTGTTAAGTTTCATCGAAATCGGAGGGGGACACCCGCCGGTGTTCCCTTGTTAGTCAACTTCATTGTTCAAAGTATAATTAAAATTAATGATATTGCTTTTCCGTGCGTACAACATTGTTTTACATTTTTTAATATTTAAAGAAAGCTGGTTCTCTCTACGCCAATCATCAATAGCATCTAAATCTTTTAGTAATGTAAGACAGTCTTTCTCCGATTTTAATGTTCGAAATATTTTTAAGTCATCAGCAAATATTAACTGCTCATTTTCAATAACGTCAGTAATATCGTTTAGCAATAATAGAAAAAGGATCCGACCGAGACTAGAACCTTGCGGTAAACCAGAAAAAGGTCCTCACTTGACAATATTCCACAAAGGGTTTTCTTTCAACCAGATAAAATCTTAGTAGTACAATCAGCGGTTGAGAAAATCCTATTGCTTGGAATTTCCATAGCAGTACGTAGTGATCCACCTGATCAGAAGCTTTATGGAAGCTTGACTTTGCCGACCTAAGTCTTCTGAAACATATTGAGCGAAGCAGCTGAGGTTTGTTACCGTAGAACGTTTCAATATAAAACCATGTTGGGCTAGCGAAATAATAAGTCTGACTGTTTTATAAATACGGTCGCATAGTATAGATTCAAAAACTTTTGCGATGTTACATGTAATAGAGATAGTTACTCATTTCCTCAAGATAGTCACTATTGAACGTAGGATATACCCGCGTGGATTTCCATATATCTGATATATGTCGAAGGTTTTCAAAATAAGATTAATCAAGTAACTTAAACGTTTTACAAGTACTGCTGCACAATCACGAGCAATGAAGCAGTAGTTTGCGTCGGACCTCACAAGAAAACATAGGAACAGAAAAATCACTAAAATAAACCATTACGGGCTAGATTAAACAAAGGCCGCCAACCTCTGCCATTCAAAAATTCATATTAGCGCGCAGTAGCTATAATTCTAGCCTAACATTTAAAATAAACCTAAATACAACAAACATTTTATAGTATCTAAGTTTTAATTATAAGAACCATTAAATAAAGTTAAATATCTTGTGGTTATCCTCCCACGAGGAACTTCACTCACAAAGCTCAGATACATCAATCCACATATTCGTGCATGGCAGGTCAGGATCAAAGAATAGGTATTAGGTTCTTCGGGGGCACACGAACCAGTTCTTCGTGGCATCTTCTAAACAGGAGCTCAGGCACTTAAAGCTGGGTTTATTGATAGTTCAGATTAAAATGAAGTAATTTAGTATAAGATTATTTCAGGGTATAACTGTTAGACTGAATATTTAAAAACATTCACTTAAATTTTGAAATAATAAACATAGTTACTAAATTTGGAACTGAAAACACGTCTGTCCTCTTGGGTGGTTCGTGGAAGAATGACCGAGAATGACCAGTACTTGTTTTCTCCAACTGTAAAACAGTGACATGCCCCGGATATTGCTCTAGTTACTTTCCAAATTGAGGGGAATAAAATGGATAATTGAAAGTCATAAGGACCTAAATACAATTCAAATATTGATAGGACGCGAACATTGTTTAAAACACTCTAAAAAAATTAATACATTTCCGAATTTACAGAAATATAGATACAAATTACATTTTATAAATTATCTTAAAACTATTATAAATATTAGCCCTCTATCTGATATGGTTTATTTTAATTTTTAAATAATTCAAACTTTGACAGATAATGTAGGCAATCCAAAATACGTAAAAGGATCATTGTATAAATATCCGGCTAAATTTTCAATAAAAAATATTTTTAAACCCATTTGAAATTTTTATATACAGAGTTATACATCTACTAAAATAATTAATCAATAAATTATATAAATAACATAACACTAGGTACCATTGTTCGAAGTACGTTAATTTGATAAGTTTAAAATACATAATACTGTAAACTGTAAACATCAAAAAGATGACAAAAGTATAGTATATAAAATTTGTAAAAACACATCTACAGTCTACACATGCATGTAAGTACATACATATGAAGTGCTTTAATATATTCTAAAATTGATATTCTAATACTAGATACACAAATTAATTTTAAAAGATCTTCTGCTCTTTTAAAATTAATTTGAATGAAATAACTCCAGCGGAAATGCAGTAAATAATTACTGTTCCTTTTTTGCTCACAGCAGAGAGGCGCAAATTTACACACACAAAAATACGACGCACATCAGCCAATAAGCATTGCTTTATATCGTGGCTTGAGGCAGGAAACTGAAAGCTTTTAAACTCCAAAATAATATTATATATACCACAGGTGCTATAAGAAAGGAAGAAGGCGGTGTTGCTAAGACACAATTTCATAACGTTAATTTTGCCAGAGGAAGTATCGTCAAACACCACAGTTATAGACTTATTGGTGTTAAGCGCCAACAAACCATTCGAAAGAAACCGAGCAAGTGCTGAAAATCGCTATTTATCAAGAGCACTGCACTGCCAATATAACTTTCAAGAAAAAGACAATTATAAGTGATTATCATGGGCATACATATCAGATTTGCAAGTAGTAAGTGAAGACAGAATATTGCACCTGTATATTGTAAAAAAAAATTGATCCAAAGATAGATCCACGCAACACACTCGAACTAGCACTCGATATGCCAGAGCATTCCCTCTCTGTCCCAACCTTAACTCGATTACTCCTACCCGTAGAATTGTTTCTAAAGAAATGGAATAGCATTGGTATCCAGTTCGACACAAACTCAGCAGAGGAATATTGCCAGCAGTCTCAAACGCTTCACTGTAATCAGGAAGCAGAAGTATAGTTACTTCATCACAATCCACAATACAATATCCGGCGCGTCCACCATTTGTCACAATGGTCCCATTTTGGGAGAGGTAGTTTTATTTAATTGCACATTTGGCTTTTTTAGATAGCAACTAGCCTATATTCATTCATTTATCTTTCTATATTATCATATACCGCGCAATTACCAGCTCTGCGGACTGTCACATCCTCCAATCAGATCTAAAAACTATTTATGAATGGTGCCAGCAAAACAACCTACCTCTCAACTTAGACAAGTGCAAGGTCATTAGCTACACAAGGAAACTTCAAGCTAATATATTTGACTACTCCTTGAACAACGTCGAAATAACGAGAGTGGATATGGTTGGGGATTTGGGAGTGTTGTTCGACTGCAAATTATCGTTTACGGAACATGTATCGAACGTGGCGTCCCGTGCGCGCCAAACGCTGGGATTTCTCATCAGGAATTGTCGGTCCTTTTCAAATACCGTCGCTTTAAAAACGCTTTACTTCTCCCTTGTAAGAACTCGACTTGAGTATGCCTGCCTTGTATGGTCCCCTATTTATCAAATACAGAAGAGACAATTGGAAGTCGTTCAACGAAGATTTGTAAAATATCTATGGTTCCAGTGCGATTCGGTGTATCCGGAGCGCGGCTTTGATCATGTGGCACTTTTATCACGTTTCGACATACCGTCGCTAACCCATCGGAGAATCACGATCAGCTTGAATTTTCTATACAAAATTCTTAATAGAGCAATTGACTGCCCGTGGCTGCTGAATCGTATCTCTTTTTCGGTGCCGCAATTCCAAGGCCGTCCATCTACAACTTTCTACTTGCCCTTTCCTAAAACCAATATATTGGTTAGATCACCCGTGTATGTGATGTGCCATAACTACAACACCATTTCTGGCGATGTGGATATTCACCACGATAGTATGTGTACTTTTCAAAACAAAGTCAGTAATTATTTCAACCGCTACATGTTGTAATTTAGATAATTAATTAATGTTACATTTAACTTTAGTTTCTATACCTGTGTTCCCTACATCTTTCTAAATTAGTTATTTACTATTGGATTTACCTATGTACATTAATCTCTGTATCGTAGCTCACATTTGTTTGTTTATCTGTAAAGTGTCCTGTAATTGGAATATGTTTATTCTGTTGGGCATTAAATATATATTATTATTATTATTATTATTATTATAATAAAATCAAAATGTCAATATGTCGAATGGTCTTTAATTTATTATTAGAACGCTTACTTAAATTCAAAAGTAGAAAATCAAGTTATCAAGTATCTATTTATACTTAATGTATAAAATGTAGAGTTGCGTAGACACAATAAAACATTTCCCAAAGTATGTACGAAGCCACAACTTGTTTGAAGAGAATTATCCACTGGTTGCTAAAGGTATTAGATTAATCTGTCCATTTCACTAATCATATTGAAAGCCTCGAACTTAGAAATGAGACCCTCTGGTAAGTGGCCCAGAGCATCGTCAGATTACATTTCCGATTCCGTTTCTCCTGGGCGTCTAATAAACGGTTCCACCGCAAACGTTCGCATCTGTTAGTCGGATTCCCAGACCCGTTTATAAATTACCGAGCACCGTATAATCCGCGGCGAGTAATTAAGTTCTCAGTTTGCGCGCAGTTTCGTCCCAAAATGATTAATACGTCGTAATCAATGGCTATAATAGCACCAAATGGATTGACTCTGCCAACCAGAGCAAAATTAAGCTTGGACGGCTTGCATAAATGTATACCGCAATCCCAACCGACAAGGGTATTATTTTATCTAAAGGTAAACAGCAAATGAGTACCTGATAATTGTCTGCGACCAAGTGAGCCTCACAAGATAATTGGATAATTAAAATTAGTAAACGATCGAAGAATAAGGACGCGTCCTTCTGATCGATAAACGGCCTTGATATCGAATGATTTAATTGCGAAAGGGGCAGATCTTGTAGATCGTATGCCACAAAAAGATAATGACAGGCACTTCCATGAGACTTCGTAGAGCCTATGTAAATATATACTATTACTACCAGTGGATATTATTTTTTCTTTACTGTGTATTTAATACCATATATTAATTGTACGTGTAAAAGAGAAATTAGAGATTAATAATTGAGTTGAATCACCGTGAAAACACTTACTTTGAATATATATATATATACCAATTGTCCGCCTGCGTCCGCATTATAGCGATCCTCTAGTGTAAGCGAGATACACAGAGATATCCGTGCATTAGAACGGTAAAGAAGTATACGAAATATTCGACTGGATTACATTAGCATATTGCTATGATGCACTCGTATTTGCCAAGAAATCCACATTTCTACGCTGTCGCCGCACAGAGGCAAGAGCCGTCGCTCGCACACGTGCGTGTCAGATGCATTGTATATTTCGTCGGGAGAACTACTCGCTCGTACTATTTAATAAAACGCTTTGTTGGTAGGTAGATAATGGTTACTTTAAAAATGGAGTACTATACGCTGGAGCAAAAACTCTTCATGATTAAACACTTTTACGGTGGTAATTCCGCGGAAGTAACTCGGGATTTATTTGCAGCTAATTTCCCCGAAAGTCAAATTTCCAATGCAAGCACCATTCGTAGGACCGTTAATCGATTTGAAACTATATTTTCTTTAGTAAATAATAAAAATAAAGGTGTTCCGGATAAGAATGTCAGCAATATAGAAATTCGAGTATGTGCTTTAGTTGAAGTAAATCCCACTATGTCATCTCGACAAATTGCTCGCGAATTAGGTATCTCTAAAACAACGGTTCATAAGATTTCACGTACTAATAAATATCGTTCATACAAATTTACAAGTTTACAAGTACTTCTTCCCGATGATTATTATCGCCGAATGGAATTTTGCGAAAGAATGATAAATAAATATCACGATAACCAATTTTTTTTAACAACGTATTGTTCACAGATGAAAAAACATTTTACCTACACGGGCATCATAACCGCGCAGTTTGTCGTTACTGGTCGCGTAAAAATCTACATTTAAATATACCAACGCGAACGCAGTATCCACAGAAGCTAAATGTATGGGCAGGTATCATTGGAAATCATATAACTGGGCCTTTTTTCATTGACGGTAATTTAAATGGAAATAGATACCTACAGTTACTTGAAAATAATATTATTCCGGCAATACGGGAGCGATTTAATATAAATGAAGTTTGGTTTCAGCAAGATGGTTGCCCAGCGCATTGTAACAAACTTTATAAACGCGGTTCTTGAAAACAGATGGATCGGTAACTCGGGCCCTATTAAATTGCCAGCGCGGTCCTCTGTCTAATACAATATACGGATACGGTGATCAACGGCCATCAAACCTAGAGGAACTGCGCGCGAGAATTATTGAAATCATTAATACTGTCACAGCAGATATGTTAACAAATGTTCGTCGGAATTTTTATGATCGGTTGGGTTACTGTTGTTATCAAGAGGGAGGTTTATTTGAACACTTAATAAATTAATTTACTGCAAATTTTATTATTGTTTAAGAATAATATTCTCTTTTAGCTAATTGCAGGTTTATTGCAATGTTGAATACAATTCTGTTTTAAGAATTAAATATTGTATTTTCCATTATTTTATTATAGTTGCGTTTTTAGATTTTATGCTTGTTGAACCATATTATTTTAGTTTTTATTTTTATTTGGGAGTTCTGATTATTTATTTTTGATTTTTTATGTTGTTTATGAGGCTGTGATGAATTACTTCACTGACATGTTGTCAGTGATTATCTGATGCTTAAAATAACTAACAATATTTACTTATATCGGGAACACACTACCTCTAACAGTGCTTTTTATTTTTCAGGAATAGTATTTTCTACCACATGTAATGTTATTAATCACTTATGCTATAACATAGAACTCTAAAAGACTTTGATTTGCCTATATGCCCCAATACATTTATAGGTGTAACTTATAATACGTCCGCTATCGTTTGTAAATGCCATCCGCGTGCCGCTAAGTAGTCGTGGCAATTCAAGGTGGCACGCCCATTTATAGTCGACCAGTAGTTACTAATACATGCATCGTGCTATGAACGGTTGCCACACTGTATACTAAAAACTAACAATTATATGTACATATAGCAGTTTTTATGACTTATCTGGTAGCCTTTTTGTTCATTATTATTATTTTTCTTACAATAATGTAAACAATCCGTTTCGTAATAATGGAAAAAGATTAATTGCAACATCGTAATATTTACATCACATTTCTCTGTTTATGTTACCCGAATAGACGCAAAGGCATTCACACACATTCCTTATTGGAAAAAGTATGTAAGCATTTGGAAAGTGAGAAGTTACAAAAAAAGGGTAATAAAGTAATGTGCGTGCCACTGCTCGAAGTATGCGGTAGGTAAATTGCAGGAAATGACACCAGATGACGCAACTATCGCTGGCATGTGTAGATATAATGAGCAACGAGGCATACCTCAACTTTCGTTGATTTTATTTAAGATAAGAAGAATATAAGAAATCCTTCTCCTGTATGTTTGTACATGCATGGGAAACATTAGATACTACGTAGATATCGATAATCATCGTCTAATTAAAATATTTGAGATTTAGAATGAGTTAAGTTTTTAAATCAATGCAGATAAGGTATACCAAATTATCTTCGAGTAAGTTTTATTTATTTTTAACGTGTCACTAATTCTTTTATAGCATTTTTTATAGCACCCACGTATCTTTACGTTATTTTTTATTATAAAGCGATGTTTATTAACTCAATAATTTAAATAAATTACTGGCGATTAGATTTCAAAGTTAACGCTGATAAATCTCATTAAGTTTCCAATCGTTTACCTATTCAAAAGACGCCAGATATTATCGCCAGTGCCGCCGTCAGGTTCGTTTAATGAAATTTCAATTCCAGCGAGGGAAATGACTTCGCGTCACCTAACTCGCTAGTTAACTCGATAACGCAGTCCTCGTCTCCATTCATCGAGTGTTACAGCAGACGCGAACAATGACACCGGCTTGGTTGTGTGCGGTAAGCCAGGCGATAATTTTTCTATACTTCCGACGATTTTCGCCCTAAAGCCCTAAAGGGGTAGGCAGGTGAAAGCCGCTCGGATTTGGAACGGCTCCAATGCGACCACCGATAATTCGAATGGATTCCCAGTGGGATAGAATCTGTAGCAGCTAAGGATTACATCCCACATCGTTTTTGATTTCCTGCCAAATGAATGTAGCGTTGTCATCAATTTTGTGCTAGAGGACGTTTTCATGCGTTGGGTGATGAAAATTTTAGATATTAATGCACAGTGAAAACTGTCTAATAGCTAGAAAGAAAAATATTTTCACATACTAATGCAGTTAATTACTTCCATAATACAAATATAATATAACGATTGGTTTAATATTCGCAATTAAAAATCTTTGTTGATTATCTGGAGCTGTATTATAGCAAAGTTTTATACCTATACAGGGTGATTTATGAGCTCACCGACAAACTTTGCCATATGAAAGCGCTTGGTATTTTAACAAAAAAACATTATAGGAACATATATCCGATTTCAATTATTTAAGGAAATAAAAGACTGCAAATTTTTTTTAAATTTTTTTTTATAAACACTTACATATTTAAATAAATTGCTCAAATCTCAAAATCATGTGAATAGTTGATTATATTAAGTGTTCAAAATGTCCTCCTCCCGCTTCAATGCATGCTTCACAACGACGAACACAATAACGGTTATTTATGAGCTCACCGACAAACGTTGCCATATGAAAGCGCTTGTTATTTTAATAAAAAACATTATTGGAACATATGTGCGATTTCAGATTTTTAAGGAAATAAAAGACTTCTCAGTTTATTTTAATTTTTTATTACTTTGGGAATAATGCCTATTGATATGATTTATTAATAAGAAAACAAAGTGTACTTAGAGAGAAGCGCAAACACAATTATTGTCAGTCTGTGTCAGTTTAATGTCAGTATTCAATGGTTGTTTTCTGTTCCTTCTTCAAATGTACGCCTACAGTACTGAAGAGTATGCCGACATCATATTCGTGTATGGTTATTGCAATGGAAATGCACGCGAATCGGTGCGCGAATATCAAGAAAGATTTCCATTTCGTCATCTACCGCATCACTCAGTTTTTGGGGAATCTTTCCGTAGATTACGAGAAACAGGTAATCCTGCTCCTGCTAAAGCTATTCGACCTCATGTAGTTAATGTAGAACAGGAAGAAGCTGTTATTGATGCTGTAACTGACAATCCTTCAATTAGTACTAGGAGAATAGCAAACAATCTGCATGTAAGTCAAAATTTTGTATGGCGTACTTTGAACCGCGAAGCCCTTCATCCCTACCATCGACAAAATGTTCATGGTTTACAAATTGGAGATGCTCAGCGACGGCTAGCATTTTGTAATTGGTTATTGCAGCAACACGCTCAAAATAATGACTTCATTACAAATGTTCTGTGGACCGATGAAGCATGCTTTACACGAGACGGAATAAACAATTACCATAATGATCATATTTGGTCATTACTAAACGCACATGCGATTAGGCAACGTAATTTTCAACAAAGATTCAGTATCAACGTATGGGGTGGAATCTTCAACGATACCTTATTACCTGTGCATGTTCTGGAAGAACGTTTGAACGCAAATACTTACAGAATTTTTTTAAACAACATCTTTGACTTTCTTGAAGATACACCTCTTAACGTTATTGCAACTATGTGGTACCAGCAGGACGGTGCTCCACCACATCGCGGACGGGTAGTTGTTGAGTGGTTAACCCATCACTTTAGAAACAGATGGATTGGTTATAATGGTCCAATTGCATGGCCTCCGCGATCACCCGACTTAAATCCTTTGGATTTCTTTTTGTGGGGACACCTGAAGCAAATTGTTTATCAAGAGGAGATTAATACACGACCACAGTTATTACAGAGCATACAAAATGCTGCTACACAAATTCGAAATGAACCATACCTTCTTGTTCGGGTGAAAAACTCTGTAGTTCGTCGTTGTGAAGCATGCATTGAAGCGGGAGGAGGACATTTTGAACACTTAATATAATTAACTATTCACATGATTTTGAGATTTGAGCAATTTATTTAAATATGTAAGTGTTTATTAAAAAAAATTTAAAAAAAATTTGCAGTCTTTTATTTCCATAAATAATTGAAATCGGATATATGTTCCTATAATGTTTTTTTGTTAAAATACCAAGCGCTTTCATATGGCAAAGTTTGTCGGTGAGCTCATAAATCACCCTGGCCCATTTTGCCCATAATGTCCGCGATTATTTGAATGAAATTTTTCCGGGACGTTGAATCGGACATAGAGGAGCAATCGACTGGCCAGCACGTTCGCCAGATCTCTCGCTATTAGATTTTTTCTTTTGGGGTCACATGAAATGTCAAGTGTACAAAAATCGTCCCCATAAACTTGAACAATTGGAAGAGAGAATAGTTCAAGAAGCCAATCGCATCACTGCAGAACAAATACAAAATTCAATAAGAAATTTTACTGACCGTTTACATTTTTGTCAAATTGTAAATGGAGAGCATTTTGAACAATTATTGTATCGCAACCTGAATAGACAGGTATCTTGATTTTTCTGTATTAGGACACTTTTTTAATTTTTTAACTGTTTTCTTGTGAATAAAAACAAATATCTTAATACTTCCTGAACGAATTTTTTTATTTTGCATTCAAAAGTGTTAAAAAGATCTGGGCGTTCCATTTAAAAAAAAAAAATTGGACGTATTGCCGATTAAACCGGAAGTGGAAAAAATATTAACTGTATTGCATAAAATGCATTTATATTAACTATACCCCCATACCAAATTTCAGAAATCATAATTTTCAAATAACAAAGTTATTCGACCGTTCCGGGACTTTTTACTAACCCTGTATGTATGCTCTACAATTCATTGTACTAAATTTTACAATTGTTTTAAAATTTACGACACCTTTTTTCTGTGTAGTAGAAGTATGTTTGTAAATCTTTATTCTCTAAATTCAAGAACTCGATGCAAAACCTAGACAATAATTTTCTTGACGGATGTTGTCTCGATACTCTCGCTTACGAAGACTTTAGCTTACTTCCCAGGAATTAATCGCTATATATTCAAATGTTAGTACTCCAGACAGTAGCGCAAGTAATGCAGAAATATTTGCATATTTCTATGCTTCTGTTCATAAGCTTTTACGTCAATAAATCGAAACAATGGCGATTGTTATTTCAGAATACTTATACTTACATACCGCTTCTACAGGAAGATAAAAGGATTACTCACCTGCAACAAAAAAGAACAAATTCAATACATAGATATTTATTGGCAATAAAATAAATTGAATAAATGTTATAGTATAAAAGTATATTTTTGATCTTTCAAAATGCTCTTTACGCTTTATCAATAATTAAACACATTCCACAACTAATTACGTAATGTAGTCGGATTAAAAGCAGTATTTCTTTCCGCCGACGAGTCGTAAAATGCTAGCCTTATAGTGCCATCTTTTAGAAAAGCAACGACCTGCGGTAGAAGAACGCGCAGTGATTTATTTCATGGTCGACGCGCGTAGGTAAATTATGTTGTTACGCTTCGTACGGTACCAACCTATAATTTCCCCAACGCGAAAGGAAATTGCCGTATATAAGCGAAAGACTAGCGATCCAACAAACCTGAATAAATAACGAAATTTTAATATCAAAGCGTAGATAAATCGTGCGGATGAAAGAAAATGACAAGGTACTGCAATCCCGCTTTTTCAGGACAGGTATAAATCAAGATATTTGTTGGAGCTAATTTGTCGGTGAGCGACAGAAATACAATAGGTCTGTTTTGATTCTTTACCACTAAACATAGGAGACAAGGTCATCTATCACAAGATTCCCCAGAAGTGGTGACAAGACGCCTCCTTCGGGACACCCTCGATCCACAAACCGTCTGACGCTGACATCTTCCATACTTATTTGGCTCTAACTACGGTGTAGCTATCTTACGAGAGTCGGCTCAATGCCGTACCGAACCAGAGCACTAACAATATTGTTGAAGGACGCTTTCTCAAAAGCTCCCTCTGTATCTAAGAATACATCTAGGGTAGACATTTTATTGTCCAATGATTTCTCTATCTGCTGCACCACAGTGCAAGGCAGATTCTGTAGATCTCTCCGAGATGTATGCATGTTGATTTGTGTGAAGTGGATGCAACTGTAAGGCCACTACTCGAATATGATGGTCACACCGCCGTTCCAATGTTTTTAACAGAAAACTGGTCAAGCTTATTGGCCGAAAATATTTGGCTAGGGCATGGTCAGAACGCCATGGCTTTGATATAAAGACTACTTTTATTTCTTTCCTTTATCGTACTTCCAAGCACTGCGCCCCCTGAATAAAGTCACCAACAGGCCAAGCAGCGCGTCTATGCCCCACTGAAGTAGAGCTGGGATCACACCATCCTGACCCGGCGACTTGAACGGTTCTCTACCACAGCCCAGTCCTCCTCTCTAGGAGGCGAGTTGTGAGGTTCTTGCCATGCCAGTGTGCTGCTAACCACACTGCCTGGAAAGTGGGTGGCCATGAGTATCTCTGCTGTTTCTAGGGAGAGTTCCCGTTTTAATAGTCCTAGTTATTGATTCGCATTCTTACTTAATACTCTCTTTACACGAGCGGCCGTTGTGGCAGATTCGATGGAACCACAGAAATTTCTCCAAGCTCGTCTCTGTCTACAACGTATCTCCCTTTTGTATTGCCTAAGTCTTGCCTAAGTCCTCCCAGTCTTCTACAGATCTGGTGTATTTAGCTTTTTTAGTTTGGTTCTCATCTTAGAGAGGTCTTGACTCCTCCATAGGCAGTATTATTCTCCGATGTAACTTTAAGCGGGCATGATCGCTCGAAAGCGTCCACAATGGACGTCTGTACTCCAACGCCTAGCCGGCAGAGGCTATCAATTTGCAGCCCTCCTAAGGGTCCAGCACTTACAAGTTTATAAAGATTATATTCCCGTAGGACGAGGCTGACGGACAGGTACGTCAGCCTCGTGTTGCAGTATTCATCCTTTTGAACACAGATCCATCTTTGATCTGACATCGATGCCTCATCCGATACGCGCCAGCATTATGTTGCTTGCCAGTGTTGACGAAGCCAGTGTATGTCACCGCGAGGTGACAAACGTCGGTTCGCATCCTCTGTTCAGTGGGTCCAGATTGGTGGGGGAGATGAACTCACTGAGGAGTCTACCTCTATCATTTATGTCACGGCTACCCCACATGATGAGCTTTTGGGTCAAGTGTCTGTTATATCTATGACAGTAATCCACTAGCTCAACCAGAAGACGGGATGGAACTGGTTCGCCACTGGCTAGATAGGCTCAAGCAATCACTACTGATTTTTGCCTCCCGTGTACATCGCATGTTAATTGTACAGTTGTTACATACCTGTCACAGTAGTTTGGTATTAAATGAGCTTTAATATACTTTGGGACGTAGATGCACGTCGTAGCTTTGTCTTCAGTGCCAGAGAAAACAGCACCTTTGACGTTATCCAGGCCAAGGATTCTGGATTTCAGGAAACATAGTTCTTGAATTACATTAAGTGTGTTTGTATGTATATTTTAAATAAAGAGCAAGAAGAATCCCACTCTTACTTCATAATCTATAGTATTCTTATTTCTTACATAGCTTTTGTTTGCGCAATAGATTGATAATACGCAATTGTATTCTATATATGATGTATGTGTGTGACCACCGTATCGGATACATATCTTTCGAATCTAATACTTGATTAGCAGATACAATAAATAATACGGTAAATTTATTCCAGCGTTGTACTACTACGATTATATTTGCAATTAGTGATAGTCGACAAATATTACAAAAAAATATATATTCCTATGATCATTCTGTGAGGTCCTCATTGGTAATAACAGTAATTACTTCAGCCATGTTAATTATCGATAATGCCTACAGTTGTTAGAGCTTAGCAGTTTAGTTATCTAGGAAACTTAACGCCACATGAGAGATAAACAGAATAAAAACGTAGAAAACATATTCAAATCGAATTTAAGCTGGTAGGTACTGCATCAGATATGAATACATCCCACCAACCAACTCCTAGTTCTTTTAAATATCATCTTTTGGCACGTATATAGAGAGGTCAATTACTCTGCTTTTTCACAGTGGTCCACGACCTCCCTCATTGAATCAATTAACCTTTGCGAGGCACCGCATTCGCTAATAAAATATTTCACACACCACAAGTTCACTGCACGCGTGTAAGTACTTCTACCTAGCGCTAAAACCGAATCATAGTAACTTATCTTGGATATTAATTGAAATTGTCGTGAGTTAGTTGGTAGTTTATTTGTCGCCGATGCTATTATTCATTTGACGTATTAAATTACCTTTACCAATTTATATTCTCATCGGCGATTTATGGTCAAACCAGCAAGATTAATATGGCATGATGTAGAAAATGGATAATACATGTTTGCAATAAATTGTTTTACAAACTAATCACTCTTCCCTTTAGATCTCCTAGATCTTAGGAACACGAAGCTACATTTTTGGAACACTGTTTTCTTTTTCTTTCTACATTAGAAATGTTTGGTTGGATTCGCAGTAAGTAAGTAAATAGTAATTTATTTTAAAGACAAGAGTATAAAATATGTCATTATAAAGCATTAAATAAAACAATTAGTAAAACAAATACAGAAAGAAGAAAGGAAAAAAAATAGCAATATATTTACGTTATGCAACTACATTACAATAAAAAAACGCAACTACAGAATAAAGACATTTTGTTTGTAGCCATGTTTTAACGTTTTTTTTTAATTTTCTTAATGGTAAAATTTTCCAATCATTGGGCAAATGATTTTTTATACCTAAGATACTACACTTTTGGCGGTTTCTGATATTGTTACTATGTAAGTTATTATTTTTGTTCGTGAAAATATATTTATGCTTGTGAATATATAAGCTGGATTCCAATATATATTAATCCATAGAGTTAAAATGTTCAATGATTTGAAATAAGTTGACTAACTCCTGCAATGCATCCAACAGCCGACATTTGTTTAAGGTAAACTTTCATCGCTGCGGACGAAGAACTCCACGAAAGAATTCCATACATTAGGTGACTTTGGATTTCATCGTGGTATATAATCTTTAAATTGGGTCATTCAAAAATTGATCTGTTTAGTTCATTTATTAATTGCTGGCAATGAGTATTCCAGTAGTTTAAGGTGGAAGTAAACGTCATTCCTAAAAAGAGCGCTAAATCAATGGACTTTATTTAGCTATTTTTTTTTTTGAATATGAAATAGAATTAATGTATTTAATGATTATTCATTAGCACAAAACCATTTGAATAAATTGTTAAAAATAAAATTTGCTATAGCTTTGACATCCACTTCTTTGTCTGAAACAATGACAGTAATGTCATCTACATAACACACCACTGCGAAATCGCTGACAAAATCATTTATAAACAATGAAAATAGTAGTGGCTCCAAGACTGATCCTTGTGGAACGCCAATACTGGTCGGTAAGCAAAAAGATATTACTTTGTACCTCATATTAGCATTACTAGTGCTTATTTCCACAAATTGAAATCTATTAGATACCTTGCCTCTAGACTCATGGTGTCAAGTTTCTGCAGAAGTATACTATGTTGGATACAGTCAAATGACAGATCGCAAAGTACACCAATAGGATAAGACTTGGTTTCAATATTCTCCAGAATGCAGCTATAAATCTCTAACAGTACAGAAGTTGTAGATTTGCCTAGTCTTAATCCATGTTGTGTTGATGACAGCAAAGTAAATTTATTTATATAATTTTCTATACGACTAAGTATGGCATACTCAAACAGCTTTGACAAGACTGAAGACAAAGTAATCGCCCGATAATTAGTAATACTAAATACTTCACCTTTTTTATGAAAGGGCTTAATTTTAGAGCTTTTAAGTAACTCCGAGAAAACACCCTGTTCGAAAGAGCAATTGATCAGATGCGTAATGGGCTTCACTAATTCATATTTACAAAGTTTAATTGTATTAGCTGGTATGCCATATGGTCCTGATGTAAATTTATTATTAATCTTATCAAATATTTTTAATATTTCAAGTTCTGAAAATGGATATAAATACATGGTACGAGTGTTGATCTTCATGTGCTTAATAAGCATTACAACGTTTGGAATATTTTGACCAGCGGATATAGGTATTTTCTGAAAATATTCGTTGAAAATATTTGCAATAATGGATGGAGAATTGATTTTTTTATTGTCGATTTTGCTTGTTAAATTAGCAAATGAATTGGTGTTATATCAAAATCAGTACTCCGTTGGAGAAACGTTCCGCAGATAACGTGATTTTCATCCTCGTCATAACCGTCCTACCGAGTCGTTTGGTGGCTAAATTGGAGTAAACCGGTTCGATAAAAAATTAGCTGCTAACAACATTAACATCGCTGCTGTGCGTAAGAGTACAAGGGACAATCCAGGCCAGTCAATTTCTCTTCGTATACAAAAACTTAGCGTTTCTCCGACTTCAACTCAAGGCTCATTTTTTGATGAATGAATGCGTGAACAAGCAAAATTTTTGGATTTGGGACGATACCAATCCATAGGAGATACACTAGAATCTAATGCATCCCGATAAAGTCACTGTTTAGCTCAGATTTTGGTCTGGCGAAATCATCAGTCCGTACTTCTTCCAAAACGAAACTGGCATTGTCATAACCCTACACTGGACGATATGGATACTACCTGATGGCTATCTCGCGCGGCGGCGACGTGAACTGGCCACTGAAATTGTGCGTTTTCACGCACGATTTAAAATTTTTTCCTTAGAGCTGTCTTAAGTCGCAGGTCTATGCGAATAAATCGCGAATAATTGATACTCTCAAAATCAATATAAGGAACGCCATCCAGTAAATTCAGTCAGATTTATAAAAATAACTCACCATTATCAATAAAGGCATTTATTATTATTATTTATGCGACAAAGTCATGGAAAATTGAACCTGCCGAATACATGCCCTCAGACAAAGCCGCCGTGGATATTTAAGTGACGTTATATTCCATATTCAGTGCCATAAACCGTTCTTTCAAATAAAAAAAAAAATGACTGGGTATCTCATACATTTACATTCCAAAATCGAGCGTCGTTATTGGACGACCCTTTATAATTAATTTCTTTTAGTTGCAAATATTTGGCTTTCTTTTCCAAGCCTATTGGTATCATCAATGTTTCATTAAATGCTCTACTTCTCTATAGAATTTTATTTTTAATTTTCCGTTTCTTAGATCAAATATAAAACTAAACTCAAAATTTCGTGATGCTGCCATTTTATTTGATACTAATGTATATTCATTAAAACTTTCTCCTTCTTTTTGATCAGGTTTCCCAAAACTGAAACCTTTCAGTCTCGCTGATTCAAAATACGTTTTTGACATATTTTTGATATCTCGAAACGATAATCCTTCTGGCTGCCATAGGCATTACTATAATTGATAATGTCTCATTCACCTGTAGTATGTACTACTAATGTTCTTTTTACTTTCTATCATTTCGTTTACTTCGAAATACAATTTCAATCTTTTAAAATAACGTGCCTGATAAGGGTTTTACTTGAATTATTAAGTTATTTTAATTTTCCAATCTTAGCCATTTTTGTGCTTTCTGTTAATTTTTGCACAAAATTTTGGAATGTGTATTATTAAAAAAAATTTATATGGATACAATTGGAATGTTTCATAAGCTTACAGGAGAATTTTTATTTTTCGCTTTATAGAAGTTTTTAATACGACCGTAGAGGTTTATTGTGGGGTAACTTTCGAAGTGCTCGTTTTACTTCTCTTGTGGGGAGTACCTTATTTCCTTTGAGATAAGCGTTATCGATCTCTAAATTTCTATTTTCATTGCTTGTCTGCTATTATGTCTTCTCTAGAACTATAAACGTTATATCTAAAGAATTGTTATACTCTTTTCGCATAATAGTTATTAATAAACAACTCTGGGACCCAACAATTTCTATAAACAAAGATAAATGCGTTATAAAAAAAATATATATTGTGCTCATTTTCTAGATACACGAGGGTGAGGCATACACTCGCTTATCGAGGGTAAACGGCCCTTTTCAAAACATCCCCATCCATGTATTATTCAAAAATTCACCCTTACTTGTAAGCCCGCAAGCATTCTTCCCAGAATTTCGAACGAAAACTCGTAATTGCAAGATTATTTGTTTCGTTCCTACTGGCAACAACCACGCCCATTTAAAAATATCACATCACGTGTGTTGTATTCGCTTCAATGCTAACAAAAGTGTGGTAAGGCGAAATCAATAGCAAGACACTGATATTGAACAGTTACTGTTCGATTTCTTTCTTATTAGGTATTAAATCCGGTTTCCGTTCACGTATTTTTAGTATACAATGTGTATAAAAGAGAGGAAAAATGTTACGAACGTTATATGGATTTTGTGTACCGGTTTTAATCTAAAATTCTATGTTCGAGTATAATCACAATAAACAAAGAATCCGCGAGCAGTGTATCCGGAACATAATGGAATCGATATTTTCAATTTTGTTCTCTAAGAATTATAGCCGATAGAGCAAGTCTTGGACATCTATTTTTAAATTAACATCGTATTTATACCCATTTTGCACTTAGAATTTCTAAATTCTCTGCGAATTCAACTCCTTATAACCAAATACTCGGAAAACCCACTAAATGTTAAACCCCGTTTGGATTCTGACTTTGCCAGGTGCTAGTAGGGAGCTTTTGGAGTAAGTTTGCAAAATATTAGTCATAGATGGCCAGGCGTTTATTTTTTAGTGCCCGAAATAGTTTAGCGTATAACATATATGGTCAAAAATGAAACGTATCAATAAGTGACTGCTATTGCCTAGAGGCAAAGAGCTCAGCCCCACAACCTCCGCAGCTTATAAATTTAAGTTTCGATGGCGTCATATTTTCTTTATTTTGCCATGTTCAAGTTATAATTGCTAATGATAATAATTATTAACGCAAAAGAACATTTAATTTACACAGATCTCTTGTAATATCATTGCTTAAAATAATATTATTGCTTAATTAGGTACATGTTTCACCATTTCGAAATCCAAAACACTTTTTAACAAAAACTCTCGCTTAATATACTCTATTCCATATAAAGGTTGTAATGGCAAATACAACGTTCAAACGAAGCAATACATAAAAAACAGAATTCAAAACCATAAATTTTCTACTAATTTAACCGTCTTAAAAAACAGGAAATCAAATATAACAAGTTTAATTTTGACAAAACAACAATCATAACTAAAGACTGGATTATGC
Source organism: Cetonia aurata (assembly GCA_949128085.1). Lineage (NCBI taxonomy): Eukaryota > Metazoa > Arthropoda > Insecta > Coleoptera > Scarabaeidae > Cetonia > Cetonia aurata. The sequence continues at coordinate 19,314,564 of OX421883.1, forward strand.
AAAGAAAGTTTTTTCTTCTATCAGAATGCATACGTTTACAAGTTGAAAAGCTCCTTTCAAGAAAACGACTAAGTACTAAAGAACAATATGAACATTTACTAACAATAAATTTTTTCGAAGCGAATCGGGTGATTATTACCGGTAAAGCGAAACCTAACCAAACAACTAGAACATATAGTATATAGGGTTACCAGATAGGTCCTGCAAAAAATTAGTATATGTCCATTTGCATGTTTGCGCTGAACTTATCTGCCGAAAATGAGGGCAAAGTAGGTACTTCACATACGATAGAGGGGTGTCCAAGTGCATTGAAGAAATGATTTATTTTGTGACAAAAACAATTTTCTTTTTCTCGTTTCATCAAGTGTAGTAAAACAAATTTCTTTTTTAAAAAAACGAGAGTAAAAAGGCAGCGTTAAAAAAAAATAAAAAATCATCGTTCCGAGTAAAAAATCAGCATATTTTATAAAAAAAAAAAAAAAACAGTAATTCAATACAAGGGTACAAAAATCAGTAGGTACATCTACATACCTACTGATAAATCACTACGTCTGGTAACTCTAAACATGTAGGTTAACTTTTAAAAACCATCAAACACCATTTTTTTTTTATTATTTCAGGTTAAATTTTGTATTTCACGTTAAATAAACAATTTGTGCTTCTGCTTTCTGCCTTCGTCCAAGAGAAAGATATTCAACAGTCCATCCATTTTAAAATCAAAAAACAGAAATTTGTTTTGTTAAACATCATCTTGTTATGAATTAGCTGTTATTTTCAAACCAATATCAAAATTATAACATTTCTATTATGTATAACAGCAAAGAATATGATACTAACTTAGAATTTACATTCATGGTAACACTTTTTGTTAATTTCCAAGGTTATATGTTAATAATAACATTACTGTTCAGAAGTAGCAGCCACCTAGAGATACGTATACTTTCAATTTGCTCTCCCAAATAACTTAACATTATGTATCATGGTAACATAAACGTTATTTCCTAACAGAGAGGTTACATATAGTACTTGAGCTGATTGTTGGAAAAGATAACTATCTTTGGAATGGTCAATCATAAGTAAAAGAATAATAGTCATATACATACTAATATTGAATGTCTTAAATACTATCTGTGATACTAAACACTACAGTTAGTAATTAATTTCGATGTTGGAAAAATTATTTGGACGGAAACGCTGTTTGGAATAACACCATCAGCTTAGGCAGAAATATACGTTTTACGAATTACGAATGGGATATAATGAAGTAGATAAAAGGAACTATTTCCACGATAAAAAAGCATACACCAACTTTGTCAACTAAATAACTGAAATAGTTAGCTTTCGCTTTTTGCTTATAACCGTGAAATAAACTACAAATCATTGCACAAATTTATTGCAGCTGGCTTTGGCAAACCTCAATAAAACCTGCGCTTTGAACCAAACAATTTATAACAGCAACGTAACATGCTTATTCAATCTATTCACGGTTCACACGGTTGACGATATTTCGGAGTATGTGATCACAACATCGATCGATGAACACCCCTCTGCACCGATTACGTACTCTTGCAAACGAGGGGAGTTCTGCCTTGCCTAACCCATATATTAAAGCTAGTTGCGCTACAGAAATCACTCCCAAACCGTTCGGGACCGATTTCCCATAAGACGCACCCCCTTTGCATTGCCCACCTATTCACGTATGCACGTGTAATTATTGGAATATGCCGGGATTACTCATTGCTAGAGGGGAATGAATCATGCGCAACCCTTCCTTTGCAAGCAATGGCGATATTTGATGCAAGATATTATGGACCAATCAATATCTCCAGTAATTGGGTTTTGGAACCTTTGGTGTAACAATAACTATCACACTGACAAAAGTCAATGCTAGGTTTTTCCACTATCACCAAATAACAATGCACAATCTCTCGACGCGCGTTTCGCTAACCAAGTTAGCATCATCAGGAGATGATTAATAGCCACTATTAATCATCTCCTGATGATGCATTGTTGTTTGGTGATAGTGGAAAAACCTAGCATTGACTTTTGTCAGTGTGATAGTCAATCAATATCTGCAACATTTATGGTACACATGGGATCTTTCTATGTGTGTAAAAGAAAGGAAAATATGGTATGCTTTATTATTATTCATGTTATACTGAGGAAGGAAATTCCATTGCAGCGGAAACAGGGTAATATAATCTTTTGTGTTTGTATATATAAAATTTCCATTAATATAATTAGAATTCCTTTTCCGCTTTTTAAATGCGGATATATCTGCGTATGTGAAAACAATAACCCACGAAGTCACATTTAGTGTGAACAAACGACGCGGAAGTAAGAAGAATTGAATTTCCATGGGAGGCTAATCAAAACAACGATTAGCTTAAAACTGTTGTTTAGGTTATGTAATGACTAATATTTTTTCTTCTATATGCATAGCTATTTTGAAATGTTTTAATGAGTTCTTGTCTCTGCCGGTTCCGTTTTAGATAAATCAGAATGGTAATTACACATAATTGTTCCACAGCATCAAATACTCGAGCAATTTGCATGTGCTTACACATTATATTATACCTATTCATTACAACTTATTTTAAAATATATTGATGGAAACAATTATAATAACATAGGTAGAATAACCCGAGTTCAGATATCTGATCCTTTTTTAAATATTTAAGACCATCATATAGATATTGTGAATTAGCTGAAATTTTATCAATAAGTTTATTTTTCGTGCTGTCCAAGAATATATCAAGTAATACCCTGTTTTATAGATATTTTATTTGCCACAATTATACAGGGTTTTCCACGGTAGCCGTTCGTTAGAAGTTTCCGAGGTTAGAAAAAACCTGGAACTCTGAATTTTTGGAATCCGGGGCTATTCAAGATTCTCTTTCATTTTAAAATATTTTTAGGGTCTTACCACTTCCGGTTATACCGGAAGTCGCCATAAACTTTCTTATTTTAAATGGAACACCCTGTATATTATTTCATTTTTAAATTCCTGAGAAAATTTTATAATGAGTTCTAACAGGTTTCCCTATACCTATTTTCAACTGCTACTTAGATATCTTGATTTTTTTGAAAATTTTGAAAGATGTAGCGTTATTTGCAACACAGTATCTTTTGCCCATTTTCGACTGGTAATAAACACTTCTAGGGTAGATAGATAGATAGATAGATAGATAGATAGATACTTTTATTTCGAACAGCCACAAAAGCATAAGTGGGTTGAAACAAGTCAAAGAAACAATTTACAAGTCAGAAAAAGTGACCAATTGAAATGTACCTATTATATATTAACTGAAGAAAGCGAAGCATTATTAAAAAAAAATTTTTTTTTTTAAATAAAACCTCTATGATTTGGTAATAATAGTTAACACTAAAGCTACAATACAACCAGAGGTAAATATATCTCTTAGCAGCAAACTTAGAAGCTACATCTTGAAATAATCCTCAAATTCATAAGGTTCCAAATTAATTAGCAAATTAAAAGTTTCTTTCTTGAATAATTTCAAGTTATTTATATTTTTAATTCGTTGGGGAAGTTTATTGAAAAACTTTATACTTGAATAGCAAGGACCTTTTTCAAATAAAGACATGGTGTGCAACGGGTAATTATAATTTGTTTGAAATCTTGTATTATGACAATGGTCTGGCAGAAGATGTTCGTATTTTTCTTTATATTTGAAATTAAAAATTAAGCACTCATAAATATACAGCGCAACAACTGTAAGTAACCTATTAGTTTTGAATTTCCCACGACACGATTCCTTCAAAGGGAGGCCAAAAATTGTACGTAAAACTTGTTTTTGAATTCGAAACATTCTAATATAATACCTGAAGCATTGCCCCATAACAGGATAGCAAATTTCAGTCTTGATATAAAAACTGCGTAGTATATAGTAATTAATACATGTTTTTCACAATATTTACTTAGAATTCTTATGCAATAGCTGAGTTGATTTAATTTTTTTACCAATATGTCCAGATAGGAGCTCCAATTTAGATGTTCATCCATAGTGAGACCCAAAAAGGTTACTGACTCACTTGGAGATAAATTGTCATATCTCTTAAAACTGTCAATTTCTATATTAGATTTTTTTGTATGAAATATTATAATTCTAGTCTTGGTTATGTTTAGTAATTGATCGTTTTCAAAACTCCATTGTCTTATTCTCTGCAATATTTCTTCTGCTTGAGCTTTTAAAGTAATTAAATCTTTTGACGTTGCAAGTAATGCATTGTCGTCTGCATAATTAATATGTGTATGCAAAGTATTAATTAACATGTTGCACAGATCAATGATATAAATATTATATAAAAGAGGACCTAATACGCTACCCTGTGGCAAACCTCTTTCAACTAACTTTGGAACGGACTTGATTATATTTCCATCTAAGTTCACTTTTACAAATTGCTTTCTACCCTTCAAGTATGATTCCATCCATTTCAAAGTTATGTCTCTTACACCATAGCTTTTTAATTTAAGTAATAACTTATCATGACTTATGCAATCATAAGCTCTCGAGAAGTCCAGGAAAACCCCTAGGGGAATGCTACCATCCTCCAGAGCCTGATAAATTGCATCAAGGTAGTCAAACAGGGCGGTTTCAATAGATCTACCCTTCATAAAACCATGCTGGTTTGCATGGAATAAATTGTTCTCATTGAAAAAGGCAATAATTCGATAGCTTATAATTTTTTCGAAAATTTTTGAGAAACAAGAGAGAATGCTAATTGGTCTGTAGTTCTCTATCAAACGGTCATCACCCTCTTTGAAAATTGGAACAACTACTGCAACTTTTAAACGTTCCGGAAATATTCCGAAGATTAGCGAATTATTAATTATCTTTACCAAAGGCTTTACTATTACATGTATGCATTGTTTCAAAAGTGAAGTAGTGACTTCATCATTACCAGGACAACTATTATTCTTAAAATTACTAACAATATTAATGATTTCCTCCTCATTAGTTAATTCTAATGTTAAAGCTTCATTAACATTAACTAAACTGTGACTAAAAGGTACTTGTGGAATGTCTTTACATAGCTTAGTTCCAATATTTACAAAATGCTCGTTAATCGCATGGATGGAAGCACAAGAATGACACTTTCGAAATCCACATTGACAATCGATTTGTCGCATACAGGGTGTCCAAAACTGCATGACCAATTACAAAATCTTCAAAGCTGAAAAAGTTATTTTTTTCAAATGGAACACCCTGTATATTATTGGATGATCAGATGCAGAATTTAATTCTGCATCGATTCGCTATGACTTTCCCTATACCTATTTACAACGGTTATCTTGTTATGTCAATATTTTCTGTTTAAGTAATATTTTTCGAAAACACGAAAATCTAAAAACTGTCACTTATGATGAACATATTAATAACGATACCATCTCCCGTTGTTGCTGCATTAAAGATTTGGAGGTCACCTTTGATTCTGAACTCGCCCATAATGAGCACATTTCTGCTATCGTGTCACAGTTTTTTAAAATTTTGGGATTTATTATCAGAACCAGTAAATACTTCACATTTGTTGAGAGTATACATCTAATTATACAAGAAATGGATCTCGCTAATTGCTAAATAACTTAATGCGTAAATTAATTTAATACGTCCAAACTTCTAATTTATCGCCCTGAGACTTAATCTGCATTAACTTCACTAATCAAAACCCAGGTGTTTAGGATCAAAATTTGAACGACACCCGAAAACATATTGAAGACCTAATTTTCTAATTATAGCACACATGAATTGTTCGCAATTCTAACCGTGCAAACAACTCATCGGATTTACGCGCTAGAATCGTTTTAAGTGTTACACGTCTAAATTTAGTCGCTGCTTTATGGAAATCCCAATAAAAGTGAGCTGTTTTCAATTGTCCAAACACAAACCAGTAACGAACATAGATAGGTACTACAGAGAGGGACGCCACAAATATGCATGCTTCGGCATTTGTAAACATGTGCAGGGTGTGTCCATTTTTTATATTGTCCCTAGCAAATAAGGTTTGTGTGTGAACGAAAATTACAATTTTTGTTGGAATATAATATGGATTGTCACAGTCTAAGTTCCATTCGTGTACTGAATCTCGTACAATCAGATGTAGCGCTGGTTCACTACACGCCGTCACTAACCATCCAAAATTTATTTATGATACTATAACAATGTTTCGTTGCAATTTTCTTTTCAATTTAAATAATAGCACTAGCGCATGCGCATAATATTTGGTGTTTAAAGATTTCGGCACACTGTCGCGAACTATGTTGTTTTCAAAGCAAGACTTTGGACTAAATAGCAAAGACTTCATGTTTTAGTTCCATGCGTATTATTTTAATAATTGGAATAGTAGAAAGCTGTAATTTTTCTCTATAATACTTCCAAGAAGCTTGTTTTATGAATATTATAATATATATATACAGGCTGTCTCTGAAATAAGAGTACAAAATATTAAAAATGGGAAACCCAAATTATACTGAATAAGTATCCAAAAATTCGTACGCCAATTGCAATATCGAATATACAATTAAAAACTCATTGAAACGTCACGAATGTGCCGCCCATGGATCCACTATCTGTGTTTATACTATATCTTAAGGTCATTTGTAAATACAGCTGTGATATACAGATAATCATTGTATGCAGCTGATACGAGTCAACGACTCCAATATTATTACGTACGCGAAATTTAAAGCAAATTTCAAAGAAGATATTGAAAGTAAAATGTGGAATCTATTAATGAATAACTCTATTCACTTGTGCGTAATCTGATCAATGACAGCTGTCTGAAATAAACATCATTGTTAAAAGTTGATATTTGATGTGACGAAGGTAATGTGCGTAATTATTTCTTTTTTTCTCTTTCATAATCAATTGTTGGTTCTGAAAAGAACCGATTTGCAAACCGGCGAAACAGGAGAAGTGTTAAATAAAATGTTCGAATGTACTTACACCTGCATTTCTGTTCACAATATCCAGCAATTCTTCTTCGGCTCGTAAAATTCGACGTGGTCTTTCACGTCCGCGACCTTCGTAATTTGGTAGCAATCGACCAGTTTGTCTTAATCTAAACACGGTATCCTTTATACACGTGTAAGACGGGGTTCTACGATTGGGGTATCGCTGCCGGTAGATACGTAGAGTTCTTCGACAACTTCCTCCTGCTTCGCCGTAGACATAAATCATATCGAACAACTCGCGTGTGGTAAAAGCCATATCCGATGTGTTCATGCGTAAGGATCCAGACAGACTGAGACTCAGAGCGTAGTTATACGTCGCGTGTTGCCTGCCCTACCTTCGTTGGTTAGAAGTGTAGTGTCTCAAATACCAGTGGCGTGACGGATATTTAATAAATATCTTTGCCATTTTTTTCCTCACGTATGCGTGGGAATTTTGGAAAAATTAATTTAGATAAAAGGTGTAATAAAATTAGGGCTTCCCATTTTTAATACGTTGTACTCTTATTTCAGGGACACCCTGTATATATTGCTACGAAACTTCTAGATTATTCTTTAATATTTTATTAAATTTTTTTAAATTAAATTAACACTGTTTTATTAACATTACATACAGTCAGCGTCAATATTAAATATCATTTACTCCACAGATATGCTACGCCTCAATTGTTAGATGCCACTATATCACACAAGTACATGAAATCTACCCCTCCACCTGTTTTTGAGTACACCGCAAACCAATCGGATGATTATTATCTTCAGTCCACCCCGCTACGTGCTAGAGATGCTGTCGCACCAGTAAGCCCCCGATTAACTAGCTTTAATATACCTGATATACACTTTGTAATTTTACTGAAGCTGTATTAGTTATTCGTTCATGATGTTCTTATATTATAGTGAATAAAAAACAATGTTATTATTACAAAATTTATTTATTTCGAGTTAATTAAAAGTGATGATCAAAGAAATGAATCTTTTAATGATTCTCTCAGTGTAAGTAAGTTCTTTACTATTTGAATTGTACAAAAATAAGATTTCTAGAATCTTAATCCAAACTAATAACTCAATATATCTCGTTTAAATATCAAAATAGAAATTCAAATCCCCCGCTAAATTCCCGTAATAAAATCAAATACATCAAATAATGCCAACTCAAACCTCCCACAGCACCATACGTTTTGCTTACATACAAAAATCCCTAGAATCACTGTTATCATCTGATAACGTAACCTAACATTCCCTTTACGCTATTAACGCCGGTTATAAATTCAAAAAATGAATAATCTCTTACTTCAAGTACGAAAAACTGCTCTCTAATACTCCAAATACTAATTCCAACGCCGCAACAATCTTTTCAGCTCCCAATTAGTGTTCCAATGATGTTACAGCGAATAAGCTCAAACGAAACTCTTCAATAGGCCCCACACTCTCATACTTGTACGTAAATTTCAAGTTAAAATGACTCTTATAGTGATTTAAATTTTTATAATTTCTAGATGTTATTCGAAAATACAACCAACTCAGGAAAATATCGAAAAAGATTGTTTTCAACAACTTTTATATATCCTAGGCAGAAAGGAGCCCAGCAACGATGAAAGAATATCGTTTCCAACGATACGAAACCTTAAATCGACCCACGTTCGAACGATCAGCGAAGGAACTTTATACCTAAAAATCCATGGAAACGTGCCCTTTTTAATTAGATACGATATAGTGCGTGTTTAGTTTAGATTTTTACAATTTGTTTACAAAATAGATAAATACATAAATCGTAATACAATGATATATAATTTAGTACTTTACGTATGTTGCTGTAAGTTGTAGAGGTTAGGTTTTTGATGATATCATAGCAATATATATATAATTATAATATATACGAGAAAATAAAAAAAAAACTATTCTTAAAATAAAATTCCTTAAAACGTTATTATTTCTTTCAATAAAAAAGCAGTAGAATTTCAAGTTTTAAATCACAAATTTCAGTGTCTTTCAAAATGTGGTGAAATGTGCAATACCATAATATATGTTTATACAGGGTGTCTCTGAAATAAGAGTACAAAATATTAAAAATGGGAAACCCAAATTATACTGAATAAGTATCCAAAAATTCGTACGCCAATTGCAATATCGAATATACAATTAAAAACTCATTGAAACGTCACGAATGTGCCGCCCATGGATCCACTATCTGTGTTTATACTATATCTTAAGGTCATTTGTAAATACAGCTGTGATATACAGATAATCATTGTATGCAGCTGATACGAGTCAATGACTCCAATATTATTACGTACGCGAAATTTAAAGCAAATTTCAAAGAAGATATTGAAAGTAAAATGTGGAATCTATTAATGAATAACTCTATTCACTTGTGCGTAATCTGATCAATGACAGCTGTCTGAAATAAATATCATTGTTAAAAGTTGATATTTGATGTGACGAAAGTAATGTGCGTAATTATTTTTTTTTTTCTCTTTCATAATCAATTGTTGGTTCTGAAAAGAACCGATTTGCAAACCGGCGAAACAGGAGAAGTGTTAAATAAAATGTTCGAAGTGTCCTCCTTCAGCTAGCAAACATGCATCTATACGACGTAAATAGTTCTCACGAACCCGTTGAAAAGGTGCTTCTTGTCTAATGCGCTGTGCTGCATTAAAAATTCTTTGACGTAGGTCTTCTGCAGTTTCGATATCACCAGCACTGTAGACAAGAGTTTTCATGTAACCCCACAAAAAAAAATCCAGTGGATTTAAATCTGGACTGCGAGGAGGCCACGCAGTGGGACCTCCTCGTCCAATCCATCTGGGATATGTTACATTTAAAAACGCACGTACCCTTCGGGAAAAATGTGCTGGCGCTCCGTCGTGCATAAACCACATCCTTCTGCGTATGTCAAGCGGCACATCGTCCAGAAAGTCCGGCAAAACGTTGTCTAAGAAATTTAAATAAGTTTCCGCATTGAGCCGCTGAGGCAGCACATACGGCCCTAGGAGAGAGTCACCTATAATACCTGCCCAGACGTTGACCGAAAAGCGATGCTGAAACCGATGTTGTCGGGTCACTTGCGGATTAGCATCTGTCCAATGCTGAGTATTATGGAGGTTCATAATACCATTTCTGGTAAAACAGCATTCATCTGTGAACAAAACGTTTGCAGAAAAGTTAACATTTTCTGCTAGACGTTCACGACACCAGGTGCAAAATCGAATTCGCGGAGGACCATCATTTTCAGTAAGTTCCTGCACACGTTGAATGTGATACGGGTGTAACAAGTTTCTTCGAAAAATGCGGTGTGCCGTACTGCGTGACACCCCCACTTGCCCTGCAGCATCACGTGTACTTACACCTGCATTTCTGTTCACAATATCCAGCAATTCTTCTTCGGCTCGTAAAATTCGACGTGGTCTTTCACGTCCGCGACCTTCGTAATTTGGTAGCAATCGACCAGTTTCTCTTAATCTAAACACGGTATCCTTTATACACGTGTAAGACGGGGTTCTACGATTGGGGTATCGCTGCCGGTAGATACGTAGAGTTCTTCGACAACTTCCTCCTGCTTCGCCGTAGACATAAATCATATCGAACAACTCGCGTGTGGTAAAAGCCATATCCGATGTGCTGTGACGACAAACGATGTGTTGAAATAATTCAGAGAAGCAGAAGAAAGAAAACCGGCGACACAGAAATGTAAACACACAATCAAAGAAAAAGAAAAAACACCATTAAACCAAAGAAAACAGAAAACCAAAAAAAGAATGATGGAAAAGTGAGATAGGTATCCATGATAGTGACGAAGATCTCTGGAACGTAATATTAGACAAAATAAAGAAAAAGATACCTCAGAATTATCAAAATGAAAATTTATATTGATTTATTTTAAGAGTTAAACGAAAAGTCACCGTATTTCAATGTTTGTGTGGTCGAAGATTTTGAATCAGCAGAACTAAAAATCATTGGTGAAAGTCCTAGAACTCTTCAAAACATAATTGCAAACTTAGCTTTGAATCATATAAGTTTATGTCAAAGCTAGTGGTAAAAAATTTGCACATATCAGCCCATTGTTTAGTGTTGCTTTGCTTCGATAACTCGCTTAATTGTTGAAATGATAAATTATGTACTGTGTAATACTATGTTACTACTAAAACCATGTGACGACTCGTCTTGAACTTGAACTTGACAATACTACTAACCTTTCATAAAAACAAAAAAACAAAAGTAACTGATAGAAACAACAAGTATAGAAACTTAAATATTATTTTATAATGATGGCAAACACCCCTAATAGTTAGCGTTACAATTTTTGGTTAATAAATTTCGGGTTCACATTTACTCCGACGTACCAACGACAATTGAAGAGCAACAGAGCATTCAAAATCTCCACTTTTCCTAATTTTACAGGAGAAGACTAAAACATGTTAGTACGTTACTTTGATTTGTAGAGGATTTGGTTTTTTCGTACAAGGTTGTTTAGTATAGTTTGCAACATTATTGTAAAACTTATTTTTGTTTGACTATATTTCTTGGCTTAAAACCTAAAATTAAGCGCTAGTTTCATTTTAGATATGTTGAATTTTGACTGGAATTTATGGATTTGTTTTAGTAAATCCACCAGGATCCCTCCTAAAAATTCCAGTAACATCTGGGGGAAAATCACCAAAACTTGGGTAATTTTCCGTTTTTTAATAAAATTACCTATACTGTTAGAAATTTCCCACATATCGACCAATATTTTTCATTTGTAGGTAAAAGTGCTACGTAAAAATGTAATATTACTAAAATTTTTATGCTTTCCCAGGGATTGTTACTAAATTACTTGGTGTTCAATTTTATGAGTTCAATTTGTAGATAGATAGCATATAGCACGCACGGAAGTGGCGAACCACGATCACTCGTTTTGTCTTATCTGTAGGCATATTTAGGTAAGTGACTAATTTAAAATAAATCTAGTAGTTAAATAATACATTCTTACTACTGAGGGCTGCATTTTCATAATTTACAAACGTTGAAACATATAGGATTGTGCATATACAAACACCCAATACACCTAATTGTGTGCCAAAACACACATTAATTTGCCTCGACAGGGTATATAAAATATATTTGTAGTTTGTGTATTACCGTACTGTTAAAGTAAATGGTTATAGATATTGTTTATTGCAGTCACATTGCTATGCTGAAGTAGAGGTTATGAATGTATTATTCAACTTGTCTATTTATACACTCTAACGAAGATTTGGTAAAATTCGTGTACGGTTTCGGGGCAATTATGTTACCCCGAAACCGTAAAAATATTTTACTTGTGCGAGTAAAACTACTTTGATATAAAAATACACCAAGGAAATTTACTACTAGTGTATGAAAATTACTAAGTAAAATGAAATTTACTGGGTAAATTTCTTACGATAAAAAATGTCCCTAGTAAAAATCGTTAGGTAAGAATTTTCCTACTTATAAACTTCATTAGTATCGGAAAAATATCTACACGTAGTAAACGTCATCGGTAAATTGCAAATTTTATTTTTATTCCTATACAAAATTCCTTTATGTATGTTTAGGAATTTTCCTAAATACATAGTAAAGCTCCATATGAAATTTCCATGCTAAACTACTTACTAGGACCTTTTTTATCGTAAGAAATTTACCCAGTAAATTTCATTTTACTTAGTAACTTTCATACACTAGAAGTAAATTTCCTTGCTGAATTTTTACATCAAAGTAATTTTACTTGCACAAGTAAAATACCTGTACGGTTTCGGGGTAATATAATCGCTCCGAAACCGTACAGGAATTTTACCAAATCCTCGTTATAGTACAGGACCTGAGCCCCAGTTGACTGGAAATGATGTGCAACTCAATTTTGCCTCACTGTGGAGATGTTGAGTTTTGACTGAATGCTCCTCAATTATGGACACAATATATATTAATACATTTTTTTTTCTTAAAAGAGGTCGACTTTTCATGTAAAACTGCATCCAATCTTTAAAGAAGAAAACATGTATTACTTATACTTAAACCTATACATTTAAAGAAACTTTATTTAAGCTCAAAAACAAATTATAATTTTAGAAGCGTACAAACCGTTTCCAGTTTACCCCAATCAACCCTATTATATCTTTGTAAGCTACGTAATCATTAAACAGCAAAAAAAACTGAGTGAAGCTATAAGAGAACATTTCTACATTTTAATAATATCTAGAAGGTTATTATATGTATGTCGATGCAAAGTATACTTCGCATTTGTTTACCTTATAATGATTCTTGCTTAACTTGTCGAAAATAAATTTATTTTAGTTTAAGATTTAAATGATGAATAAAGATAGTTGCGTCAGCCAAAGTAAGACAATAACAGCTTTACGCAATTCGCAGACTTGAACCAGATTTACTGGAAAATCAAAGATCCTAAAGTTCTGATAAAAAAATATATTTTTTACGATACAAAAGAATCACAAAACACGTATAATATCCCACATTTGGGATGAGAAATGATGTAGATTTATAAAAAAAAATAAAGCCGACAAAAGGCTATATTTGATTGTCCGCTTTTTCTATCGTCTTTCAGCGGATACAATAGCATTAACAGAAATCTGGGGGTAGATTCCGCAAGCCAGAATCGGTAGGCAGTCGGTAAAACCGGACCAGTTCTCGAGAATCGATCGAATAGATAGGAGGGAGATCCGCTATTCCGATTAAGGAATTATTTTGTTACATATGACCGACCACCGCGTCATTGTGTTTACATATATAATAGGGCATGCACAATCGGTCGTTCCCAATGGCTAGTATTGAATGCAAGTATATTCGTCCTATCCACCCTATTCAGGATAAGAGAAAATGGTTAAATCGAAGACCACACCGAATCAATGAAGGACGGTTTCATTTTTTATAATTCCTATTGTTTGACTATATGTAAGTTAAGGGACAGCTGATTATACACAGACAGCAACGAAGAGCACTATCCAAAGTAAACGTCCACGTCGTGGGAATTTTTTTTTAACATAAAAGTTTTTGAAATGATGTATGTGATATTGAAACGGTGTAATTGTGTAAGTGGAATGAAACGCCCAGTTCAGCAATACTTTTTCTCTATTCTGTAATATTTTTACACAAAGCAACGTTTGCGTAGTAAAACCACCTTGCTTCTTCAAACCTAAAAAAAGAAAAATTAAGTCAAATACAAAATTTAAAACGGAAAGGCTACAGATACATGTGGTCAATTGCGCATTTAAAAGTGAAGAAACTAGAAACAAATTCAAATGCACAACGTACAACATATAAATAAAATTATGAAAACAGGAAAATGTTTGCTACATACATTATAATATTATATAAACTTCATTGTAACCTATTTATACACAAAAATCTTTTAAATTTTAATTAAATTTTTATTTAAGTAAACACTGTTTTTATTCTCCACTCAGCGTCATCTATTATACTCTCATTAATTCCAAAGATATGCTAGATCTCAAATGTTAGAGGGCATGAAAGGTAAATTTGTCCCCACCACAGGGTTTTAAGTACACCGCAAACGAATAGGATAAACATATATAATATTACAATTTTCAGTTGCCCTCGGGACGCGGGAGCATAACGTCAGTCCACTGAACCACTAATTATTGTATTAATATAGCTTATAACATTTAAGTATCTTTAATGTGACTGTAGTAGTTATTAGTTCGTGATGTTCTTGCACCACATTGAATAGAAGAAACGACAATTCAGTGTAGTTAAATAAATTTGATGAACAAAGATATTAATCTTCTAAAGATTCCCTCAGGGTAAGTAAGTTCTTTACTATCTTGGATATACAATAATAAGATTTCTATAATCTTAATCCAAACTAAAAACTCGTATTTCTCGTTTTTAATATCATAAATAAAATTCAAATCTCCCGCTAAATTCCCGTCATAACATCAAGTATCTCTAGATCAAGGCCAACTTAAACCGCCCGTGAAATTAACCCACAGAATCAAATACAACCTTGCATAACCAAATTTACTAGATTCACAGTTATCATTCAAATAAATATAACCTCAAAATCCTTTATGCATTATATACCGGTTATAATTTCAAACGATGATAAAATCGCTTACTTCAGGTACGAAAACTGCTCTAGTATAATCCAAATAATAATTCCAAATTCAAAACAATCATTTCAGCTTCCAAATGGTGTTCCAACGATCTCACAGCAAACTGCCTCGAATGTTGTTCTTCAAAACCCTAGGATTAGACGAAAGGCCACCACAAATCTCGAAATAACTGCATTTCCATCATCTTAGCACTCTACACGTAATACTCTCATTCTTGTAAGTAAATTTGAAAACTTTATGGACTTAAATTGTGATAGATATTACAAAATTCTAGATAAATATACGAAAAACAACCACACTCCGGAAAAACCGAAAAAGAAGTCCCCCACATTTGTTTTCAACAAACTCAATATCTCCTAGACAAAAGGACCCCGGCAACGATCATAGAAATCGTTTCCAACGATACGACAGCATAAAAAATCCCTCGTCAAACATTAATCGAAAGACATAGACATGCCTAAAATCCATGGTTACAAGCATTAATTGAATTAGATACGAAATAAGTAGTTCCGAAAAATTTATGCAGTTAGAGCATAAATGCTGGACTGAAGTGTGCCGCTCCCATGAAATATGACTTACCATCTCTTCTAATGTCAAACCAATCCATATGATTACAATAACAATGACAGGAACGCCAATGAACAAATGTAATAAAAAAAATATACAATTCTTTTTTATTTCTCGAAATAGAATAAGTAGATGATTTCGGTATATCATACTTATAATTAGTAATAATAACGCGTGTTTGAGACTTACTTAAGTCTATTGCTTCTTTTTGTTTCACAAATAGTGTATTATTTTGGTTTTTCTTTGTTTACTATAAGTTCTTGTGAGTATCTAATATACTGTTAAGATAGTCTTTGTTCTGTGTACACCACTCCAGTTGTAAATCTACCAAGAGTGTGCGTTACGCTACCCAAGGAGGCAAGCAATAATCCCGTGAATGATGAACTACTCGTAAGATTGAGGTTACCAGCATGAACACTTCTCAACACTATGGAGAGTGCAAGCTAGGGCCGTAAACTGTAGGAGGATGGCAACTCAAAGGAGCAATGAGATCAAAGCACCGAGTCCGTGACCGTTCCTGACTGCATATACTATTGGTCACGTAACAATTTATCACCATTTATTCTGTACAACCAATTGTAAGCAGACTCTCTGAAAAGAAACTCCTCCCAGGAGTCTCTACAGGAGATCTTATCAATAAATATTGTTAAGTGGAAACCAAGTGGAACTCACTAGAGATATTTATAAAGTAGATGCAATTATTATTACATATTAATGTACTTGGGTACCTTGCCCAACGATTGTTCAATACTCCGCTGCTCAGTCACGTGCCCTAGTTTGTGACAATACTTTAATAAGTAAGCGGTCGGGTGGAAGTTGTTTATGAAACAATGCATTTAGTGGAATTTATCAAGCTGTTGCTTAAAAGACACCGACTGCTTCTTGCAGAAACCAGCACTTTTTACCAATGTCTTGGGCCGCAAATACATTTGTACGGGTTCAGTTTTTACCTAACGATGCTATGCCACTGAAAGGAAAAGCCTTACATTATATATTTACGCTGGAGATTAGTATATTATTTATTGTCCTGTAGAACAATGTATGTTGTTTCATTAAATTGGCTTGCTTAAAAATTACAAAAGAAGAATCATGCTTTAGCCGCTAAAGCATGATTCTTTAGCGGATGGACGTAAAGAAAACTTGAAAAATAATAATTCTTTACTCAAAAATAGTTTCCACTCTTGCTGAAAGAACAATTGTAGGGACTGCCCATAAACATATTTCGGTTTTATTTTCAAGTAAAATAGGTTTGCTAATTACCAACTGGTTAAAGTCAGAAGTCAGTCCAGTTCGCATGTTAAATAATTTACAATTGCCTTGGTAGTAATCCAAATGGAAGGGCCATTAACAGTTCTAATAACAATCTTCGTAACTAATATATTAACTTCTAACGTTAAAGAATTTTAAAAACAGTCTTGTAATCGTGAAACTGTCAATTAAAAAACTATTATGCTTTATTATAATCAGGTGAGTCTTGGAAAGTAATTTAGCCGTATTTTGTTCTTTTTAATAAAAAAGAAAGATTTTTATCAAGATCGACATACTAAACAATTTTATTCTTCATCATATTTCACTCGCTTTTCAATGAAATAACAACCTTAATGTTATGCTCCTTTTAATAATTAGCCATAAATAAGTAAATAAGGACCAACAGCGGTAGACCAGTTTTGCAACTTAAGGAGTGCATATAGCTTTTAATATCGCCATACCGATGTTCATTCTCATAATGCAACCGCAACAAGCATCGCTTAAAATGTTTCGTATTTCGGTCCGTCATCTGCGCTGGCTCTCTCGTACATACAACAACCATTGAAATGCAAATGAAATGCAAAACTAGTGCGTCGTCCTTCCCCTCGCACGGACGGTATGTTAATACTGTTTCCTTTATGAACCGCTGTCGGGTATATGTTAATTCGGGGAATGGCGGTGGTTCACGTCGCGAATTTAACGAATGAAAAATATTAATGTGATTCGGGTATAAATGCATAAACCGACGCGCGCAATTGTCAACTCGAACGGGCCAATTTGTATATTAGCCTCACCTCACTAAGTATTTCGTGGGATATCCAATTTATCCAAACTGCCAGGTAAGAATCAGAGATGTCACTATGACATGGTATAATTTATTTATAAGGTAGGAGGTAATAACGCAGCTTACCCAAACTGTTCGATAAAAGGAACTGGAATTATTTTCATAAAATAAAATGTTTTTCTACAATTCTATATTATTTCTATAGTTTCGCTCCTACTTATTTTTTTTTCCTTTCTAACTCACTACTTCAAACAATTCTAGTTTGACTATTCATTCAGCAATACATATATCTGGTTGGTGAGTTTGGGTGAGTAGATTAAGATAGCATGGTCTACTGTGGCCCATAGGGCCTATTGTAGGACAGACGTTGTAGTATTTTATTCGATTTGATCATTTTCGGGTTTTGCAGGAAATGCTTCCAAAACATCACAACAACAACAAACATCTAATTCTTGTATCAACTTAATAGTGTTAGGTGATTGCTCCTTTGTATCCTCATTTTCTAAAAAAAAAGCAGGCATTCAGTTACAATAGTTACTAAGTATTTTCTGAATCTACAGTAAAAAAAAAAACAAACAATTATTTTAACACTTTTCAGTTGTTCGAGTCAAGTTCGAGTAGTTTCTTAACTCATTTCTTAACTCATTGACATGGAAAAATAAAAATCGGAAAAATGCACTATTTTACATGTACAAAACCAGAACAATTATTTAAGCATTGCAGTGTTTTTTTTTTGTTTTACGTAAGGTTGATTTCCTGTTTAGCTACCATATAATAACCATTTCCTTAAATGAGGCAGTATCCTGGTATCCAAAATGTTTTACCATTCCTAAAACAATGTATCTTAATCCTTGAACGGGATAATTAATAATGGGTATTGACTAGTTCATAATTCATGATGTTTAGTCTTCTAAATTTTAATGTGTCGCATTTATTTCTTATACAATTCCACCAACTACATTATTTACATTTTAAAAACTCTAATATAGAAAATATTGACAAATTACGAAACTTTGACGTAGATCTGAAGATGGCCAATAATGGGTGAAACATGTAATCTGATTCTAAATAAATCACATTTTCTGAACGGTTCAAGAATCCTTCTTTCAATACTCACAATTTCTAAAACAGTTTCAAGTTGCATTTATGCGCCCTTAATACTTACTAAGCAGCGTTTCCTGAAAATGAAATCTCAGTGGCTTCAGTCAGAAAAGTTGTTTTACTTCCCAAGGTGGTATTTTCTGATTGCGGCAGGCTATTCCTGTATCAACACTTTGCTTAAGGTCAGTTATGTGCCAGTTTGCTTTGGTATAGCTGGAAATTAACTTCTTAAAAAAAAAATAAAGGCTGCAGAAGGGTTGTCAACGATTGTACATCATATGTTCTATGTATACACTTATTTACAAAAGGGTAGATACCAATAAATCATATTTATATATTATATATATTATTTTCATATGGTGTTAAATGCTTTAGAAAGATCTGTGTACATTACATCTATCTGACCTTGACTGGCTAGGGTCTCGCTTATATATTGTGTGATGGTAATTAGATTTGTCACAGTAGATCTTCCTGGTATAAATCCGTGCTTGAAGCCCCAGATAGGCGACTTCACCTTGTGATAAATTTGGGAGTAAATAACAACAATATAAAACGTGGATAACTTCCTGTAATTTACCGGTGTTTTTATTGTTGCTTAATTGTTATTATCAAAAAATCAACATAAAAAGATTCACTTCTGCACAGAGAGTCGAGTTGTCAAAATGCAGTGGTACCAATCCATATCTACCAACTGTTTCGTCACATCATACTTTTTCAAATACAATTTTCTAAGCATCTCAGTAAAAAAAATCTAATACAAATACCGTGCGTTAGGTGATTTATAGCGCTCCAACTCTTTCAGGTACTCTAATGTAAATAACTATTAAAAAAAGAAGAAACGTAACAAGGAAGTGGAGTTAGCCGAGGGAAAATAAGTATGCAATGGATCAAGCGCAATATATCTACAAAAAGGAAACCAACACCAGCAGATTCATTATGGCTGTCGAAAATCACTGCGAGACTTATCAAAGAATTGCAATTTGTTAAAAAGGCGATGATCTATAACGATTTCTCTTCTAAGCTTTCCCCTTAAAACACAAAAAAAAAACAACCGAAAGATTTAGAAAATCCCTGCGGCAGTTGCAATACGGTTTAAATTGGACAGACGAAAGAGCAATCGGACTTGAATTTACGCAAAACATAGCACATTATCGTTATGGTAAACTTGTATTATTGAGTATGACATAACACATAAATTATGCTAGGCGGAGAATTAAAATAGAAAACCCTGAACTAATCAAAAATATAAGTTCAACGATAGAACTGCACATATGTGAAGCCATATAAAGGGTTTTCCAATAAGAGGTGTTATTTTGATATTCAAAGAAAAATGCCGTTTTTTAATATAAATGTTCGCATGTTTATTTCATTATAAAGAGGAACGTATGCCGTTAATAGTGGAAAATAACATCAGACAAATGACCACCGCGACCACGCCTACAGGACCATATCCTTTTCATGAAATTTTCCATAACCAAATCGCAAAGTGGCTGCCCTATGTTCTCGATAGCCTCACGAATTCCATCTTTGAGGTCTTGAATCGACGCTGGGCTGTTGGCGTAGACCTTCTCCTTCACGTGGCCCCAAAGGAAGAAGTCGCAAGGTGTTAAATCACAAGATCTCGGTGGCCAATTGTGATCACCTCTTCGAGAGATAACACGGTCCGGAAACTTTTCCCGTAAAAGATCAATGGTTTCGTTGCTTGTGTGGCACGTAGCGCCGTCTTGTTGAAAGTAAACGTTGTCCAGATCAATACCATCCAATTCCGGCCATAAAAAATCATTAATCATCTCTCGATAGCGCAATCCAGTCACCGTAACTGTTGCTCCAGCCTCATTTTCGAAAAAGTAAGGTCCAATGACTCCGCCGGACCATAAACCGCACCAAACAGTCACACGTTGAGGATAGAGAGGTTTTTCAACAATAACTCTTGGGTTTTCCGAGCCCCAGATGCGACAATTTTGCTTGTTGACGAAGCCACCGAGGTGGAAATGGGCCTCATCACTAAAGATGATTTTTCGACGGAATTCCGGATCATTTTCATGCATTTCAACGACCCAATCAGCAAAGACACGACGTTGTTGATGATCGGCCGGCTTGAGTTCTTGTGTTAACTGAACTTTATAAGCCTTAAGACCCAAATCTTTTTGCAAAATACGGTGTAATGACGTTTGTGGAATGCGTAATTCCAAAGAACGACGAGGAATGGACAAACCTGGGTTTTCTTCAACACTTTCGGCTACAGCAGCAATATTCTCGGCTGTTCTTAAGCGACGTGCACGGGTTTTATTCTTCACATCACGAAGTTGTCCCGACAGCTCGAATTTTTCCACCAATTTCTGTATTGCGGTCCGACAAGGTGCTTCACGACGACCCAAAAATGTTCGAGTTTTACGAACCGTCTCTGCCAAATTTTCACCATTTGTATAGTGAATTTTAATAATTTCAATGCGTTGTTGAAGCGTGTATCGTTCCATTTTTATTAATGGCGTAGTTTCTACTTGTCAAATGTCAAAAAATGACAGCTTCAAAAGTGACATCTACCGAAATAACGGGCTATTCAAAATAACACCTCTTATTGGAGAACCCTTTACTTGAGAAAAGTCTTTAATAACTTATTGAACCGGCAACATGCTCCCCTCTAGCATTCGGTGTTGGCAGATTTAAAAACAGATATCCTCACTTTTGCATCCATCTTTAATTCGTTGTATTTAGCAGAATTTCATGGTTCACACAAATGATGATACCATATTCGATCAAGATGTAACGAAAATATCGTGCAAGGCCACTCTACAAAAAATTATTTCCATGAAATTGCCAATTTTGAGAATATGATTTCTTTTTAAAAGGAAGTTTTCACTAGCTTTGATGTTACTCTTTTAACGACTTATCAAGGCACTTAAAAAACATCGTCACTTACTTTACTCATTAAAAAAAGCCTATCGTCTAAAGTTACAACCTAAAAGATGACGGCACCATTAAATAGTATATTAAATCAAAGGGAGTGCAATGAGAATATTAATTGACCTACCAAACGATCATTATCTTAAGTGATACTCTCGATTACATCACTGCCGTTGTATTCATGGATAATTTCCGAAAATATTCCTCGCAACTGAGAATTCCAAGCGAATTCTTAACGTTGCGTAGCGTACAACAGCCAACTACTCTTTTAAAATGAAATTCCTCGCACACGTTCCCCAAATTCTCCGCCGTAATGAATCCGTAGCGCGTTTAGAAAACAATACTCCCCGTTTAGGATACACCTCATAAACGACGACGCGTCAGCTCAGTCACAAAAGTCGTAAACCTTAAAATGTTTGCCTTAGCAGCGGATTTGAAGGCGGTAATTGTATGTATGGAGCAATGCGCTCGCTTAAATGCGTCTAGTGCGTTTATGTTTGTAATGTATGTGGGTATTGTCCGTACGGGCGCGTACTAGTGTATTCCATTTATGTTGCGTTCTAGATCGAACATGGAAGGGCGAAGAAAGTTGCTCGTAACTGTTCGGGATCGTTAAAAAGTCGTTAAAGTTGACTATCACCCTCCCTTCACGGATGTGTGAACGTGGATCGATTTAAGACGAATGCGTACACGGGAAGTAATAAATGACATCGAAATTGGAAGACAATTAAGCAGTACTGTGGTCATAACAATAACACAAGCCTAGAAAAAGACTATTGACGCATAAAACAATAGGAAAATATACTAGGTTTTCCCTGATGGATCCCAACAGAGGTGATTTTGAAGAAAAAACTTCATATATACTTTGAATCAATTCCTTTATGTTTAGATAGAAGAAGAGAGAGATATACATCAATTAACGTATTCCTGAAACAACCACATATTGATATTCTCTGCACTTTCCTTTACTGCATACTTCAAAACATCTTACCATAAATTTCACTGTACTGCAAGCATGTTTCAATCAATAGTAAAACTGAATATTGATAGCTATCGTGTCATCTTCTCACAATATTAAGTATTTTCATCATCATATTTTGTTGCCAATGAGCATCGTAAAGAATCTACTGTTTTAGCTGCTCTTACAATCAATTCTTATCCCATGTTTGGCTTAGTTATTGTAAATACAAAATTTAAGACAATCCCAAAAAAGAAAATCCAAAGACTCTTAACATGTCCGTTCTCACTTTACGGTAAGCGTAGCCTGCATCCATCCTTTGACCGGACATTATGCGAAGCAATGATGGTACAGACTATACTCCAGAGGACCAGCTCTGATGAATGAAGAACACTCATGTTGTGTGCCTCATCAAGATTTTAGTGGAACCTTATTCTCAACAACTCGCACTATATATACAGCGTGGTCGTAAATTGTAGCCACTCCCTCATAGCTTTTAAAAAGAATGAGATAAAGCAATGATAGTATGATGAAATGAAAATGAGGTGAAAGTAGAAATAAAAGATAATTATTCATAAAACCTAAAAGTAAATAAGATCGAAGTGATTGAAGTAGAGTGAAGTGCCTGAAGTGATTGAGATAATCGAAACCAACATTGCACTTACAACTTTTTTGGTAAATTAGAAAATAGGTATTAAATAATCAATGAATATGTTCTATCCAATCCTTAAAATTTTATTTTCATATTGTTACGACCGGTTTCGGCTAATTGCCATCATCAGGTGCACTGTGTAATGCAATGAAAATTACAGTATTATATGAATTACTTTTAAAAAGAATGTACTTACATACGTCATTAGAAAGCTACGTCCTTAATTATAAATTTGTTACTGTTGAAAGAACACAATATCCAAGTATATTAAAATAAGACACAACACGAAATTAATTACACGTTAAAATATATAAAAATCTACTACTTATGTGTGTTACACACATTGTGACAATTTCATAATTAAGGACGTAGCTTTACAATCCTAATGACGTATGTAAGTACATTCTTTTTAAAACTAATTCATACAATACTGTAATTTTCATTTCATTACACAGTGCACCTGATGATGGCAATTACACGAAACCGGTCGTAACAATATTAAAATAAAATGTTAAGGATTAGATAGAACATAGTCATTGATTATTTAATACCTATTTTCTAATATCCACCAATCCAGAACCCTAATAATATTTTTGTAAATGTTTTTTTATGATTTGGTCTAACAGTTTCCACATTAATGGAAAAAAACAGAAACAGATGCAATTCTTTTGTGAATTATAAATTTTAGCCCGGCTGATAGCCCAATGGCTTGCACACTTAGTTATCAGTCGTGAGGTCGAGGGTTCAAATTTCACTCTGGTCAATTACAATAACCGTTTTTTCTCCGGGGTCGTAGTGATGATTAGGAGGGAGATTTGGCTCTGGAGAGGTACCTGATAAGCACTCAACACCCTTAAAAAAAAATCAAGATGTGACGTTTGTTGTATGCATTAAAAATTAAATGTGATATTTAAGTGTCATTTAAAAGTCATATTAATTCAAAGGGGTTTATGTAATTTTACAAATTATACTGATCTACCTTTTCTAATTTTACCTTCCATACAATTACAAATACTTTTAAATTTACCATACACTTGTAGATTTACGCAGCCAAGCTCATATAACCTTTGTAAATTTATGTGTTAAAGCATCACAATTTGTTTTAAATTTCGCATTCGATTTAGTAATTTATAAAATAGAGCAATTACAAGGTACATTCAAAAAAAAAATTTCTGAAAAACCAATGGCAACTTTGTTACCATCGATTTTACGACTAAACTTACTGGGCATCGGTAAAATTAAACAACACTTGTAAATTTCATAACAACCCCGAAATTTACACTTGTAAGTATTCTTGCGTCTGTAAAATTATTGAGCCGTTTTAAAATTAAATTAGAAACATTGCCTAATAAGGAAGTAAATAATTACTTTTAACATGTCAGACGATGCAGGCATTTCATATAAATGGTATATTCTTCGAAAATGCTTTTGTTTTACTATGAATTGTGACTAAGGTCGTGTTAATCTATTGTTTGAAAAAACCTAGAAAGAAACAACGATATCTTCGGCATTGGAAACACAAACTACAAACAAGTATAAATATTTTAATTTTACTGTACGCTTGTAATTTTACTCCAAACCTCAAGGAAATTTCCGTGCAAGTCCTAAAATTTAGGTTTTCATGAGAAATTCCTTTACATCTTGTCTAATTTTACATCGAGACAGCTTTACGCCTTAAAATTCCTTCAAATAACGAGGAATTTATAAAGTGCACCAAATATCGGCGTAAATTTGCTTTGTTAATATCTATTTTTTAAAGTGTAAATTTCTATTTATCTTGTAAAAATAAATCGCTTTGGTAAGTAACACATATGTGCGTGGTCACGATTTTCCGTGTATTTACACATAACTTTACAAAATTCGGCGCATGCATGGCTCTTGGTGGAAAGCCCTCCCTCACGCGCATGTAACGTCATCCGCTCAAAAAAAACGGGCGGAGTCGAGTTAATGGCTGGTGCTGATACATATTACAATAAAACCTGACTGTCGTATTTTGCACGAATCACGAAGGTATTTCTCACGTGCGAGTTATAAAATTTTTCTATATTTCTTCGGGTATGTCTTACTCTATCGAGCACGCCCTCTTGCTATCGCGCACGTGCAACCTGAATTTGCTTGATCTGTACTTTTTTCAGTGCGGGACATAAAATGTTTATTTAATTATTCTGTCTAATACTTTGTTTATTTAAGTCAGGTGTATTTTAGGCGAGTACATATGAAGATTATCATCGCTGAATGCAATAAAACTTATTAGATTGAGATACTTGTAAAACTTTTTCCCTGTACCAAATCTCGGTGGACGGTAGTGTGACCTTTTACGAATAATTAAATAAAAAATTTCGATAAAACTAATTAATGCGTGAATATTTATAACATACATTAAGCCTCGATGGGTCGGCGTTAAGCGAATGAAGAAAGATGCAAATCGGCAGACATATACCTTATTAAATCAAAACAGCATGTGCACATATGCTTCTGTGTTAGAACTTATGTCGGCACGCTAAGTGTTTCAGCAATAGTAGTATTAAATTAGGGATGTATTTATTCACTGAAGATTAACATAGCAATAATGGCAACAACGTTGTCACATGTATGTAGTTAGAAAGCGCCAGTGCACACATACATCCTTTTGATACTAATTACATGTCGTATATCGGGGTTAATTTTCCGGGTGCCTCAAGTAGCTTGCATCTACGCGGGTTATCAGCCCGTTGTCGGACCGCTATCCGTTCGGCAGCTCGTTCTTTCTGTAAACAACCTCATCTCTTATCGTAGGGGATGCAGATTATCGCGTTAACCGGGTCGTCCGCACGGTGCTTCGTTTCGACAACAGTACGGATAAGCGATAACCGCTCGCGCTCACCGTATGTCGTCGTATATAATGCATGCGTGAATGAGGACCTCGCTGCAATCTTATCAGCAGCGCCTAAACCTCCTTTAACAATGTACACATTCAAGCGAGGGCTTCGTATATACACCGACACTGTCAACAAGGCATTAAGGGCATTTCACACGTTATAAATTATGTGTGAAGACGAGCAGACGCTAACGGGTTTTATAGGTCTCGGATGTGTGCGTAACGTTTAGTGTATACAAGAGATAGGTTGTCTTCTGTAGTTATTGTGTTCCACACACGCATAGATTATAAAATCTGGGCCTCGAATTTACAATTTGAAATCTTCTCACGAAAACGTTCTCTATAAATTTATAGAAAGATTTTTGTTGGTGATTGCAACGTCTAATTGACGTGGCCATTGTACCCGACTTTATTAGAAGGATTGTTTCTTGAAAATTCAATTAAACATTTGGCTATAATTGCTTCTGCATGTGGTGGTTTTAGCGCTTATTTCATTACGCTTATAAAACATTAGAACTTCGAATAAATACAAGGACCATAGAGGTAAGATCCTCAGCATTATAAATAAAGAGCGACATGATTTCGTGGCTGAGGCACCAAGCATACACCTAATTATTTTCTTTTGAGAAATAAAACTTCTCTCTGCACACGGCGCGTCACCGATCCCCAGAAAACCATTGCATACCTCAAGCGTGACTCTACATAAGAGAAATAGAACAGGCTAACGTCGATGCTAACAATGCTTCTCAAGTTCCTGACACCAAAGTACGCAGAGCTTAATTTCCGCTCAAGATCGGCGCAGTGCCTATCAAACCTCAGGCTAGGGTCTACTGACAAACCAAGAAATCCAACAAACTCACTTTCTGGAATGGATCTACTACCATACCTAATACAAGGGCTGCGAATTACATTTGCAGAAGCTCGGAAGTGCACTAAACTAGTCCTTGATACATTCAGTCTAAGCCCATTACACTTAGACCATTCATTCATCATTGATACAACGTTACTTGTTGTAGAATCCGCGATAATGCAGCTGACATCATCAGCATACTGAGTAATCAGACACGAACGCAGAGACATATGCAGATCGTTAACGTAAATTACGAATAAGGTCGGACCCAGAATGAACCCTTGAGGTACGCCGCATTTAACTTCTACTATTGAGGAGCAAAATTCTGTGATCTCACCATCTACAGATCCCATATTTGAAACAACGGGTCTACGATAAGTGAGATAAGATACAAATAGATCGTAAGGAACACCACGTTTTCCATGCACCCACAACTTCGGCAACAGCATGTCGTAATCTACTGTGTCAAATGCCTTCGTGAGATCGAAGAACCAGTCAAGTACAGCATTGCCCTTATCGAACTTTACATACATAATCCAATGTATGATGTATGGCATCGGTCGTTGATCTATCTGATACAAACCCAAATTGACTTTTGGAAAAAATATCCATTTGCTTAAGATAAGTAACCAATCGAATGTTTATAATTCTGCTAATAATAATAGCTGTAGGGATAGCAATAGGTCTGCAATTGCAAGCATCAGACTTGCTACCCTTTTTTGTCAATTGGTATTACCTTTGATATTTTTAATTTATTTGGAAATATTCCACTTAGTACACAGTGGTTGACTACATGAGCCAATGGCTCTGTTATGTATGATGCCACATGCTTAAAAATAAAGCACGGAAATTATCAATGCCCGCCGAATGCTTGTGAGAAATCTCCAACAGAATTCGTCTAATCTCACATGCATCAGTGGGAGTCATAAAGAAACTGCTATTCCTAGATTGAACATTGCGCACTGCATCAAGTTTTGGTGATATTTTGTTGAAATTATAAAAGGATTTCACAAATACTTCGCAAACGGCTTTCGGACTTGTTACAACTTGGTCTGCCGCATTACGCAGAGTATCTATTTTTTTATTTGTCGGCTTTGTTGGGTTGGTAAGATTTCGTTACTTTTCATTACTTGTATCTAATCGTTGCTCTCGTTGTTTGTATTCGTTACTTTCATTACTTTCGGCACTGCCGTTACTTTAGTTACTTTCGATACTTTAGTTACTTTCGGGACTTTAATTACTTTCAATACTTTAGTCGCTTTCGGTACTTTCGTTACTCGCGGTACTTTCGTTACTCTGTTACTTTAGTTACTGTTATAGACAACGTTAAGTACTGTAGGTAGTATATACAGATAGATGTGACCTGTTACAGCACTCAACATTTATTTACATTCTTTCATTTTAACATATATTGTCAATGACACGTCACGTTTATTTAATCCACTAGATTAAGAGATTAAACTTACATATATACGTTAGGCGCATATTACACTGTAAAAGTTCTTTGACAAAGATGTTTTTAAACTTATTTGAAGCTTATCGTAATCTCCGAAGTTCATAATAATAATAATAATGCATGCCTTTACATCCCCCAACAGCTTTCGCCGATTACAGGGGGCATCGGCCGGCCATGAGTTATTATTACGCCTGCGCCCGTGGAGCGACTTAAGGTGTCTCTCAGCATTTGCCAAGGAGTGAGGAAAACCACGAAAACCTCACTCTGAGAGCAGGCCCTGGGATTCGAACCCCGGACCCCGTGACTGATAGCCAAGCGCGCAAGTCACTGGACCATCAGCCACATTATATACACATTTATACATTTATACAGCAGAAATAGATTTAATTTTAAAAGGGATTAAACGAAAGACAGCAACACAATAGATCTGGAATTTGAAGAAAGGCAAATCCAAGATGCTGTTTCATTACCGTTCAATAATAACTGCCTCCACCGCAACCTTAAAAATATGAAAAAGGAAGTCGGAGAAAAGTTCAATAGAGCTAATAAAAGATCAGTCTGTGATGAATATAAAAAGGTTTTGAAAAAATTAAAGAAAGGGTCCTAAAGAAGGCAGTGTGTGTACATTGAGATCAGAATGCGCAAAACTCACTAGGAATGAGAATCTCAAAACCCGATACATACATTAAAACAGAAACTGGAGGCTGGAAGACGGGAGATGAGACTATAAACAACTCTTTCGGGTTCATTTCCCAGGGTCTAGAATCACCCATTCGTCACTATTAGACTACAATAAGGCAGAACCCGCGAAACAGGCATACAGGGAGCAGTAGAAGCAAAGAGATAATTTATTGATTTCAATGAAACGCTTCCTTCTCTCTAAATCGGCATAAATTAAATATTTAAGGAAAAAAATTCAAAATTTGAAAAAAAATAGCGCCACGTCTTTTTTCATCCTTTAAATTGTTGCCCAATGAAAGCTCCTAGATTTAGGATAAATCTTTCTGCCATAAATGTTTAGGTTACATTGGTGAATTTTCAATACGACCAGACCAATAATTTTTGTGAGAAAAAAAAAATCCACACGATGTTCCAACCTAAGGATAAAATTGCTTTCCACTTCCCTTAAAAGAACCGCGATAATTGTTTTTGCATTCTTGTCGAGCACTCTGTATTATCGTGTATATTGTACAGATAACAAACTTTAATTTCCCTTAACTATTCCTTCCTCATTGAACGATCTTATCGAATCAATTTTCAAGCACCGCATTGCGCCTCCTTTTCTAATTATTTCATTATCTGACGGTCGGCGCACGCGAGTTTCTTGAACCTCTCTCCTCTGCAAAGATGGAAAACGCGCACCGTAGACTATAAATAATGCGCACATTACTTACTGACGGTCATACGTATACATAGATAAGTTTATACACGTGCTTCTGCTTATGTGCATATACATAAGCAACATACACAACATACATATGTATGCGAATACAACAGGAGAGAGGTCGAAGAGAGAGAAGTGATCTTATCTGTCCGGCTTAAATAACGAAACATACTGCGGAGAACGGCAAGGTAATATCGATCAGAGACCGGAATATCCCCAAAGAAAAATTGCACTAAGGCGTTGCTCTTTTTATTCGCCGGCACTGCGTCTTCCGTCATTCGTACATCTCGATCGGCCCTTTTTTTGCTTTATAGGGGGGTTTGTTGAGCATTTGCATAATCTAAACTAATAACAGAAAACACGTCTATAGCTGCTCGTTATTATGAATATGTGCCTAACAAAGTTCAAAATATTTTGCTTTATTAACTATATCATAATTGTTTCAGCAAAGCCTTACATTAGTACCTATTAATATCTTCGACAAAACTTAATGTGTTCATGTAAAAATATTACAAGGTTAGTTATATTTTGTTAAATAAAGTGTCGAATTTAAATAGCACATTAACACTGGAAAACGTAACTGTTTATTTTTTGTTATCAACATCACGTTTAGACGGTTCATTTCTCGGTAGAAATGCCACCAAGCTCATGGTCCATTGCTGGAATCATCATACCAGTAAAAGTAATGAAAAGGGTATAGCATTAGAAGCACTAGAAACGGACTCAATTTTCTACCTATCAGGCGTCATCAGCGTCACTCTGCGTACAAAGCCACTTTCATCGCTATCGCATCTTAGGCTATATCTACCATCGCTTGTCAGGAAATCAAGAGTTTAGAGGTGTCTTCCCTAAGGGACACAAGCCAAACTATCAACCCATAAGATTACCGCAGCGTAAGCCAATAATACAGTGGCAGATTCCCCCATGGTGATATTTTTCATCGATGTTTTTAACATCATTTCTGTTTAAAATATTTAATGAAAATATTCTTTTTATAACATATTATGACATTGACAGCTAGACACTCTTGACTATTTCCATCGTCTCTTTGATCTTTTCGGCCTGCATTCACCGACCGTTTTCAAGGTAGTCTTGAAGCTTGAAGCACATAGAATTTTAAATAAATAAATAAATTTGTAATGTTGTAATCTTGGGTGAAGTTCTATGCTGTTTTTGTTGTGAACCTCAGTTATTGTTGAGATGTTCTCTTACTATGGGCAGCCAGATGTCCTTCACTTCTAGGCTTAGTGCACTGAAAGTATTAGATGTTGTAGTGGGGTAGATGGAATTTTCCTTTTTTTGTCATAAGTACCCCTTTATACACGCCACAATTCATTAAAATTCTTATAAATATTTTGGTGGTAGTTTGGTTTACAAGAATGTTTTTTTTGTTAAAAAAAAACAAAATATTAATTAGTTTCAAAATATAAAACAGGCTGTTCAGCAACCTTTGTATAATAATACCTGCGGTGTGCAACAACAATTTTCAATCACTTTCAGAGAATTAAATTGGTATGTCAAATAAAATTATCGTGCGTCCGGCCTATAAAAAAATCTTATCTTGTTTTACGGCAATTAATATATAAGACATGGCAATTAAATATTTTAATTAACACTGTAAAATGGTGTACGCCAAGCTGTACTGCGGATACCTTACCTTAATTCTTCCTTACTTACGACATGCTTAATGGAAAAATCGCAAGATCTTAATCTCGATATTACGTCCGCAAATAACAATTACAGCAGGCAGGCATTATTCCTGTGCGTGGTTGTATTTATGTACTTGGGCATAAGTATTTATGTGTTCGTTGGGTAGATTAATTTTATATTACAATTGCTTTTACCTACCCAAAAAGTTATTATCCTCTTACTTTGTTGTACAGCCATAAAGTTACCAAAAGATGCATATTTGTATATATCTTTGTGGCTATGCTTACGCTGGCTTTTCTCATTTTGCCAGATGATACTACTGTTTTTTACTTTTTACTTAATTGTCAAATTTGTCTTCTTTAGACGTGGTTTATAAATTTCCTGCAGTAAATTTTTAATAATTGTAAAACACAAATGACTGAGTGATAAAATTCTTTGAAAATAATCTACGATAAGTAAGCTTTTGTTAACTGTTCAATCATATAATTGGCTATACCATAATCCTATCTGCTAGACGACTGATGTGTGACGTACATTTTATTAAATATTACTTTTTCGATTATAAATTAACTATAATTTTAGTAATAATTAGTAAGTAACTAAAGATCTATATGAAGCAAGCAATCACTAAGGAAAAAACCGTAATCGCCGATTGGGGATTTAATCGGCGATTACAAAAGCCAGGCTATTAAACGATTTGGTATATATATTGTGGTAAACCTGGAATGAATATGCAACATCTCACAATGTAAAAGAATCAAGAAATGGCCACACATGTCCATTGTATCCTTTGTTTCTCGGAGAAATCATAAAGAAATAGCTTCTCGTGTACGCATGATGTTTAGTATTATTTTATAAGTAGTATTGAAGAAAACGCATATTAGTATAGAATGATCAAAACTTTCAGGTTTGTAGTTTACATATGTTACGTATTTAATAAAAATAATAATGCATCTTTATTTCTACTATAATGCACAAGCAGAAACAACGTCAAAAAGGAGTACCTACATTTTAGTTTTTATAAACATTGTTAATTAAATAAAGTTAAAAAATTCAGTAACATTATAAGGTTCTATATTACATATATAAGAATATGTCGCTCTTTTAAATGTTGCAAAGTTATTTTCTAATTTTATATTTAACGGTAATTTATTTAAAAAAATTATAAAGTACACCCTTGGTAGATTTAGTTAAACGACATCTTGGCAGGTTATAGTTTACTTTATATCTTGTTGTATGAATGTGTTTTTTCATTATCTCTGAAAGAAGTTTTATGTTTGAAGTTAAATAATAGACATTGATGTATATATATGCCATACAAGGTAAGCAAACCTGTTGATCGGAAGACAGACCGAAGCGATGTACCATAATTCAGGCCCAGCAGCGCTCGCACCGCCCTTTTTTGTAAAATAAATACGCGATCAAGTTCAGGGGAACTACCCCATAGCAAAATTCCATAACGGATTATTGAGACGCAGTATGAGTGGTATACTGCTTTAAGTGTCGTATAATTACTGATTCTACTTAAAATTTTCAGTGCAAAGCAAGCGCTACTGAGTCTTCCACACACCTGTTCTAGGTGGTCACTCCATCTAAGTCTGTCATCTATACAGATACCTAAGAAACAACAAGATTTTGATAATTTGATTGAACAGTAAAGGACCCAGGTGCAATCCGTGGGGGACACCCGAAGTAACACTTGTGATGAATGATTTGCAATTATCTATGGCAACATACAGAGACTTGTCCGCGATGTACGACCCAATAACATTAAACAAAGAATCATGCACACCAAAATTCTGAAGTTTAATTGATAACGTTGGGTGATGGACTCTATCAAACGCCTTAAAAAAGTCGGTGTATACTGCAGGCACAGACAAGCCTTTATCAAGCATTAATTGTGTGTCCTGAATAAAAGGTACCAAATCAGTTAAGGTGGTTCGTTTTGAAAAAAGAAAAACATGCTGATGTTCTGGCAAAAAAATTTTGCATAAGAAAAAGAGCTCATGGGAAATAATAGATTCGAACACTTTACCAAATTGATCTAAAAGAGAAATCGGGCAATAATTTGTAACAATAGTTCTGTCCCTCTCTTATGAATCGGTATTACCTGAGCAAGCTTCTACACCGAAGGGTAGCGACCACAGCTTAAAGCCCTGTTGAAAATACTGTATAAAGGTTTAGTTATGCATGAAGAGCATTTTTTGAGAAACATCGCGGGCACACTATCAGGACCAGCGCCCTTCCGAGAATCAAAAGCATAGAGCGTATCCAATATCTGATTCTGTGTATAATTAATTGTAAAAGAGTTTGTATTGTTATCTATCTCAACAGAACAAGGTGATTGATTTGATTGAAAAACTATAAATTTATGTCTAAACATCTGGACTTTGAACTATTAGGTGCATTCAAATCCAATAACCACATTTTAACAAACATCTAATGCAAGCAGGATGAAAACAGAGGCATCAGTCGCTTTTTTGAAATCGTGCCATTAATGTCGGTTTAAAAATTGTCTCAAAAGTAGTTTGTTTCACAATGGTTCATCAATATAAAGGTACATATTTTTCCCTTTCTGAGAGAAGTATTTTTTAAAATTACTAAGATCTGAATGACAGGCAAAAGCTCCGATTTTGTGATCATAATAATTTTAAATTGACTTTTCTTCTGATGAGAAAATAACGGCCGGGGTTTTTACATTCTAGATACTTCTCTGAATGTAATTTAAACAAACATAAAAGAATCAGCTGCCAGTATTTGCCAGTAAATTCAAAATTATTTTTTTCATGTTAGTTGTCAAAAATAAAGACGTTTTCGAGCGTTGGTCTTCTAACTCTCCGAGAAAAAGGCCGAGGCGCTTACTTCGTATTTTAAGCAACATTTTCATTTGTACGATTGCTCAGAGGAGTGTTTTAAAGCTGTTCGAAAATTTCCTCGATTGACTGATAATGCCATGGCTGAAAGCAATGCGTCTCCGTAAGTGCACATGCACTTTATACGGCGAATACGTATGATTGAAGGTTTGCCGCCGCGATGAGGTCGTACCCGATCGGCATGTTATCGTGCGTTATCGGTCGTAAAACGTTGGTAGGCAACTGCCCATGCGACTTCCAGCTCCCAGTACTAATAACTTAAGAAGCGTTGGGTGAGTTTTGTTAGGTTACGCACACAAAATGGATAAAATGAACGAAATTAGAACTTGTCAAGATACTGTCGACTAGTTGGTAAGAAATTCTTTTAGTTGTTTAAACATAGAGACGAAATTACACATCGTACAAAACATTGAGAAACCACGGCCTAATCTATCTGTAGTATCTAACGACGGCAACCGGCAAAATCATAATTTTAGTTCATTATGGTACACTAAATGTGGTTGGTTAACGGGTTTAATTAAACGGGAAAGATTATTTTGTTGGCCATGTCTACTTTTTTGTAACCAAACCGAAACGTGGTCGAAATTACTACCGCGCCCTATTGAACGGCATTCTAAGTCTAAAGAACACATTTCATCGTTGTGCAAATTTAAATTCCTTGGAAAACAATATATTGCTACTGCTGTACACAGCGCGCGCAAAGATGCAATTATTGCTAATAATAATTAAGTTAGAGAAAACCGCAAAAAATTAAGAAAATTAATAGACGTAACAATGTTTTTATCACCACAAGATTTAGCTTTTCGGGGACACAATGAGACTTTAGATTCTTTTAATCGTGGAAATTATAAAGAATTAGTCGAACTCTTTAGTAAATATGAACCCAGTTTTAATAAATTTGTTAGTAGTAATATTTTTTCGGGTACATCTAAATCTATACAAAATGATTTAATAGATTGTATTTCTTTTCTATTAAAACAAGAAATAGATACAGAAATTAAAGAAGCTCCGTTTTTTCTTGCCAAGTAGATGAAACCACAGATATTTCCTGCAGTCTCAATTATCAATCATATTACCTTATGTCAAGAGCGGTGAAGTTATTGAAAGATTTTTGGGGTTTTTTGATGTATCAACCGGTCGAACAGCTGAAGATTCATTTAACTTTTTATAAAATAACTGGGAAAAATTTGATTTTAGAAAAAAATTAGTCGCTCAAACATATGATGATGCATCTGTTATGGCAGGGCAATTAAATGGTTTACACAGTAAAATAAAAACAATTGCACCTCAAGCTCTTTTTGTACATTGTCATGCTCATGCCTTAAATTCAGTTTTGAGTAAAGCTTGTAATATGAACAAAGAATGTAGAATTTTCTTTTCGAATTTAAGCTGATTTACTACATTTTTTCAAAATCAACCAAACTATCTAACATTTTAAATGCAATATGCGGCAGGATCTTAACAAGTAGCTTTAATACAAGATGGAATTTTACATCGCGTGCAGTATTTACGGTTCAATTACATAAAACCAAATCAATTGAAGTTTTTGACTTTATAATCAATAGTGATGATTTCAGAAATGATGCACAGACTATATAAGAGAGGCAGTAGGATTAAACAATTATTTACCCAACGAAAAATTTTGCTTTTTATTAGAAACTTTTAAATTGGTTTTTGAACAAACCGAGGTTGCATTTTCAATACTTATACTATTTCTTTTACATTTTAAAAAATATTGGTTTGATAAGGGTTTGTTATTGTTTTTAGAGTTTATTTTTGGTTTATTATTACGTTTATCAAGAGTTTATTTTCAAGTTTTTATTACCTTTTTACCTATTACCTCATCCATTTTCCTATCCAGGCAAGATTTCACTCTCACCTCTACGTGGTTCTTGCTAGACAATAAATTATATTTTATTTTAATCTACTTTTTTTTTTTCAATTTTTATTCTACACTTACAATGCTACAATAATAACTATAAAAATATAAGTTATTGTCCGAGAAGAGTTACTTAGGCTACAGTAGTCTCCCTTGCACAAAACGAGCCGCCACTGTCCCCGACCTAAAATCTAGAATCGAGCGTGTTGATATCTTGGCCATTCTTCATAAAATTATTCTTTACAGTGAGATATTTTTATTTTTCACATTGGTAATTTAATGCTTCTAAGCAGACACGTTTCGCAAAAAGGCTATCAAATCGAAAAACAACTTATCAATTAAAGCAAAACTTTATAAGATTTCTTGTAAATTTTTACTAAACTACAGTAACACTCGCCCACAAAGATGTTCGTGACGATGTGGGTTGATTAACTTTTATACTGCGAACTAGACACAATGGCCTCATAGTTCCTTCCCATATGAGTTTTTCTGGTTCGCTGTAGGTGGCACGAGGAATTTTAAACTACCTTTTGAAGATAACGTAAATTAGATTCGCGTAGCTAAAGCACATGGAAAGTTGGCGGTGTATTTACTCGCTCAAGCGCAGTCAATTTAATCTAGACATAACGGAAATGGGATTGGGAAATATTGACATGTAAATGCATCTATATACATCTACGCACATCTTCGCTACGCTATATTCCTTATAGACGATCGCGATGCACATCTTGAAAGTACCAAGAATTCAGCAAAAGGAAAATGTTTAGAACGCTTATATCTCAGAAAAAATAAACGACTCGTCGATTTACTTTTTACTTGTCTGAAGATTTAATCACATTTACATTTACGTTCATAAAGGCTTTTGATCTCTTTTCTTTTGAGATTTTGTGCAACGTATAGAGACGATTTATAAATGTACTACTGCAAAATCTCCGAGTATGACCTTTTGGATATGCGAAAAAGGCGATATTAATAAACCAGTGCACTCATTGCTGTTTAGAGTATTCGCTCCGTTTCTCATGAATAGAAATCATTAGACTATAGCGCATTTGCACCTTGCTAAAAAAAAGTAAACAAAACACATATTCCATGTTGATGTTCTTTGCACAAGCGTACGTGAATTTATAACAGCGACAAGCAATAAAGTTATGTATAATTTTGAAATAACGCCTGCGCTTGGCATATATTCAGAAGCAAACATCAGGCACTTAACTGTTCTAGACCTTGTCTAAATTGTACCCTTGAGGCATATAACGCGTCTACGCAAAATACCTTAGAACGGTATCCTACAAGCATTCAATTACAATTCCTTCCATGCTACATCTGCAATATCCATAAGTAGCGTAGATATCATCATACAACTTCCTTTCACTAATGCTTAAGAGGTCTTCTCAAATTAGATAAAAACGAAACTAAATGAAACTTGGAGATGCTTAAATGCTCAGCAAAACCACATTTGCTACATTCACATTTGAATTTTGAATCCTTGACTCATTTGCGAATGCCTAATGTGTAAAAATGCCCAAATTGGCTTTTCTTATATCTTCGACTGATTTGTTTTAAGATTAATGGATAGCATTATCATAATAATTTTGCATTTTAATAGTTACATTTATTAACCTGTTTTTCCTCAACCAGCTACCAGCTGCTAGTTTAGTTTTATGGATCCCATTTTTATCTTATATGTCTATGCCTAGTCTACATTCTTTTCCGTGCAAGGCCTACGCACTCTAATGCATCTATTTCGAAATCTGGCCCAAACGGCTCTTAGTCCTTATCAGCAAGGTATTGCTTGTAGAACACTTATAGTTAGTAGTTTTATTTTGACCTCCAAAGAATTAGCTTTGCCCCGACAATTTTGCACTTATTTTTGCATATTTTTTTCAGCAGGAGCTACTTCCAACAATAAATTCTTCTTTGTTTTTTAAAATACTTATCTGACTCTATTCTTTTAATGTAAATAGTATATTGCTGTACAAAACAAAGTACAATAGACAGCAAGGAAATGATAGATCCACTTTCCTCAAAATCGAATAAACTAATTATTAATAGCTATTAAATCCCATATTGCAGGCTTGGATAAACTAAATACTTACGAAAAGAAAAAATTCCAACTTTAATAAATTAGCAAAATGTTGAGGCTATGTCGGTAAAGATATTGTCAAAATTTCAATAAAACCGGAAAGTTGTTTTTGAGAAGGAAGAAAAAAAATGTACACGGTGTTTTCTGATAAGGAGAAAATTGCTACCAAATACTCGCAAAAAGATAGATATTTGCAAAAAGAGCCAAAAGTCATTGAAATAGAGAAAAATGCGAGGAACCAAATAAGGACCAAATAAGTAAGTAATAAAAGTTTGCAAATTTGATTTCACAGTTTTTTCAAATTTAAGTAGCTCTAATAATAGGAGTCATTGCTACTTATAGTTGACATGAATTAGTAAATCTAAAACTAGAAGATATTAAAAACAGGGATGATGTGATTACAGTCTGTTACGTTCAGTTTTCTTTTCTTGTACGCGTAGCGTATAGTTAGGGTTATCGCCTTCCCGCTGTCCGTCTTCTGTATGTGGACTCTGTGTTCATCATAGTAAACTCCTATCTCAGGGTCACTCGGTCCGTATCGCCTGTTAGATGTCGCATTTTGTGCCGTCAATGGTCATCTTTTTTTGGGGCTGTTAACGCGCATGTTATCTAGGACTTTCGGAATTTTCCGTAGGCCCGGGCTCTGAAAGTAATTGTTGAAGCGAGCGAACGCGACTGCGAGTTGATTTTTCTGTAGTGCCTTTTGGAAGGTTTTTATCGCTCTTGCGGATTTATTAATCTTCTCGTATTAATTTTTGTCGTGAAATTAAGCGTCTTGGACGCCGTTTTTCTTGTATCAACGTAATTATTACGGATTGTGTTTGTTAAGTTCCCCGTTTTACTTTGCTTTGCGTCAGTTGTGCCCTATTTGACCCCCCAAATAGGTAAGTCCTTTCGTTAACAGTTCTCTTTTTTTTTGTAACTGAATCTGAGGTTTCTGCGATCCTCTCGTATAGGGTTGTGGTACGGGACGAGATACCAGCGACCACACGTGCCACCACGTGTTGATACCCCGTGGACCGGTGGAGGAATTTCCGACGGCTTTGCAGCGATAAACGCCGGTTGATTCAGCGAGTGCCCCGCTGCCAGCTGAGGGACACTCAGGAGCGTCAGTTTGGGGCCCGACCTAGCCCCGAGGTGCAACCTAACGTCATCCTCGCGAGGTAGGATTGTTTTATTTTGTTCTTCACGCCATCGCGGGTTAGACGCGCGGAAGCCGCTCCGACCTGGGGACTCAGAACTTTTTTTTTCTGTGACGGCCGTGTACCGAGTGTTTTTTTATTTCGCTTAATTTTGTCTTATGTAGTTCAGCTCTTAAAGTGATAGTCTCCCTGTAAACTTTGTGTACGATTTAACTTTCCTTTTTACATTCATTTCAATTTTGAACGAACTTTATACCGTAGTGATTGCTCTACTTGTCCTCTCAGGACAAATAGTTTTTTTAATTTAACTTATATTATCGGCCTTCAGCCTTCAGAGTGGCATTACCCCATGGGGTTGCCCCTTTCTAAATTTACGTTCTGTGGTGTGCGCATTACGGGTTGCCCGAACCCCTTTCTTAGTAATACTATTACTGACTGTTATAAACCGATCAAGATCTTGGTGGGGTGGTATATGAGATTACATTATATTAACCTTATTTTGACTGTACTTAACCTTGGGGTTGTCCTAAAAGGGCCCGCCCCATGTTGCGCAATACATTTGAATTTTATATTATTTTCTAGTAAAGGTCAATTTCGAGTGCCAACGATTTTAAATAAATTTTGTTTCGTTACAATTTAAATTTTGTGTTTTCTTGTAACTGTGGCGTGTGCCACGGAGGGTTGTTTTATACTTCCACACTTACCCGCGAGGTGCGCTCTGGGGACTCCCACACCCCGGGGATTGGCCTGGGGCTCCGTGTTTTTTTTTAACGTGGGTGGCGCTCTACCAGTCGCCCCAACACCTGCCGAAGTGTTGTTATCGGAACCGGCACGACCATCTGCGACTGAGCTGGCGGCCACGGAAGCTCCTTTCCCGAACATCCACCGTGGTGGTAAGTCAGGACGATTACCCAGGTAGGTCCACGTTTTCGGGTACCACCCTGGACTCTAAGCTCGTTACCCCTTCCTGGTACCACTTTATATTCGTTACTTTTGCGCATAACAAGACTGGTGGTAGCAAGTCCATAAAGACGAAAAAAAAAAACCAACAAACCGAATACTGCTGTATTACGAAACCCCTTCAGATTGACATTGATTTGATTTGATTTGTCACTGGGTACTAGTCAGGTCTCTACGTCAGCCCCTTAACACCGCAGTTCTATCATATTATTCCATACTTGGTGAATTTCTTTACGTAAACAGGTTAACCTCTTTAACTAGGTTTAGTTGCCTGTGTGGTAAACCTTTTTCCGGCAGATCTGTCAGTAGATTGGTTGCTCCCAGCAATGACAGTCTCCGCCGTTCAAGTCTAACGCATTCAAAATCAACGTGGTATAGGCTGTCTCCTCCTCCTCATTGCATAATCTCCAAATAAGGTCATCTTCAAAGATGCCAATTCTGGGTAATTTCAGACACGCCACTGTTCTAAGTTGTACTCGGTTGAGTGTCAGCACATCCGCAGCTAAATGCCGTGATGGTTGCCCTATCATCCGTTTGCTATGTACCTGTCGTTCAACACTTGTTTATTGTTTATTGGCAGACTCGAATCAGGTCCAGTGAATATTGTTTCAGAGCTCTCTCTTGCTAGCTTGTTTCCTATATCATTACCTGGTATGTCCTTAAGCCCAGTCACCTACACCAAAGCAAGTTTATTGTGTTTGCCCCGTGTTCTTAGGCTTCATACCTAAATACGTACAGTGGTGAACATTAAAACGGGGGTACGCGGACGGATTTAACGGGCTATAACGGTTAGATATCGGTCACGGAGCTAAACTCTGCAGTACGGTAATGACTGTAAATAAAACTCTGGGACTCTCAGAAGTTGTGCCCATGCAACGGCCAGAGCGGAAAAAAATCGGTAAAACGCCTATGTTACGCCAGTGAGCTTTGCAAGCGCCACAATCAGACCGGGAATAAGAAGCTCGACGTGTATCGGAAGCTTTGCCGACACAACAGTCAGAGCGGACGGGGAGGAACTCGGGAACTCTCTGTTTACTCGTGCGGCTTAAATACTCTTGTGGTTCCCCCCACGCAGTCGCGATGGGAGTTGGACTTGCGTGAATCGGGCACCGTCTGCGGGGTCGACACTCGCGTCGTAAACAATATCAACGAAACAAAAACTCGATAAAACAAAATAACATGCGGTAGCAACGCTAGCGCTCATGGGAATATCAATCAAAATAAACAGAATTAATGATTAATTCAAAATAAACTCAAAACTGGAAACTGAAATAGATTTTCCCATGGAACGGCACGTTACACATTTCCCTTTTCTCAATTGGCAACTCGATCTAATGAATATATTTGTTAAAAATATCCATATGTTATATAAATTATTGATTAATTTGCAGGAAAAAATTAAAACATTCGAGATATATATATTCTGTGAATGTACAGTATTAAAAGCTGTAAAAATAAGTACTTACAACATAGGTCATTAAAATTAAATTAGGTCTAAATCACTGTGCTAATTTGGAAACGATATTAGGCTCAGCACTATTTCAAAACGCAAATTTAATATTTTAAACTTCAT
This sequence comes from Cetonia aurata, assembly GCA_949128085.1. Taxonomy (NCBI): domain Eukaryota; kingdom Metazoa; phylum Arthropoda; class Insecta; order Coleoptera; family Scarabaeidae; genus Cetonia; species Cetonia aurata. The sequence goes on from OX421883.1 coordinate 19,356,542, forward strand.
TTCTGACTCTGACACAGCAATATAGCATTAATTATCACATCTAAATATGCAAGATGATGATGGCTTCGCCAAATCGTAGCCGAAGAACTAATTATTTACTCTATAGCATATTATCAGTAATTATTTGTAATTATGTATTAATATTTGAACTGATATCCAAGGCTAATTGTAATTACCGCCTGAAATTTATTATTACTAATTAACACTATTAAACTTAGTTTGAGATAATGATAGTAATCACATGATAATTATACAATTATATTTCGTAAAAATTGTGTATGTTCTCATAATTATATTAATTAGTGTACAGAAGTAAAAAAAAGTAGATATAACACATCAGGCAAAGATTTCAAGAGAATATTGAACACTGTTTGCTTATTTCTGAAGACGAAATTGCAAATTTAACCTACACAGCATTGTGTGTTGTATAATAGAAGGTAAAATGTCGGTACCGTAAACGTTAAATACACGTTTAATCTTTCTTTATGGTTATTGTTAGTTTAATCAATGTGTTAATCAATAATGTCCATGATATAAACCAAAATGTTAATATTATACTCGGTATGGACAAATATGAAACGATTATTCAACTACTTTCTGTAATATCTATTGACATAAAACGAAAATTGCACGCTCATTCAGCGATTATTGTATTGCTTGGGAATGAAAAGCACTTTACGTAATTTCGAAACTAGTTTATGGACACTTTATTAACTGTCCCACACTCCGGTTTATACATGTAGACCAGTGATTCCCAAAGTGGTTCAGGTGGTCCCCGAGGGGTCCACGGGAGACTCGACGGGGGTCTACGTTGGCGTGACAAAAAAATGGGGGTTCACAATTCGTAAGCGGGGGTCCACGAAAATTCATCTGGTTCCGATAGTGATGAACTAAAATGTTGCCTTGAGTTCACCTATCAATGTAGGCAGATAATATTTTAAGAAACTCAGCGACTGTTACTTGTAAAAACTTGCATATTCCATATTCAGTACAACGCAGACATCGCGTATTTGACAGATTTGTTCAAAAAATTTAATGACATTAACTTACAATTACAAGGGGACAGCCTGAATTTAATAAAAACAAAGCTTTTCTTGGAAAACTGAAATTTATGAAGCAAAATATTAGTCGGCGCGAATTTTCCCAGTTTCCAAACTTGTCACAGGTAGAATGCCTTGATGAGGATATTCCCACATACGTTCAACATTTAATTGCCCTGCATGATAACTTTAAAATCAGATTTGAAGATATTCTGACGATGCAAATATAACCATGGATCATAAATCCACTTGATGAAACGGAAGTGGAGAATGTGATATTACAAGAGGAGCTACTCGAGCTTAGCACTAATGAGGAACTGAAGGTGAAATTTGAAAGAGGGTAAAAACATTTTGGCTGCAGGCAGAAATACCCGAAAAATATCCTGGACTGTGGGGAACTGCGAGAAGCAATTTGATAGCGTTTCCCTCGTCATATCTTGTCGAGAAAAGTTTCAGTGTCGTTACAAACCTTTTGACAAAAAAGGAGCAGATTGAATATCACAGAACGGAGAGATTTGCGGTTATTCCTAACAAAACTGAAGCCAAATATTGATAATTTGCTGTCAATCCATCAAGTACATCCCTCCCACTAAAATTATGACTATTTTGTGATTGTCATTGTAGAAGTTACGTTACGTTATTAATATTTAATTTTAATTATATTACGATTACAATGTAATATGATAACAATAATAATTAATAGTGTAATGATTACATATTTGAATAAATACAACACAAAGAAATATACTATTTTTATTTTTATTTTTACCACTCCGGATGGGGAGTTCTCTAAATAAAATATGTGAGAATTGATTGGTTTCTTGTGCTGTGAGTAGATGTCAAAGGAGTAAAGTTGGATGGAATCACTTTTTTGATTGGCTAACTTTACTTTTTTGACATCCACTCACAGCACATTCAATTAATTAATTAACCAATAACTCAGCCGCAACGCAAATTTCCGTAGTTAGATCTAACTACTCTTCACATTTTTGTCGAGTTTTGGGAATATCGTAGAGATGTAGCTGCAGGGAGTCCACCGGAACCAGCAAACCTTTCAAAGTGGTCTATGAGAAAAAAAAGTTTGGGAGCCTCTGATATAGAGAAACGATTTCTTGATTAAAATAAAAATATTTTCTTGAGTATATTCACTTAAATATTTACTTCGTTCAAGAAAATGTTGTAGGTTTAAGTAATTAAACCTCTTTGCATAAAATATTTTATTTTCTTGAAATATTGCTGACACCAAACAATAATTTTCTTCATCCAAGTAAAACCCAAAATCCACCCAATTTCCAAATTTTTTATAAAAACGGTTTGGTGAATTTATAGTTAGCAAGCTTGACAGATTACCCAACATAACCCCAATTTAATTTTGATCGTTTCGTGTCCGTTTCTTGCGGATTTTTGATGTTTGGATTACAGATAAATTATTTATAGACTAGATATACGAAAGCATGGAAGTAGTATTATTGGAACTCAACGGAGAAACTGTATTATGCAGCATTAACACAGATGAAATTGAAGAGATCTCAAATGGCGTATATTTAATAAATTTTCAATAAATAATTTGTTTATATTACAGGTCATACTAAATACATTGCAAAATGTAATAAGATTAAAATGGCCAAATCTTCAACTACTAGAGAGGTGGAAACAGCAAATAAATACCTCACAATACGCAATAGAAAATCCAAAGAAGAAATGGCGACCAAAGGAAGCTAAATTGTTAGCTACGTTACGTTTTCAGGAAGAAGCAGAGTTCCAGCATCCCAAATGTAAGAAAATTAAATTATGGGACAGTGTCAAACAACACTTAGAAAAACATAATCGCATAGTTACTGTTAATGAATCCCAACAGAAGTATCGGAATATCTTACAAACTAACAAATTAAATAAAGAAAAACAAAAATAAACTGGTGCAGGAAAAATAACATGGGAGTTGTTTGAACCTTTTGATAAACATTTAAGTGGAAAATCATCTGTTATGCCTGCTGATCATTTGCTATGTAACAGCAATCGTGAAACCAATGATCACTTATGGGGCAGTGGCTTCGAGCAAGAGAACTAATCTGGTCATTGCGAGAGCTAATCTCTCTAAAGTGCAAAGATTAGCATGTGTATGCATAACTGGCGCAATGAGAACCTGCCCAACAGCAGCTATTGAAGTGGTACTAAATCTTGCTCCTCTTCACATTTTTGTGGAGAGCATAGCTAAAAGGACCACACGTAGGATGATCAGGGAAGGAACGGCTAGGCATAGGCCTCAGCCTCCTACAGGTGACCAAATCTGGGACGTGCCCCGAGATGACATGCCAAGGAAGTTCAACTTTGTGAAAGATTTTACCACAAAGCTTAGCACTAAGAGTGAATGGGATAGAGATACCATTTCGAAACTCAATAGAAACGCCATTAAATGGTACACAGATGGCTCCAGAACGGCAGAGGGACCTGGAATAGGGATGTATGGGCCTAGAACCAAATATTTCGAAAGCTTGGGGATGTACCCAAGTATCTTCCAGGCGGAAATACACGCCATTGAAAGATGTGTCCAAGTCAATATTGACAGAAGCTATGGAAAGCAGGAGATTATCATAATATCTGATAGTCAAGCAGCCATTAGGGCGCTGAGGTCAAACATAATCAGCTCCAAAATGATTTTGGAGTGTCTACAAAAACTAAACGAGCTAGGCAAAAAGAACAAGGTAACCCTATTGTGGGTTCCGGGACACACGGGAGTGGAAGGAAACGAAATAACAGATAATCTCGCTAAGAGAGGGGCTAGAACACCTTTTGTAGGGCCAGAACCTTTTTGTGGGATAAGTAGCAGCATAACACTGGAGAAACTGAAAAATGAAGTAGAGCAGAGAAAATCCAAATACTGGGAGAATCTCCAGGGAATGAGGCAAGCTAAAACTCTTCTGGGTACCTATAACCAGAAGAGATCTGCAGTCAACCTGAGTAAAAATAATATTCGGATATTGACAGGGATCCTTAGAGGCTATTGTAAACTGAACGGACTTTTAAGCAGGCTCGGAATAGCGAAGGAAGCCGAATGTAGATTTTGTGGGGAACAGGACGAAACGTCCATCCATCTACTCACAAACTGTGTTGCACTGTGCAACTCAAGGGCGCTGCACCTGGGAGCATGTGAAATCGAAGAGGGAGAGTTACCTAATCTGGGGCCTTCGGACATTCTGCACTTCTTAAAAGGAATCGGACTGGACGGCCAGCTGTAAATACAGCGAGAAGAGGGGACACAATAGATCTTTTAGGTCGCAGTGTACTATCACCCTCATATCACACATACATACAACAGTGTAAATGATATTACGGATAATGATATAGTTCAGACTCTTTGGAAATGGGTGATATACCAAAAGCAAAAGGTAAGCAAAAATATATGGATTTAAAGAAATATTTATTATGTTTTGCTCGATTTGAGGAACTTTTTCTCTTGTACCAACTATGCGAATATTTAAATCAAGTGCATAGTTACTTAAAAATTCAAGAATTTATTTTTCTTCGTCGAAGTAAATATTTCTTTGCGTATATATGAACATGCCGTTTACTTGACTTGAGTGATAATCGCTTGTATCAAGTAATCGTTTTTCTATGTGTAGGTATAGCTATAATCAAAATAACAACTGTAATGTAAACAGAGAAAATAGGCACTTAATTATAGATGATTCAACCTCGAGTTGTGCGTGAATAATGTATACGTATAACTCTTACTTATGTGTTTCTCATAAGTTTGCACTTTCAACTGGGCTTGAACGATCTAGAATTTCAGTGTTGAAACGTATTATAATTAATGTAGTATATTGATACGAAAACACTTACAACAATCATGTCACAGATAGCGCAAGTCATCAATTGAAGCCCGTTATCATGTACTTAAAATAAAATAAAAACAGCCATTCACTAAACAGCACGGATTCATTCAAAGCAGAATATATAAAGAGTTGTAATGAGTCATTTGCCATCACTTTCTGTTATAATCACATGGAAACTAAATGAGTTTCTACAAGCCTGCTACCATGAGATGCAACAATAACAAATCGAGAAGAAACCTTATCGATAGACTACCTACGTATAAGACATTACTAGCTAATTATGTGCTTAAATTCACTCACGTTGACTTAGATTTTTTTTAATTTATGTGTATAAATTATCGTAAATTTCGCTTCAACTTTGCAAAATACTTCCAAAAGTACAACTCCTCAAACGATAAATGCAACGCAATTATATTAACTCACTCAATTATCAAACTAAAGAAACCAACGTCTGCTAATTCAAGATCTAGAACTTTCTTAGGCGTTCGCTGGTAGGTGCATATAATACGAGTGTTACACAGTTTTTGCTATTTTCGAACATACCAAGTGTTCAAGAAATAAAGTTTGCATAACTACACAACGAATTTATCTGTTGAACGAAGAATCAGCTTTCGCTTTTGACGCGGCAGTTGTGCTAAGCTAAAATAAAATCCGTTCAAATATTTTAACAAATGAAAATAACGAACTTATTAACTATTATTAAATAAGGTTTAAGGGCATAATAAATTTAGTAGTGTGGGAGATGCTTCTTCGTCATATTGATCTTCGGGATTTCTGTATAGTAGAATCAACTGCGATCGTATAGAACGTGCTAGACCACTGCAAACTGTGTGCACTCAAGAATACATTAGTGAAATAATTGTTGGTGTTTAGAATATTTAAAATTGTAATACCCATTTGCTTTGAGAACGGAAGAACGGGATATGTCTAAATCATTGGAAATAGTGCCAGATGACATATTCGAATTTATTTCAACTGCAGCACATAGGTACTAAAACGGACGTATTATTAGAAATTCTGCGAGTTGGAAATGATGTTTTTAAATTTTTGACCGAACCGGTATTGTCGGTTTTATTTTTTAATTTAAAAATGGTGGCTTTATTTGGAATAGGCCTGTTGGGGTATTTAGCTGCAAACACGTCGCATACCCTTTGAAAAGAATTGCCAGCGTGATACCACCGCATCATCTCAGCTCTCTCCTCCACAGTATAACGCGGAATTTTGCGCAAAAATATGTATTTAAAACTTAGACAACCAACTTACTTGAACTGACTAATAATACTGATCAGTCAATACGTGCTACTATCATACTACAGCGCCACACCTCGCTGTTAGGTAGAGTGGGAGACGGTGGGGTATATGTACTTCCCCGCCGTTTACTTTGCAGAGATTGAGGCTGTATAACTTAATTAACCAACATCATTGATTGAATGCTCAATGTTTTTCTTGATAATATTTCTAGTAATGGGGTTACTGAAGGAATTTAGCTATCGAATTACTAATTCACTGATTATCAAACGTGTATGTGTTTCAATACACGAAGTTATTTACTATTTCCAAAGAAAATGTTAGCACTCTCATAGCAAAGTAAGAAAGAAATTAAATGCCAAAAACACCGCAGCAAAAGCGAATTAGATAAAGGCGCCATTTTGAAACTGAATAGAAATACCAGCAAATGGTACACGGATAGCTCCAAAACGGCAAGGAACTGGAATATGAATTTATGAGCCTAGAACCAAATAGAAGTTTGGGGATGTACCAGAGTATCTTCCAGGCAGAAACACACGCTCAACATCGACAGAAATTATCAAAGGCAAGAGGTTAGCATAGTGCCCTATAATCAACCAACCATCAGGGCGCTGAACTCATATATAATCAGCTCCAAGATAATTTGGGAGTGTCTACGAAAACTAAACGAGCTGGGCAGAAAGAACCAAGTAACCTTCTGTGAGTTTCGAGACACACAAGAGTGGAAGGAAACGAAATAACAGACAATCTCGCTAAGAAATGGAACTTGAATACCATTTGTTGAGCCTGAACCCTTTTGCGGGATAAGTATCAGTATAATACTGTAGAAACTTAAAGTGAAGTAAAACAGGGAAAATCCAAATACTGGTAAAATCTTCAGGTAATGAGACAAGATAAAACTCCTCTGGGAACCTCTAACCGGAAAAGATCTATATAATGCATCCACTTAAGTAAAAATAGTATTCGGATACTAACAGAGATCGGATCAGGCCGTTGTAAACTGAAAAGACATCTGAGCAGGCTTGGAGTAGTAGATGAAGCCCAATGTAGATTTTGCGGAGAACAGAATGAAACATCAATCCACCTACTCTCAAATTGTACCGCATTGTGCAACTCAAGAACATTGTGTGCATATGAAATTGAAAAGGCATGGTCACCTAATCTGAGGCTTTCCGACATTCTGCACTGTTTAAAAGGAATTTGGATTGTACGGCCAGCTACAAATACATCAAAATGTGTGCGTACCTCCGCTATTCAGCAAAATTCATAGCATAACTTAATATTGCTATTTTGTGTGTCCATGTCATTCTTTTTATATATATATAAATACCTCCTCACGCATCATCAGAAGAATAATGCCATCAACTGTTCTAAGAAGAGAATTGAATCACAAATCCTAATGAGCAGAAAAACGAAAAAAGTGTAATCAAAAAACCAAAAAAGAATAAGGAGGAAAGTTGTTCTAATCATGAACGTACACATTCCCCCAGTACATTGTTAGATATTCTGATGAGCTTGAAAGCTCAGAAATGTCTGGAGAAAGCAAAAAGCAAGAATTAAAAATCCTCAAATTACGACGATTTTGTCTTTTTTTAAGATTGAGATAGCACATAAAATCTATTATAATCCCACTGATTTTTCATTCTTAATTGGATCTATCATTCTTGAGAGCTGCTCCATTAAATATTTTTGCTCTGGGGTTCGCCAGGAGTAGTAATAAAAACCTTATCCTTACCGGGCCATCGAATTGGCACAAAAGGTGTATTGGAGCTTCTTTTTATGGACGGCAGACTCTCCAACAAGCGTCCACTGTCAACTCTATGCTAAGCATATGACTATTTCGTCTACAGAGACCGGTTAGTAGTTTTACCATCATTTTGACAGTTTTTCCCTCTTTACTCAATAGAGCATTCAGGGCTTAGTTGCTCTAAGAACTATTTTGCCTGTCATTTTTGCTACCAATCCATGAACGTACTGTGTATCCATTCATTATTGAACTTTGTGGAGTAAGATTTGACAATGCCGGAGGAAAGGCTCCAATGAAGTCTTGACGATTCTCGTCCGACCAGATCGTCTGCTGCCACATTCTTCCCATGCTTTGTGGCTGAGAACCTAGACAACGTTAATTTTCTTTGGGTGCCTACTTATAGCGTTTACACACGAACTTAGAGTCAACACTTGCAAAACCCGGTCCCCTGATCTGCTCCTCTGATGCAGTAATGATTGCGCCAACCTCAACTTGAAACACTGTCTTGTCTTTGCTGAAGCTAACCGAGACAACCTTTCTAGGACTTTTTTACATATATCCCAGCCTGTACTTCCTTATCAATTTTAGAGCCGCCAGTATACCAGTTCGAGTGGACTCTTATCGGTGGTCTTTTCTCCCACGCTTTCTTATCTGGTATTATAACCTCTTATATCCAATTCATCTATTTCTGAAACATCACCTTTGCATCGCTATGAAGGATGGCAAGTAATGCCTTTTCATTCATTCAGTAATTTGTGATTTCCTTATCGGTGCTTGGTTATTCTATTCTTTGTATTTATATTATTTAACTTAATATTTTCAAATTCAAGGGCATCTTACGATCTCCAAAATTTTGCAAAGAATGGATACTTTTTTTTGTTTATTATCGTCCAATTATAGGACATCTTACATCCATAACTTTGAATCACTAAATAAAATAGCATCCTGTATATCTATTTACCCATCTCAATAATACCACTATCATGTTCAGTTTATTGCCTACTTGAGCTTGTTCATTTCTGCAACGCCTATACACGTACTTCTTATGCGACGTGACGATGGCAAATGGCTTCTTAAATTATTCATATGAGTACGCTCAATTACAAGTGGGAATATTTCAGGGTATTTATTAATCATTTAGATGGATGCAAATCGAGGACGTCGCTTTTCACAAAAACGAAGCAAAATATCATCTGCGCGGAGTTTCATTAGCTGACTGGTTTCATCATATATTTATGCTTGTTTGTAGGTATGCGTGTACCTCTAAGTACGTCCGCATCTTTGAGACCACGCGGCGTGATTTTACGAACCGCGTAACCGCTAGATGATACTCCATTAAAAACTAATTTCTGAAAGGCGAACGCTATTATTATACGAGCCCTCCTCTCATGGAAATAATTTGCAGCTTAAGAACCAGGTGAATCGCCTTATAGCCGTAATCAGTTTTATCTAAGGTTGAGTACACGCCGAGCAATTTCATGTATATTCATCTATGTTTTGAAGCGTTTAATAGCTTGTGTGTCGTTTTTTCTAATTTACGAAACGTCCAAGAGAAGAATAATAGTTGACGTATATGTAACGTTTGTGGAAACAAAAAAGTATGGTGGTTTATAAAAACGTTGATAACCATAAAAAAATGTAACATTTTGTGAATCTAAGTTTGGTTTAATATGCCTATATTAACACTACACTAAGCTATCAAGCTGCCGACAGCTGTAGTAGGAATAAAAAAAGGATGAAAATATGGTTTCTATGAGTTGACATGATATACCATCTCCACTCCGCAATATGTCGTCGCCATTTAACGACAAGCAGACATCGGTATTTTCTACCCTTGTCTAGCTACTACAAAATGTTGTCAACAGCTCCAACTTTCCAATTTGAAACAAATCAACGAAGCCCTCATTCCGTACTATTGCGGGGTGAGGGGAATGAATCGCTAGGTATGCGTAATTCACGTCAAGCGAAGCCAGTGTCCGATTTACTTCGCTCACTTCTTAATAAAGCATCGCGGGATATTGAAGGTGCGATCTGACATTTTGAAACAACGTTTGCATTAATAAATGACAAAAATAAAAATATCCCAGCGAAAAATATCAGTGATATCGAAATTCGAGGTTGTGCATTAGCAGAATTAAATCCTACCATGACCTCTAAACAAATTGCTGACAAATGTAATATTAATGCAACAATTGTTTTAAATCCTTTACATAAGAATAAATATCCGTCGTACAAACTTAGCACATCTCAACTTTTACCCGATGATTGTTACCGTTGAATGGAATTTTGCGAAATAATGATGAATAAATATCACGATAACGAATTATTTTTGAATAATATTTCTTATACTGATGAAAAACCATTTTAATCGCGCAAATGTTCGTTATTGGTCCCGTAAAAACCTACGTTATACCTACCTACACATTACACATACATTGAACGTGTAGGCTGGTATTGTTGAGGATGAAATAATCGGACCTTTTTTTATTGAAGGAAATTTAAATGGCAATAAGTATTTAGAATTATTTCGAACTAATATTATTATTCCTGCTGTACGGGAGCGACTTGATATTAATGAAATTTGGTTCCAACAGGACGCTTGCCCGGCGCACAATACCCGTAATGTCACTAATTTCTCAAATACCGTTTATGATAATTTAATCGGTAATTCGGGTGCTATTAAATGGCCACCACGCTACTCGGATTTAGCACAAAATGACTTTTAAATAATTCAATACACGGGTACAGTGAACAACGTCCATCGAACAATTACGCGCGAAAATCATTGAAGTCATCAACAACGTCACTCCGGATTCTTTAAGAAATGTTCGTCGCAATTTTTATGACCGGCTAGGTTACTCCTCTTACGAAGAAAGAGGATTATTCGAACATTTAATCAATAGTTAATTTTCTTTTTAGCATTTGTTGTTATATTTACAGTTTTACATTTGTTTGCAATTTCTGCTTTTAAGTTTGAATTATTATATTTTTATTTCTTAAATAGGAATTTGTTAAGTTTCAGAATTTTATTTACGTTTATCACTGGTATTTGATAAGAATTTTTATTCAGTTTATTGATAATTATGTAAAGTACAAATTAGTACTACACACCGCTACTGTGCGTTTTTAGTTATTCAATGGTTATTAATTATCTTATTATTTTATTTATCGTCGGATGGAATTTTGTGAATATTTAATAAATATCCCGAACATGAATATTTTTGTAATAATATGCCGTTTACCGACGATTTGGGACTTCATTTACTATTGTTAGGATTGTTATTTTATTTGATTATTGACCTTTAAAACTCCTTTTCATTCTATTTCTTTTTCCTTTTGATATTGTTTATGAACTTGAAATTTATAGTTTATATTATCTGATGTTTCGATATAAAAATAAGTATGAATAAAAACAAATCAATGCTGCGCATGGTAGTTTATTAGGTTTCTTAGTTATCAAATGAGTATTGTCTTATTATTTCCCTTTTCACTAGTGCAAATGTAATATTGGATTTAATATTAGTTTTACAAACTTCGTAAACCATGTTTGCAATAGCTCACTTAGATAATTGGTTATTAAATTGTTGTTCATACCATCAATAGCGATATAAGACTGAGCTTTAACGAGAAAAACAATATATCGCTCATTTTACTTCCACTGGGCTATTATGATTCGCAGAACGTTAACAAATTTGTGTTGTGACCTTGTGCGTAGGTACGTCTACAGCCTCTCCCATTTTCAGTTGCCCAGAATGCAATCCAGAGCTCGCAACTTTTCACCTGATATAATAACATTTAGCAAAGCTTCAACATATTTACTGATTCTAATCTAATAGAAATAAATTAAAAGAAAATCAAGCTCTAAAAAAATAAACAATATTCCGGAAGTAACTTTGGGATCTAGCATTATTATTTCAAATAAGTCGATCACAGTCGCAGTTGTACGGAATTTAAAGGATATACTTGCATTGTACCTTGCCCAGATTCTCAACGCGAAAAGTTAGCAAGGGCCTTATATATTTGAGGGCATTAACTGAAATTTTGTCGTAGCAGTATTCTCAGCAGTGAGTATACTACAGCAAGATTCAGCCGAGTTGACGGAAAGACCGCCTGTACGCGCAGCATACGTCACGAGTTCGTGTAGAAAATCTCGCGTGATTTGCTCTGAAGCATATCCATACGCGCTAGTATGGGGGGGCAAGACACATGAAGACAACCCTGAGACGTACTGGCGACTATTAGTAATTATCAGCATAGTTTAATAATGGTAATTTGCAAACAAAAGACAATGTAATTAATTTATACATATCGCACCGTACTCATCCATTTTAGGACTAAATAAATAAATTTTACTTATTTGACTAAATAAATTTGTTTTAGTTGGAGTGTCTTCGGATTAAAATTTAAGTACATACCGCAACTAGAACTAAAGTTGGATGGAAAAGACCACTTACCTAAAACAGAAAAAAAAATACATTAATATGTACATGGTAACTAGAAAATAAAAATGGTGATTGGTGGACGTTGTAAGGTTTATGTATGAAATTCATTTAGAAATCGACTAGCTAAATGGCCAATGGGCATAAAACTTCGTGGCTAAATAAAGACACTTACACAGATCACAATTCACAATAAATAATTTCATGGGTAGCTACCACTTGAAAGACATTTAGATTAGCGATATAAGGCACCACTAAAAAATAAAGTTATGCATGTTGTATTAAATTGCAGTAAATGTTCAACAGTATAACCGACATTACTTCCAGTTGCTGAAATACGTAGAGCTAAGATAAAGCGCAGTACAATCAAATAAATAAATAACATGTAGGTACACTACCAGAACCAAAAAATACATTTTAGTAGTGTAAAGAACTGCAGTATGTAATATTTAAAATGTAGAATTGATTATATAATCGTTAGCATAAATATTTGTACTAGTGTTGATATATTTTGGTTTTAAGAGATTTCAACAATTATGAATCAAAAAAAAAAAAGAAGAATATTAAAATAGGGATTTCTCGACACTATTAACATATTTAACTATAATATTATTAAAACATTAATTACTTAAAGGTAGATTAACATTTCTCAAAAAACGGGTAAAGATATTTTATTTTTTTTTTTCGAATTAAATAACTGTTTAATTCAATTAAATACCACTCAGAGTCATCTGTGATACTTTCTTTAACAAATTCACAAATAAACCAGACCTCAATTTGCAGGTGGTTCTGGCTGTAAATCTTCCCCATCACGATTGATTTTCCTCCCTAAGGACGAAAAGGCACTTTTAAGGCTTGACTAAATCAGTTACACTCAGGATGTAGTTGAATGATGTATCGAGTGAACTCTGCTCCTTATATATACATTATATACTCATTAGCATACAATGAAATGGTACTGATTCTTTAATTATCGTTAAGTGATGTGTTCCTACATGTTTATCAAATAAAAAATCAGATTTAACAACAATTACAAATTTATCAGTGTTAGTGTAATACAAATAAAAATGTGACAAAGAAATAGTCTTTTAACATATAACCTCAGGTGAGTAGGTTCATTTACTATATAAAAGCACGGTAATCAAAATTTCTTTTATCTATATTAAGTAATTTGAATTTCCAAAATCTTAACGAACGGTCCCTCATAAGTCAATGCATCAACGCATGAAAATGAAATATAATGATAGGAAAAACATACTTAAATTATACCAAAGGATTGCTACCAAACATAAATATACAAATTACTAAAATTCACTACACAATTTGACAAATAATCAAGAAATATTTAACCTTGAAATACCTTGTACGTATTTCGATTAAAATAGTTAATGATAATTTTGCTTACAGCAGGTACAAGTTTGTTTATTTGTCTAGCCAGACAGTGTATAAATTTGTGTGTTTTTTTGGAAATATGGCTATTTAATAGACTCTTAGTCCATAATATTTAAGACGTTTCGGTAGAGTTAGCTACCTTTTCCAATTGCTAAAAGAAACAATTATTTTTTAATTTAAAGTAATAATACATATAAAAATGTATGAAAGTTACCCTAATGAAATCTCATTATACTATTCATTGAAACAACTTTGTCGAGAAATAGCTAATATAAAGTTAAAATTAACAACAAAAGTTGTATCGTTAATGTATAAATAAGAACACAGTACATTTTAAAAATTATTAAAACATTAGACAAGCAGAAGTTTAGTAGCTTCATTATTACTTTAAATTATTTTTTTTTTTTAGCAATTGAAAAAGGCAGGTAAGTCTACCGAAACGTCTTAAATATTATAAGCCATATTTCAAAACATCTTCAAATGGTACATGTAACATTTCTCTAACATATGTTCCCAACTCCTGGAGACGACTGGCAGACGACCACCAGCCAAATTGCCTAGAATGTTGGATACAGCAAAACACCAGGATAAACGCAGAGAAAATTCCAGATCATCCAAATAACTGGTTTTATATCAATTGTGCACCAAACAGGAAGTTCTACCATTCAAAGTATGTAATACAACTGTACCTGTACATTTCAAAATGATAACCAAACAAATTTCTAACAATTTTCTACATAAATATTCCGAAAAAATACTTTATTTCCCAGAAGACCAAAAAAGAGGACAGTTGTCTTTTATTTTCAACAACTACACATTACCAAGGAAAGCTCTCCCGGGAAACACCAAATAGGAAAAATGAAAAAATCGTTACCGCAGATACGCATGAATTAAAAATGCCCAACGACGAACACCAGTTTGAAAAAATACAAATACATCGCCATATTCAGTTACATTTACTAAAATCTATACGACCAAGTAAGTTGCTAGTCAGAATTTACAAAAATATACTACAACGATACAGTAAAAAAAAATTAATATAAGTAAAATAAATGGTGATTAGTAGTCTTTCTTTGGATAATTCATATTCAGTAAAAAATAACATATATTGTTAAACAAAAACATAAATTTGATTTATTTCTTTCAATGGTAGGAAAACCGAACCTTACGAAGGTTATGCGCGCGATAAATTTGAAGTTAAAAGAATGATTTGGAGCATTTTCGGAAATATGGAACTAATATTCGATGTAAATTAATTACGAAAATAAAAAAGTTTCCAAAAACGGTTTGTTAATACATATTTAAAAGGTAGACATTCAATACGAATGTCGTCACTTTAATTTGAAGGATTTTTTGCAAAATATCTTTTTTTTACAAAAAGCGGAATAGCAATGCATGACAAGACAGTAGTCAGTGTTTTGTTTCACTTTGAAATAGATAGATACAGAATGAAAGAATGTAATTAATATACTGCTATGTTTAAAATAACGAAAAAAGTATTCGTTCTCTTAGTTTTCAGGGACTCCCTATGTACTTCTATAACTTCTGCAGTATACATTTTCTTCTCTAAAATGGAATAGAACGCTGTGGCAGTAAATCGGTTTGGATTTCAGTTGGACAGCCATACATGACGCCCGTAAAACGTAACACGATTAGCGTTGAGATACTTTACATAATTATTACCAGTTCTGCGTTCATGGAACATCATTAAATAATGAAAAAGCCGTCGGCGCTACTACGGGTTTGTTTCCCGTCTAGGTCGTTTCCCGCGACACTCGCCTGCCAGCGGCAATTGAGAGAAAAACATCCAACGAACCTATTCGACCTTCCCGAACGGGTTACACGGTCGTTTAATGTTAAATTAATTTGCGGACAGATAATCTGGAGGATGACCGCCGGGCATTTCGCTAGTTTCGAGCCGCATCAAACGGAATCCTGGTGCGTGTCGACTTCAACGTCTAAACAGAACGGGTTTCTCTTTCCGCTCGTGCCTTTAGATCGGTGACATCGTAGTAATTGTTTTGTTATGTTTGCACATAAAGACTAAAATCTTGGTTAACGACCAATATTTAGATTAAATTTAATATAAATGCTGAAATTAGCTACTCAGCCATTTTTTAATACTTTGTACCATTTCGTACTCTAATGCTCAATAGAACAACGCGCTAAAATTGTTGTGAATTTGTTTATTTAGAGTCTAAGTAATAACAACAGAAAATCAGCACTGATTTGGTAAAAGTGAAAGGAGAATTCTCCACCGCGCGAGCGGTATTTGAACAGTAGTGCGGATTTCAGAGCGCCTCACAGTGATTCCGCACTGAAAACCCCACAATATTAAAGTGACAAGTATGTATCTGAATATTCAATTATATCTTCATTTCAAAGGTAAAAAGACATTGGTTAAAATTTATTTAAGATATTTCCTCGGTGCTGCGAAATTTCGTCTAAGCTTTAATAATATTGCCACGCTTTGCCTTTTTATTGTATATTGTGAAGCCTAAAATCTCTTTTTATGGTCATATAAAACTCAGCTGCTGATTGTTCTTGATGGACAAGTTATTAATATTTTTATCACGGGAGTTCGTACGCTAGGTTTTGCATGTACAAGTCAATGTAAATGTAATCAGTTTACGTGTTCATTATTTCAGGTGGATTTGTTTTGATTTCTCACTGGATACGAGTCAGTCATTAGTGAGGGCGCCGCCAAGGTGCCTCTCCTTGGTGCCGCAAAGGATGCTGTGCCTTCCGTGTTTGCTTTCAACAGACACTACCATGTTCTTATTAACCCCGTGGTAGAACTACAATCCTCGATCTTTACAGATGGATCGAAAACGAAAATGAGAACGGGGGCAGGAGTTTTCTCCTCGGACCTTCACCTCAATCTAGAACTGGCGCTGGGCAGGTTTGCCACGGTTTTTCAAACCGAGGTGCTGGCGATCCTGCACGGTGCCGGAGAAATTTTAGCAATGGGCATTAAGGAACGGCGGATTGTCCTTTATAGTGACAGTCAGGCTGCTCTTAAGGCTCTTAATAAGCATAGCATCACTTCCAGCTTAGTACTTCAGTGTCAGAATGCCCTAGAAGCGGCCGCTATCGATAATGCCTCGACACTCAGCTGGGTTAAAGGTCATAAAGAAAATCTAGGTAATGAAGCTGCCGATGGACTGGCGGGGCGGGGCTCGCGCTCCCACTTTGTGGGACCGGAACCGGCTCTTCCTATTTCGTCGGCTACACTCAACACCATAATAACGCAATAGACTGTCACTCTTCACGATAATATCTGCCGCTCCAGAGCAACGCATTCAAATACAACGTGATAGGCTGTCTCCTCCTTCTCATTGCATAATCTACAAACAGGTTTATCTTTAATGTTGCTTTACAAAGTTAATCAAATATGCAAAAGACTATGAGAAGGAGTGGCTGAAACTTGAAAAACCGCTTCTTCCAGTGAGCATGAGGAAAAATAAAATAACTAGCTTTCAAAAGCATTTACTAGACAGATGCGGTACCAACTCAACTATGAAAGTTTGAAGTGTATGCTCTGACTACAGACCGTCAACTTCTTCTCTGGGAAACCCAGTATATGATTGGATTACACAGTACACTGTAATACAGAAGCAAACGCATAAAGCAATTTGCCAGAGGGTATATACATAATTTCACAGTTAACTATGGAATTAGCCAGTCGCAGTTCTTATCAGGGCAACCCTGATTACGGCAGCAGAACCACTGCCGAAACATCGGATTTCAACAATTCATTAGACGATGGAAACAGTCCAAACATCAATTCGTTTTCTTCTAACTCATCGTCAAGAATATCACATCATGAATTAATTGAATAAATATGACAAGTAAAATAAATATTGGTTCAATAATCTTGTGTGTTTACTGTGTAACGACGTTCTACTGCTACTACTTACTGTGTTCATTTACTTCTTGCTGCTGGTGTTTTCATTACTTACTTACTGGCTTTTGTAAAGCTTATTACTTTTACATTGACCTCTGTATTTCTAAATCTCCGCGTGCAGACTCGCCTCGGTGCCGCACGGCACCGATGTGCGCGAGCTGTCTGTCAAACGAACTGTCACGTGTAAACTTAATCGGCGGATCTTGCGTCCCGATTTGTCGTTACAACCCCAGAGTGGTACCTGTTCGTGTGCGAGCGCGGTATCCAGGGTTACGATCGGGGTGAGCAACAATTTAAACAGTGAAAACGTCTTTTTACAAGAATAAAATATGTGTGAAAGGCATTAAGTACGTACAATGACACAAAAGCAGGTTAGTAACAACAATATATGTATGTACAATCGTAAATTTAAACAAATATTCGCGAGGCTGCGGAACGCTTTTAACTTTAGACGTGTAATTTTAACAGTTTAATTGTGGTTATAGCATGCAATAAAAATCTATATACTAAATCTAAGCGTGCATCAATAAGCTTTGCCAAAGCACTCAAAATTTTATACTAAAACGGATTTTCCCACAGAACGGCACACGTTACAACTGTGTGCTGTTCTTTAGTATCTTAATTGTTTTGTAATAGTTCTAGCAAAGTTGTTTTTGTAAAATTAATTCAAAGAAATTTATTCGATTGCGAAGTACTGAGTTTTTGGCGTCTCTCCATATAATTAAAACAACTGTGCGCCTGTATAGCCGATGAGTGAAACAGAGTATGTTGTAATAGAAACATTAAACTAGTATGTATAGTACCCTACAGTCTCCCATTATATAATTAGTTACCTTATATCAAAGTAAATGATTGGTAACGCACAAATATTGCAAGAACAGCATAGATCTGGTAGTATTATAAAAAATCAATTGCATTTTTGCACTTGACGATGCATTTTTTATGTACAGTTTCCTTTACGACCCACTTTATTTGTAACCATCGACGAATCGTGGTCTTCGACGAATTTAACACGCTTCACCGAAATAATTACCACCAGCATCCATGTAAAGTAACTCCTCGCTACAAAGCGGACGATGTAAACATCGTAAAATCCCGACGACTAGCTAATTCGTTTGATAGCGTCGCGCGTCAATAAATTTACGATTCTCCAGACTCTACGTACCTATACATAGAATGCAGTAATGAGTAAAGCACAACGGGAGAGGTACCAGAAGAGCACGCAAAAATAAAGCGAAAACTACATATCCCAGTCTTTCACGCGCCAGTAGCTTAATGAGAAACTGAGAGCTCGGAAAAAAAAATGGAATGAAAATAAATAGCGAAACGGAGGCACTCCGGTTAATTTAACGAGCGTTCTCTAGCGTGCCAGCGCTGAGAGTCTTTGCTACTGCATAGACGCTCTTTATTCGTTTTGCCGTTCTGGTTTTGAAGCCACCCCGTTCGAGACTGGAAGTTACTACGTGAGGTACTAATATCGTAATTATCAAAGCAACGTGTTTCGTTGCAGTCTCACTTATATTTTCTTTTTACGTAAAAGAAATTACTCTCTGGAGTTTCAAACGTCCTGCAGTTTCCTAAATATTCACTTTCGGATCTGCAGTTAGTATATACGGGAAGAGTTAGTTCATAAATATTTTAATAACTCTCTTAAATCCGTTCTCACTTAACAGGATACTAATGTTAGTAATAACTTTAAGTTATGTTAGTTAGATACATACAAGAATGTACCACTAGCAATTTAAAGTACAAATAACAGTACACAGTTTATGAGAAGTCGAACTAATTCGAATCTGAACGATCTAGAGCTAAGAGATGCCTACAATAATGTAAGTACATTAGTAAGTTACTGGTTGTATGTTATTTTGTTATTTTATTGTGTAAATTCACCTATATTTCTTTAATACTGTGGTAATAATCTGCATTTTATATGTGGGGTAATTGTTTCGAAATGTGAACCACGAAAAACTTAGGTGATGGAAGAAGGTTCTACCAGCCATTTAGCATTTTACTCACAAAGGAACACCGGCATCTATCAAATTCGGTTTGACAGTCAGTCCACACTTAAAGCGATTAGCTCCTCAAGCGTGGACTCTAAGCTGATTTGGGACTGTGTAAGCGCCCTAAATGAGGTGGGCACCCAAAGGAAAGTAACCCTAGTCTGAGTCCCTAGCCACTCGGGTGTGAGAGGAAACGAGGCGGCGGACGAGCTGGCCAGGCGAGGTTCGTCAAGGCCATTCGTTGGAGCCGACCCCTCTTTCGGCACTACCAAACCGCAAATTAAAAAATCCATCAATGAATGGATATACAATCAATCCAGGGAGTGGTGGCAAAAATCATGGGGACAATGGCAGGCAAAAGAGTTCCTAAAGGAGCAAAGGCCTGAACTTACGAGAGATCTACTGAATAAAGACAGGAAGACTGTCAAAATGATTGTAGGTCTGCTGACTGGTCACTGTAGACTGAATAGGCATATGTACAACATAGGCCTGGCAGATGATGCAACCTGCAGATACTGCCAAGAGGAGGAAGAAACACCAGTTCATGTGCTGTGCCAATGTGAAGGCCTGGCGAGGACAAGGTTTCTAGTATTGGGGGAGGTGAACCCCACAGCTAGTAGCTACATAAAGAAGCCGCTCTCAAAGATGATAGGCCTAATTAAAAGGGCAAAACTAGAGAGCGTCCTCTAGGAAAAAAGGGGATCACAATAGATCTGAAAAGGTCGCGGTGAAATAGGTCGATAGGCCACCCCAATCCTAATCTAATCTAATCTAAATTCGGTTTTCCATTAAACTCTAGAGACTGAAAAAGTATCATGGTAGAAACACCCCGCAATTTTTTTTTTCTACTGAAACGCCCGATTTAGCTAAGCAGGAATACACTGACTATTATAGTTTTTGTAAATCACCTGAAGATGGCTGAATAAAGCCGAAACCGGTAGTGCAATGATTTTGTAGCGTATCAAAAATAAATTAAAAATTGCAACATAACTTCATTTACTAATGTACAACTAAATCTAATAATGGACAGAAGATATAGTAACAAGAGGACAAATATGTAAGAAAGAATTTATAACAATGTAACAATTAATAACTATTTAGGTCAGTGATTAATATACTGCACTTTTGTATGTTTACTTTTATTGGAAGAAGTACTATAAAAATATTGCTCAGTGAAATCCCAAAACATGATACTTGCTGCGTATTTTAAATAAAAAAAGATGGAGTACTTTCTGGCCTATATCAACTGCGGGTAATATATTTGAAGTTATACATAATTCGTCTGAGTCTAAAGTACGCCAATGTTTCAGTCATTAGTGGGATTTTGTTCCAACCAACCAAGATAAATGGCTGGATGTGTTCTTGCCTGTTAGGAAGGAAATCCAGGTAAACGTTTATGTCTTGGGTTGACGTTTCCCGATATAAAAAGAACTCTTGCGAACCTTTATTGCAAATTTTATAGTTGTGTAACTTTCGTTGAGATCTCTTTTCACTGTTTGATCAGTAAAAAATAAATAGGCATGCAGACTAAGTAATAGAGCTGCAATCTTACAATCTAAAACAGACACAATAATTATAATCATAATAATAGTATATCAATTGTCAAATTATTTTATTTACTTTCGTTAGCACTGGGTGGTTTTCTTTATTTGTCGTTGACAAAAAATGGACTAAAGCCTCATTTTCCCAATGGATTTTTGTTTTCTTTGAGAATATCACTGTCATTAGTCTCGCATATTTTTAACTGCCCACTTTTTAAATTACAAACTTTGTTGTAGATACGCCCTCTTTCACCTATTTGGTACTATTGTTTTTGTTCTATAAATAAAATAAAAATAAATACAACTATTTGATTATTACAGAAAAAAAATCACTCTCATCAATGAAGTGATCCGCCAAATACTCTTGGTTCCAAGATTTAAGTAATGCATTAAATCTACAGCATCTTTATTCTGCAAGTTATTATTATTAGGATTGAAAACAATGCCATGCAATTGAGTTATAAACATTTTCTTCGGACAATTCCATATCCAATTCTTCTATAATTAAGTAATTTCAGTAGATACAGATCGCCTTAATGAATTATTGTAAATACCCATACCCATTATACAGGGTGTCCCTGAAATAAGAGTACAACGTATTAAAAATGGGAAGCCCTAATTTTATTACACCTTTTATCTAAATTAATTTTTACAAAATTCCCACGCATACGTGAGGAAAAAAATGGCAAAGATATTTATTAAATATCCGTCACGCCACTGGTATTTGAGACACTACACTTCTAACCAACGAAGGTAGGGCAGGCAACATGCGACGTATAACTACGCTCTGAGTCTCAGTCTGTCTGGATCCTTACGCATGAACACATCGGATATGGCTTTTACCACACGCGAGTTGTTTGATATGATTTATGTCTACGGCGAAGCAGGAGGAAGTTGTCAAAGAACTCTACGTATCTACCGGCAGCGATACCCCAATCGTAGAACCCCGTCTTACACGTGTATAAAAGATACCGTGTTTAGATTAAGAGAAACTGGTCGATTGCTACCAAATTACGAAGGTCGCGGACGTGAAAGACCACGTCGAATTTTACGAGCCGAAGAAGAATTGCTGGATATTGTGAACAGAAATGCAGGTGTAAGTACATTCGAACATTTTATTTAACACTTCTCCTGTTTCGCCGGTTTGCAAATCGGTTCTTTTCAGAACCAACAATTGATTATGAAAGAGAAAAAAAGAAATAATTACGCACATTACCTTCGTCACATCAAATATCAACTTTTAACAATGATGTTTATTTCAGACAGCTGTCATTGATCAGATTACGCACAAGTGAATAGAGTTATTCATTAATAGATTCCACATTTTACTTTCAATATCTTCTTTGAAATTTGCTTTAAATTTCGCGTACGTAATAATATTGGAGTCGTTGACTCGTATCAGCTGCATACAATGATTATCTGTATATCACAGCTGTATTTACAAATGACCTTAAGATATAGTATAAACACAGATAGTGGATCCATGGGCGGCACATTCGTGACGTTTCAATGGGTTTTTAATTGTATATTCGATATTGCAATTGGCGTACGAATTTTTTGATACTTATTCAGTATAATTTGGGTTTCCCATTTTTAATATTTTGTACTCTTATTTCAGAGACACCCTGTATAAGTATGTGTACACACTTTCTTGAATTTCAGATATATTTTTTCTCGAGAAGATATTATTATTATGCAGTGTCGTACTAAATTCTACTATAAAGTTACGTATAGCAAGCAAGCTTTGTGCCAAATTAAACTCTGCCTTTGGACTGCATATATGTATCTACATTTTCAACTTTTACAAGCGACTCACTCTGTTCGGCAATGTATTCCATATCTGATTTTGCATTTTGCCGAAGCATATGTTTTACCTTAGGTTACAACAGGTTTGTAAACAATTTATTTCATAACATCTGTATGTACTATTTCATCCTAATTGGTGAGATCTTTTGAAATGTTCTGTGTGTACTGATTTTTAAGTATCTAATAAAAACCAAAGTTAGGAATTGGAACTTACTGTGTCTTGTAAGACCGTCTTACGACACGTAGTTCAACTATTCGACACTGAAAAGATATGTTGATTGTATATGACTATATTAGTTACATTAATATTATTAATGTAAACTGTAAACCACTTTATTAACAGAACACCAAACTACGCACGTGCAGAATAGCGCGTAAAATGTTGTAAGCTGTAGGAAACAGGTCTGTGTTTGTTTATTGTTTGGCGGTTAGCCCGAATTTTAATAAAATCAAACATTGATTTAAAGAAGACATTAATAAATACAACGCACCAGAAACTTAATACACGACAGTTTATTGTATTTATAACCGCTTTGATTAAAATTTTATAAATGATACATCAGTTAATTACTATAACAAATTTATTCGTTAATACAATTATTTTTTTCATCATATTGATAAAAGAAGAGTAATAAACAAAGTTTATTGATTTCATATTTTCAGTGTACAGTCCCCTTCAAAGTTTGCACAATCTTTTCTTTTTTGTTACTTCTGACGGTGTCTACAAACTGGAACACAACTACGAATTAATTAGTAATTGTAAGTCATCACATCTTCTTAGTAACTTAGGTTGCTATTTTAAAGTGATCTTAAAATTGGAATTTTAGGTCTGGGGAAAGGCTACATTATCATATTCCCGAAACGTCACACAATTAAATAAATACGAATTTTGTTATAAAACCCAATTCTTTAAAATTATTATTAATAAAACAGGTAAAAATTTTCCTATATACATATTGCTACGAAACTTGTAAATCAACCTTTTAAATTTTAATTAAATTTTTAAATAAGTAAACACGGTTTTTAGTCTACTAAACACCACTCAGCGTCATCTATTATACTCTCATTAATTCCAAAGATATGCTAGATCTCAAATGTTACAAGGCATGAAAGGCAAATTTGTTCCCACCACAGGGTTTTAAGTACACCGTAAACGAATAGGATGACTTATAATTTTCAGATAACCTCGGGACGCGAGAGGATAACGTCACACCGCTGAGCCACTGATTATTATATTAATATAGCTTATAACACTTAAGTATCTTTAATGTGACTGTAGTAGTGTGATGTTCTTGTGCTACATTGAATAAAAGAGACGACATTCAGTGTAATTTATTTATTTAGAGTTAAATAAATCTGCTGAACAAAGAAATAAATCTTCTAAAGATTCCCTCAGGATAAGTAAGTTCTTTACTATCGTAGATACACAATATTAAGATTTCTAGAATCTTAATCCAAACTAAAAATTCGTATTTCTCGTTTTTAATATCATAACAAAATTTAAATCTCCCGCTAAATTCCTGTCATAAACCATGTATTACTGAATCAAATGCCAACTTAAACTGCTCGTGAAATTAACCCACAGAATCAAATACAACCTCACATAATCAATTTCAGTAGATATACAGTTATCATTCAAACAAATATAACCTAAAATTATATATGCCGGTTATACGTTCAAATACAAAAACAGGTACGAAAACTGCTATAGTATAATCCAAATAATAATTCCATATTCAAAACAATCATTTCAGCTTCCAAATGGTGTTTCAACGATCTCACAGCAAACTGCCTAGAATGTTGTTCTTCGAAATACCAGGATTATACGAAAGGCCACCCCAAATCTCGAAATAACACCATTTCAATCATCTTAGCACTATACACGTAATACTCTCATTCTTGTAAGTAAATTTGAAAACTTTATGAACTTAGATTGTGATAGATATTACAAAATTCTAGATAAATATACGAAAAGCAACCACACTCAGGAAAAACTGAAAAAGAAGACCTCCAATTGGTTTTGAACAAACTCAACATCTCCTAGAAAAAAGGAGCCCGGCGACGATCATAGAAATCATTTCCAATGATACAATAGCATAAAAATCCCTGGTCGAACATTAATCGAAAGACATACACATGTCCTAAAATCCATGGTTGCAAGCATCAATTGAATTAGAAATAAGTAAGTTTTTAGTTTAAATTATTACATACGTCGACAAAATAAATAAATAGGTAAAAATACATTTACATAAACAATTTTATAGTCGATATTATGATTCTGTGGGTTTTGTTTAGCATGATTCACCGGAAATAACATAGCAATATATAATATATATAGTTAACGTTTATTATTTTTTTTTATTAATCCGATGTTAGGGTTGAATTGTCGATCGCTTAGAAAGAATTCAAACCAAAATGTTTCTATAAAAAATTAGCATTTCATTTCTCTTCTTCTTTTTAATTTAACAGTTCACTAAAGCGATTTCTTCTGTTAGATCAATCTTGAATGGTAATGAAAGTTAACATATGTACCTGCAGCTATAACATATTGCTGCTGTTGATATTACTCAATCTGTGAATTAGGTTGTCTAGTAAGAGCATATTCTGTTTAATGTAAAAGCATAATTAACGTCCAAGCGTTCCAATTGGAAGTATCCAAGCTTAATTAATTTTAGTCAGTAAATCTAATAGACTCTTGTACTATACTTCGCCTAACTTGTCCATACTGATTGACGTGTTCTATATTTTCGTTTTTTTTTTTTCTTATTCGTATGATTTCGCATATACAATCAACATTTTCATCAACACATTCGATCAATATTCGGTTGGCAATTGTCTCCATATATCCTTGTGAAAGTTGCCTTTCTTAGAAAAGCGTTAGACCATTCTTTTGCTAGCATATACGCGTAAGAGGATAGATCATTAAATGTTGTTCGAATTTGGAGATTATTTCTCTTACAATTAATTTTATCTAAAAGAAGCACATAAAACAACAAAATATGTAAGTATACATCGATATCCAAGATAATATTTTAATGCTGTATATTATATGTTATCTCTGCCTTCATATGCTCCTGAAAATATAATAAACGAAGGTGCAGTTCGCTTTCTTATCAAACAAGTAGTGTAGCCACATGCACAGCGCTTGGGTAGCTCAAACATAGCTTTTGGTAAATATTGATATGCATACTCATGAGTGTAAAGTGTGTAATATCACTGATAAAATTCTTTAGGAAGTGTAGGTGCTTATAGGTGTTTCTTCGATGCATATACCAGGGTGTAAACTATAAAATGAGACAAATTTCAAACATAGAGCGATCATGAAGAAATAATACAATTATCTCCAAGTGAGAACACTTGGAGATAATTCCAATTCTTTAGAAAACCGAGATAGAAATTTTTAAAATTGCTCTTACATGTTGTTTTAGTACCGCTGATATTGCAGCCGTGTGAGGTTATTAAATAGCAACGCATAACTCGGCGATAAGCAAAAAAATATGGGCCTGTTTTGATGACTAAAGGTATGGAAATATTGGTTCAGTAAATGTATGTTATCTACCTCCAACATCTATTATTGAATTGAATTTTGGCAAAAGAAATTACACTCCGAGAGCTGTTATCTAGTCGTAAATTAATAATAATAAACAAACAACAATAATAATAACAAACAGAGGCAATCTGAAGGCGAATTTCAGTTAAAAAACTGGTTTATAACCTTCACAAGCAAATATGAATTCCCAATAAATACAATGTCTAACAATTAAACTGGATGATATACAGATAATTCAGTCTATAACATAAATGAAATGTACAATATTACAAAAAGTTTAAAATGAAAAGAAATAAATGTCTGTATATTGATAAAGAATCATCGCCTTGCACCAACATTCAATCCACCAACCAAAACAAACCGGGTTGTATTTTGTGTATATCATATAAGAAAACGACCGCTGTCCAAGAGAAGATCTGCAATATGGGGGTGAGATTAATCCCCGAAACTTGGTGGTGAGACTATGAATATCAGACCTAAACCTGAACTTGTAATACAGATAAGGCGGTGTATTAAAAAATAGAATTTTGTGAAATAGACATATCATTAAATACTCCCTACACACATGCACCGCATGGCTTTGGCTACCAGCCCAGTGTCGGGCATGCTACCAAGAAGACGAGACGCCGCAACACATTTTATGTGATTGCCCAGCGCTTGTCCAACTTAGAGGTTCCATACTGGGGAAGTACTGGCCCAGTATGGCCGATTTTGGTGGCGCCTTGCCTGCTGCTCTGCTTGAGCTCACGCTCAGTTTGGCTGGCTCGAGTAGGCTGTGGGCGAGCGATGCCACCTAGGGGAGGTAGCACAATGGGCCCGATAAGAGTGGCCTAAGTGCATGTGTTCACCACCTTCCCCGACCTAAAATCCAGAATCCAGAAATACTCCCTACGGTAATACATATTTAACCATCCTACCTCACGTAGCTTATGAGAGATATGATCAAATGTCTTTAGGTTGAAATTTAGTTAAGTCAGAAACAGAGCTTATCCTTTTTTTTTGTTTTGGAGTGCCGCGTTATTCTTTTCAGGAGCGTTTCCTTTAGTATTCGAATCAAAGGAATTGGAACATTTACAAAACAAATATTGCAAGGTAGAACAGTTTTCCACAATATTTTTTTAATGTTATCGAGAACCGCGAACAAAATAATCTTATTTATAACATTTTCGAATAGCGTCTCTGTCTATTACTTCCCTTAAACTTTTTGGCAAGATAATAATAAGTTTGGCAATCCCATTGTCACTTTTTGATAGAGGACATATTGCTTATACCCATTCTATCGGCAATCCTTCTTTCTTCCATATTTCTTTTATTAGTTTCCGTAGATCTTCTATTACAGCGTCGTCTCTACACTTAAATAATTTTACCGTTATTCAATCGCTACCAGAACATTTATTATTTGTTATTCGCCCTTGGTCTCAGTTACCTGACTCAATAATTCATCAAGGTATGCGCTCTCTTCTTCTTTTCCAGAAATCAATGTTCCCTTGTTGTCCTTATAAAAGACCGTCTTAGCTTGCACCCATTTTCTTTCGTTCCTTAGTTCCTGGTATAAATTCCTACCCTTGTTGTTCTCATAATTATTCTCTATATCTCCCACTACTTTGCTATTGCATTTTCCTTTTTCTCTTCTTAGTAGTTTCTTGAGTTTCTTTCTTTGTTCCCTACATCCAACTGTAAATTCTTGTTTCTTTCTTCTAATTTCTATTTTTTTGTTTTGCTTTCCTCATTAAACCATTTTTCCTTCCTATATTCATTTCCGTAGTAGAACATTTCGCTAGCTATATCTGCCATCTTCTTCAATTTTATCCATTTTTCCTGAATAGTGTATGTCTGATATTATTTGCTCATTTTTGCTACTACCATACTCTGCATCTCCATTCGAGCCCCGGTAAGATCTTATAGCTTTTTCTTCCTGTTTTTTAATTAGAATATGATCAATCTAGTTAAAAGTTTTCCATCTGATATTTACTACATTGCTTTGTGCTTTGTAAATTTGTTTCTCGTTTGCAAGTAGTATGTGCTTTTTACAGCCACATTTTTGTCCTTAGTAAAATCTATCAGCAAGAAGACATTTTCATTTGATGCCTCATGCTTAAAAAATCTTTCCATTCTTGGCTCATACCATCTGAACGCCCACTAGTTATCGATATGCTAAAGTAAAGGAAAAAGAAAGGTAAATATAGTTTCCTTTGCTAGTGCATGAAAATAGTATACACAATATGCTATTGTACTGGTGAAGGTATAGCTTGCTACATCTTTATCACACATCGATATTTCTTACCCCTTATCCTTACCCATATCATTGTCAGACACATTAAATATCCTATCAATAAGAATATCGCAAAATTCAATATCTTTGCAGAGTGCAACTGCAATACCAACATACTGTTGTTAGAGCATTCTATGCGATAAAGATGCCGCTACCTTTTCGACTTGGGCGTTTGTAGTTGCCGCAAATGGATTAAATGTAAAAATAATTTTTAAAATGTGCGCATGCGCAATGGTGGGTAGATTTTTAATGCCCTTGTTTATGTCGAAATTTTCTTCCAATCAACCGTTCATATTTTGCCTAAACGCATTTCATTGGTACCCACGCAATTAAGAGGGGCGGGGTCATCTATGTATCATTAGTATTTTAAATTATTTTATTGTAGGTACCTAGTTGAATTTAAAGTTTTATACTTATTGAAAGTTTCCTATATTAAGAATTTGTTGCTGTTAAGAATTTCTAATTATTTATTTTACTTTTTATATTTTTTATATGAGGCTGTCATTGGGATTTATCAAATGAAAAACCTAGTTTAATTTTAATTTTGTTTCCCATGTTCGATGTTTTTTATCTGAAATCGACAATTTTACCTTTTTTGACGGGTAAGTACACTTTAATACATAATAATAATTTTTTAAAATGTCATTTGTAATTGTAGATTTTTGTTTTTACATCTACTAGTTGTATTTATCTCTTCATTTCTCTATTTTAAAAATTTGCTGTATAAATCTTGAGATCATCCGCGTATAGTAAACATTTTGGTCATATAATAAATATAAATAAAAAGCAACAAAGGACCCAGATACGACCCCTGTGGTACCCCCGATGGAACCGAGTATTCATCAATCACTATATAAGTAATCCTAGCGTTTGCATCGCCCAGCATTATTTTCATATCGTATTTTGGTATTTTCTTAAACACTCTCTCCAACTTATTGTAAAATTCCTCTTTGCTTTCCATCTTTTTTCCTTCGGTGGATACATGAAAGGAAGCATTACTTAGATTACAAAAACAGCAAACATTCTCTCATTCCACATGACGATAATAAAATAAAATTACTATTTGCCAGCGTAATAATTTAAAAATTGAATAAAGACCAATTACTGGATGTTAAATGTCATGTCAAAATGACAGGAACGTTATATTTGGTTTTAAAGTTCTTGGGATTTTTTGGAAAATGAAATGAAACTAAATTGGAGAAATTGAACGTGAACGAAGCAGATAAATTGTACTTTTGGCAAACCTATGAAAATTTGGACGTGGTAGAAGGCTAAAGGAAGAACACCATTAGGTGATTTAGTCTTTTTGACATTTCTCTAATGTGTTATGTATATGTACATTATACCAAATGTCAATAAATTGACTACTACTACTACTACTACTATCCAATGGAACGCAATTTCGCCTCATTATTCTTTCCGTCCATTGGCTTCACTTCTGCTGAATCTTTCGGCAATTTATATCCCGAATTTCCTTTTTTTGTCTTCCTGATAAAATACAATCGTCGACGCTGACGACTAGATTCGCTAATTTGCAAAACTTATTCCGAACAATTTCTCTCTGGTCTCTGTCGGTGACAATCGACTCTTCACCTTGTAGCTATCCGGCTGAATGCTGATGTAGCGGGCACACGGAACAGAAAACGGAGAAAAAGACGAGCAGACGAAACGGAGAGCTCGTTACCACAGCATGCTTAATTTCCCTGGGAAACAGAAGCGCTAATTAACCGAGCAAACCGGGCAATTAATAGGCGTTTCCGCCCGACGAAGCGACGTTGCCATAAATAGCCGAGTATTAAACGTTGTGGTAATACGTGCGAATAAGGAAGAAGCTGAAACGGAACCCGGTGCGAACAACTGGCGACTTACGTTCACGCCGCAAAACCGTAGTTTTATTTAAATGAAGTGGCACTCTTCCTGTGCACCGGAAGAGGTATTAATCTGGTAGACTGGTTAGGTGCGCGCCGAGTTAATAACGGGGAATTTACGACCTTTCCGAGAAGAGAACGACAACTTGTGCGTGTAGTGTCGTAAATTTTTAATTTAATTTGAACGTCGCCGAAGGCTGTAATTTGTAAAAATTGAATTTTCCACTCCGCCGATAAGGTAACAGCGCAATAGAAAACCTCCTTATGCCATAAATCAAAGGAATCATCAACACAAATTTCACACAGTATCATTGGCAAACGATAAATGTCATTGTCACGTACATAATAACTGCCACACTTTACAATACTATAGAAAACCGGAAATCTTATAGTACAACAAAACCCATGGAAGTACGATAATGAATTTATAGGAGAACGATAGTGGGATAGTAGATAAAGTGATTAATTCAGTTTTATTAATCACTTTGACCACATTCGGTGGATATTATATATATTGACTAGATGTTATTCATAATGACTGGATTAATTACTTTTACTGTAACAGCAATACAATATTTAATAATGAAGTAGGTAGTAAAATGGGCATATTTTAATCCCAGTTAGAGGAGGTACCCTTCATATCACTATGTAAACAACTTTCCTCGTGAGTAACGAAATCGAAACTCATTTGAAATTACATTGCGGTAGTTATATACCTTCAGGGAGTTGGTAAATTTAATAGCCTGACAGGCAAAGACTTCTAGATAATCCCTCGACATAGACCGTAGAGAAAATCAAAAGATCACAAGCCATATACTAGATCCAGCGAAGGCGATACTGTTGGAATAGTGGTCAGTTAGTTGAACGAAGGGACACTGGCATCCAGGGAGTTGTAGTTAATTAAGAGGCGGTCTAGGAAGTTATAAATTTTTTCTAATGCCGTAACTCTTACTTCTCTATATACGAATTTATGACCACATATGTGAAAGCGTTGGTGAGTTTTTATTAGACAACTTCAGCTTTTTATTTTTGGTATTAGTTACTACAGAATCAGTATCACTTTACTTTAAGCCTTTCAGCTTTAGATGACGGTAGATAAGTATATTTTCTTGAAACGATTAGTAGATTGATTATTAATTAAAAACTTAAATGTTCGATTAGGAAAGAATATATTTTTGTGATTGCTCGAGAGTATTTAACTGAAGTGTACCTACAAAAAAAATTCTAAAAACCCAGGGGTACGATCGTTTCGAGCATATTTTATTTATGAAATTAATGGTTGAAATATTTTATTTTCTCTAAACATGTTTTTATTTTCAGTATGTCTTTCTTAATAGTCTGCTACTACATTTATAACAAAAGCATATCAAATTTTACTATACATGATTTACAATCAGAGAAATAATGTCGATAATTGATCGGTCTAGTATTTCTGCCGTAACACTTATAATGGCCTTATGTCGCTATTTACTGCACAAAATTTAATATAAATTTGTTTATTTATGTTTATATTCAATAGTGTTCCCGTTGAATGGAGTCGCTCACCCCCTCATTATAATTAACAAATGAAAATCTTGGAAGAAGATACAAAATTAGCTTTTAAAATTTAAATAGGGCACAACTTTTGTGCGCCATCGACTTCTAACTAAAGATTAAAGTTATTTTCAGGTGCGGAAACCTGCGGAATGCCTTCTTAGTTTACATTTTTTGGTAAGATAAATCTCAGTGACGCACAAATTCAATTTGTTATGAATAGCATCTCTTCACGTAGGTACATACAGTTTTCTGTGAGCTCGGATTTCAATGAACAAAAAATTTAACAAATACAGGCATATATATGCCACGTTTTTTTTTTAATATACTTAAGAAATACTTATTTAGAATTACAGACTTTGTTTTTAATCCATTGAGCCTTACACTTTTTATAATAAAAAATATGTTTTTGCATAAAATTTAACTATAGTTATAGTTTTTTCCTTTAGTTTTCCTTTACTTTTCAATCGGGAAACACGTTCTATTTTTAATAAATTCACAATGAGTGTTTTTAATGTTTCTTACCAGGAACAAGTGGACGTTTTATTAGAATGTGACCGTAATATAGATAAATGTTTAGAATCGATCTTTGCGAATAATGTTTACTTAACACCAGCCAACTTGGATTGCATTCGAAAGGACCTGCACAAAACATTTATACCACATTTTAATAAAAGGTGGCAGAAAGCTGACCGGAATAAAATAGGCTTTTTCGCAAAAAAAAAGACTGGCTTGAAAACTCACACTTTATATCTCGTTTGGATGCAGAAGAACATCAACCATGTTCATCGCCAACACATTCCAAAAGAGGTGGTCGTCCTGAAAAGTCGTTTGAAGATTCCTGCGAAAGGGCTAAACGTTATAAAACCAAACAACTAAATGAACAACATTCAGAACAGCTTATTAATTCAGCTGCAAAAAAATTACATGGACCTGACCCAGAACCACCTCGTTTTAGTCCGACAAAAGCTTTGGCTTTAATATTGGATGCTTCACTAAGGGTTTGTTTTGGTTCTTTCCTCGGACGGTTCTATTACGGTCCAAAGCAGTGGACCTATATCAATCGTGATATTGTCGTATAGTGCGAAATCGTTTACTACCTGGGCGGGCGTTTACTTTGAACTGTAATAGAACCGTCCAAAGTGAGAACGAAAACAAACCTTAAGTAAATACCAGTATGAAGTATTACGGAAGTCATCAAAAGACATCGGATGTGATATTTTCCCACCTTACTACCAAATGCTCGAGAAAAAGAAAGAATGTTATCCAAAAGATCTAGAAGTTACGGAGAGTTATGGTAAGGTCAGTTTACAGGGGTTACTTAATCATACTGTATCAAGCATTTTATTGACAAAAGCCGAATCTGAAGTAGTCACTATGGAAGACGAGCTAACGCTTATCACAAAATGGGGTTGTGATGGTTCTTCAGCCCATAATGAGTACAAACAAAAATTTGCCGATGAAAATGCTTCTGATTCGAATATGTTTTTAACATCGCTTATGCCCTTAAATTTGTCATACAAAAATAACGACTCGCAGGTTTATTGGACCAATTCAAAGCTATCTTCGACAAGGTTTTGTCGGCCACTCAAGTTTGAGTTCATAAAGGAAACACCCGACACAATAAGGACTGAAGTAAAGAGAGTAGAAAATGAAATAGCTTGTTTAACACCATCTGTTATCAATATTAAGAATCAACAATTTAAAGTCTATCATCAACTCATTTTTGCCATGATTGATAGTAAGGTGGCTCAAACAATTACTGATACATCATCTATGTCAGTGTGTTTAATCTGTAAGGCCAAACCATCTGAAATGAATAACCTGCAGTTAATAAAAAACAAAACAGAATTGGAAGATGTAATTCAAATGGGCATGTCTCCATTGCATGCCAGAATAAAATTTATGGAATGCATCTTACATATTTCATACAACAAATCCTTTGAAGCTTAGAGGACCAATAAACAAACCAAAGCCCAGAGAGATGAAGCAAAAAAAAAATTCAGGAAGATTTTAAAAGAATTCTAGGCCTGAATGTAGATGCCGTTAAGCAAGGAATGGGAACAACCAATGATGGCAACACCTCAAAACGGTTCTTCAAAAACCCATCAACCACGGCTGAAATTACAGGAATAAATGAAGATTTAATACATAGATTTAGTGTAATTCTAGTGTTGATTTTTAATGAAATGTGGACTGTATATTGTTTGTTTTATGCCTTTATTAATACTCTCTACAGAACGCGTCTTGTTAGCGTCATCTTTTTATGCACACTGCATACCAACTGTCAAAACTTAATGTCTAAGGTTTTTCACTTATCGCGCATGCGCGTTTTATTAATAGTAATCTTAACATACTCCCCGCCTTTGCAGGGACTGCAAATAATTTAGTATAATAGTAACAAATGAAATTAACTGATTTTGAATTTTAATTACATTATTCACTATTGTCTGTGTCAACGGGTAACGGACAGACTTTGTTAGTTGCACGTTTTGTAACACCATTATTTGTCTTGATGGACAACACTCTACATATGTTATCACTTCCTGCGTGTGTAGCGATGATACGACCTAGTTTCCACTGCAGTGGTGATGTGCCAGGATCTTTCAAAAGCACCAGGCTTCCTATGGAGATGTCCTTCTGCTTGGTTTTCCATTTTGTCCGTTGCTGTAGTTCCGCGATATAATGTGTGGACCAATCCTTCCAGAAACGCTGTGTTATTCCTTGTAGTAATTGAAGTGTGTTGAGTCGATTCATTGGCTGTGCGGCAACATCTGGATCTGGTATACTTGTTGCCTTACGTCCAATTAAGAAATGGGATGGTGTTATTGGGTCAAAGTCATTGGGAGATGAAGAAAGAGGATATAAGGGTCTGGAATTTAATATTGATTCAATTTGACATAAAACTGTTAGAAAATTTTCAAATGTGATTAATGTGCCCCTTATAACCCTTTTTATGTGATATTTCACTGATTTAACCCCCGCTTCCAACAATCCACCTTGATGTGGACTGTATGAAGGAATAAAATGCCAAGTAATGTTTTCAAGTGAAGCAGCAGCTGTCAACGATTGGGAATTTTGCAATAAAAACTTGCCAAGATCACGTAACTCTGACTTAGCACCAACAAATGTTTTTCCATTGTCTGAATAAATGTGACTAGGCATTCCTCGTCGTGCAACAAATCTACGCAAGGTAGCTATGAATGCTTGAGTTGTTAAGTCACTAACTTGTTCCAAATGAATAGCCTTTGTCGTGAAACAAATAAAAAGACAAAGATAGCATTTTATTGTTTTTCCACCTCTCCCAGGTCTGGTTTTAATTTGGAATGGACCCGCGTAATCCACACCAGTCGTGAAAAATGGATATACTGGTTCTAATCTATGTTTAGGCAAATTTCCCATTTTTTGATTTGTGCTTGTAGGATTAGCCTTGAAACACGTTATACACTTGTGGACTACTGTTTTTGTTAAGTTTCTACCACCAATCGGCCAATATTTTTCGCGAATGGACGCTAATACCTGCTGTGGACCAGCATGAAGTAATCGTTTATGTTCATATTCTACAAGTAATCTTGATAAAGTGTGTTTACCTGATAAAAGAAGTGGGTGTTTCTTGTTGAAATGAAATTTTGAATTTTTTAGCCTACCACCTACTCTAATTAAACCTTCTTGATCTAAAAATGGTGATAACTTGACAAGGTTTCCTTTTAGTATATCATTACCCTTTGTTAATGTATTTAACTCAGTTGGAAATGAATCCAATTGGGATAATTGAACCAATCTTTTCATAGCACCATCAAGTTCTAAGATTGTTAATGCACTAGTTTTTCTTTTCTCAGATGTTCTACAGTTATTAATGAAGCGCAAACACCAAGCCGTAATTCTGTTTAATTTATTAAATGAGCTAGTAAAACTAAAGGGAAAAACTTCATTCTTAGTGATTACATTTGAAATTATAGATGTTATCTTGATATCTGGCAAATTTTCAAAATTTTCCTTAAGTTGCTGAATAGGCCACTTTTCTTTTGACAATGTTAACCAAAGAGGCCCATCCCACCAAATTGATTCGTTTAATCTGTCAGCATTGATTCCCCGTGATACTAGATCAGCGGGATTGTCCCTTGTATTTATATAAAGCCATTCTCCCACATCAGACAATTCTTGTATTTCTGAAACACGGTTTGCGACGAAAATATTTAAATTTGCAGATGACATACGTATCCAATTTAATGCAATTGTAGAGTCGCACCAATAGTAAATATTATTTATTGTAATATTTAACGATGTTTTTACCTTCACTACCATCCTAGCTGCCAATAATGCCCCACACAGTTCCAACCTAGGAATTGTCAACCTTTTCACCGGAGCAACCCTTGATTTTGCACAAAGCAGTTTAGTACTAACAATACCGGTTGCAGAAATTAAGCGTAAATATACACAGGTGCCGTATGCCCTTTCTGATGCGTCCGAAAAGGCATGCAACTCCAATACAATAAAATTCGAAATTGCTACAAATCGTGGTATTCGTACATTAGTAACATGATGTAAAGACATTTTAAATTGATTCCAGTTCGTGTATAAATCATCTGGTAGTGAATCGTCCCATCCAATTTTTCTTAACCATAATTCTTGTAACATGACCTTTGCCTTAATGATAACTGGACCTAATAACCCTAAAGGATCAAAAATCTTTGATACTGAAGATAACATTTCCCGTTTTGTTTTATCTGGTGTAACCTTAATATCGCTAATATCATATTTTAGTACGTCTGTATTTGAATCCCACACGAGTCCTAACGTCTTTTTGTTGTTTTCATTTAAGTATAAAATTGTGACATTTTCTGCAGTTTTTAAATTTGCATTAATTTCTTTACTATTTGTCATCCATTGTCTTAATATGAAACCCGAATTTTCTAACACTAATTTTAAATTATTACACAAATTAATTGCTTCATCAATTGTATCAGTACCCGTTAGTAAATCGTCGACGTAGAAATCATTTAAAATTACA
Source organism: Cetonia aurata (assembly GCA_949128085.1). Lineage (NCBI taxonomy): Eukaryota > Metazoa > Arthropoda > Insecta > Coleoptera > Scarabaeidae > Cetonia > Cetonia aurata. The sequence continues at coordinate 19,393,729 of OX421883.1, forward strand.
TTCGATGCAGATGGAAACTTATGTGCATTTTTATACGCCACCTGATGCAAAGCCCTAATCGCTAAATAGGGAGCTGACGTTGTGCCGTACGTAACAGTATTGAGAGTGTAATGTGACAGAGGTTCTTCGGGATTTTGCCTCCATATTATGCGTTGATATTTTCTTTGATTAGGATTGACTAGTACTTGGCGATACATTTTTTCTACATCAGCTGAAATGATATATTTGTGGCATCTAAATCTTATTAAGATATTAAACAAGTCCTGTTGTATTACAGGTCCGTTATACTGAACATCATTCAAAGATAGGCCGTTAGTAGATTTTGCTGAACCGTCAAATACGACACGCAATTTAGTTGTTGTACTCCCTTGTTTCAAAACGCCATGGTGTGGTAAATAATATGAATTTGCTAATTGTTCGAGAGGATCTAATATCTTAGTCATGTGCCCTAGTTGCTCGTATTCTTTCATAAAACTAACATATGAGTTTTTAAATTCTATATCGCGTGTAAATTTTCTTTCTAAATGGTCAAACCGTGACGTGGCCATTTGTAAAGTGTCACCAAAATGTATTTCTCGATCCTTGAACGGAATGGAAACAACAAATCTACCGTTATTTTCATAAATTGTGTTTAAGAAATGCTGCTCACATGCCTTTTCATCACTTGTAAGCGGTTTACCCTTGCTGTATTCTTCAATTTCCCAAAACTCCTTTAATTGCTCTTGTACGTCAATCGTTTTTACAAAATTACAAGTTACTACATTATTGTTTATGTTGCTATATGTAAAATTCCCGGCAAATACCCACCCTAATAATGTTTTTTGAAGTAATGGTTGTTGATTATTTACTTGAAACCTTTCATTGCAAATTAAGTTCCAAAATACGTTTGCCCCCAACAATATATCTATTTTATCAGATTTATAAAAATATTTATCTGCAAGTTTGATATTCTCAGGAATTTTAAAATGTGTTGAATCGTAAGTCGTATGTGGTATATTTTCTGTGATTTTCTCTATAACATAACATGAGATTTTACATTTGTGAGGATATTGTAATGAGTGCACAGAAAGTTCAGTTTGTTGTGTTATTAATGATGCGTTTTGGTTAATACCCATAACCTTTGTGTTAATTTGCTTCGTAATCAAACCTAGCCTTTTACAGAATTCATTTGAGATAAAACTGCTTTCTGATCCTGAATCTAATAATGCTCTCCCAACCTGAAAGTTTCCGTAATTATCCTGTACCTTTACAATAGCGGTTGATAACATAACACAGTTTAAATCAGTGACCCCGCAGTTCGCTGATATATTGCTGGTAATATTATTTACTGTTTCGTCAACCTCTACCTTAGCAGGAACCGAATTTTCTCTTGTGTTTTCATAATGTAATAATGTATTATGTGTTTTATGACATTTTTTGCACTTGCTTGCATTACAATCTGTGCTATAATGATTTTTCTTTAAACAATTTATGCATAATTTCAATTCCTTGATTTTAGTAGTTCTGTCGTGCGCGTTTAATTTAAGAAAATCTGGACATGAATAAATAAAGTGTTTTGAATTATCACAAAATGTACATTTAATTTGTTTATTTCCTTTTGTTACAACAAAACTGCTTGTAGATGATATATTATTTTTACATGGCCTATTAATACACTGCGAGTACTTTTTGTTGTTTTGTTGCTCTAATGACTCAAATAGTTCGCACCTACCCTTCAAAAATAATTTAATATCATCTATTGTTGGAAGTTCCTCATTTAATCGTGATATCTCCCACTCCCTTTTGGTTTGATCGTCTAATTTAGATGATATCATATAAACTAATAAAGCATCCCAATGTTTAATTGGTTGTCCTAACGTCTCCAGCGCTAACAAATGTTTAGAATGATCGTCCAAAAGCCTACGTAATTCTATAGCTGTGGCGTGTTTTACACTGCTAATATTGAAAAGAGATTTTATGTGATTATTTATTAACAACTTTTTATTTTCGTACCGATCACACAGTAACCTCCATGCTATTGGATAGTTATTGTTGCTGATTTCTAATGATCTTATTATTTGAGCTGCTGAACCATTCACACTAGATTTTAAATAATGTAATTTTTGCACCTCGTTTATTGATTGATTTTCATGAACAAGTGAAGTGAATATGTCTTTAAACTCGATCCATGCTTCATAGTTGCCATTAAATGTTGGTAATTGAATGGTTGGTAATTTTACATTATTTAATGATGTGTTTTCATTTGTTTCTGAATGACTCGAATGTGTGTGTGTGTTATCGTGCTTTTGTAAAATTTCTTTCGCGCAAACGATTGTCTGAATATAATCCTGCTCTGCCGTCTCTCTTTCAACATATTGCTGTTCAATTACGTTATCTTCGCACAATGCTTCTATTGACGACTGAAGCTGCAAGAATTCCCCGTAATGTGTCTCATATTTAGATATCCTTTCACGTAATTCTAATAATTCCCTATTATTGAATGCTGCTTTTTCATTTACCGAATTTAGATACTTTTTAAATACAGTAAGACTATGTTTTATGCCACCACGTTTTCGCGTTAATGTTTTAATATTCGTTGGCATCGTAATTAAATGAAACAATATTACGTAAATTTGTGATTGATTCTGATGAGAAAAGATTGGAGGGATAGAAAGGAACTAGACGTAGCAACTCACCCCGTTGCAACAGCCTTGTTCTCGATGATGTGCCGATGTGTGAATTGATGTGTACGTGTGTACCCCAATTGCGTATGTGTTCTGGATCTGCTCTTTCCGTCCGACTCTGCCTTCCGATTGCACTTGATTCCGTATCCGGTTCGATGGACCAATACTTATGTTGATTTTTAATGAAATGTGGACTGTATATTGTTTGTTTTATGCCTTTATTAATACTCTCTACAGAACGCGTCTTGTTAGCGTCATCTTTTTATGCACACTGCATACCAACTGTCAAAACTTAATGTCTAAGGTTTTTCACTTATCGCGCATGCGCGTTTTATTAATAGTAATCTTAACACTAGACACGATTAACAGTAGTGCACCAGTAGATCCAAATAAATTTGAGGATTATTGCATCCAAACTGCAGAACTATATGTGACATTATATAGCTGGTACTTTATGCCAAACACGGTCCATCAAATTCTTTTGCATGGCAGTAAAATTATCACAGCAGCTGTATTACCGATAGGTATGATACTTTGTTTTCGTATTTAGTTCTTCTCAGATCCTTTTGCCCACTGTAGGCATCGGATTTATGGTTAGTTAACTTTCAAAAAAATATATATATTGTAATATTATAGGAATGCTGAGTGAAGAAGCGCAAGAAGCCCGTAATAAGGATTATCGTTACTACCGACTTTCCCATTATAGGAAGTGCAGCAGAGTGGACAGCAATACGGATGTAATGCATATGTTATTGCTAACTTCTGATCCGTATATTAACAAATTTCGTGTGAAACAAAAACCAAAAGCGCTCGATTTACACGAAGATGTTAAAAAACTATTGCTTTAAGTTATTTTTCGATTTAAGTAGTAAATTTATTAATTTTAATATGAATACTTATATAATAAAACGAGTTTAGTTCTGTCAAATCTACATTTATTTACTTAATATTCTTTTGCGAAATGTTTTACTCGTTAATCGAGCATCTTCAGGCAAAAAACGTCAATGATTTGAATTCACAAAAATGATAAAACGTCAAAACGTGTAAAATAATGTATGATAAAAAATTTTGTAATACTGAACGAAATATAAAATATGATGATTTATACATTCATGTTATCTATATCTCAAAATTATATGTATTATTTTTCTTAATGAAGTGTCCTTTTACATTTAATTAATGACCAAAAATTATCTTGACTGTTTCTTAATCAAAACGGGCTTGCTGCATATCACTTGTATTGCGAAATTTTCTAAAATATATTCAAATATTTTGAGAAATTTGGTAATATGAATGTCTATATAGATCCTATAAACGTATGAAAGCACAAAATATCGAAATTTGTTATAGTTTTTAATCGCAAGTAGTTTCTTCCGCATTCGCCGAGTTTCGGACCAGTGCGCGACGTATTTTATATTTAATCTTTTTCTCTGTTATATAATTCAAATCCCTTATATTTAATCTCATTACACTGAAAAAATCATTTAAAAATTCCAATTCTATAAAAAGTTACAGACTTTATTCCGCAAAAGCGCGTTTCTAAACCACTGTGCGTCGTTCTCAAAAAATGTGTAATTGCTTAGGAAGGGAAATTAGAGAATGTGTTCTAGGATAAAGGGGATTACAATTGATCTAAGAATGTCGTGGCGAAACAAGCCTTTGTAGCCACCCCAATCCTAATCTAATCAAATTATAGCTAAGCTGAGAAGAAAGGTCAAAGTTCCAAACGTTAATGCACTGCACAACATAGTTTAATGTTAAATTAATCACTAAACTCCATTTCTAATTATCAACAGGCGCACACACAGACAAGCAACGATACGAATGCACGAAACATCTGCCCACAAATACGCGCCAGATTTCACAGAGTAGATGAGGAGACCCACCGACATACTCCAACGGCATTCCCTCGGCGGTCCTACATTACTTGCTTAATTAATATTTCGCTAAAGAACCTGGGAGCACGCCGGCGATATACAAGCACCCGGAACGGGGCGCGTATAGAACATGAGTGTCGGCATTCTCTATAGGTATACACGGCACTGCCTAATTTGAGTGTTCAATTAAATCCTGCGGGATCGGTAAAGCGACCCGACCCGCGAGCGGTGTTTAATTAAAAGCAACGTTTCGGAAATATTATCATTGCCGAGACGTGTTCACGAAGGTATAACGCGCATAAAGCGCGTGTGGTATCCGTAAAGGTGGGAACACTACCGTACCTTACGTTATTTTGGGAATGATGGACAATATGTAACAGTTATTTTAAAATGAGAGTCGTTACTAGACAAAGGAGAAGAAAATTGTCCGGTTGCGTCACTTTGTATAAATATAGACGTGTTTCATGAAACCGATGGTCGTATGATGATTCAAATGCGATCTAAACAATAATTATTCTGTAAAGGAAACATTGTAACACTCAGTAATCTAAATGTAGAAAGTTACTAACAAGGATACATTAATAAGTACATGTATGTACACATTGATATAATAATAAATTTAATAATTATTCGCGATATTATGGAGAGCAACTACTTGAAAAACCTCTGCAAAAATCTATTTACCTGTAATCCCTTTTTTTTTTTCGTCCCGAGTTGTAATTATTTTGCTTCTGTATTTATTTTGCATAGAGGTCCATTAACATGGTGATTTTTATTCTCAAATCGCTTTATTTATTGTCCTTTAATAAACAAATTTAATTAAGAATTAACAGTCTGAATCTACACCCAAAATAAATAAAGAAGCAAAATACTACTACTATTGCAATTCTATAACAAACTATTCATATACGCGGTGAAAATCTCATGCCAAAACTTGTTAAGTTACGTCATTAAGTGCCCTGGAAACGTGTATGTTGTTATTCCATATTTACAGTGTAAAAGAGCAGTAGCTGAAGCAAAGTTTAAGAAAAAAATTAAACAACAACTTTTGAACAATACCTTGTATACAGTTGATGATTTCTTTTTGGAAAACTTTTGGTAATATTATATCTTTCTCTCTTTATGTTTGTTTGTCAAATGACTAAATGTATGTCACTTACCTTTTAAGTTATACATGTGCGTTTTTTATTTCTTTAATACTTAAGGCATTCGATTATTTATTGACTTGTTACTATGCTACAGCAATATGGTTCTAATAAAATTTATTTATTTATTTATTATTTATTAAATTAATTTAAAATGGGCAAAAGAACGGGCGATATTTGGAAAGATTATTATATGACGATAATAAATATGCAAAGTGCGATAAATGTAATTGTGAAATAACTAGGGGTGGTGTTGGTAAAAAATGCTACTACAACATCAATGATAAATCACTTGAAGAGAAAGTACGTAGAAGACTACAAAGATTTCCAAGGCAAAACAACCAAAACGTTTAAATAGCGAACAATTGCTGATGATGTTCTGCAGTCATATTCATTGACGATCAAATTCCATTCACGACGAAATTTTCACCTCAATATACGTTACCAGAAAGAAAATATTTTACCTAGAATCCTTGAAGATAGTTCCTGATATTTATGATTATGATAGTGTCAGTGATAACAAACAAATTAGTAAGTGTAAACCATATATCTTTAACGTCTGATTTGTGGACGTATCCACATACAAATCAGAGTTTTATTAGTTTCACGCGCCATTGGTTTGATCATGACTTTAATAATAATAATAATAATAAACATTTATTTGCCCAACAGGTAACCCCAATAACAGGACAAAGATATATAACAAATAAAATATGTGAATAGAAAAAGTATACATAGATATAACAAATATAAAGAAAAAATAATAATAATAATAATGTATGTTCCGTGTCATGTGATATAGTAGCGCCCTAAGTAATAGATTAGTCCTTGGTGTTGGCATCTTGAAGGTAGCAGAATGACGAGTGACAAATCGTGGAACGTTGAAACTTATGGCTGGTAGTAAGAAAGGACAATCAATTTTATTATTTACTAGTCTGTATAAAGAGCGAGCACTTTCAATATTCGGTCGACGGCTTAGAGGGTGCATTTGATATAAATTAAGCAGCTCTTCATGGGAAACAAACCAATCTGGATAAGTTCCATTTGTTCTGAATGAGAGGGATCTCAAAAAACGACGCTGAATGCGCTCAAGTGCAAGGTGTTGAGAGGTGTAATAAGGGAACCAAATAATTGATGCATACTCTAATTTGGGTATAACAAAAGCATAGAATAAAGATTTCAAAAGCGCAATATCTTTCAATTGTCTAGACGTTCTGGTGAGAAGGCCAAGCATTTTAGATACAGATAAGCACACATTCTCAATATGCGATGAAAAGGACAAATCAGCGTCGAATGTAACTCCCAAATCTTTGATGATAATTAACTTATCTTGAATACGGCCAGCAATGGTGTAAGTGAAGTTATGTGGTTTAGTTTTTCTAGTAAAAGATACGGTGTAGCATTTATCAATGTTTAATACTAAGTTATTGGTTGCAGACCAATAAAATTTTGTTGCAAGATATCTGCGTCATCAGAACCCGATACAAAGCAGAACAATTTAATATCATCGGCGTACGCCAAAACGGGACATGTAAGGGCTTCTAGAAGGTCGTTGATAAATATATTGAAAAGTAATGGCCCAAGATTGGAGCCTTGTGGAACACCATTTGCTAATTGAAATTCAGATGAGTGAAATCCGTTATAAAATATATAGTTAATTAAGAAAGTTAAGTAAGATTCAATCAACAAACATAAATTGGGAGAAAAACCAAAGGAATTTAATTTATGTAGTATTTGTGATCCAAAGTATCAAAAGCATGTGAAAAATCCGTGTAGACTGTATCCACTTGTCCCTGTCTGTCCATAACTTCACTCACAAATTGTGTAAACGTAGCTAGGTTAGTCGCAGTAGACCGTCCAGTCATAAAGCCGTGCTGCGGCGTTGAAATAAGCTGTTGTACTTTAAAATAAATCGTAGAGTGTAAAGATTGTTCAAAGACTTTTGCAAAATTATTTAATATTGAAATTGGTCGGTAGTTCTTGATTTCCGGAAGATCTCTCTTGAAAACAGGGACTATTTTCTATCAATTGGTGACAAAATATACAGGTGATCCATTAAAAAGAAAAAGTTATCTATTATATCTCGTAAACGCGGTTTTCTATTGTTTCTCTGATTACACAGTTGTAATCAGCGTACAAAACCCTACATCTTTGATAATTTAACCAATATTGTAGCTGCAATATTAACAAAGTTAGCAATAGTGCGCCAATAACTTTGAACAGCCTGTATATTGGCTTCCCGTTACTTTTCTTGTCACTTTTTGTGTATTATCTAGTACTTTTCTGTTATCGAAACAGTGTCACTACTGTTTCAATTCCCATTTCTCCATAATTGGCCTTAAGCAAAAATCGTCTCTATACTCAAACCTTTAAAATTGCATTTTGATGAAAAGACTAACTTGCATTTAAACGGTTTCATTGCAAAGTAATACAGAAGACGGATCTAAGCCTTTCTAGAATTAATACCCACTAAGCCTTGACCATTTATGTATATAAGTCGAAGAGATTCTGTCGTTCTTTTAAGCATAAATCAAACAAAAAAAAAACAAGAAATCTTCCAGAAATCTATACTATCTAGGATACGGTATTTTCACAACGCAGCTGCCGCAATAAATCCTATTAAATACGTACACGCACTACAATCAGTATCCTAGATGTTATCTAGTAAGCCCCAAGTCGGATCGCTACTAGCAGTAAGGTGAGAGAAAAATCGTTCGCCTCATACTAGCACGCCTACCAAGTACGAGTTGACCGTCATTCGGCAGGTAAATTTAAACACGTCACACGTTTTCCTGCTACGGAAAAAAAATATCTGCAAGAATCTCGAGAACGACCACAAAGTTATTCAAATGTTGTCGGGTCTGTGCTATCGTTTCCGTCTCGCGATACAGGAAATTGTTTCCCTCTACGGTTCGTAGAGAGATGGACGCGTACGTTTGGCGGAATTAACAGTCAGTAGAGACACAGCGAATTGTTTGCTGAATGAAAAACGCCATTTAAAAAAATGACCAGCACTCGCAACGTCTACTCTAGCACCATACCTGCGCGAGAAGGCGTAAGTTTATTTGGAGACACATTCTAGACGCTTATTTAGATTACAATAGTAACGTAGAAATACTACCAGCCGTTGTAGCTCGGTATCAGTAATAGGTATATGCACTGGAATGCCTCCTTTCGATTGTAAATCGTTCCATATGGACGTAAATCTGAAACGATAATGATCTATGTGGAACAGTGTTATTGACAACAACATGCTATCGCAATTCCTACAGCGGTATCTCGTTTCCCGGTAGTTAAGATTAGTCCATACATTGCCTATATTAGACCTTAGTTTAGAAAATCGTTGGTATGTAATAGGTAACAAGGTACGAACATTAATCTGGAAATCAAGAGTAACACCATTTTCTGACTGCAAAATAAAAATGAACTTTAAAGCTGTTTAAATCAAAATTACTATTATTTTATTTTTGTATAGTGGTTTTAAATAAGCGCCGTTTTTTTTTTGTGCACGTTAATAAGTTTCCGCAAAATAAATGCAGATGATCATTAGATCATTGATCCATATACATTATACACTAAAAAAATTTAGTACATTTACCATGATTCCTGCTAAAAATTCCAGTAACATTTGGGGGAAAATCACCAAAAACTAGGTAATTTTACGTTTTTTAGCAAAATTACCTATACTTTTGGAAATTTCCCACATATCAACCAGTATTTATCAATTGTAGGTAAAAGTGCTAAGTGAAAACGTAATATTACTAAAATTTTTATGCTTTCCCAGGGAATCTTATTAAATTACTTCGTGATTTTATCCACAGTTAGGAAATTTACTTAGGAAACCAAATACTTACAATGCGCGCATGTTCAATTTTATGGGTTCAATTTGTAGATAGATAGCACATAGCACGCACGAAAGTGGCAGAGGTCGTTCTTTTTGTTTTATCTATAGGCATATTTAGGTAAGTGATTAATTTAAAATGAATCTACTTAGTAGTTAAATAATACATTCTTACTACTGAGCGTGGCCTCCAGCTGCATTTTCATAATTTACAAAGTTGAAACATATAGGTTTGTGCATATACAAACACACAATACACCTAATTGTGTTCCAAAAAACACACAGGGTATATAAAATATATTTGTACTTTGTGTATTACCTTAATGTTAAAGTAAATGGTTATAGATATTGTTTATTGCAGTCATCATCAACTTGTCTATTTATACTTAGAATATTATCTTATACCTATCTGTGCATTTATTTTTATGGTTAAGAAAGCGTTTAGGTATAACAACTAAACAAGCACATAACTATTATACGCTTACTAACATTAATGATTTCTTCTACCAAATTTCGAATGCACAATATATATAATACAGTTAGCTTTCTTCATACTGTATTTTTTATATTCTCTTCAAATAGGTAATTTAAAACCTATATTTTACACACATTACATATTGCATACTAAGATACTAATTGATATCTAGGCATTCATTTTTCATCAAAGCTTACGATCTTGTAAGTATATCAATAATGAAAGAAGATCAGTTGTTTGTTGCAGTTCCTCCAACGCTACATCATGAAGACGCATCCTGATGCCGACACCAAAAGCAGCCTTTCTTCACACTCGAAAAAGAAAGTTATAAGTTTAATGAAACAGTTGGTTACCATCTAAATGTATTATTGTTATTATAAGCATTGCTTTTTATATTTATTAAAATACCTGTAATATATATTTATAATAATAAAATACCTACACGTAGTAAACTTCATCGGTAAATTATAAATTTTAGGGATATGCCTATACAAAATTCCTCTATGTATGTTTAGGAATTTTCTTAAATACGTAGTAAAGCTCCATATGAAATTTCCATGCTAAACGATTTTTACTAGGGACTTTTTTTTTATCGTAAGAAATTTACCCGGTAAATTTCATTTTATTTAGTATTTTTCATACACCAGTAGTAAATTTCCTTGGTGAATTTTAAATCAAAGTAATTTTACTCGCACAAGTAAAATACCTGTACGGTTTCGGGGTAATATAATTGCCCTCAAAACCGTACAGGAATTTTACCAAATCTTCGTTAGAGTGTATCGTCATAAGGATTATATCTATCACAAAATTTTCATTTCAAATCGGAGTAAAGCGGAACTTTTTTTGTAGGCCTTATAATTTGAAAATTTGAACATTCAAAGCAACACCGCTCTTCGATTTTTTTCTCCTTTTAATTTTCTATTAATGCTATTTTTGAAATTTTATTCTGAATAAACTACAAATCCTACAAAACAAAAATAACCCATGAACCAGAATCGTTAATATCACAACTTCCAAGAATACTAAAATAGAATTTTATTTTATTAAACACAGTTCGCAAGCAAACATATTATCGTTGGTAAGGGATATTTTGTTAACTCATCAAATATTAGAAATAAGCACAGTAAATGATGCAATACACCATCTGGTCGTTTCCCTGGTATTTTTATTAAATAAGGTATTTAAATCTGCATCAATCATAAAAATCAATAATTTATGACAGGTAAGAGAGTAGGAGTGAGAATTAAAGACGGAAAGCTGATTAAATTCGTGAGGATATTATGACAAATTGTCGAACTACTTCTACAACATAAATAAGAACACGATATTGCAGGGCGATGGTAAGCCATTAAATTTGCGTTTATATATTAACCACAATATATACTTTCTTCGTATATTGCGATATGTCATCCAGTGGCACTTATGAGCCTTGGTAGGGCGAAACGCACATGCTAATAATGACTGTTATGATTTAAATTTAAACGAATCAGATACAACAAGATTCACAATTCTCGCTCTAAGAAGATTAAAGTTTGTGGCAATTTGAATGGTATCTTCTTTTTGCTTGTAGATCTGCAATCATAGTGCGGCATAATCGTGCAACTGGTGAAAAAGTATATAAGAAGACATTGGTTTCCTTCGATTATCGGTTACCGGCATCTTCTCTGTTGCTCGCTCAGACTCGCATCGTTCGGATACTTTTTTCTCCAATCCGTTACCGCATCATACGATTACGATTATAATCGCGATCTATATTCTAGTAATTATACTTGTATAGTTACTAGAATATTCTGTTCATTTAATCGTGTTTATTAATTCTTCAAACATAATTTAGAGAACCGGTAGTTTTGAATAGAGTCCAATATATATTTTTTCGAAGCTAATATGTACTTTCTTATTATTATACTAAACATTTTTCTCCTGCATCTGTTACTAAAAATTTATTTGATTGAAAGAATAATGATTTCTTTCTGTACAAAAGATCCTTTTCAAAAAAATAATTCTGTCAAAGTGGAGATTTTAATATGTTCCAAAAGAAATCATGTTTTATTTAGAACTCGTCAATTTAAAAGGAACTAAGAGAATTTCTTCAATTAACTACCTAGTCACAAATTTCTAATAAAAGCATTATTTATTTGTAAAGATCGGATTTTATGATGTTAAAAGTTTCACGGGAGTGTCTCATTCATGCGCAGTAAGCAATAGGGTATTGAGAATACCATAGTATATATGAAAAACTGCTACTTATGAGTATCTTATGCTGCCTAGATGCTTACCCACTAAAGTTTAGGATTTTGTGCTAACCTTATTTACAATCCTCTCTAGCAAATAGAAAAGTGGACCTCGGAGAAGATATTGCTATATTCAAATTTGATTTTATGTTTTTTACACTTTTAACTCATTAATTGAAAAATATAAGGGAATATCTGGTAAGATAACTCAAAATTAATTTGTAAACTTTTGCCTAAATAGCCTTTTAGCTCTGATGATGCTATCAAATTGTAGCGAAATATTACCTGATCATTTTGTTCACTGGGTGGAGGTCATTTTCCCGTTTAAGATTTCTTGTTATACAGTATCTTGTTATACAGTACCTATATACAGTGTACGTTTTTTAAAACCTGACATATGCTAACTTTTTTACTTAAAGAAAAGACTAGCTCTTTCAAAATAAAAGTTCTTAGAAAAGTTGACAAACAATTTCATTGCAGTGCGGCTAGATATCCTAGGTGTGGACCTACGGGAATTAAAAGTTAAAATTGTATATACAACTGACTTTTTTGCAACAATTTGTGGATTTCTCAAAAACAAAAAATATCATTGTAAGAATATCTTCGCTAAAAGTTGTCGCCACACTCATAGTTGAATGTTTATTTTTAATATGCCGTACCACTTGAATCGTCTAAAAAAACGTCGAGGTAGAAGGGTAATGGTCAGAGAACATTTATGATTTTTTTTTTTCCGATAGACCCCAAAATCTCTATATGTTTTTTCCTTTTTTTACGTTCCCATCGGGCAATCTATTGGTGAGGAAAAAAAATCAAAGAGAAATTGGTTTTTAGTTTTTTTTGCTCAAAAATCGTTCAATATAGAGAAGAGTTAAAAATTTGGGCGTGTTCCACTGCCAAGGAGGTTAATTTTCCAAAGATCGCCTGGAAGATCCCTATATTTATCCGGCCCTTATTACCAACATAAAACAAATGTAAACAAAACAAAATCTAATGTTGAAAAAGTTTCTGTGCAATTTTGTACGTGAATTTATGAGGATTTTGTCGTTGGGTTCAGTTTTTCTAAATTGCTACTTAAAAACTCCGAATTTGGAAGAAGCTTGTCTGGATGTCTCGTATTAAATTCAGCGCACGCATCACATTATGTGTACGCCACCAATATGAAGAAAAAATAATTCCATTCTCTCTTGTGATGTAATTTGATTCATTTCAGCCAGAGGGGTGCGATTCCTTGGTTAAGGAGTGGGGAAATATTAGGACGCCACCTCAAGAGTTTCGTGTGGTACTAATAGAGCTCTATTTCAGTCTATCCACATGGTTATTTCTTTCTTTTCGTTGTTGCTGTGTAAAATAACCGTCGTTGCTAAAAACAGCAAACGGTCCAGTTGACGCCATTATTTCGTATCATTTTAATATTTAGACTTCGTTTTGTGATTTTGTGAAATTCGCGAAATTTTCGGAAAATAAGTTTTTCATTTTATCACATAATGTCGAAATGGAAAATACACTCCGCCAAAAAAGTATCGCATAATTTAGTTTTGAATCATAAAAGTATCGCATAATCTTTGTTTGTAGCATAAAGTTGTAAATATACTTTAATGCGCTCTAAGATATAATTTCTATGATTGTTTAAATAAAATACAGGCCAAATAAAAACAAGAACTCATACTTGAGATTTTTATTAAAACAATAAATTATAATTTTGGAAAGAAAAATGTCATAACAGTAGCTTTTAATACTGAGTATTGCCACCTCTGGCTCTTATGACCGCTCGCATACGGTTTGGCAGAGATTCGATTAACCTCCGTATATAAGCCTGATCCAAATTCTCCCACTCGTCACGGAGAGCATTTGCTAGTCCATGCAGGTCCGCTGGGGCAACATTTTGGGTTCGTATCCGTCTGTGAAGGAGGTCCCACACGTGCTCGATAGGGTTCATGTCCGGACTTACCGCAGGCCAATCTAAAACTGGAATACCAACATCGTTAAGGTATTCCTGGACGATTATTGCAACATGCGGTCGTGCATTATCGTGCATTAACATGAATTCGTTTCCTATAATTGGCGCATATGGTACTACATGTTCTTCTAAAATGTCCGTTATATACGTGTGGGCAGTCAGTGTACCTCTGTCTACTGGTACTAACTCTGTACGACCTGTTAAACAGATGCCTCCCCAAACCATAATAGAGCCACCAGCGAAATTAGGTCTAGGTCTGATATTACACTGCGAATAGCGCTCACCGTCTCGTCTGTACACTGAGATACGCCTATCTGAGGTGTAAAGACCAAATCTTGACTCATCTGTGAAGAGTATATTGGCCCAGTCATTAATGTTCCAATTTACATGTTCTCTGGCAAACCTTAAGCGAGCCACTCGGTGGTTCCTAGTGAGACGAGGGGCTGTTACAGCTACTCTAGCTCTTAATCCACTCTGTCGTAACCTATTCCGAATAGTTTGAGTACTCACACGAGTATTTCTGCCTCTAGCCAAGTCGTTCTGCAATTGTCTCGCAGTTACATGTCTTCGACGTAATGCTTGTAGTAGTAAATAGCGGTCATCTTGGCGAGTAGAACATCTTGGACGACCTGGTACAGGTCTTCTACTGTAAATGCCTGTTTCCCTATATCTGGCTACGGCTCTAGAAACACTTGACTGATTGATGTGCATCAAATTAGCAACGTATGCTTGAGATCGTCCATCTTCGATTAAAGCAACTATAGCAGCCACTTGTTCTGAAGTTAAATTGCTCATTTTAGTTTTAAAAGCGTTGGTACAGAACTCTGACTTCGCACTTTAAAATTTGTCCGTATAGGAAGACTTTCAATAAACAACTGAGCAAACCTTACACATATGCATTTTTCTAAATGTGTTCTTTTAGGAAAAAAATAAAGTAAAAACGCTAAGTTCCATTATTTTGTTAGTGACGAGGCAAACTTTTTGTGAACGTATAAAAATATCTTGGTTCATAAATGCCCTTTTGTGTGTATTTTATTAGGAACTCACTTCCAACTTAAAATATGCCAGGTAATGTATTAATAAAACATTTTCTTGGCAAGCATTTAGTATGAATACTGTTTTTTTAGATTGCTTAGAGGAACTTTCAAGAAAGAAACCGTTTTTATGCATTACAAATTGCGACACACGAAGAAACCAGGTTCACAGTACTCGAGGAGGAGAGATTTTATTGAAGGCATCGTAGATTTTGGAAAAGAACAGCAACTGCAATTGGCAGATCACTTATTAGTGTTTCTTGTAGAAGGCATCTACAGAAACTGGAAGCAACCACTGTTTTTTACTTTTTATGAAAATGCAACACCTTTAATTCAAATTTTTATCCATGTTGCATCCATCCCAGTGGCTACAGTGTGCGACCAAGGTACGAATAAGCAAGGCGCAACTAATTTGCTTATTATCAATGCGAGGAGCACTTACAGAAAGCGAAATAGTGAATATAGAGGATTCGTTTTTGAAGTTTATCACCAAGAAATTATTCCTTTGATTATCCACATTTAATGGATCTTTTAACGGTCAGTAGCCCAAAATATTGACCATTAAACACATAACGTTAGGAGTTTTGCCCTATAAAGGGACGTACATGAAGCAACTAAGCGGAACTGTGGGAGGACTAATGGGATTTTTTGCTGAAAATAGTAAGTTATAAAATTCTTTTAGTACGAATTGAATTTTTTGCTTTCTCTTATTATGTAGATATGGAATCATTTTAAGAGGCAGAGGGATCAGCAGAAATAATACAATTTTTAGATGCCGTGGAGAATTTTATCTGTCTCACTATAATTCCTAGCTTTCGGTGTTGGAATGCTGAAGCCTGCTTTCAGAGTAAGTATTTCGTTTTTCTTACTCCTTGGACACTGACGAGGGACGAGCGCCCTATACAATTAATTTATATTATTTTTCTTTTACTATTGACGTAATTTCATATATTTGCCTCCTAAAATGCTAAATTTAAAATGATTTCTTTTAAGTTTTTATTTTACAACAAATGTATTATGTTTATATATTTATATATGTTATTGACCAATCCATAGGAGCTAGTATTCTGTATATTTAAATTATTGTATTTTTGTAATATTAATAAAGAGATTTAAAAAAATATCAGTTTTTTATTTATAAAATTCTAAATACAAATTTAAAGTACCAATTCAGCTTATATATGGGTATTCAAACTTCGCGCCATAATTTTAGTTCCACAAGACAGCCAGAAGGTGGCGTAAAACGCGTTCTCAGATTAGCCGAAAGAGTCCCCATTCTAGTCAGGTTATCTATGATTTCAGCAAATGAATAAAGATGTTATTTTTAAGTAAGCCTCAAACACAACCGTTTCTGTCAAATAACACAATGACAGCTCGTTGCCTACATACAATTTTTGTTTATTTTCCATTAGCTGCTGCATTAGTTGATTAACATTGACGGGTTATGTTAGCCTTTTTTGCCAATTGCTCTAAAATGGTTGCTATGGCACAAATAAATCCGTATAAAATTTTTTATTATATAAATTATCTGCAAAAGCACCAGTTTAGTATAAATATAAGGATATCTGACTGCACTGCAATGAAGTTTGTCAGTTTTTCTTACTTAAGTAATTCTCTACAATTTTGCTTTTGAGAGTACCCGCTAGTCTACCACTTCAAATCAAAAAGTTGGCCTATATCAGGTTTTAAAAAACCTACACTATATATACGTACATATATCAATGTGATAAATGAAACTATTTCAGTGCCATGTCGCCATGAATTTGGATAACACCAATTAATGACACCATATTCGGTAAGCAAGCAACGGAATCGACAACGACAAATACGCCTGCTTATCTGCGAATACGATTGTGTCGGTTTATTGTTGAACTCGATGCGTAAAGCTAAATGATAATTTTGTTAGGGCATGTCTCGCATTACACGCTAGTAACATACGATAAACATGTGTGCGTGCCACAGGAAAGAGAAGCAAAAACGCGATTACACGACCTGCTAATACGTGGAAGTCACACATCACCAGGGGCAGCGCGTTATTTCGAAAACGGCACAACGGCATCGTCGACACCGACACCAACACCAACGACCGGCAGCAGCATTGATAACCCATAATGGTTTTGTAATTGAAATCTCCACCAGAAACCGGCGTATTCAATGCAAATTGAGTCTAAGCAAAGACCACGTGCTTAGTGGTGATTAATGGCATTCCAACTAGTGTTTATCTATACGCGGTCGGCGACTATTTTGTTTCGTATAAAAGAGGGAGAGCGAAGGATGCGAAGATAGAGAGAGGTATTCGTTTAACGTTCAGGAATTTCAACCTTGATTTCGCTGTTTTATTTTCGATTTTGATAAAGTATACTCCGTCGACGACGAGGCTCATGTCTGACGAGAACCGCACTGACCTACGAGAAACGTTTATTAAAAGCTGACGAGATCACAAGAAGACATCACCAAATCGAGTGGGAATTTGATTTACGATTGCAGATTTTATGATGAACATTTTAAATTTGTTTATGGTATTATAATAATTTATAGTGTTTGTAGATATTCGCTCAAGAGCTGCAAGTGGCAATCTTCTTTGTTAAACTTTCAGCCGTTTATCTTGATTAAAACATCTTCTTTCTTACAGCTTATAGTATACATGAAATCTCGAATGTTTCAATATTCAATTAGTTAATATGGATTTCTTTTAATCCTTGTTTTTAAAAGAAGCAAGAGGGTGAAGTACTCTATAACATTCTGGAGATAAGTTTTCCGCAAGTAATATCTTTTCGCATCATAATATCCTTTTTAGCATCTCTTTGTTAACATATTTTTTATTGAAAATACATAGCAACATAGTATCGTGAATGCAGCATGCAAGATAGTATTATAAATAGGTGAATTAACTCATGTGTCGTCCTTGTGATTTATATTGTGCGTATTTTTCTGTCGTTCGAAACAGTAAATAATTAATCTTTTATCAATTTTAGGGTTTATTCAGTTCTTTGCACAACTTCTGAGCAGTTTAGTTTTCTTTTTTATATCGTTTCTCTAACATGCATTTTTCATTTTACAACTATTCACTAATTGTAAGTTGCGCCATTCTTTCTTGTTATGTGCTAGCTTATATGCTTACGCTAAGGCGAAACTTTTCTCCTCCAATATTTTTCCTATCATCTCCCTCCAAGTTGTCTTATGCTTCCCTCTTCTTCTTTTTATTCTTGGTAGCGTCCTTGCTTTCCAGATCCTCTTTACCTGTCTGCTCTCCTTCAATCTGCTAATATGTCCAATTCATCTAACTTGCTTTATTCTAATATTTTTAACACCGATTCCACTCTTAATACCTTTCTAATGTCTTGATTTCTGATTATATCCATGCTCGTGACTGCCTTCACTCTACTCAAAAACTTCATCTCTTCAGCTTGGATTTTGTTTCGTTGTCCTTCTGCTAATATTCATGATTCCGAGGCAACGATTAATATTGGTCTGTAAATCGCCTTACAAACTTTTAATTTCGTGTCTTTAGATATTTTCTTTTTGACCAAAAAGTTACTATTTAAAATGTCATACATTTTTGTTGTCGCTTTAACTCTTACGTGTATTTCCATGTCTTGTCGTCCGTCTGTCTATAAAACACTACCTAGGTACTTAAAATTGTCTACTTCTTCTATTATTTTTCCGTTTATTTGTATGTTGATCTCTTTTGTTTTTCTAGCTATTGCCATGATCTTAGTCTTCTCCACATTTATCTTCATACTTCGTTTCAGTAACGCCGTGCTCCAAATTTTTATATGTTCTTGCAGTTCTCCTGCGCTCCTTACAAATATAGCCAAATCATTGGCATACGCGCATTCACCAATTCCTACTTTTGTCAGTTTTTTATATCCTATTCCCAGCTTGTAATTGTATTGTATTGTAACAGGGTTGAGGCACAGAAGTCTCTGCTCACCGCGACAGAAGCGATCTATTGTAAAAGACCTTGATATGGATTCACCAATCACCCCCGTGCTTACCGCAAATCTTTTCTTTGGTGCTGGCATTTTTATCACTTCGAGAGATATTGTCACATGTTCATAGTGTAGTAGCCTTTGCGGTGCCAGACCTTTGGTATATCAGAGGGCAATGCCCGGTAAGTAGGCCAATAAGTAGCGTTAGTTTCAGTTTACTTTGTCTGAATAGGTTTTTGTTGGTGTTTAGTCTAGGGTTGATCAACGTTTTAGCTACATATTGTCCCGAGGAACATCCCCTTATTGTGCTTCCATTGTTGGAGCTCACCTCTAATCTAAGTTTTCGAAATACCCAAAGCTGGTTCTGGTCCGTTGAAGTAGTTGCTGGCCCCTCGTTTAGCCAATTGATCAGCCACCTCGTTGCCTTTAATTTGAGACCATCCGTACTAGACTGACTTTGTTACTCATAGCCAGCTGCACTATATTATTTAAACACTTCCGTACCAGCCTAGACGCAAAGCTATTTGCTTTTAGAGCACTCAGCGTGGCTTGGTTATCAATGCATATATAGATGTTCGGTCCATTCATCCTTTTCTTGAGGTTTTCTTGGACACAAACATCCATGGCAAATATTTCTGCCTGAAAGATGGTTGGAGTTTGCACTAAGACTATTGAGAGACGGCAATTCGGCCCAAAATCTCCGACTCTCACCTCTTGTTCCATCTTGGATCCCTCTGTGTACCACACCAGGCATCCCCTTTCAAATTTTGGCCGCCCTAGGCCCCATTTTTCCCCACTTGGAATCAGTACTTTGAATGGTTGCCTAAAGTTTAGTTTAACGGGCATAATGCCCGTTGACATTTCTAGTGACCTTACCTCATTTTTGAGGTCGTGTAGGACTGCGTCCTCCATCTTTAAAATTGTGTACCAACTTGAGCCTATATGCACTGAGGAAGGCCATCCTCCTGAGATGCAGATGGAGGGGTGGGATGTTCAGTATCACTTCCATAGCTGCTGTTAGACAGGTGCGCATTGCGTTTGTAATTCCCATATTCCCCAATTCGCTGACAATATTAGGGGCAGCATTATCTTCAGCTTCTTTTAATCTATTATCCAGGATTCCTTCATAAATTTTGGCTACTACACTGAGCAAGGTCCGACCTGTGTAATTTTTTTCCCTGTTTCCCACTCTTTAAGGATGTTTTCTGTTTTCCATATTTTTCTATATATTATCGCCAACGCCTTAATTCCATATTCATCAATACTTTTCATCATTTCTGGCTTAATTTTAATTATTTCTGATATTTCATTGGTTTCGGTCTTCTTTTCATTATAGTTCCGTTTATGGGTTTCTGTTTTCATCCCTTCTATACTATAGACATCCACTGTTTTAAATAGAATTCATGATAATGGCGGCTTTCTGAGATATATTCTTTAGAGCAATTACCGCATATTAGACTCTTTAACACTCTTCCATCATTGAGCAATAGAAAATCTCCACAAATTTTGTTAGTATGGTCACCAGAGGAGACTTTCCATTCACTTTCTGTTAAGTATAATAAATTATACAGTTATGGAAGCTAATTACCTTCTGCACCGTCTAAATGCAACTCAATACTTCAATGCTTTGGAAGAAGGTGGATTACTTGTCAATGAATGTGCGATCCAATACGCTAAACAAGCACGATGGAGCTTCCGCTTACCAAGCTTAATGGTGATGTTCTAGAGTAGAGTATTCGTGGAGTCTTTCTTATCCTCGATACTCTTGCAACATTCATTGAGTTGGTCTACTTCTCCCAATTTGGGTGTGTCTGTGCGGCTAGGCCTTTGCCTTCCCCTTGTATGGGGATACCTGTACCTTTAGGTAGACACTCCTTAAGAGGTTGTTTTTCATCACACAAGAGATATTGCAAAATGTAACATTTCTTCAAAATCAAGCGGTGTTACTGTCAAAATGTGAGAGAATGTATGGTAATAGAAGCCAAAGAAACATCAACTAAATAATAGATTTAATAGATTTTTCTTCATGAAAACCCTGTGGTTCTACTGATGTTGGATCACAACTTGTAAATCTCTAAATTCATATAGCCTACTTAATCCTGGTTCATATTGAATTTAAAAATATATATTTATCAGTCGCAAGTTATCCGTTTTATAGTGGTGTCAGATCATTTTGCTAGACCGCATGTAAAAGAAGCCAGGTCAGTTTTTGATTAGAATTTAAACCCACGCTGGTCGAAAACTGACTTGTCCCCTTTTTCTCGCCTACCAGCGATTTATTAAAGTCATGATTACTAGTAAAATAATAACAATAATAATAAATCCCTTTATATATAAAAAAAAACGGTCATATAGAAAAGCTATTCATTTCTAACCTTCAATAATATTATTACATAATACTTAGTCATTTAGTGTTTCAAGTATTTGCATGAGATATAGCGATCAACCGTCACGTCCATTACGTCATTGCAGTTATTAATATTTAGCTACTCAATTAAGTAATTGCCCAGAAGTTGTGCCAAAATTAATTAGGTATCAGTTTGTGGAAGGGTTAAACCCAATTCCGGGCAAACCGTTTCCACTTAATTTACTGCGCAATGGCTCACAGAGATATCGAGCGTCTGCTGACAATGAGAAAATATCGGACGAAAATGTGTCAATCCATCCGCAGATTCCCCGCATAAACCGAGTGATGTATGTGATTCTATTTTCTCGAAATTCGGTGCAGTGAAACGAAACTTATCACCAAATCAAAACCAGACGCGATATCTTTACTGATACAATACGCAAGAAAGAAGGTGCAGTAAATAATATACAGAAAGATGATGGAAATAATGGATCATTATCATGTATGTTTGTACTTATAGGTATAAAATAAACAAACACGCATTATCATCACATAAATATTATCATAATGCTTATTTTTTTCATTTTATTGCGGAGTATATCAGTTCGATATTGAGATAATTTGCTTTGTGATTCATTTTATAACTAGAATGAAATATATCTGTTTTATAATAAATATGCCCGCATCCTGATTTTGTAAAAATAAGTTGCAGATAAAAAAATTCGGCATAAAACACGCTTACACATAAACATTAATTCTGATTTCAGGAAATTCTCACATCTTATAGATAATTGATAACCTGTAAAATGGAATTAAGGTAATTTATATAATCCATGGCGCTTACAGGCAATAAATAATTTTACTACAAATCATAAAGTTGACAATGTAAAATTAGTTAAAAACGTAAACAGCTATATAAAATAACAACCAAATCTAACTAAATAAATTAAATTGTTATGAAGTATGGAAGTATATAAAATATATATTTTAATGAATTCAGATTTAGGACCCTTAATTTCTAGTCTGTATAGTCTATTAGGTAAATCAAGAGAGAAGAAATAGAGTGGACGACTTTAAGATTAGTGATTAGCAGGCTTGAAATTTCAGTCTCGTTTAATTATTTGACGAACGATATTTTATTACTCCCAATGTCCCAGCATACAGTCACCACCAATTTGTTGATGATCACTGTAAAAAATACAGTAATTTCACTGCAATAAATCAGGAACATTACATGTAATAACGTTGTGAGTTTATTACGATAAATCATGTAAACGTTTTGCCTGTTTTTTAATAGTGATTGGATATTTGAAATGGAAAAAGAAATTTCGGTAATATTTATAGTTTTTTTTATGTAAATTTGAGATATAATAAAAATGCAAAGCAAAAATACCGTAAAAAACACGTAAGATTTTGTGCTTGCTACTAAAATTCAATAATAATAATAATAAATATTTGCGCAACACATGATTACATCTAATTACAGGACAAGAGAAAGAAGTAACTTAAGATTAGTTCTTCCGTGTACGTTGAATTATAAATTTGTGATGCAAAACAGAGTAGGTATAAAAAAATACAATGTATGAATATAGATAAACAATTAATGTAAAATAAAGTAATTTCGGCAATACACAGTGGAATAATATTCCTCATTTATTCTTATCTTAACTTTATTTTGTTCTTTTGCCATTACCACAGCTTTCATTTACCCCGTATTTTATTTCTAAGCCATATTTTAAAGTGCTATCATTGATAACATTAGATTCCCGACTTTTCCAAGTTATCTACTTAAACTTTGGGGTTTCCTATAGTACTCTTAAGACATGTCGATATTGATTTTATATTTAAAATTTCCAGTCACCCTCGGGACGCGGGAGGATAACGTCACTCCGCTGAACCACTGATTCTTATATAAAGTAGTTATTAGTTAGTGATGTTCTTGTAATACATTGAATAAAAGAAACCACAATATAGTGTAATCTATTTATTTAGAGTTAAATAAATCTGATGAACAAAGAAATGAATCTTCTAAAGGTTCCCTCGGGGTAAGTAAGTTCTTTACTATCTTAGATACACAATAGTAAGATTTCGTATTTCTCGTTTTTAATATCATAAATAAAATTCAAATCTCCCGCTAAATTCCCGTCATAAAATCAAGTATAACTATCAATGCCAACTTAAACTGCTCGTGAAATTAACCCACAAAATCAAACACAACCTCACATAACCCAATTCACTAGATTCACAGTTATCATTCAAATAAATATAACCTCAAATGCCTTTATGCACTATATGCCGGTTATAATTTCAAAAGATGAAAAACATCGCTTGCTTCAGGTACGAAAACTGCTCTAGTATCATGCAAATAATAATTCCAAATTCAAAACAATCATTTCAGCTTCCAAATCGTATTCTAACGATCTCACAGCAAACTGCCTCGAATGTTGTTCTTCGAAATCGCAAGATCATACAAAAGGTCACTCCAAACAACTGCATTTCCATCATCTTAGCATTATACACGTAATACTCTCATTCTTGTGAGTAAATTTGAAAACTTTATGGACTTAAATTGTGATAGATATTACAAAATTCTAGGTAAATATACGAAAAGCCACAACAATCAGGAAAAACCGAAAAAGAAGTCCCTCACATTTGTTTTCAACAAACTCAATATCTCCTAGACAAAAGGACCCCGGCAACGATCATAGAAATCGTTTCCAACCATACGACAGAATAAAAATCCCTCGTCGAATATTAATCGAAAAATATACACATGCCCTAAAATCCATGGTCACAAGCATTAATCGAATTAGATACGAAATAAGTAAGTTTTTAGTTTAAATTATTACATAGGTTGACAAAATAAATAAACAGATAAAAATGCATTTACAAAAACAATTTATAGTCGATATTATGATTCTGTGGGTGTTGTTTAGCATGATACATCGGAAATAACATAGCAATACAATCACTTTGTGTACAATCTCTATTGTAAGATTTTCGATTGTATAAATTACTAAAACAGAGCGAATAGCTACCAACCCATTCGATACGTCGAGTGTAATGCGATTCTTGGTACCAACGATTGCTTCCAACGATCTACGTATGAAACGAGCTGGAAAAGGTATACTTATGGAATATATTTTTCATAACATAATCAAAGTATAGGAATACCAAGTAGCGTCACTCTCTTGGTAAAAGAAAATTGCGCCGCCATTTTGTTTTATCCCATATGATTTATGTCACGTGTGAATGGTCATTGTAAACAAACATTTGTGTTTTGTATTTATTATGATTTTGGAATAAGTTTGAACTGTTATCCAAGTTCAAAGGAAAGTACCACATCACTGTGCAGTGAGAAATTGTAGGAGCAATAATATTGATTCCTCGGGGCTTCATTTCTTTGGATTTCCAAAAGATGTTACAAGGTTACTGTTGTAACATACAATCTGTACATGGTAAATAATATACATATCTTCAAGGATGTCATTCTGGGCATTGCTTACTGACCGGAGAGAAATTTTAGAGATGGGAAATTGTGGTCGCTTGAAAGTATATCTTCTCTACGTTTACTGTATGAAGAATTAAGTCAAGAAGGAATGGAATATATATACACCAGAAGAATAAATCAAGATTGTCTGGAAAATTTCTTCGGAACTGTGCGACAATAAGGAGAAACTGTCTAAACCCGACCCCGATACAGTCAAATAAAATTAATAAATGTTACGACACTGGAATGTCTGACTGTGGAATGAAAATTAATAAATTTTACGACATTCCAGTTGATTATAGACACATAGATATATCCGAAGAAAATGCTCTTACTTATATCGGAGGATATTAAAAAATGTCTGGAAAAACATTCTTGGGTGAAATACACTGAATTTTCAAACGTATAAGGATATCATTTTGATAGCAGTTCCAAAATTAATGAATTCTATAGAGCCCATTAACAGGATGATGATAATTTATTTGGTAATTTAAAGTTGCCTTTTAGCAGCTTTTATCGCTTTATTAATGAAATGGATTCGTATTTTCCAACACGTATTTGCAAAAGAAAAATGTTGAACTTGAATTAGTTAGGCTCATGAAAAACATCAATTGGCCTCTTCCCAGTGGAATATTTAATAAAATTATTTGTTAGAACCAGCATTTTTTATTCGTTAAAATTTTACAATAGATTGTTGAAAACAAAGCCACGACAAAATAGAAAATTAATAAATCTTTTACATTTGTAAATAGTTGTTTAATTTACCTGATCGACATGTTTAACATTTAAATAACGAATTTGTTTTAATGCTAAAAAAACACGTTTTAATTTGTTTTTAGACATATTACTTACATATACATTTTTAAATTTCGCGCAATAGATAAAACAAAATGGTAGAAGGTCACCGAAAACTCTCCGTAAAAACCCATGTATAAAAACGTTAGTAACGCTACTTGGTTTACCTATACTTTGACATAATTACCGCTAAAACAACTTAATAAAAATGCACAGATCAGAGATGTCTCTAACTTATGGCAATGAAATCAATTGCACTATTTCTTCACACAATGGTTTCCAAAGTAAACGTTTCGTTGCTCAGGCCATGGATTCCAGTTTGACGGATTATATCGCCTCGCCATACATTCCATGACCAACACCACCACAATCGAAACCAATTTTATGGTAATATCAAAAACCAAATAAAATGTGCGTGTGGATCTGTCGTTGGATGAAGATAATATTTACAACTTTTGAATCCATCAACTAGTTTTCCAATCACTCCTTTTTTTTTCCTCAAGCTTTCGCAAATCCCTTCCTTTTTATCTTATGATAAAAGTAATAAGTAAAAGTAAGAATATTATTAATGAACTATGTATTATTAGCGTGTTTGATGTTAGTATTGTATGTTTATATGCTGTTAGCACGATCAAGCATCCGCTTTATGAATAAACTACACTAATAAATGTGACTCAAATAAAAATAACTTTAGCTTTGACAACCGATATTATAGGCAAGTGAAGTGTCCGACCTTTTACATCTAGATATATATACACTATACTCGCATGCCTACACCAATAAATGTATTAGTATGCATATACTTACATATTCAAATATTGCCGTGTATTCCGTCAATCATCAATGTCATTAACCCTCGCGCCATAAATACAAAACTGTTCGCTCCTATGCATAATAATCGCGCTTTATGCTTAACTTGCACTAACAGTAAATGCACTTTTTTTACTGGAAAGACGACGAAAACATTAATTACAACGATCACGGGACGGGCGTTGCACGTGCATTAAAGTAAATTACAATTTCCCGTCTAATGCGCGACGGGCGAACAATGTGCACATTATGTTGTTACGTAGGTGGATGGACACATACAGCGAGATATCGAAGACGGAAAGAATAATCGAGTTGTGTCATTCGGAACTAACGAACCATGAGACGAATTCATCAATTGGCCAGTCACGGAACTGTCAAAACAAATACGTCTATTTCGCTCCACATCGGTTTGAAATAGACGCAAAAGACGAGTGCATTTCCTCAGAAATGATGGCATGTATCGGATAGCGTAAATCAAGTTGTCAAAACAAAGACAATACATTCGTCACAACTCCTAACGTACAATTAGACAGTAGGTCTAAACAATTGGAGCATCGTAATTTCTAATTAAAGTAAACACAACATATTTTATATTTTTTTTTCCGTTGACATCTTTGAAAGAATCTTCGATTGAGCCTGCGTCTACTATTTTGTAAAAAAAAAACAGTCACATAATAAAACCAATTATTAAAATAAAAAAAAAAAAAATATATAATATTGTTAACCAGGTGAACGGTAAAAAGAAAAAAAGGGGCGGTATTGCCTTAAATTACGAAGCCCGATATATATATGGGGCTGAGGTTGCTAACATTTTTAGGGATTATTTTGCAAATACTGTTCAGGAACAATTATCTGCTGATTTTGGATTAGACACAAACGCGGAATATATAGCTGGAAAATACTATATTACTGAATCATTGTTTATGTACCTGTGTAAATGAATCTGATATTCAAAATATTGTTTTGCAACCACCAAATAAAAAGTCGACTGGACTCGATGAAATTGCAATTACTTTGTTAAAAGCATGCATGCATGAAATATCGAATTCCCTGCTCACGTTTTGAACGTGTCCATTGAAACTGGAAAATTTTCCGATACCTTAAAATTGTTTGCAGTTGTTCCTGCATTAAAAATTACAGACCGATCTCAATATTTGTAGAGCATTTGAGACTGTGGATAGAGACATACTAATAAGAAAGTTAGAAATAATAGGTATTACGGGTGTGGTTAGAGATTGATTTGCTAGTTATTTAACAAATAGGACACAAAAAGTGAAATATAAAGGTGAGGTATCGAACGAGATAGAAACTAAATTTGGGATACCACAAGGGACTGTGTTAGGGCCGTTACTATTTAATATATATGTTGATAATGTGGTTGAGTGTGTCAAAAAATGTAACCTCTCTATGTTCGCTGATGATACAATGTTATATGTATGCGGAGACGATATAAACGAAATGGTTAAAATTATGAACGAAGAACTTGACAGAATATACATATGGTTAGGTAGAAATAAGTTGAGTCTTAATATCAGTAAGAGTAAATATATGTATTTAGGAAGTAGATATAAATTAAATTCTTTTGTACATAATAGTATTAGAATAAGCATTAATAATATTAGATTGGAAAAAGTAACGAATATAAAGTACTTAGGAGTTATTGTAAATGAAAATTTAAATTTTAAGGAACATTTAAAATACATATATCAAATAAAATATCTAAAAAAGTTGGGTTCCTAAGTAGAATAAGTAAACAATTATCAATATATGTCAAATTAAGGTTATATAAAGCAATTATAGCACCACATTTTGAATATTGTTCAGCAATATTGTTCAATGCTAGACAAAATGAACATCAACAATTGCAAAAACTGCAGAACAAATGTATGAGTTAATTATACTAAAGTGCAATAGGTATACGCCTGTTAGCTTAATGTTGGATACCTTAGATTTAATGAATGTACGGCAAAGATTAACATATAGATAGAGTATTTATTCTCATACACAAAATCAAATTGAGGGAAGCACCAGAGTATTTAATAAATAAATTGATAGAAACAAATGAGATACACAGCTATCACACTAGACAAAACAGGGATTTTTATATAGCTAGATACCGACGCAGTCAAACTTCGCGAAACATATTTGTGCACGGAATAAATCAATATAATTCGTTACCAGAATATATTAAAGAATGTAATAGGATTAGTCTTTTCAAGTCGGTGGTTTATAGGCACATTAAATTATATTTCTAAGTAGTTGTAGACATAATTGTTATATGTATGTAAATAGCAATGCTAAATAAATAATACTTACTTACTTACTTACTTACTTATTAAGTGTTTTTCCTAAAATTTTTGAAAAAACTGTAGCCAATAAAATTTACGCTTTTGTCAATAAGCTTAATTTGATACCTCGAGTCAACACAGTTTTAGACAAGGTTTTTCAACAGAAACAGAGACTGTAGAGTGTGTTCAGTATATATACGATAAGATGGATGTAGCTGAATATGTAATACAGATTTTGTTTGATTTGACAAAGGCATTCGATTCTGTTAATATTTCTTTTATATCTACAAAACTTTTTAAAATGAGCATAAGGGGTACGATTAATGAGTGGATAGTGTCTTTTTCGCGTCAAAGAAGGCTAATTGTTAAGATTGGGGATGTCAGATCGCGGGAATTGTGTCCCAGTTTCAACATGGGAACGCCGCAGGGTAGTGTTTTGGGACCTTTAATTTTTTTGCTTGAATATATTCCCTTTGGTAAGGTGTATTTGTATGACGATTGATGCATTGTTGTAGCGGATAAAAACAATAACTCTCTTAAAATGAAGGTTAATGCAGTCTTGCAAAGTTTTGCAGAATGGTGCACTAAAAACCAATTAATTATTAACCATAACAAAACTGTTATTGTTGAATTTTATAGTAAATTTAGAACCCAATCAATTGATAATTTTGTATATAACAAACACTTTCTATTTGTAAAACATGTAAACTATTGTGTACATTTCTTGATTGCAACCTAACCTGGGGGGACCATGTCGACTATATATGCGAGAGACTTAGAAAAGCATATTTTATGATTAATACTCTGAAGAACATGTCGTCCACTGCAGCATTGTTGGATGTTTATTATCCAAACGTATATAGTGTGATCTCTTATAATATAATGGTCTGGGGACAGGCAAAGGATGCACAACGTGTTATTTAATTACAGAAGCGCATCTTGAGATTAATATTTGATCTTAGTTATCGGGAATCGTGCAGAGAGTTGTTCAAAACTCACAATTTATTAACAGTTTTTTCAGTATACTTATATAAACTCTTGACCTATATTTTCCAAAACAAAGGTAAATTTGCAAGTCATGCTGATATACATAATTATGAAACTAGAAACAGTAACAACACTTTGCAAACCAGACCTTATCACACTTACTACCAAAAATCTCCCATTTTTACAGGGATTAGAATTTTTAATGGCCTACCTTCGACGTTCGTGCCTCGGCTGGCCTCTCGATCTTCAAAATTAAATTAAAAGACTATTTAATTAGACATACTTGTTATAATATGTCCGAATATGATTTAATTGACAGACGAAATTAGTGTTGAGAGGCTCAATCATGGTGTTATTGTATTTATTGTTATATATATATATTTTTTTTGTATACATTTTTGTTGTTTGTATAGTTATTGACGTACCCCATCTGTACATATGTTAGAGCGTCAGGGTTTAATAAAATTATCTATCTATCTATTAAGAAGACAAATACATTAACACCTAGTATTCACGAAAGTGTATTAAACTTGTTTTTAGAATCCCTCTTTTTCAGGGTCTTGAATAAAACAACTAAATCACAAGTATTACAAAGAACAAACAAATACATGCCAATCACTAAAAATAGAATTATGTATTACTAGTTTTCACCAAGATATATAATTTTTTGGCACAGCGTTCAGAGATTTTACCGTTTTAACAACTCGGCTCAAATTCTTAAATTACACAAGGCGTCCCGAATAGCATTATTCAAATAATAATGGCAAGCCAATTCTCTTTAATCGACAACATATAGGCTGTTTCAAATGGGTCATTCACTATTACTATAATTATTTAAAAACAAATTTTACCAAAGTCAACAGTTTCATATCTTCTTCCAAAATTTGCCGAATTTTATAAGCGATCCAGAGAAAATGTCTTTTTTCTTATTCTCCGCAACAAAGAAATGCCTATTGCCTCTAGGATTGTTTCTGTAAATGCTTTGAGCGTACTATTAGGAAGTGTCATTCGGCAATAATTGCCAGAGATTCTTTTGGGCCCTTTTTGAAAATTATAATCGTTATGCTGCTTTTCCATTCGTTTAGTAGCATAACCGAGCAGAAAATACTAAACGAATGTAAAATACCTCCTATACTCGTATATCTAATATACTCAGGCCAAATATTTCATTGTCCAATGATTTTCCTACTCGCAGCACTAGAAGAGCAGAAACGGTGAATCTTCACGGGATCCACGCGTTTTGATTTTTGTGAAGTGGATACACTGGTAAAGCCATTTCTCGTATATAGTGGTCGGTCATAGGATTTAGATCTGACAGTCATCGGCGTGTATTTTTGAAGGCTAAAGCTCTTTTTAATGGCAAAAATACTCAAAACTGTGGCACTCATAACACGCTTTCAAACAAACAACCTCCCACAATCCTTTCTTCCCGGAACTGCTGGCTGGGGCAATACATCAAAAAGAGGCTGTTCAATTGTTAGAGCTCACACTTCACTGTTTATCTCTGTTTCTGTCATCCATTATCGTCTGCGTCAGCATGTTTGACACCAACACCCTCACGGCATTCCATTGCTGCTTACCGATGTTTGCGTCAGATTGCCCATCGCCCTCTTGACATCTTGTCTACAAGTTTGCCTCCTTTCGCACGCAAAAAAAGCAACGCACAGACAGTATCGCACATGCCTTAGTACGTCTGTGTCACTACACTTGAAACGGTGCACGAGCAAGGGCCACGTAAAGTGATAGCCCACTTCTACGTGCTTCCGCTTGTACCATACTTCAGTATCTGGTATTAGGATCACACATAGTTCAAGACGCGGTACGCTCGTCTGTCTCCCAACATCGTTGCTACGTGTATAGTAGCTGATCGTTGGTCACCGTCTTCAGGTATTATTGCTCCATTCTCTGACCGTATGTAACCACCAGATGGATGAATGAGATTCTGGCTATCACCAGGAGCTCCTTGGTTGAGGTCGCCCTACATCCACATGTGATCTTTAGGGCAGCTTTCCTTTGAATAACCAAAAGTAACGTCCTGTTTGTCTGTTTCTTTATCGTGCTCTATCAGATGGCCATACCGTACATCTTCCTTCCTTTCCTTTACGGGGCCTTCCTGTTCTAGGCAGAATTCGATCTAGGTTTACTAGAGCCTTCACCGCTTTCTCTGAGGTCTTGCAAACATGTGATCCCATCATCATATTTCCTTCTAGATATAGGACTTTTATATACTTCAGACTTTCAATGTCTAACCCCTCCACTGGAATCTTCAGAGTCTTCCTTTTTCTCCGTCCAACCAGGAGAATACCTTCTGCTATTTCAGGTGTTATTTTCAGCTTATTTTCCGTCATCTATTTAGCTTTGTATCTGATGGTCAGTTTTGCTACGTCTTTTAGTTTATTCAGCATTTCCTTCGAGATGACGGCGGCCAACACATCGACGCATTCCACTAGACAAACTCAATCCCTAATGTGTATTTTTAGCACGCCATCATGATAGATGTCCCGTTCTAAATCGGTGTCCCTGTCTATTTTTTGTTCACGTGTGCCCAGCAGGAGCTATTCCATCAGCTTTGCAAAAACAAATAGGACGATGATTTTGGCCGGTTTATCCCACCTTTCTTTTATTTTGCGGAGTTTCGGTAATTTCCACTCCGTCGGAAAGATATCTGCCTTCAATAATTCGTTGATCAGCCAGGTGTAATGTTGGGCGTAATTCATCACTTTTTTAATCAAATTAATAATCTGAATACTTGTAATCAATAATCCGCATTATGTTGAATAATCTGTTGTTGTTAATATGTAATCTATAACTCTAAGCGTAATTACAAATTTGTAGATCGGTAGTATACTAGTCCTAACTCAATCTTTAACAGCTTTTACTTTTTTAGATTAGTTGTGATTATCATTATCAATAAGTTATTTTGGTCATTTATCATTTAATAATATTTACACAACATCAAATACTTTGTATCTGTTCTTACAAGAAAAGGATTTTCACACCGAAAGCGATGAAATTATTTTTTTTACGCCAAAGAGAGAAAAAGGATTATACATTATTTTAAATTATTATTTTAACACCCACGTGTTTGGAGGGGAATAAATTATTTTTAAAATAATGAAATAAATGGTCATATTTTTTAATCACTGATAAATGTAGAAATATAAGTAACTTAATAATGATATGGAATTGTACAATAATTTAAATTACATTTTATGACCATCCTCTTTTCGAACATTTCATCGGAAAGTCCATGCACTTTCGGCAGATTAACCGTTGTGGCGCAAGAGAATAACACGATCAACCGGATCTGATGATGGTAAAGGGGTATTGTATTTAACATAAAACATTCCTTATTTACAGATATCTATTTAACAAATTTTTATCCCGATGTTATTCAGCGAGATAATGAGATATGATTGTCACAGCTTTTTATCGCTGAACATGAGTTTCAAATTGTGTTTTGGAAGAATCAAAATCAAAGTGGAAAAATTAAAAAATCTGTATGTTATGCTGTATTACTTTGGAATTTCGTGATTGATTTGCAATAACCCCCTTAAAAATTGATCGCAATTTAGTATAATGCCCAACAGCAACGCAGGAACATTATTTGTTCTTAAATCTTGGGTACGGTATTAAAATCAAAAAAAGCATACGAATCCAAACACACAAACAGTATTTGAGCCAACAAAATGAAGCAAATATTTTACAAACAATACCGCTGATCTCCTGATCTCAACCCCATTGAGCTGTTGTAGGATGAGCTTGGCAAAAAGATACGAATTGTTGGTCCTAGTTCAAAAGATCAATTCTGGAATGTTCTGCAACAAAAATGGAACAATATCCCAGGCGACGCACTAAGAAAATTAATCCCAGGGATACCACGAAATATGCAAACAATCATCAACCGAACGATTGGTTTTTTGATGAGATAAATATTTAATAAATAAAATTGAAATATACAATTAATTGTAGTTAGGTAGTACTAGTTTTTATCCTTTAGCGTAATTTATTATTATTATAATTTTTTTTAGTATTAGTTGCCTTTTATTTTTTGATTTTGTTAGTAGTCCAAACTTCTGTGAACGGTAGTGTACATCTTAGTATTTAGTGTTTCCACTACAAACTTTTTAGACGGTTTATCTAGTTGTTTTATTTTCGATTTCAAGAAGACCAATAATAATTGTCAATAAAATTTAGATCTGAAGAATTCTCATAGTGTGGAAGAATACTTATGCAAATATCTGCAATAAATACGGCAACAGGTTATACTCTAATTATAACATATTGGAAACTATTTCCCATGCTAAAATACCTTTTATTAGTTTAATACTCATATCTTAACAACGTATTTCTAATTCTTACCGGTATAAAAAGGACAAATTGATAAGAAATATAGCTGTTTATTTATCTTTTATGAGCAAAAAAAGTAATCTGCAATTTTATCAAAAGAAAGAGATCTTTCTTGGAAGAAGAACCACAAAGTGTACGACAATAAAGAGCTCGAAACTTGTTTTGCGGTTATTCAGAAGTTCCAAGCTATAGATAGATCATACTACTCAGAAAGATGTCGTCAATTTTCTCAGTATTACATGCTTTTTATTTAATAATTCGCAAAATAATATCTAATAATAACTTAAATATGTTTAAGCTTTCCAGGATTCCTTTCATCTAAAATAATTAATTTAATATTAACAAGTTATTAATCTACACATAATAAATACATTGGGTGTTCCAGATTCATTGTTACAAGTGATATTTCCCTTATTTGTAGAGAGGTCGAGCAAGGCGTCGAGGAAAATGCTTTGCAGAATCCTAAAAGATATAGTTTTTAAAACTACCCCTAGTAAACCACCTTCTAAGAAACCTATATATCCCAAACCATTTTCTTTTTTTTTTTAATTCCACCTCTCATTGTTTTTTGACTTTATGGTTGAAGTACTAAAAGTTATAGATACAAACATTTCGATTTAACAAACAGCTGCTAATAAAAAATGTATCATAAACTGATAGTTTAAATAAATATGGTGGTACGTATACAAACGTATAGGTTGTTTTGTGTATTGTCACAAAAAATGCTTAGTAGATTCGAATAAAAAGATTCAAATATTTATTTCGGTTGGCAAAAAAATTTACATATAACTGAATACGCAATTATGTTGTTATAAAATGTTTAAAATGCTTTCTGTTTTTTCTCCAAATGAATGTGTCGATACGTTATTAATTTATGGAGTGTCATAAAAATTCTCGGGAAGCAGGAACACTTCATGGAGAGCGATTAAACCCATTAAATTTAAAAGATTTCCATCATGTAGTACCAATTAGAAGAGGAACAGAAGAAACGCAAATAAATGTACTGTACAGAAGAAATGCAAATAAATGTACTGGCTTACATTGGATTGCAGCCACATATTTCAGTTAGAACTGTATCAGTACAGAGAATACTAACGTTTCAGAAATATTATCCTTTTAAAATTCAGTTGTTGCAAGCATTACTGCCGCCCTACAGTTTTTGAAGGGAGGCTAGTATTGATTGCTGTAATACAAGTACTGCTAAACAATAATTCTAATATTACCAATTAAATTTT
The DNA here is from genome assembly GCA_949128085.1 of Cetonia aurata. Classification (NCBI taxonomy): domain Eukaryota; kingdom Metazoa; phylum Arthropoda; class Insecta; order Coleoptera; family Scarabaeidae; genus Cetonia; species Cetonia aurata. Next base: position 19,429,186 of record OX421883.1, read on the forward strand.
GTGGACTGCAGAGCAAATCGTGCCTCTTCCCCCACATACCAATGGGGTGGATAATCGCCATAACTGCCATTATTGGACTTCAGAAAATCCTCAACGGGTGCGTGAAACTTATTTTCAGATAATATGAGGTGACAACGTTTGGTGGGGATTATTTAATGGAAGTATCATTGGACCATACATCTTTTGAGGAACTTTGACCAGGCAACGTTATTTCTTTTTCACTTTTTACAAAATGAATTAATGGAAGATGTTCCATTAGCAGAGCGCAATGATTTGTGGTGGCAATACGATAGTGCTCCACCTCATAACTCGAGGTTAGTTGCAGAGTATTGAAATCATGTACATCCCAACGATAAAGTAACAGCGGTAATAATTAAACGTATGGGCACAAATAGAACCAGATTAGTCCTAGAAGTAATAAACAAAGAAGAGGCTATTCCAAAAGACTGAGGGAGAAGAGAATAAGCGTACCTATTTTTAAAAAAAGATAAGACGAAAAACTGCCAGAACTACAGGGAAATAATGTTACTAAGCACCGCACTAAAATTATATGAAAAAATAATTACACAAAAATTGACGACAGTATTGGATGCAACTCTAAAGGAATCACAAAGTGGTTTCAGGAAACGGCGGAGTGTGCAAGATCACATATTCACCATCAAAGAGATTATAACCAAATCTGAATTCAGAAGAGGAAAAGCATACTTCACCTTTATCGATCTAACATCGGAACATCTTGAAAGAACCAAACATCTCAGACTTACTATTACTTCAAACACCTATAACAACGTTTAGGCAAGGTATAAGGCAAATTAAATTGTTTTGTTTGCATTTTTCGTTCCAAATAACCCCAGGAATGCACTCCGAAAGTGGCAGTAAAACATCGTGAAACGGCCTGTATATACAAGGTGATTCCAAAAAACGGTACATTTTGAAAGTTGTGTTGGTAGCCGTGAGCAATTGGTAGCACAAAATAATGTACGTCAGCCTGTCAACAACACATTCTCATTTAGTTATCATGGGATGTGGTACTTTGAGTGGTGCGCCGTTGTTTAACATGGATACATAATTTCGAGGAAACTGGTCCGACAATGAAAAAGAAAGAATCTCCAGGCCGTGTGCGAACCGTTCGTACACCATGACAATATTCAAGCTGTTCGAGAAGCTATCATGAGAAGTCCACGTCGGTCAATCCGTCGTTACTCAGCATCTTTACATTTGCATAGTTCAAGTGGTCGAAGAATATTAGTACAGGACTATGTATGGAGTGCAGATTGTCCAGGAACTGAAACCCAACGATCATGTTATGCGACCATAATTCCATAAATCAATGCTTCGAAAGATAAACGAGGACGGGGAATTTATTAACAAACTGTAGATGTCAGATGAAGCGCATTTCCACCTTGGCGGATTCGTTAATAAACATAGTTTCCGATATTGGTCACAAGAGGAGCTACACCAACGTCCATTGCAAAGCAACAAAGTTACCGTATGGTGTGCTGCATCGTAAGGTGTGATAGGCTCTTATTTTTTTGAGGACGAGTATAGCAATGCAACCGCAGTCAAATCGAATCGTTACATCGTCATACTTGAAATCTTTATTACGCAACAACTACAGAGATTTCCAGAAATTATTGACACGGTCTGGTTACAAGATAGAGCAACGTCTCACACTGCAGTAATGTCGATAGCAGCTGTAGGTCAATTGTTTGGGGAACGTGTAGTTTCAAGATATTGTGACTTTCAATGGTCCACTGATCTGTCGGCTTGTGATTTCTGTTTGTGGGGTTACCTTAAAACCAAAGTGTTCTTTAGTCGACCTGCTACAATTGAAGCATTGAAAGCCAACATCCGAAGAGAAATTGCCGAAATCCGAGTTAAGATGCTACGTCAAACCATGAACAATGTAACGAGGAGACTGCAGGAATGTTTGTGTAGAGAAGGAGCTCACCTGAAAGATGTCAACTTAAAAAAATAAATTGTATTCTAAAATGGCATCATTTTTACTATTATGTATATTTTTGGGCTCGTTCGATGGAGCATTTTATGGGTTTTTCTAGAAAATTGTCGTTCTAGTATTTAGTTTGAAATAGGTAAACTATGGGGGGTTTCTGTAGTCATATTTATTAAACGACATGAATGATTTTTTAAAAAAATTATTTTCATGAAATCATTTAATTTTCAAAATTTCCCGTTTCTTTGAATCACCTTGTATACAGGGTTTTCCACGGTAGCCGTTCGTTAGAACTTTCCGAGGTTAGAAAAACCTCGGACCCAGTCGAAAGTGGGCAAAAGATACTGTGTTGCAAATAACGCTACATCTTTCAAAATTTAAAAAAAAAACAAGATATCTAAGTAGCAGTTGAAAATAGGTATAGGGAAACCTATTACAACTCATCATACAATTTTCTCAGGAATTTAAAAATGAAATAATATACGGGGTGTTCCATTTAAAATAAGAAAGTTTATAGCGACGTCCGGTATAACCGGAAGTGGTAAGACCCTGAAAATATTTTAAAATGAAAAAGAATCTTGACTAGCCCCGGATTCAAAAAATTCAGAGTTCCAGGTTTTTTCTAACCTCGGAAACTTCTAACGAACGGCTACCGTGGAAAACCCTGTATACATACTAGCAGATGGATTGGTACTAATGGTCCCACCATTCAATGGCCAGCTCGCTCGTCAGTCTTAAACTATCTGAACATTTGCTTGTGGTGGTATTTGAAAGAAATTGGGTATTTATTCTACCCCGCCTACGAACTTAAACGATTATTTGAAACTTAAGAGTCGGCAAGCATGTAATTACGTTACAATAATATGATTATAGCAGCAACTTCTATGGAATTAATTGGTCGATTTGAAGCATGTGTTGCGTTGAATAAGGGCCTTTTTGAACAATATCTGTAAGTGATTAATTTTGTGAATTATTAATGTATTTAAAATTTATTTAAGTTTTTGTTATTAATGTTGATTGATGTAACAAATATTTTTTCAATGCATTTTTCTTTACACCATTACATTTCAAACTCTTCGTAAAAATATCGCTTGTAACAGAGTCTATAGTTCATCACTACTGGTTAATATAGTTACGGTTCGCTCTTTTATTAATTACAGATATATCGAAATTTAACATTAATATACTGCAGTATTAAAATAAAACATTAACGTAAACGCAACGCGCTGAGCGTTCAATATTGGTGCATTACATGACTGCAGGGTGTGTTTTGCATTAGGGTCCATCAGTGACAGGTGCCGGTACTGCGAGACACGAATATTGACCACGCACACAACAGCATCATTGCAGTCATGGGTACATAAAGGCGAAAAAGAGAACAACCGATTTATTCAATACTTACGTCTCTAAGTACTGAAATATCCTATATACCGGCTTCCGATACATCAAAAATCCTTCTACTTTCTCCACCATCATCCCTCGAAAAATCACAAAGGCATTTTCTGGATAATTCCGGAACGCAACACCACCGCGACTATGAGACGAAGACTACTGACGCGAATGGCACGATCAAATCATCACTGACATATTCGCGCACAGAATAATATTATAATAATAAACACACCCTTCCAACTGTAATACGTAAATATTACAGCGAGCCGAAGATATAAAAATCTTTCACAGATCTCTTTAAACGTATCCGCCGGAATAAGGAAATGAGTTTTCGGCTAACGGCCAAACCGCACTGTGTTGTAAACAAAAACAAAACTAAAGGGGGAAAATATACGAATCTCGAACGCGGATTTCTATTTTTACGGAGACGCAAGCTTTGTGTGTGGTTAACTCATCGATAACGGGTCAGAATTACGACCGAACGCGTCATCCGTACTCTCTGTATATACAAAGCTGGCAATGCGCTGTCTATGATGTCGTATGTGTCTACGGTGTGCGTCTACGTACCGAAGTCGAACGCAGTGGTGGTGCTTTGGAGACTGATAGGAGGTCCGTACGGTAGGATATGGTAGATTGCGGCGCGTGCGCGCCATCACCCCCAATCGTTAAGTTCAGAGTTCGCAGTTTTCGCCTAGTCTTTCCACTGTTTTCCGGATATTCGATTCTCTATTCGCTACCGTTATGCGCTACTAGATCAACTACAACTGTTCCGGTTAGGATTCGATTCCGAGAACTAAGTAAGGTAGTTACACGCTTTACCTCTTTAGTTATTTAAGCTTTGCTTTTGAAGGTATAAAATAATATAATTTAGGTTTATGAACCCAGTGCCGGCTCGAGGCGATTTTATGTATCGGCCAGGATGGAATTTTACTACCCCTGTGTGCCCATCGCTTTTAACTCTTACTGCTTAATTGTGGTCATTTACCGCCAACGTTATAGGAAAACAAAAAAAATTGTAAGCTATTCTTTTAAAAACGACTTCCCATATAAATTATTCCATTTTGTATTTATTTGGGCGATAATTTTATTATTATTGTACATTTGGTAATTTACATGATCTGTTTAATATGTTAAGTTGTCGTTCTCTTAATTTATTGATTTTATGAATATGATTTCTAAATACCGGATTGTATGTAAAATTCATATATTTTATTTTTTCCATATAATAATAATAATAATCATAATACCTTGTCTTTATTGTTGCAGTGCCAATTACAGAAAGAAGAAAAAGAAATACAAAATAAGTAAATAAAACAAAGCAAGTTACGAAAGTAAAGAACACTACAAACAATCTTAGGGCGAGATTCAGTTCGTAACTGTTTTAACTAACCCCAAATACACAGAAAAATAAAATCAAATAAAACAAGAATGCCTATTTGTAATCTAAATCTAAAACCAAAAACAAAAAATTCTGCATGTGTTTAATAGCATATTCTAGGATATACACTCCGCCAAAAAAGTATCGCATAAACTAAAAAAGGGCATTTATGAACCAAGATATTTTTATACGTTCACAAAAAGTTTACCTCGTGTATGTGAACTATAAAAACACTAACAAAATAATGGAACTTAGCGTTTTTACTTTATTTTTTTCCTAAAAGAACACATTTAGAAAAATGCATATGTGTAAGGTTTGCTCAGTTGTTTATTGAAAGTCTTCCTATACGGACAAATTTTAAAGTGCGAAGTCAGAGTTCTGTACCAACGCTTTTAAAACTAAAATGAGCAATTTAACTTCAGAACAAGTGGCTGCTATAGTTGCTTTAATCGAAGATGGACGATCTCAAGCATACGTTGCTAATTTTATGAACATCAATCAGTCAAGTGTTTCTAGAGCCGTAGCCAGATATAGGGAAACAGGCATTTACAGTAGAAGACCTGTACCAGGTCGTCCAAGATGTTCTACTCGCCAAGATGACCGCTATTTACTACTACAAGCATTACGTCGAAGACATGTAACTGCGAGACAATTGCAGAACGACTTGGCTAGAGTCAGAAATACTCGTGTGAGTACTCTAACTATTCGGAATAGGTTACGACAGAGTGGATTAAGAGCTAGAGTAGCTGTAACAGCCCCTCGTCTCACTAGGAACCACCGAGTGGCTCGCTTAAGGTTTGCCAGAGAACATGTAAATTGGAACATTAATGACTGGGCCAATATACTCTTCACAGATGAGTCAAGATTTGGTCTTTACACCTCAGATAGGCGTATCTCAGTGTACAGACGAGACGGTGAGCGCTATTCGCAGTGTAATATCAGACCTAGACCTAATTTCGCTGGTGGCTCTATTATGGTTTGGGGAGGCATCTGTTTAACAGGTCGTACAGAGTTAGTACCAGTAGACAGAGGTACACTGACTGCCCACAGGTATATAACGGACATTTTAGAAGAACATGTAGTACCATATGCGCCAATTATAGGAAACGAATTCATGTTAATGCACGATAATGCACGACCGCATGTTGCAATAATCGTCCAGGAATACCTTAACGATGTTAGTATTCCAGTTTTAGATTGGCCTGCGGTAAGTCCGGACATGAACCCTATCGAGCACGTGTGGGACCTCCTTCACAGACGGATACGAACCCAAAATGTTGCCCCAGCGGACCTGCATGGACTAGCAAATGCTCTCCGTGACGAGTGGGAGAATTTGGATCAGGCTTATATACGGAGGTTAATCGAATCTCTGCCAAACCGTATGCGAGCGGTCATAAGAGCCAGAGGTGGCAATACTCAGTATTAAAAGCTACTGTTATGACATTTTTCTTTCCAAAATTATAATTTCTTGTTTTAATAAAAATCTCAAGTATGAGTTCTTGTTTTTATTTGGCCTGTATTTTATTTAAACAATCATAGAAATTATATCTTAGAGCGCATTAAAGTATATTTACAACTTTATGCTACAAACAAAGATTATGCGATACTTTTATGATTCAAAACTAAATTATGCGATAGTTTTTTGGCGGAGTGTATTAAAAATAAACAGTACTTGCATTTACCTCATAGATTAATGAAAAAAATGAGTAATGTAATTAACATAAACGTAGGCATGGAAAAATAGGAAGGGGAGTCGAACATCAATCTGACTGGGCACCCAAGAGAAAAGCGCGAAGTTTAGTTTTAAATACACTGGTTTCCATAAATTTAAAAGTCATAGGAATATCATTATATTTATTATAAATTTTAAAACTAAACGATCTTACAAACAAAGTTGTCTTGTAAGGAAGTGGAGATATAAGACCGCGAAAACGGGTGGTCTGTACATCAGTCCGAAACCTTATTTTGTTATATAAGTACGGTGGGCTCTTAAAGCTAAGTATATTGTGATATAACGTTAGGGTCTGGAATTCTCTACGATTTTTCATATTTAACCACAACATCTCCCCCAGTTTGTATGAGACATGGTCGTACTTTCTAATGCCATGAATATACCTCAGACACGCGCCTGTAGCTTCTGAATCCTATAAACTGGTTCCTGATCTATGCATGGATGGTATACTTCAGCAAAATAGGTGAGACGAGAAAGCACGCATGGGTCGCATAATCTCTTTTTAATAGACTTATTTAATGTTTTTCGAAAAGGATAAAGTTTCTTCAGAGCCGTGTAGGATGATTGTATACACCCTGAAATATGTTCCCGAAAACGATATCTTTAAGTATAGTCTATCGGTCCACGTATTAAACTGATTAAAGTTAATTACCGTTAATTAGTGATTGCATATTTCGCATATTCAGGCTTTTTCTTATCCCTTCTCTCACTAAAAATTCCTAATCCAGATCGACAGCCGACAATTCCCAAAACGAAATATTTTTACTCCTAGTGTGAGAAACGAGCTAAAATACATTTTATTAGTTCCCAAATAAAATATTCTCATTCACTAAGTATCTATGAGCAGAACATCTAATCGTGTTGCTCTTTTAAATACTGTGCATACATACAATGAGTATAGCGAACAAAATTTCTTCATGGATTAAATCATATTCTGCACTATTTTTCCCAAATATGGCCTAAATTTATGTATATTTCCTGAAAAATTCATGCATATATACAGTCAGCGACAGAATTAAGTGGACATAGTATTATATTTTATTATTAGTCATTTGTTTTGTATTGTTAGTATGTTTGGATATTATTTATGTTTAACTATTTGATCTGCTAGATTATTATATGATGTTGTATATCATTAAATAAGTATGAGTAAAATTTATAGTTTAATTAAAAATCGCTTAGTGGCCATTCAAGTCTGTGACTGACTGTATGCGGGTATATTTCAGTTTTTCTTTGCATATAATCTGGTCTTTAGTGATTTCTCTTTGTTTTTTTTTTATATTATCATAAATGATATGATGTTTTGTTATTCAAAAGAAATTTTTCAATTTTATCTTTAAGTTTTTTTTTCTATAATTTTAAAAACTTAATATTAGAATTAGTTGCAGTCGTATAAATGTTTGCTTTAGTTTTGTAAAATTTAAACTACTTTTTGCATTTTTGCTGTGCATTTCTTATTTTTGAAATTCAAGTGTTTTGTTTTTATTCTAATAAAATCGGGAATGATTCCCATTCATCATCAAGATATGTTGATGTTTGTTGTTTATTGGCAATACCTAGAGATGAAAACAATTATATTTTAAATAAGTTTAACTCCTTTATCCACGCTTACAATTTACTTTAGAAAAGGAAAAAAGTGCTACCATAGTTTGTTAGATATCCAAATTACACAGAAAAACGGAAAAATTTTCACAAACTGGTTTAACAAGCCCACTCGCTGTGGAAGATATTTAAATTTATTATCTCTCAATCGCCAATTAGATACAAAATGAGCACTTTAAACAACCTGGTCGATCGAAGCATTGCATATTCGCAATGTGTCCTTAATTGCAAAATTTATAGCTTTGATTAAATTGTAATCTATGATTAGTATTGATAATTGACCCTTATGGTCACCACAAGCTTTCTACTTGCCTTTTTACATAATTCGTCGGATTTGTCACTCCTTTGTTTTTCTTAACCAAACACTATTAATATTGTAAATTTTAATAGGTCTTAAAATTTTACGGCCTGAAAGAGGCCACAGTTGGTCGAAACGACAGTTGGTCGAAACGGTACTGATTGGAATTTTGAAAGAAAAAGGATAATAAATTAATTCCTCAAGTTAGCAATTTCCAATTTCTAATCAGATATCAAAAGCGTAAGTTTATCTCACAAAATAATCCGAATAGTTTTGCTTATCCAATTCTTTTTACTAAAATGAGTTTTCGCATTCGAAACAGACACCCAGAAAAGAGCGTTTTCAAGTCAGAAACGTTTCTTCGGGTAGGAAAACATTATGTTTCCACGATAGGCGTGTTTTGGAATATTAGCAAACATTTGACGACACGTAAAGATTTTTGAAAGGTTGGATAAACTTAAACCCCATCGTAAAATGGCCATGGAAGACGTATAATCGTCGATAGCCGTTATAGGTATCACCGCATTATCACAGACTCGGTACTTGCGTGCTCGCACGACAGGTAGAGCGGTACTTTATTTACTTTTTATTATATTTAATGTCCTTTTAATGACAAAATAGTTTGTTTTAGCAAATTATTTGAATGTTTACCTTTAATATTAAATCCAAGAACAATAGTTATTTCGTAACACATGCGCTTCACTATCTATTTATTTCTTAAGTGAATATTCATACATTCATAGCTCGACTTAGTGCGATAGGATAGCTAACACTATTTTTTACTGTTACCGGTTGAAGCAGCTCAATATATTGGGTTAAGTATTCGTGGCCTATATGTTAGGCGATTGTATTTCGACAGAATCATTAATTTTTATATTTCATCACAATTGAGCGTTAGTCTCGCTACATCAACCAGCTCTAACGGTATTAGCAACTGGTCTTGTCGAATAACAGTTGATCTTCTTTAACAAAACGCTTATTCCCGTCAAAACAATGACCGCTGTTATTTAACGGGATTTAATTTAAATTTAGTGTAGTGGCCAGATACTATTAAACAAAGCGCTATGTACTTACAGTTTTAAAATAACCAGGTTTTATTTTAACTACAACGAACTATTAAATTCAAGGTAATCGTAAAACAACACGTTTACAGTGTATTGATGTAATTACTCGTTGTCAATACAACTGCAATTCTCAATGCTTATGCCAAGAAATTTGCTGCAGAGAAAACTGCTGTGCCTAAGGTAGAAAAAAAGAGGTGGTGGCTCAGTAATAATCCCAGTATAGTAGGGAGTAAGATTAAGAATGCTTCAAATGATGAAATTATTTTTTTCTACAACAGGGAAACAGAATGAAAATATTTTAAACGGCGCAACTAATTGTTTTTAACAGCCAAAAGGGGACAAAGATGAATATTATATTATATTTTTTGAAATGGTTAAATTTATTGTTCTTTTTTTTGCTCCTTGGCCGGAAGAAGGTGGAACATCTTTCCTTAGTGCTAAAATTCTTTTTTGAGGAGGGTTAGGTAATTAAAAATCTTTATTTGTTTAGTTATTCTTCATTACTTCTGAATATTTCATCAGAAAACATGGAGTAGGAAAATCACATCAATCATGTCGTTACAATAAATATTTCATTATTTGCAATAAAAATCCACATAATTTTTTTAAGCAATTCGAACATTTTCGTTTATATTACTCGTAAGAACCGTCCCAAATCAACATCCTCAGTGGTCTACGCAAGCGTACGTAGGTATTTATTTGTTGACAAAGCCAATTCACAACATGTATTCGATTAAGGCGAGACCTTTCGCAATATCAATACGACAGCGAGTATCGAGAGAAAATAAACGAAAGCTACGTTAAGACCCTAAATCTATTTACTTTGTCTCGGAGGCAAAATAAAACGGCGTTTTCGGACAATCTTTGTCCTATCGTCCCATAACATTTTTATACTAACCAAGACTATAGGAATTAGCAGCCCTTACATAAAACCAAGCCAAAGACCCTTTCCGCTAAAAGTAAAAGGAAGCGTCCAACACTAAAAACAAAAAGTTCGAGGCGCCCCGGTACGTCAGAGCTATTGCGTGTAGCTGGACGGCAATTTATTGGCTCAATTTAAAAGCAGTCGGTAGTCTAGTGCTATCAACCACCGTGGGGAACGTAACATATAACACTGCGGGATGGGAGGAAAAAGAACAGGAGAAATAAAAGAAGTTTCCGCTCTCAAATTTACTCAACGTGAGCTATGTTGCAGCCAAATAGACTGAAGATGTAAGGAAGAAACTATGGCGGAGGTTTTTAATAATATCTGCTTGGTTCCTTTTTTGTTGTCCCTACTAGTGGGTGGTTCTCTTCCTCCTGAAATCCAAAACAAAATATGTCGGCTATATTTATTCGACTACCGTGCCAAATTTAATATCGGATGCGGCAGGTACGTTTTCTGAGCAATGGAATGCATTGTGCATGAACATTTGAGATAGATATAACTCTTTCATTGTAAATGTATATCTGTACATAGGTACATAAATAAAAACTTACACCGTGTGTTATAGAAGTGATTCCTTTCCGTTTCTGAAATTTCGACAAAAGAAGACATATGATTTAATTAATGTACACATCAGTTTAGAGAAAGCTACTCCTTCAATTTAAACCAGCCTTGGATTTCTGCAACTTACACTGTTGCTAGGAATAAAAAAATAGTTATATCTATAGCCTTCTATGGATTCATCAAACTATGTATGTGTGATATTAGGGTGATAGTACACTGCGACCTGAAAGAGCTATTGTGTCCCCTCTTCTCGCTGTATTTACAGCTGGCCGTTCAGTCTGATTCCTTTTAAAAAGTGCAGAATGTCCGAAGGCCCCAGTTTAGGTAACTCTCCCTCTTCGATTTCACATGCTCCCTGGTGCAGCGCCCTTGAGTTGCACAGTGCAGCGCAGTTTGTTAGTAGATGGATGGATGTTTCGTCCTGTTCCTCACAAAATCTACATTCGGGTTCCGTCGGTATTCCAAACCTGCTTAGATGTCCGTTCAGTTTCCAATTGCCTGTAAGGATCCCGGTCAATATGCGAATATTATTTTTACTCAGGTTGATGCATTCTGGTTATCGGTTCCCAGAAGAGTTTTAACTTGCCTCATTCCCTGGTTTTCTCCCAGTATTCTCCCAGATTCTCCCAGTATTTGGATTTTCTCTGCTTTACTTCATATTTCAGTTTCTCTATTTTGGAGCTGATTATGTTTGACCTCAGTGCCCTAATGGCTGCTTGACTATCAGATATTATGATAATCCCCTGTTTTTCGTAGCTTCTGTCAATGTTGACCTGGACACATCTTTCAATAGCGTGTATTTCCGCCTGGAAGATACTTGGGTACATCCCCAAGCTTTCGAAATATTTGGTTCCAGGCCCATATATATTTATCAAACTAGCGTGGATGACATGTTTTGGCACTCCTACACTTACTCATTTAGTGTCTATGTTAACCAGGAATTTCAAAATAAATTACGATATTTTAGGACAGTTGATTATGAATTAAAGATTGTAATTTTTATTATATTATTCCGCTGATGTAAATCAATATCTATACTGTTACACTCTGCATTGAATCGAAAATGACTTTGATTTCAGTAATTCATTTCCCTTTTTTTAATCATAGACAACATCAGTGATATAAACGTTATTTTGAAGGCAATTTCAAATTCATTTTTTTTTTTTTACTTTTAAGGCTTCGTTACAGGATAAAGTAGGTCGCGGATGTCGGTAACTTTATTTGGCCGTAGCTTTTGTCGTAGAGAAAAGTTAATTAATAAAGAATTAAAGATCAAATGATTAGAAATTAGTAGGCATTTCATGCACTGGTTTTATATTAAATAATTTTGTCTTATAAACAAAAATCAGCATACACTAAAGCTCCTTGCCTTCAAACTACAGCTAAGTAACTTTATTCAAAACGTATCAACCGCTTCCTTTTATTTTCTTTCATTCCTTTTACTATTCCTTCGTTTAACTTGCAATTGCCAGTAACTTTGCTCTCACAAACAGTCATTTACCATTTAGTTATAGAAACGGATTAATTGCGTCACTTAAATTAATCTCAGAATTCAGCAGCCACGTGCTATTTTTTACATTAATTTTAATATCAGAATTCAGCAACCACGTGGCAATTCTTTTCTTCTTTTTGTTTACCATTTTAATAAAGTTATCGTTACGTTTTGGATGTTTCTTTATTTTAATAATCATTACAGCGACACCAGGGCGGCCTACTCGTGTGTACTGCTTTTTTATTAAGTTGCATCAGGTGGAGTAGACACTCCGTCTGCATGGTTCCATTTAAAAAGGATTTAGAGATATGAATTTTGTATTTCAACTAAAAATGTAGATATTATAACATTGTAATAATGTTACTTCTGGAAACAAAGGAAATAACTATTAAATTACAACAATTTCTCGAAATGTATGAAAATATGACAATTTATATATAACTTCAAAGCTCTTAGTCAGAATTTTACCCAGTTCCTAATATAAACTGCCGAAAACCACAACGGCGTGTGACAAGAAAATTTATGTTGGTCACGAGAGTGCACTAAATATCAGATTTCCGAGGATCGAGTTAACGTCATACATACGCATATCGCCCAAAATTATTGCCCCCAAAGTTTAAACGGGCAAAAGGAACGCCAATATAAAAAATAGTATGTAGTAACATTCTAGAACAGCTGCGCCTCTCACTAAGCCTTCCAAGTAGCCCAACGTTTAACAAATGCGATGTATACCGCTGAATTTATACCTACTGGCCAAGATAAAAATGATTTGTATGGGAATCCTATAAACGGCAAGATATACAGATGCAGATTAGATTAGATGAGACAAGATTTAGAACCGCTTTGGATTGGATTAGAAGATTGGATGGATATATTGCATTACATTGACTTCATTCTTCAATTTTTAGCTTTTTATTTTCAGATAATTGTACTATCAATAATTATTCTGAAAACCTCGTGAATATGTAGCTTTGAATGGAATCCACATGGGCGTATCGGGTAGTGAATGTGGAACTATCGCTGTTCGTCCGGTTTACATATTCTCAAAGCGACCGCGGTTGATGGATAGCATCGAGTCCATTGCACGTGGAAAGGTCGCTGCGTGAATATGCTGTGTGTCTGTGCAAAAATGCTTGCATTTTTTGATTTGTTAAGAAATTTGTTTCTTATGAACATATACATATATAGGATCTTGGGGTGGTTTTTGATCATAAACTTTCATTTGCTGATCACATACTTGGCATTTACAATGACGCTCTTAAAATGCTCGGCTTTATTATTAGAACTTCCAGACGTTTTTTCGTATCGATTGTGTTATGACCCTTTATTATGCTTTTGTTCGTTCCAGGCTTGAGTACGCCTCTGTTGTCTGGTCTCCCATGTATAATTGTTATATTTACCTTCTTGAGCAAGTTCAACGCCGACGTTTAACATCGATGCCCTCGATCTCCGACGTAACAAAGCTAGTATCAAATTTGTCACTTGCATATGTACGTTACTTAATGATAGTTTGTTGTCCTGTAATTGGATTTGTATCTGTTGGGCAATTTAATAAATTATTCTTATTCTTATTATTCTTATTCTTATATACAGTGCTGGACATAAAAATAGGTACAAGGCAAATCACTTTAGTGTTAGCCGTATAACTCTGTTGCTTATCATTAATATCATGCGACATCCCTTGGTAAATGTCCACAAACACATTGGAAGGTATATACTAAAGGTAATGTAAATATCGCTGGAAAACAATGCCAGTTATTCCCTGATAACAAAAATTACATATACCTGGAAGTGACCAAAAAAATAGGTACATTGGTAAAAACAATATAAAAGTGCGTTTTAGTTGAAATTTACTATCAGATATTGCAAGTAAGTCCTCCATTAGTTATCACATGCATACATATTGTCTTTATTATTTGTTAAATCTAGATAAAATGGGTCGCAGCACGTTTTGTTCAGAGAGTGAAAGGAAAGTTATTAAAACTATGCGCGGGCAGGGAAAACGATCAGAAAAATAGCAAGCATATCAAATCGTTCTCCAAATATGTTTCCAAATGCTCTAAAACCAAACAAGGATGCACAAACAAGACTATAACCGAAAAAAACGACACCGCACACTGACTGCTGTATTGCGAGATTAGCAAAACGCGATCTATTTGCAACGTCCACAACAATATTAAAAGAAATAAATAGTAATGTCAGTACTCGTACCTTACGACGACGATTAGCCGAAAATATTTTTAACGGTAGAGCAGCAAGAAAAGTCCTCTTGTTGACCCGAAAAAATATTAAAGCAAGAATAACAATTGTGAAAACCATTATCATGCTTTTTGTTTTCTTTATATTTATCACCATGTTTATTTCATTGGGTTCATTCTCAATTATGGCAGAAAAAACTCACGCAGCATCGCTAGGTATGTATGTATGTGTGATATTAGGGTCATAGTACACTGCGACCTAAAAGATCTATTGTGTCCCCTCTTCTCGCTGTATTTACAGCTGGCCGTCCAGTCTGATTCCTTTTAAGAAGTGCAGAATGTCCGAAGGCCTCAGATTAGGTAACTCTCCCTCTTCGATTTCACATGCTCCCAGGTGCAGCGCCTTTGAGTTGCACAGTGCAACACAGTTTGCGAGTAGATGAATGGACGTTTCGTCCTGTTCCCCACAAAATCTACATTCGGCTTCCTTCGCTATTCCAAGCCTGCTTAGATAGGTAACAATCGGTGTTGATAGTGACGATCCTACCGTTTTCACGAAAAAAGTTAGGACCAATAATGAAGTTTCGACTAATGCCACACCAAACAGTTACTTTGTCGCTGTGTAAAAGTATTTCATAGAGTTCATGTGGATTTTCAGAAGTTCCGCTTGTTTACCACTCCTGACAAATGAAAGTGAGCTTCGTCACTCATAATCAAAACAATATCGTCAGTCAGATTTTCCAAGATTGTTTCCGCAAATCTTAATCGCCTTTCGTAGTCATTTTGTGGCAACTGTTGGACAACCATCAGCTGATAGGGATGAAAATGCAGATCCAGGTGTAAAATCCGGCGAACGGATCGGTACGACATGCGAAGAGTACGACAATGCCGTACGACCGAACGTCGAGGGCTGTTTTCAACTGCTTGACGCACCCTTTCGATGTTTTCCGTGGTTCGTACCGTTCGGTTACCACCTTATTTATTCACCCATTTCATTATTGTGTGAAACTTCGGAACACGACCATGATTGCCAACGTTGAAATGATTCCGAAAACGTCTCTGTGTTTGAATGACAGAACGGCCCATTTCAATAAAGGTGTTGTACACAAACACACGATGCTCTATCGACCACGTCTCCATTGTTACTAAAATGTCGGTCCCTGACTCCCCTCACTCTTTATCCACCAAGGTTCTCCCCACCTTGCGTGGCCCCGCGTTCAAATCATCCATACCTCCCTGCCTAACCCTGTACTAGCGATGTTTCGAAAGTATTGCTATTTGCATCGGATCATGTTAAAGAAAGGAAAATTACAACAACAATTTCCTAATATATTAGCCCGGCTGATAGTCTAGCGGCTTGCACATTTGGCTAACAGTCGTGAGGTCCAGGGTTCAAATCGCACTCTGGTCAATTATGATAACAGGTTTTTTTCCGGAATCGTAATTATGATTAGGAAGGAGATTTGGCCTTGCGGGGTGCCAGATAAACATCAATTGCTTAGACTTTATCAACTCCCTTAAAAAGAACATGTGCGCACGCATTACACCGCGTTGCCGAATTCATTCATGGTAGTTTTCCTGGATGTAATTTCTCTAAGTTTACTTAAAAAAATTACCAAAAGCGCCATCGCAAGTATCCCTATACAGAGAAGTATGTAGTAACATTTCTCCTCAACGCGGTCATTAAAAGTATGTGCAAGGGAAACTATCAAACTACGTATAGGGGACAGGCCTAGTCCTTAAAAGTTTAAAAAAAATTTGTAATAAAATGGATGCAATTACAATAACTAATTTTATGAATGGATAGCACATAATGAGAAAATTAGTGGTCGTATTTGAAATCGCATTCTACATGCAAGAGTCGTTATGACAACGCGATTTCTGTAGTGAATTTACTAGCTTGTATTTGCATAATAATACCGGATTTCTTATGTAATGCAAAACACCAATAATAAAGGCAGTAATGGTAGCAAATTTAATTTAGGATGCCCTGGGAACATTGTTCCCTCTGAACAATAAACGAACCGACATAAAGAAAACTTCTCCTCTTAATTACTAATAACGTCTCTAGTTAATGAAGACCTCTTCCCTATAATTAACCCACACGAAAAAACATACAAACTACACCGAAATCGTGTAAACAACGCACCAGTCGGTGAAGTGGTGATCGCAACACGAGAGTCGCACCAGAACAAGAAGTTAATGAGTATTCCCTCGCAGGTGCACCAAGGCGGTTCCCGTCTGTTGGCTTCCTGCCTACGTGTGAGGCTACATGGTAAAGAGAGCACGTGTCCCGAATACCTACCTATGCGGCACCGGTTAAAGAAATACATAAGGTCCGCTTCCAAAATAGGAACGCGTATGTCAAGTGATGTCATTAACTATGACCGCGATATATAGCTGCAACGATCCGCTTGCCATCTATCACTTTCGGAACGGGTGGCAGGGTGCCGGCGGTTTCCTGAATACCGTCCGAACAATGGCCAAGAAAGTCGTCCGCCAGCGTCGGCCTGCCATGTCAAGGACCCCGTGAGAGATAAATCTACGGTCCATAAACTTTCGATGTGTGGTCGAGTATCTCTGGCGGTCTTGCCGACATTTTGGCGGACGTATAATTAGAGGGGATTTCGATAATTGCGATTGTAATTTTCCCGGTTCTCTGTGGGTACGTGATAAACTGGCACGAAGAAAGATGTAATGCGTGCGCGAAGTGCCGATAAAGCTCGATGCCAGACTCGCAGGAATTGAACGGTCTGGAGTAAGCAGAAAACAATTACGAAGCTGAAAAAAAAATACAGCGAGCTTGGAGATTGCTTTCATATGAAATGTATGAGTTTGTATTCAGATTTTACGCCACACTTATTTCAGAAACTTCGTTTCTGCAAAAAAAAAAATCAGCAATATTTATACAGGGCCTCCCACAACGTACTGCAGCGATCGATATAATGATAGGTTTCATTATATCGATCGGTCACCGGAAAAAGCTGAAAATTTGGTGATATACTACAGCAATTCGACCTATTCGAGTAAATATACACAACTCCCATGCGCTTCCGATTATACACAGATAAAAATATAGCTGAGTGAAATACAGAG
The DNA here is from genome assembly GCA_949128085.1 of Cetonia aurata. Lineage (NCBI taxonomy): Eukaryota > Metazoa > Arthropoda > Insecta > Coleoptera > Scarabaeidae > Cetonia > Cetonia aurata. Next base: position 19,446,881 of record OX421883.1, read on the forward strand.
TCTCCGATTCGGAAGGATCTATGTAGAGAAAAGAGCTGTATATCTACAAAACGGTGGGCATTTTATCACTTTCGGACAAAATCTCTACCGAAACGAAGGTTCACAATGTCCTGCGTTTTATTTTAACCTTAACACGAAGAAAATATCTCTCTTATTGTTACCGCCACGGATATTTGTATATCTAACTCCCAAACCCAGTTAAATGTATTCATTGCATATTATATTCTCTCCATATCAGAGTTATTCTTATTTCAACTACTAAACGCTGTTAAATGTATCCGATCCATAAAAATAATCCTTTCGGGAGTTTTTTTTGTCCAAAGTGGAGTTCGGTTAACGCTCGTCGATGAACGCATGCGTAAACGTTATATGAGGGAGCTACTTGAAAATCGCGTCAAATAACAGAAACCCTTCCTTTTATTGTTTAGCCATAAGACGTATAGTTACATATGTAGAGATACACATCGTGTATGAACGGCAATGACAAGGAATATAATATATATTTACGCATAAAGTATTAGAATATCAAAAGGTGGGTGAAAGTTGTAGGATAGCACATTACCAAATTAGATGTAGATAAAGCAGGTAAGTAAAATGTTTAGCAGAATATCATGTTGTTGGTCATACGTGTTTGTGCTTTATAATCTTTTTTTCCTGTACGCTACTTGCAGTTTGCAGTTTTAGTGTGAAAACGATATTTATCCTATAGCAAACTATGAAAATTATTAAAATTTAATAGTGTGTTTGAATTAGGTAAAAACTATGTAGAATGTAAATAATTATTATATTAATATTGGTTCAATATAATGAATAACCCCAACTTAATTATTATTACCCAATTAAGGACGTTCACATATTTAGTTTCATATTTGTTCTTTAGTTTTTATTAAATCTGTTAGTTTCCTATTAATGTATACCATGTAATAGGTACTAGGTAGTAACTCAACATGCTATCGTTATGTATATGTGATGCTCTTCATTTCAAAATGACGTTTGATTTAGTATATGTATTTAACACATGATTATCTACTCTCTAGCCCCAGAATTACGCCAATTCGTGTGTAATAAGTAATAACCACACTTATGTCACTTTTTTGGAATTATATGATTGTTACAATTTCACTATTTCAAAAGTAAAAAAGTCTTCCATGCACATTTCGTAAGATGTTAAAGAAACTTGTTTCATGAGACAGTATATGTATTCGCAGGAAAAGAATTTGAAAGTGGACATTCGCGGGTTGGTATTGATTGCTTCCGATGGCTGTGGTATGTAAATACAAAATTTAATTAATGGTTTCGTAATAGCAATATGTAGGTAATTTCCTGTATTGAAAAAAATTGACTTTGTTTTGGTTTCCATTCGCTATGAAATCAATTAATTCCGATATGGAATTAGAAACGCTTGGTAACGCTGGCTATTTCGAAAAAAGTTACCTCCGATATGGATGTCAATAGCACCGTCATAGAGCTATAGTTTCCGTAACGGAGGCATTTTTGTCTGTCAAGGAGGGGATGTACTCTCAAATGGAGTTAGAATCTCTCCTTGGCGGTGGTAATCTCATCTACTAAGGAGGTAGTCACCTCTGATATGGATTTCAGTAGTTTCGGGAATATAGCTTCCGCAACGGAGGTAATTATATCTGACGCGGAAATAGTTGTATTTATTCCGGAGTAGGTTACCTCCTTTAGTGATTTTTTTTAAAAAATTATTATTGCCGTAGCAGAGGGATTTCCACCTGTCACTGCGACAATTAAACCCCCAGCGGTGTGTTTTACCTTCGTAAGAGGAGAAACATCCTCCTTATTGGAGGAAATTCACGATGAAATTGCCTCAACGTTTCTTTCGTTGAGGTGTAACTCTTAAATGAAGGCTCCTTGAACGGATGGTCGCGAGGGAACACCGGAAAAGTGTTGAAACGATGTTAAATCTAACTCCGTATTTTTATCTGTGTACGGGGTGGTATTGACATCAACTTTCTTATTTTAAACAGCATGTCCTGAATATTTTTATATTTTTGGATTGCCCTTAAAATTCTACTTAAAGGTTATGCAGAAATTCCTATATCTAAATCCATTAGTTTTCGAGATATTTCGATACTGTGCAGAAAAGTGATATAACGATTATGAATATTTTTCAAAAAAGTGTGCAAAAGGTAAGCGTACAGCAATTGATTCGTTAATAAAAAAAAAACACTAATGAATATGTGCCATCTTTACTTATAATATACTCAATGATATTGAGATCAGCGACAATAGATCAGCGCAAGTGCATTGGTGTTTGTGCGTACGGGCATTCTCGCCTTGACCGCCGGGCAGTAACGTTGGTCCATTATTCTTATTATATTCGGCTCGGTTACATTTATTAATTATTAGTAAAGTGTATTATATTAAATTGTATTTATTGTTAAATATTAAATAAACTTACAATACACTACATTTGGCGACGAGAAGAAAAATACGAAAAAGTAGCACGTGGTGAGGAAAATGGCGGAAGGATATGTTGGGAATCTCAGAGAATTTAATCTTAATTCATCTGATTGGAATATCCACAAAGCTCGTCTACAAAGTTATTTTAAAGCTAATGAAATTGATAATGAAGGAAAGAAGCGTTGCATTTTACTCAACATGATGGATGAAGATGCATATAAGCTGATTTACAATTTGAGCAGTCCCACGTTGCCTGAGGATCGTACGTACGAAAGGTTAGTGCAGTTACTGGATAAATTTTTCGCACCACAAAAGTCAATATTGGCAGAAAGATATAAATTTTACGAAGCGAAAAAGCATGAAAAAGAGTCTGCGAAGGAATGGGCAGCACGTGTAAGAAGCATGGCGGTAAATTGCGAATTTGGTGCCGAGTTAGAAAATTGCCTGAGGGATAGATTTGTATGCGGCTTTGAAAAGGGACCAATTTTGGATCGAATGCTGGAAGAAAAAAAAGAAGCATCCTTTGACCAAATGGTGGACGTTGCAAGTAACAAAATGGCGGCTCTAGAGAACTACAGGATTCCGTTTGTAAAACAGGAACCGATTAATCATTTACGAAGTCAAAAGAGAGGAGGACGACAATCAGAGTTACGGCCCGGATCGGAAATATCCAAAGAAAGTTTAGAGAAATGCCCGCGGTGTGGACGAAGAAATCATTCAAAAGATAAGTGCTTTTTTAAAATGTATGTTTGTAATATTTGTAAAAAGCAAGGTCATTTAGCAAAAATGTGTCAGGTTAAACATTCTATACGTAAGAGTAAAGCAGTTAAACACCATTTTTTGTCAGAAAGTAATACTCATAATGTAGATGATATACATTTATTTAATATTACATCTAAAGATAACAAACCTATAGTGATAGACTTGTTAATTGAAAATAAAGTTTTAAAATTTCAAATCGATACAGGGTCAAGTGTATCTGCCATTTCAGAAAAAACCTACTTAGAAAAATTTAATCATATCACTGTTGTACCCACAAATAAGCATTTTGTGTTTTATAATGGTACTAAGGTATTTCCATTAGGAAGTTTTGACGTCAGCGCAAAATACAATAATATAGAAAGAACAATAACACTGTATGTAATGAAAAATGGTGGACCTCCAATAGTAGGACGAGATTTTTTATATTTATATAAAATAAATATCATGAATAATGTAAATTACTTAGATGGTGTTTCAGAGAAGTTAAATAATTTCTTACAAAAATATAAACAGTTATTTACGAAGGTTTGGGAAAATTTAATAAGGGTCTTGCATCAATTAAGCTTAAAAATCCGAATGTAACCCCAAAGTTTTGTAAGTCTAGACCAATTCCCTTTTCTATTAAATTAAAAGTTGAACAGGAAATTAATAGGTTGGTTTCTGTAGGAATATTGACTCCAGTCAACTATAGTCGATGGGCTACACCAGTGGTACCGGTCATGAAAAAAGATGGCAGTGTGAGGCTATGCGGAGATTTTAAAATCACTATAAATCCTGTACTAGAAGTAGATCAATACCCTCTACCAAGAATTGAAGAATTATTTTACAAACTTCAAGGAGGTCAGCAATTTACAAAATTGGATCTGAGTCAAGCATACCAACAAATTGGTGTAGACGATGATTCCAAGGAATTGCTTACCTTATCCATCTTTACTTATAATATACTCAATGATATTGAGATCAGCGACAATAGATCAGCGCAAGTGCATTGGTGTTTGTGCGTACGGGCATTCTCGCCTTGACCGCCGGGCAGTAACGTTGGTCCATTATTCTTATTATATTCGGCTCGGTTACATTTATTAATTATTAGTAAAGTGTATTATATTAAATTGTATTTATTGTTAAATATTAAATAAACTTACAATACACTACAGAATAAAAGAAATTTAGGTATATAAATACTCAGGTAAGGTTCTAAAAAATATCACAGTCAATATACAAAAGTAAACAACACATTAAAAACAATTTACTGAGAACTACAGATACAAAATGTTAGACAGACAACACAAACAGGTGAGTCTTCTCTTAGATATCGCAGAGTATATGAAAGGTAAAAGCAAAAATTAACTATGGCTCTCATCAAGCAGATCACGTCCATATTCCTCATGTGCTCTGGAATATACTTATACAGTTTTAAGACCGTGTAGTTGTGTTAATGTTTTAAAAAATAAATTAATAAATTAGCTATTCCTCCTAAGTTCATCTTACAAATGGTCCGAACTGAAACAAAGAGTAAAACTCTGAAGGTATCAAACTTATTATAGCACACTGTGGGGGCCCACTCTAACATGGTGATCCTTCTGACACCTAGTGCCTCGCAGTGAAATAGTTTGTGATTAGCTGTCGCCGGTCCTACCGCGCAGTCTACAGTTCAGGTCACCGTCAAACACTCCAATATTGCCCACGTGTTCCCTCACCGCAGCGTGCCATGGGTGGTTTCATAAGTCATGGCTTTTTTTTTTTATTTCAGGAATGCGTGGCAACACAAAGTCTAGTTTACATTTGTTAAAGCTCGATACATATATTTATTACTGTCATCACCAAATGAAGGAGGGTTACCAGAGTCTCTGGTAGAAGAGAAACAAAAAGCATAAAATTTAACATCTAAATTAAACAAATAAATTGAATCACAATGATGGTAGTTGGTCAAACTGACCTACGACTTTTGCTATTTTTAGTCTACTTTACCCTCCCAAAGTTTGAATAAAACAATACGGGACACATTGTGTGCATATGTCATGTAGTGGATAGACAAGTGTGCAAAAAAATAAATTGATTCCAAATAAAATTATTCTCAGTAAATATTTGGAATAACCTTATTAGTTAAATCCCAGGATTAATTACTACTCAGGAATCATAGATAATAAATTAACTAAATTATTATATTTATTTTCTTAATTTAATATATTAACTTTATATGTGAGTTTATTCAAATAACTTTTTATCAATTTCTGTTCTAGAGTGTTTATTTAATTATGTAAAATAAAAACCAAAGCATCATCTGTCCATGTAACAAAAAATAAAGTTACTTGTAAATAAAATTATTCTCACGTAAATATTTGGGATAAGCTCATTAATTACATAATAATCTACCTAAATAGGGATTCTATGAAATTCTATGAATGGTAAATAAATCATTCTTATTTAAAACAAACCGACGGCGTCGTAAATCTGCAAATTGTGGAAACTCGAATCCACGAGATTAAAGTAGCACGAGATCCCTTTGAGCACGTTCGAAAATAAGAAAACATCTCGTCTTTGTAGCGAATCGATTTGCCCAATCAATTCTTGTGATGGAAAACCACGTTTTCGGTTCAGAACGGTGGATTTGTTGAGGTTTTAGATACAATTATCCGTGTTGATGTAAGCAAAGACGATTTGAATAAATATTTCGTTCGGGCAGTGTGTATACTCACACAAGTTTTTCGCTTCCGCATAGGTGCGTCTTATATATTTTTTTACTATTTTTAGACTTGTGGAATTTTAAAAGGTGCATCTCTTTTTATCGCCGCTTGTGTTTATTTACCACGACCAGAAATGAAGAACGTAGAGATGGTAATATTGTAAATTCCTAATCCAGTCAGTAATAAAAGAAATTCGAGATATTCAAATAAACTTCGGTCATATGTTAATTCAATACTTAAAAAAGCGTGTGATGTCCACTGATAGTTATATGTTTCTACAAAATTATTCAAAACTAAATACCATATAAATTGTGTCTTCTCAAAACAAAAGAAAAATGAGTGGTAAATTACTATCAACTCTTCTCGATAAAATATATTTCAAAGATTATCTGAAATAATATAGATAACATTTTTCTAGAGGTGAACTTTCCGGTATGAAGTAAGTTAGAAAGTAGGAAATAAGTTCTCTGGGGCCTATAAGGCTGATGTCATTTATGCTGAAGAGTCTTGAAAAATTGCTAGACAGACAGAGAGATCGATGAAACGACCTGCAGATGGATAAACTGCATGATGAAATGGAGACCAGGTTACACGACTACCATGGTAGCTCGGGTCGAAAGAGAATATCCGAAATAAAGCTATCCAAGGAAGTAAAATACGTGAGAGTAATTCTTTCACCCCACGCTTACTTGGAATCGATAGCTTCAAAGAATTAAAACCAGGGCAAAGACAACATTCATGTTAGCTAGAACAGCGCATGCGGAAAAACAGTGTGATGGTGGACAAAGATGCAGCAGCAAAGTGCTATATATACTTAACTAAACTCGGTAAATTACAGAGGCTTGCGTGTTTAGGAATAACAGCACCGATAAGGACTACTCCTGCAGCTGTAAAAGAATGCCTCTTAGACCTCCCACCTGTCCATTTAGTGATAATGCAGGAAGCAAGAATGGAGCATCTCAGATTGCAAGAAATACCAAGTGGCAGATATGCACGTTGGGATCCAATAATATTGTCCACGATGTGACCAGCAATTTGTTAGGATTGAGATCAGATCACACGATTTCGACCTATCTAAACAAAACTTTGAGGTGAAAATCAATCCAACTACAAAGACAAGCTCTTTTTTGATTGACCTGGTTTACCGACAAATCAAAAATCAAAAACGGTGCTGGAGCTGGAAGACAGAGTGAAGTAAGAAGTGCAATGACTCTTCCACTAGGAAGATATGCCACGCAGAGACATACGTTGTGTATGTATTGCAACAGAAAGCCAGATATAGAGGGCATTAGTGAACCCCAGAGTACACTCAAGTCTGCTTTACTGTGGGTGTTCGAGCATTCGGTAATTTAAGGAACCCAAAAAACCGATAAGTTAGCAATAAATGGATCAGCAGCTTCATATATAGGCCTAAAACTTGTTCTAGGAGTGTCCAAGAACCCAGCACGAGAGCAAGTTAGGATTTGGATCCAAACAAAGAATACTGGAACAACACAACCAGGCGAACTCATGGAAAGATTTTTAGCAAAAAACCATCAAAGAAGAATAATGAACAACTATTACAGCTTAGTAGAAATTATCTTCGCATAGTAGCAGGTTCCTTATCAAGACATTGTGTCCTAAAATAGCACTTACAGAAAATGGGGAACAAGACCACAGCTACCCAATGAAGACTGTATAATGGAATGAATGTGAATCCGAGGTTCTGGACGCATATTTTGGTAAGCCAAAAATTAACCCATAGGATTATTTCTTTCGAGCAGTCAAAGAACCGAACAGATTCGTACAAAGCACCAGGATTTTACACTGGCTGGCACAATTTAATGGGTAAAGAAATACAAAAAATACAAAAAGCCAAGAGACTGCAGTGTTTCGGGAGAATCCATGTCAGACGGCTCCCAGAAACAAAAGAGAAATTAGTATATCTTCTCGTGGTGATTATTGTATATATGTGTAGTCTCCTTGAAATGATAAATAATAGTAATTTTTATTAGCCACTTAATCTGAAGCAGATATGCGTTGCGTCAAATAAAATCAGTAGAGTTTAAATAGTGAAGACTGCATTGCGTCACCAACAAACTGCGCGAAGTGCGATGTTTATCATCAAACGGCTACCATTGGTTATTGCCTAGAAATCAAAGCTAGCTGCTAATATTCGTTCTTTGTGTCTATAACGAATCTTTACTTCTGAAACGAGCTATACAATAAAATACTGTCCACCACAGTCGATTTAAACAAGTGCAAAAAAAAAACAAATAAACTCAGCATTCCGACACCGATTGGTCCAGAAACTCGGATATTTGCTATTCGGTGAATTACTATGATGCAGTCATCGGCACGACTCCAAGCCGCCTTACAAATCTCTTTTGTAGAATAGAACAGCGTTGGTTCTAGCTTTTACCAATCCCTATAACAAAATGTCACACTGAAATCTGGATAAAACACTGTCATAGTGGAACATCAACAGTTCACCCAATTACACAACACTACACAGGTAAAAATATAGCGGAGTGAAATACAGAGTCTCCGATTCGGAAGGCTTTATGTAGAGAAAAGAGCTGTATATCTACAAAACGGTGGGCATTTTATCCCTTTCGGACAAAATCCCCACCGAAACGGAGGCTCACAATGTCCTCCGTGATATTTTAACTTCAACACGGAGAAAACATCCTTCTTATTATTTCCGCTACGGATATTTGTATATCTAACTCCCAAACGCAGTTAAATGTATTCATTGCATATTATATTCTCTCCATATCAGGGTTATTCTTATTTCAACTACTAAACGCTGTTAAATGTATCCGATTCATGTAATATTCCGTTTTTATCGGAGTTATTTTTTTGAATACAATACATAGTTTTAGTTGCGTATTTATTTCCATCAGTTTTACACCGAACAGGAGAAAAATAATCCTTTCGGGAATTTTTTTTGTCCAAAGTGGAGTTCGGTTAATGGTCGTCGATGAACACATGCGTAAACGTTGTATGAGGGAGCCACTTGAAAATGGCGTCAAATAGCAGAAACCCTTCCTTTTATTGTTTAGCCATAACACGTATAGTTCTGTATGTACAGATACACATCGTGTATGAACGGAAACCGCAGACAAGAAATATAATATATATTTACGCATAAAGTATCAGAATATCAAAAGGTGTTGTGTTTATTTGATTAGGTGCTAGCAACAGTCACCTTACTTTGATTATTATACATAACTGGAAACCGCATTAATAATGAGATGAAATGAAATGAATGCTGTATAGTTTTATATCTATATAGTAGGAATATCATAATACTGATAATTCGTTTAGCTACATAAATATGATACTATAGATTTTGTCGTAAAGATGGCGCTACGCTTGTTTCATAATCTTTGTACTTCTTACTCAATGTAAATTGTGATCGGTAATTGTGACTATGTAATATCTATATGATGTTTACACATGGTTGATATCGTATAAAAGGTACTTCGTTTTGGTTTCCAGTAAACTTCGCTATGAAATCAATTAATTCTGATATGGAATTAGAAACGCTGGCTAAAAAAGGTAATTTCTTCTATTTCGGAAAAAAGTTACCTCCGATATGGATTTCAATAGCACCGTCATGGAACAATAGTTTCCGTAACGGAGGCATTTTCGTCTGTCAAGGAGGGAATGTACTCTCAAATGGAGTTAGAATCTCTCCTTGGCGGTGGTAATCTCATCTATTAAGGAGGTAGTTACCTCTGATATGGATTTCAGTAGCTCCCATTAACCCCCCAGCGGTGTGTTTTACCTTCGTAAGAGGAGAAACATCCTCCTTATTGGAGGAAATTCACAGTTTCTAAGATGAAATTGCCTCCACGTTTCTTCCGTTGAGGTGTAAAATATTTAACTCTTAAATGGAGGCTCCTTGAACGGATGGTCGCGAGGGAACACCGGAAAAGTGTTGAAACGGTGTTAAATCCAACTCCGTATTTTTATCTGTGTATATCTATCAATACATAACAAATGAAAATATAGTTTTGAGCAGAATTGAGACGTATGACTGCCCCACACCAAGCAATTACTAATTCAATACCCAAAAAGAAATCAGTTTCACACACTGTAGATTGAGATTCATACTTTAATCGCACAAACGGTGATGGGCCAATAAGATATCTAGGTAAACTGACCTTTAGCACCGCTAGATATTGAAGTTTTAGAGTTATTTTCTAATTTATTAATAGACCTTTATCACTACAAAATCCAGACATCATCGAAGTGCATGCGCAACCAAACGGGTGAGATCGGCTTCATTGAGACCCAAGATGAGCACAGTAGTGTCATTGACATATTGACAAAAGTCGCCAACGGTAAGATAAGAAGTGATTCACATACATAATAAAAAAAAACGGGTCCAAGGAGAAAACCCTGTACTACACCCGCCACAAGGTCCATAACGCGTATAGAAAAGGCATTTCCAAAAATTCTCCGGACATTAACCTGCTGTACGTGAAGACAGCAAAAAAAATCTTTTATTGTTCATTGGTACCACTATGACTTCATAACACCTTACACAGCAGACTTCCTCTTAAATGGCATGCATGGGACCGAAAGGTTAATCAGATAAGAAATTGATGGATTAAAGCAAAATATATACCTAATCTACCGAGAAAACTTTGCAAATATAAGAACGTATTTAATATAAAACTGTTAATACAAACTATTATAATATACAGCGTTACTATAAAAGAAATAGACACCTTTGGTATTGTATAATACAAAAGTTATTTGTGATATCAACATGCATTTTGTGCTGTCAAGTTGAGGAACTGTAGAAGTTTCTATAGTACAGTTGGTAGTACTGCGCAAGCATAATAGTTACGATGGCTGCAAACTCTACTGAGAAAGCATATTGCGTGCTTGAATTTGCCAACACGAACTCCGTAACTGTTGTCCAACGACATTTTCGAACACGTTTTGGAAAACCACCACTTACTAGACAGTCGATCTACGATTAGTACAATAAATTTGCAACGACAGGGTGTTTATGTAAAGGCAAAAGTCCGGGAAGACCTCGTGTGTCAGAAGAAACAGTGGAACAGCACAAATGCTGTTTACCAACGACGTTCACAAAAGTCAACAACACGTGCAAGTTTGGAACTACAAATTCCGCAACCAACTGTGTGAAAAATTTTACGTCAACGACTAAAACTAATGCCTTACAGATTGCTGTTTGTACAGCATCTACCTGAAGATGAGAAGCTTAAAGGTCAAGATTTCTGCAATGATATGCTGCAACGTAATGAAGATAAGTTTTGCGAGCGGATAATTTTCACTGACGAGTCAACGTTCCACATAAGTGGCAAAAAGAATAAACACAACGTCCGAATATAGGGGACTGAACCTCCAAGAGTGCTGGTGGAGCATTTGCGTGATTCTCCAAAAGTGAATGTGTTCTGTGCTGTATCTCGCACAAAGGTGTATGGTCCTTTCTTTTTTCAAGAAAACACAGTAACGGGAGCTACATTTCATCAAATGTTGATTAATTGGTTGATGCCTCAACTGCATGAGGACGGGGGGAACTTTATCTTCCGACAGGATGGAGCACCTCCTCACTGGCACCGTGTCGTTAGACTTCCACAGCGCTGGATAGGCCGTGCAACAGCCGTTCTCGTACGGTGGCCACCAAGGAGCCCCGATCTTACACCGTGCGATTTTTTCTATAGGGATTTGTGAACGGCCTGGTTAACGTCCGTCCGCCTCCTAATGATTTAGATGAGTTAAAACAACGCATCACGAGACCTGTGGAAAGTGTCGATGCAGATATGATACACCGCTTTTGGAATGAACTAGACTATCGGCTTGATGGGTGACGTGTGACAGGAAAAGCCCATATTGAGCATCTAGGAATTCCCAAAGTAAACTTTAAGAATCACTTTATAAAATAGTTTAAACGAATTAATAATAACGTTATTAGTTTTGGATTAATAAAACATTGAAGGTGTCTATTTCTTTTGTAGTAACTCTATAATAATTATTATATTTAGATGATCTAATTCAGGCTTTTATGATCGCTGTGAATATGCAAATTTCCCCTAGCATTGGGTGTGATCGTAGGAAACACGCCACCCGTAGTGCGCTATGGGAATAGTTCGTTCTATGAATGCCGTTTTGTTAATGACAGTTATTCGTATACCATATCTATCAGTTGTATACTACAGATAAATATAATTTAGCCGTGTCTGCCGAACATTTTACATCGAATAAGCATTACATAGATAGTGAAATAAACATTCGCGCCATCTATACGGCAATTGAAGTAATACAATATATTTACCTAGTTATACGTATATTCTGGATTCTACCGACCTAGAATCCAGAATCCAGAATATACGAGATTAAAGCTTTGCTATTATGCGGTTTAATAAAATCTAGAAACATATTTAATTGATGGTAATAGACATATTGTATTATACTTTCAGACAGTTAAATGCATTTATAAATATTAGTAAACTCTTATAATAACCAGAGTTAAGTATATTTTTGCTATAATCTAGGTTGCATCAAACAGTTTTGTCTGTGTGTGTTTTAAACAAGCCAAGCTGGTTTGTTACTTATTGTTAGTATAATAAAAATCCTCACAATAGTAACTTGTATAACAGTCCATATCGGTTAAGCTAACTGTTTTAACATTGGTAAAAGAAAAAAAACAGTAAATCTAAATTAGTAACTGAAAATATAAATTTTATTGGTGTAAACGGCAAAGTTATATACAAATTAAATAAAGAAAACATAAGTAAATGATAAAGGAGAAAGTATTTATTTTTTAAAGTATTTTCATAAATGAAGGATTATAATGTACAATAGAATTATTTACAGGAATAAAATGGATGTCTTTTGAACAATTTCAGATTTTCATCCAACATATTGGAAAGAGATCAAAGGATTTCAGATGGATTTCCGGCGTGTGCGATATTTCGTAATTCTAAAAAAGGATTAGTAAAAAAAGAAGGAATTGGTAAAAACAGATCTTTCAGAAATGTCACTTAAATTCAATATAAGTCGAACAAATAAAACAAAATTAGTTTTTTCCTAGGGAATGCTTTCATTTTAAAACAAGCAAGACGATTTATCTACAATCTTCAGTGACTAGATAAAATCCATTCATAAAATAAATTGTCCAATCGAGTAAATTACTCGTATATACAAAAAGAAAGCCTGGTATAGAAAACATATGATGATCGATGAAGGTTTTTCTAATACTACAAGAATAAACTTTTAAAGACTTTAACATATATCATGTGCATCTTACACAAACCTTGGAAGTGGGTTGCTAAAAGTATAAATTAACTTAATAAAAGTCTTTTTTGTTTTGTATATCCGTAAGCCATGAATTCCTATAATTCCAGTCGAGTTAATTGAAATATGTAGATATTACACGCTTATTTAACTAATACCGCTTGCGGTTTTATGGTCATACCATTCCGTCTTTAAATACTGGCACTGTTTTAATATTTGATCACCAAGTATGTAATTTCATATGCTTTTATTAATTTATACGTACAAACGAGGGGGAGCCATTCAACATATGTATGAATGTCGGGTTCTTATGTTACCAAAGCCAGCAACTATACAAGAAGCAAATTGTGTGGAAAGATATAACTGAACGATAAGTGTTGTATTTGTATCTTCGCATGCATGTTGTACAATAAAACATAAACTTGTTCTATGCGTTGATACAGCGACCTAGAAAAGGAAGATTGGAAAGATTACCTACTTGCAATACATAACAAAATAATGTAAATAACAGAAGAAAAAATCCTACAATTGAATAGAAATTAGAAATAAAGTAACCTGAGTATCATGTTATTAAATTAAACAGGAGTATGAAATTGCGATATAAATCAAAATTAATATTAATTATTTAATTAATATCTATTATATAATATCAATTAATTAATTTATTTCATGCATCTTCCCCAGAGTCAGCTTGATTCATATATCATTTAGTAGGTAGTACTGAAATCTTTTCGTATAAAACTATACTTTATGGCTTTTATAATTATAACTGCTTCATCCTATATTTTTATCAAATATTTATGGGCTATTACATAAATAAAATTTATGATAGGAAAGCCCAACGCTACAGATATGAGTTTGTGTGTGTGTAATATAATACTCCTGCAATTAAGTACATAATGAACAGCATACAGGACACAGGCGCAAGTCACTGAGATGTAAAAAGTAACATTATAAAGTACATTTACTGCAGCATATGACAATGCAGTTGTGTAGCACAGCTGTTCAAGCGACAGCTGTATTATAATTTACAAATTAAAACTAATTACCTTATCTAAATATTTTAACATTGTGGGCTTCTACGTTCAGATGTGGTGTGGCATTTTTTAAATTATGTTAATATATATAATGAAGTAGGTACCTACCTACTTTCCAAGAACATTTTATATATAGTAATATTTAGTTTTAATTTTTGGTATACGATAGGTATAAAACAATAAACTTTTACATATGTTTAACTGTAATTTAAATTCTACGTTTCGGTTTTGTTTTTTAATCCTTTTTGAAGAACATCAACTTCTGTATTTTGTCTCATTATCCTGCGATACATTATATTAAATATATATATGTTTCGCTCCTTGTTTGTACGTGTTGTAATTATATTTTAAACTTTAATTTTTTTCATAATTTTTAGTGAAGTTTTATAGGTATATACATATATGTATAATTTAAAAATCCTAATGTTTAACAATTTAATAATATAACCAGGTGTACACAATTTCACGGTTCACAAACATTTACTAGCATATATGCAAATTAAGGCACCAATGATTATTTCAAAATTTATCTAATCAGAATCTCATAACAAAACAGGAACAAAACAGAATTCTTCCTATGAACATGACAGCGGAAATTGGAACAAAATAAAGCATACAAACTACGTACCTTAGACGTTTAACAAATATACTAAATTACTATCTAATAACACTACTTAAGTATATCGATTTAAATAAGAAGTTTAAGGAATAATAAAAAAAAATTCATCCTTTTTCAAAGACAGCATTTGCAGTAAAGGTATATTAAATAACGAATCTTTATTCCTAAATGTCACTACTTCGCTTTAAAGAAATTCTAGCAAAATAACCAGTAGTGTAACACACTTTTTGTCAATGCTAGATAACCTTGAAGGTCAGGTGTAGTTCGATGCCAGCATGTATGTTTATAGTGCGCCCGATAATCTTACAGGTCGATAGTAAAAAATAGCAACTCGCTTCCACCGTTTTAAACACTATCTAGACAAACAAAAGCATTTCATTAACAAAAAATATATACCGGCAATCGTTAGAAATTAATAACTCGTTTGTTTATTTACTAGTTGTATCTGCTCATGCTTTAAATTTAACCGCCTCTGTCCAGTTAGATATAAATGAAACGTGTAATTTTAGAAACACATAAGTTCGTACTCACAATATAGTACATGCTGATATGGGTTTCCGCTTCCTGTCACTGGAAATGCACTTCAAAATTCATGAAAACATACACCCTAGACAGTAATGACAGCGGCCATGCTACATCACAATTAAAACTTGCCCTACATTAACATAGCGCCATCCTTGTCTGATGAATTCGATCCAATCGGTTCTCTTTCATGATTTTACTTTAACCATGCACCGTCAGGTGGCGTACGCAACAATGAACATTCAAATAAGTGAGAACAAATGAAGGCTTCTGTTTTTGTTTTATTAATCTATTATGTAAATTAACGTTATCCTTGTTAAGGCAGAGGATGTTAGTACACATATTTGGCTCAATATAAAAACGACGCCGGAGGTAAAAGTTGCTACTTAAAATCGGTCAATTATTTTAATGACTTCGCAGGAGAAAAAGATATAGTAACATATTGCACCACGATAGATAGGGCAAATGAAAAATAAATAAAATTGTTCTTTATCTGTAAGATTTTAAACAAAATTAAATATAACACAAATTCTTAAAAAATCAAATAATAAAATGGGTCTATACAATTGAATAAATGAATGCTTTTCTATTATAATAAACTGCTAATTTGATAATTAATTTACTTTCTTGAATTAATCAAAATTCGTGCATTTATTTGTAAAGATATAAAAAAATATAATATGAAAACATAACTGTAAATTCAATTTAAATTGGCGCTACTAATACGCAAAGGAGAGAAAGGGCGCCATCTAGAATAAAATACTTCAACGTACAGCCAAGTTCATCACCATTGCACTTTACCTGTTATATACAGAGTGCATGTGGTCGTTGTTGATGGGTATACTAGTAATCGCTGGTAGAAGCTGCATTAAACTTCTACCGTATCCATTTAATTGTGGCCGTCCGAAGTATATTTGAAAATGACCGCAATAAATAAATTAAATTATAAGTGCCAGGCTATTGTCTTCATCAAGAATAAGTAATTGCCTATACAAGTAAAGGGACTTCAATGACATCTGCAGATACGTTCATCCCTTCTGTGAATGCTGCGTTGGTATTCATATATTGAGATGTAGGTTTCAATGCATTCAATATTATAAAATAAATTACGTAGTTATAATACCCATGCACCTAAATTGTTTTCTTTTTAAAAAATTCATCGAATGGGAGGATACGTGTATAAACTCCATCTTCAAAACGTAAATAAAACACAAAAACGTTTTTGTGTTTTATTTACGTTTTGTTTTCTTTTTGTTTATAATGTTTATTAATGATTATTTCACAACATTTCATATGGTGGTTCGGCCGCCTGCGTGTTAAAGGTATAAATGCGCTTCTAAACAACAATAAGAGTATAGCGTACATTTTATTATACATATTAACATTGTAAGTACTTTCAAAGCTTAAGCACATTGTTTATCCGAGAAAATATAGTTTTTAAACGTCAAACCGTGTTATGAATGGTGTTTGGGCTAGAAATACAACTCTCGAGAGAGAGTTAATGAATCGCGGCGAAGATGCCACCATAAAATTACTTTATTATATATAATTAGTATTCCGACGTATAATAGTCCATTTATAACTTTACTGTTGAATTGTATCAAGGAAGAATGAACAACTAGGCAATCTGAATTCTATTAAAATAACAACCCACCTCTTGCTCTATCCAAAGATGTTTGATTTCCGTCCCAGAAAAATATTCGTATATATCGACGGGCAAGATAAAGATAAAATGAATTCGCCAGAATAGTAGAATACCTGTTCTAATAAACGCAAACCGACAATGCTATTTAGCTATTTATTTTACCCAACGCCAGCTCACATGCGTTCACTTGGTATGTATAGGATGGATTTACTGGGTTTGTTCAATTTGGTCCGGTTTTGGTATTATCTGTCAACTGTCAAATTGTCAAATTGTGGTTGAAGAGTGGAAGCGATCAAAACATTCAGAATTATAAAAGTAACCTGCTTATTAATACAAATATTAGTATTTATTAAACATGGATAACAAACCTCAGAAAATGCCGAAAGTGGCAAAGGTAATTTACAAAATAATTTCGGCGTTAATCAGGAAGTACTTTAAAATGTTTATAATTTTTATAGGTTAAAAATAAAGCTCCTGCTGAAATTCAAATTACCGCGGAACAACTGCTAAGGGAAGCGAAAGAACGAGATCTAGAGATATTGCCTCCTCCTCCGAAGCAAAAGATTTCTGATCCGGCAGAATTAGCAGATTACCAACACCGCCGTAGGAAACAATTCGAAGACAACATCCGTAAGAACAGGTCTGTTATGTCAAACTGGATAAAATACGCACAATGGGAAGAATCGCAAAAAGAGATACAAAGAGCTCGCTCCATTTACGAGAGAGGTTTAGACGTTGATCATCGTAACATAACATTATGGCTAAAGTATGCCGAAATGGAAATGAGAAATCGGCAAGTTAATCACGCACGCAATTTGTGGGATAGAGCTGTAACAATTTTACCTCGTGTGAATCAATTCTGGTATAAATATACTTATATGGAAGAGATGTTAGAAAACGTTGCGGGTGCGAGAGCCGTATTTGAAAGGTGGATGGAATGGCAGCCAGACGAGCAAGCTTGGCAAACTTATATTAATTTTGAGTTGCGTTATAAGGAGATCGATCGAGCTAGGGAGATCTATGAACGGTTTGTTATTACGCATCCTCAAGTTAAACATTGGATAAAATATGCTAGATTTGAAGAGAATCATAGATTCATTAATTCTGCGCGTAGAATATTTGAAAGAGCTGTTCACTTCTATGGAGACGATTATTTGGATGAGAAATTATTTATTGCCTTTGCACGTTTTGAAGAAAATCAAAAAGAACATGACCGTGCAAGGGTTATTTATAAATATGCATTAGACCACATTCCGAAAGAAAATGCTAAAGAGCTTTATAAAGCTTACACTATACATGAGAAAAAGTATGGTGACCGAAGTGGAATTGAAGATGTTATTGTATCGAAACGTAAATTCCAATATGAACAAGAAATACTACAGAACCCAACAAATTACGATGCATGGTTTGATTATTTACGTTTAATTGAAAATGAAGGAGATTATGAAGTTATCCGTGAGACATACGAACGTGCTATTGCCAACGTCCCTCCTACAAAAAATAAACAGTTTTGGAGAAGATATATTTATTTATGGATTAATTATGCCTTATTCGAGGAATTAGAAGCGGCAGATTTCGATAGAACAAGGCAAGTGTACAAAGCGTGTTTAGAACTACTCCCCCATAAAGTTTTTACGTTTTCTAAAATATGGTTACTCTACGCGCAATTTGAAATAAGGCAAAAGAATTTAACAGTAGCACGTAAAATTATGGGAATGGCAATCGGTATGTGCCCAAGAGACAAACTGTTCAGGGGATATATAGACTTAGAAATTCAGCTAAGAGAATTTGATAGGTGTCGTATATTGTATCAAAAATTTTTAGAGTTCGGTGCTGAGAATTGTATCACATGGATGAAATTTGCCGAATTAGAAACATTACTAGGTGATTACAATAGAGCCAGATCAATTTATGAACTCGCAATTAACCAATCAAGATTAGATATGCCAGAGCTGTTATGGAAATCCTACATTGACTTTGAGATATCGCAAGAAGAATTCGAAAATGCCAGAAAACTATATGAAAGATTATTGGATAGGACGATACATGTAAAGGTTTGGTTGTCCTATGCTAAATTTGAATTAACCGATGCTTCTACAGATGATGATATGAAGGTACTGTTGGCAAGAAGAGTCTATGAGAAAGCTAATGAGAGTTTGAAAAATTCAACTGAGAAGGAATCTAGGGTATTGCTATTGGAAAATTGGAGGGATTTTGAGAATACTCATGGCGATGAATCTTCTATTGAAAAAGTTAATGAAAAGATGCCAAGAAGGATTAAAAAGAGGCAAAAGATCATTGATGAAGATGGCACTGAACAAGGATGGGAAGAAGTATTTGATTACATATTTCCTGAAGATGAAGCAAGTAAGCCTAATTTGAAATTGTTGGCTGCTGCAAAATCTTGGAAGAAGCAGACTGAAGTTATAAGTACACCAAATGAAGAACCAGAAAATAAATCAAATGATGGTGAATGAAACTATTAACATCTACCGAATACAATGTTCATGAAAAAATAACCTTTCTTATGAATATGTAAATATTATCATTTCACCATCTGAAATTTTGACCAATGTTATCTTTAAGCCTTGTTTATATACCTTATAGTTATTCAACCGAGCTGAGTAAGGTGCTGATATCTGGCGGCGATAGTATAAACGTACTGATGAATGAAATTAAATACCGCCAAATATTCATTGGAATGCGAGCTATGTTGGTTGTAGATTCTGAAATAAACTTGGCAGTTAATAACAAAGTAAAACCAATCAAAATTAAGAAATTACAATGCAACATTATTAAAAAAAATTAATGGGCACGCCACACCTGACACGCCATCTGAACGCCACCCAAAGGTACTTCAAACCGGTTGAATAACTATATATAAACAAGGCTTCAAGTAAACAATGTGTTGTATACAAGCGTAAATGAAACTATTTTATAGATAATTTGTATATAAATAAAGAATCATAAAGCTATAGTACCAAGTAGAATTGAAACCTGAAGCAGCACAGTCGAATCGAACGGAACATTCGGAGACAAAAGTTTTCCGCACAAAATTTGAATTTCTCTAATCTAACAATTTGAGTTCGTGACAGATCGAACAACATTGATTTATAGTATTATAAACAATGGTATTATATTTGATTAGACTATTTCTTGATATGCGAACGTACCCACTATATTGTAAAGATCAACAAATAATATGAAGTGAAGTGTGTATTTCAATTTATTATATGTTTATGTTACAGCATTGGATATTGCTATAGAATAAATTATGTATTTATTATAAACAAGATATATTTACAACGCCGTTTGATATTTAAGAATTATAAAAGGTATTGCGTATTAAACTAATACTTATGTGTGAAATCAAAAACTTTTCGTTCGCATATTTTCCGGGTCTCACATCGTATGAAATCACTCGATTATCATAATCGATTCCTCGAATGGTTGTCAGTTTTCGATGGAATGATTCGCTTACCGTCATTCGATTATGCCCTTCTATGATCCCAAGATCCCATCATTAAAGTCAGATGACATCACATAACCTATAAAACTTACAAGATATTTTGTAGGTTTACTAGGTTATTATGAAAATGTTGAGTAACAAGATAATAAACAGTTTTAGAACAATTTTAATTAGTGATTATGCATACTTTAATAACAGTATTAGAAACATAACACTCTCGACCAAATTATGCCGGGAGGTCGATGATCGAAAGGAGATGTACAGATCATTACCAGCATTAGACGAAGGAACTGCGGGTGAAAAGACGTCTGACATAGATGCGCTTATTCATCAGTAAGTCGTGTTTTGATAGTAGTATCAAATATATGTGACTGAATTTGTCCAAAATAGCAAGAACGATGTCTTCCCGGATGCTGATACACCAAATAAATTGTTTAAAGGAACACCTTTTCGGGATTTGCCTATATTTAATATACGTGTGTCCCCAAATAATACTATACTTAGTTTAACCGATAGTAAAGGTAAGAGTTGCTCCTTTTCCCTTTCTCTTAACTGGTATCAATTTTAATGAATAGGAACGCCTCAATTAATAAGATCCTGTGGTATTGAAGGATTTAAAAATACAAGAAAAGGGACCAATATTGCTGCTCAAGCTACAGCCATCAGTATTGGAACTGTGAGTATTTAATAATATACCCAAGGTTGTGAATTTACACCACTTTAGATGTTATCCATATGACAATTTCGTATTTGGAGTAAAATATTGCATGCATGATATGAGACCTGTATATTACTTTAGATAACTAATACCTATCTAATATTGCTTGATAGTTTGTCGTACTATCGCATCCACACATTATTTTTGGACACTCCGAGTAATAAGTTTTTATATATGTATAAATATAATTATATAATTATTTCAAGCATTAATTGCTTTACTGTTGCAGAAAGCACTAGAAAGAGGTGTAAAGACTGTGCGTGTTAGAGTAAGAGGATTAGGACCTGGAAGAATGGTATGTCACTCATAACAAGTGCATCCAATCCTTAACCTAATTAATGTATGCTTTCAGTCTGCAATAAAAGGATTACAAATGTCTGGATTGGAAATTGTTTCCATAACCGATAGCACACTAGTTTCATGGAATCCCCCAAGACCAAGAAAAGCTAGGAAATTGTAATTTACTTTTTATGTAAATACAAACTCTATTTTTTATATAGGTTTCGTTATTTTTTATTTCTACCAAATCCAAGTGATAGTATTTCTAGATACGTTAGAAAATCTTACAACAGCAAAATAGAAATTTAACCAACAGAACTGTGTGCTTGATTATCAGAAAAAAATATTTTAGGCATTAAAATTTTATTTCTATAAAAATATTTTTTAGCATCATAAAACTTAAAACTGTCAGGATTTTGAAGCGAGTTGAATATAGAGATGACGACTCTATTTCACGCGTCAACGATAGAAGCGGTCCGAAATCCATAATCTACTTAATAAATAAAAAAAAAACAGATTAATACAATTAATAATAGTCATCTAGTGAGAAAAGACAGGATTAGAACAATTTAGTCACAATTTTGCAACATAGAAATCATTGGAAGAATTATTACTAACAAACACTTTCTTCATATTAACGCAGCGGACTTATGACAATCTCTATTTAAATAAATAATACAAGTTTTTATTAAAGATAATTTTTGTCAATTAGAAGGGTTTTACATGTACCTATTCGGTGCATTTTAAATTGAAGAATAAAAATTTAACACTAGTAACTTGAGCAACAAAAATTAACAGATTGTATGCTTTCCAACGCATGGAATATGCAAAAATTACAGAATATTTTATTTAAAAATTGTACATATCTCGATAGTCATTTTACACAGTCACAATTTTATTGCATGGTTTGAAAACGAATTGCGAACTAAATTTTTAGTATCGTTTGATACAAACGATTTTTACCAAAATGATGCTTGTTTCACTGCTTTGTGTTTAATTGTCGCTATGTATGTACCTACCTAATGTATAAAATAATAAACAACACAATTTCAAAAAAGTCCACAAAATCTGCGGATGGAAAATGAGAAATAATCTTAATGCGCAGAAGCATTGATCAAATTTTATCAGTTGGAAAGACTTTTATTTATTAACAAATAACTCTTGCCAATTATATTGTAAAAAATGTTATCCTTTATCAACAAAATTCGGACCGTATGGTCTGCTTTATAGCTGCTGTAGTGTAAGTAAATAATTGCAAATATGCAATCAAATGCAAGTTTTATTGAAAATTATTTATAAATAATAAAGTTTAGGCCAGAGCTATGAACTGTTGGGCTCTCATGGTGGCTTTTTTATTTCATACAAATCTTGAAAAATATAATCAATTAATTATGTTTCATGGTATCAAGTGGATCCCAGACGATCGGTGTTTATAATAAAGTTTTATAACTTGAAGATTTTAACTGGATAACCACGGGGGAACAAAGAATTAATCCAAGAATGTTATTATAATGATGCCATGTTGTACAGGTGTTAGAAAAGTTGGAAAATATTCACTTGTAAAATGGGAAAAAAATCTTGGAAAATTTATTGAAAAAGAAGACTCCACCAAAGTGTAGCACTTTGTTCAAAGATGGTGCCACTGAAATTTCCGTATGAATATTGCTGGAATAATAAGGAATTGCACTTTTTTTTAATTCTTGTTAAATTAATGTTATTTTGTACATGACCTAATTATATATTTACACTGAAATTTTGACGGTTTCTTGTAAAGTAGTTTTTAAAATATAAATTTTTTAAGATCCTTATGCATAACAGGTACGTAGTAAAATTTTATGAATCAACGAGAATACATGGCAACATAGAAATTACTCCCCCGTAGTAATCACAGATTAGTCATTTACGGGTAACAGTGACACAGGTAGTAACCGAATTTACCGGCTGCGAAATATGATTTATTAAGGTACTATGCAGGTGATGGTCACAAAGGAATTTGGGATTCGGCATTATTTCTGCATCTTGTTTTTGTTTGTGTTTAAAGTTCTCCAATTTATCGCAAAAGAACAACGAATTCTGAAAGATTATAACCTCCAAATCGCGTAAAATAAACACAGAATATCGTAATAATACGTTTACGCCATATGTACGCGCAAAGCATGCGAACTTAATATTACTTATCTACGATGATGATGCGAACTACCATGACTATCGCTCTGTTGCCAAATCATGCTGACTAAGAATTTATGAATGAAGGAACTTGTGACGTCAGAGCACTTTCAAAAATTAATTATGCCTTAATGAGAAACAATTTAAAAGAAGGTTTAATGAAGGGCCATATATTATTATATTTTCTGTCATTCTATTATATAAAAAAAAAAGTTGTGCAATTCCTCATTGTAGTGGTAAAATTATTCATTGTACGAAATTGATTAAATTCTGAAGAGTGCAATCAAATAATTAGCATAACATATTTTTAAAAATATATAGCTAAATTGTCACGCGTGATTTAGGTGACGTGGTATTTTAGTTTGTTTTTTGTTTAATTTGTATTTCGAACAGACAGCGCCATCTAATTTATAATAGCAGCTTTGAAAGTTGCATATATAAGCCGTCGAATTAGAACATTTGTATCTATTTGTGATGTACTGATTTCCTTATGCACGATTGTGCTCGTGCGTAGCAAATATCTTGCAGATATATGTCAAACTTTGTCAGAGTTATTCGATAGGTCTTGTTTATATATTAATATAGGTAGACAATGAGGGCAGATACTATTATATAAACAATGCTATAGGTGCCTTTCGAATATGGAATATGGTTGCATTGGGATGTTTTGTTTGGGTATAGTTTCATGATTGATGGTGATCTCTACTGTCAATGTTACTAATGGCCGTTTGCGCCAATACTTTAAGTGATGCTTAGAATGTGACACTAGCTGTATGTTTTAAATAGGACATATCACATTCAAAGCGTTAGTTAAAGTTAAACCAAGGTTAAAGTGTCGGTGCAAACGGCCATTATACATTACAGACACACAAGATATCCGATCACTCCCTGCCACAGCAATTTAATTAATTCCAGACAATTGTTTCGGAAATTCGTGGATTTCCCAAATAATTGTCCCGAATTAATTAAATTAGTGTAGCCCGGAGTGATCGGATATCTTGCTTGTCTATTACTACGCGTCAGTCCTTGCATATCTTTGAATACATTACACAGTATAATTTGCATAATACTGTCATCTCCATGACCAAAGCTTGCTGAGCATCATAACAATCCAAAATTACAGAAATCTCTGATATCTTACAAGTATATACCTAATTGTTGGTCGAGAAACTAGTTTTTGTTAAATTGCCAGATACTGAATATATAACTTCTGCTTCTATTGACGTGAAAATTATCTGGCCAACAAGGGTAATACTTAATTTTCAATAACTATTATCCCAAAATAAAAATTCCAGTAATTTAGAAATATAAATATATTTCTGTAAATAAATACGTACAGTACACAGCTCCATTACAGTACTAAAACTATAATAAAATTAAAAGTGCAACATATTTTACGATTAATTAAAATAATAAATAAGATCGTAACATTTATCCTAAACATCTTCTAAAATAACTAAATTAGAAATTGGCAGTTGGCACAATTTTTTTCAGTTTGGACTATATAAGATACTAGAATTTCTGAAATAGAAACGTTTGGCGTCATTGCTATGAATACTTTAACAATAAATATCCAATACAGTGTAGTTATATTAATATATAATCATGAAATGAGGGCTCTAAAATATGTTCTAATCGATTTGAGCGGACGATAACTTATCTACTTATATTTATATTTAGCCTATTATTTTCTAAATTTGTAATAAAAAAATCTTTCGTAATAAAATGTAATAACAATGAGAGTCTTACTTAATGGATGAAGAGATATTCAACATAAGGCAAGATATTTCTCTCCTAATGAATTATTTAACTTTAGTATCGACAAGGATTACAGTGAATCAACTATTATTACATATTTGCATTTAAGATCATCTAATGTAATTAGTATAAGTAATTTTTGGGAACATCGTTTACGGGTTCGTCACATCTGCCCATTGCCTTTTTCGTCACATTGCCGCTTGTTCTGCACGTTTCTATGTCCAAGAAGCACTGATTGCTGTAAGTTTTGCTGTCTGTACCGCACACGGGGTCGAAATACGTTGGACAGACTTGCTGACAACCTTTGAACATGAAACCGGCTACACATCTCTTCATCGGTACTACGAAAATGTGCTTGCTGGATAATAAAAGGACACACTACTATTAATACTCATCAGTTGTAAAATATTGTAATAAACTGCATACCCGCAATTTGTCCTCTTCATCTCACATTCGCTCCTGTAGATTTTATTGTCTGATCCGCACACGTACTCTGCCTTCTCATCCTTGCATTCTTGATTACATAGTGCTGTTGTTCGGCAATGGTGCTGTGGAACTGGAACCACCAATTGTCCACAAGCTGCCCGTTTCATTTCACATAAAGAGCTATGTAGAAAAAAAAAAAATATGTCATCATGTCAACTAATTTTTTAAGGATGTTATACTCATAAACGTTGCCGTCAGATCCGCAAACTGGCTCATCTGTATCGTTGTCACATCTTTTGGGACACGACTGCTCTTTTAGGGTCGTGCAATTGCCAATGTGCGCTAATTGGATACCTTTAAGGCAGGTTGCTAAATTTAATTGGCATTGATTTGGATATGTGTGAGCATCTGATCCACAGACTGGGTCGAATTCTTCCGAGCATTTGATTTTCTGACATTTTGATTGGCGAGGTTTGCACTTGTCGAAGTCAACTTTAGCCACACGTCTGTAGGATCTGAAAGAAAATTGGGCAGATGAGGTATATATTTGGAAAAATACTAAACGGAAGACGGCATTAACAATAAATTATTAAGGACGATCTTGGTGTTTCCGCTTTGGACAGAAGTATTTTCACCAGCCCTTCTACTAGCGTTCTGATTTCAGATTTCTTTTTTATTTGATTTAGCATTTTTTACTTTTGATTTGATACCAACTAGGTTATAAAAACATTTATTTTTTTTAAGTTGCTTTTAAGAGAGGAAAAGAGCACTACAAAGTTACCTTGTTTATTTTTCTAGAAGACTGCTGACTTACTATAATTATTTGTTTTGATTTTTCTGGGAGAATCCTAATAATAAATAGAAAAGAATTGCAAATTTTATTTGATGAATGTGGGAATTTCATATCGTAATTTTCTTCAATAAAATTTTTCTTTACATGAATATTGGCTTGCTTTTTAAATCCTTTTGTTAAATATAGTAATATTTGTATTATTGAACGTCAAAAATAATTTTGATCTATTTATTTATATTTATATATTTATATTTATATATTTATTATTAACCAGATCTCAATAACGACTATAATATCAAATTTTTTAAGAATAATTTCAGATAACAAACTACGGTATTGAGAAAATAAATCTATATTAACTAAAATTTACCAATCGCATTTGTATGTTGACTATTGATTGTATTCTGCATTACTACAATAAATAAATAACTGCAAGTATACCGGGTGTTTATAAAAGGTGGCTTGCCCCTATAACTTCTAAATGATTTGCAGCAGAGGAACAGAATTTGGGAATAAGTATGACACGCAAATTCGCATTTTTTGACTTAGCCAATAATTTTTGTCACTTTCGGTGTAACTGGAAAGGATAACATTTTAAGTGCCACTGTACCAAATTTTATGGTGACACTTGCCATGGCTATGTAGATATAACTACAGATGACGTTATGTTATTAGATACGTATAGCATTATTATGAGTTTTCGCAAAAAAATACTTAACAAACATTCGATCAGCATCTCAATGTTCCCAGTTGAAAAAATTAAATTAACACAAAAAAAGCTCAATTTTTGACCTACATATGCGCGTAAAAAACTTTATATACATTGAAAACAAAAACTTTGTTCTTATCATCTTTATAGAGTAACAGTATTTTAAGAACTTCAAAGTAATCTTGATGTAAAAATAAAACTAAAAAAAGAACAAAAAGTATCAAATTTGGTATGGTTGTGCTCAAAATGTTATCTCGAATCAAAATTACGACAAATATACAGGTCGTCCCATTTAAAAATCGAAAATCAAAGTCATTTTCGATTAAACCGCAAGTGGCAAAAATTTATTGACCATGTCAGAAATGTAAATTTATGCCATATGCTTAATTCTCAAATTTCGTTTTTCTATCGCAAATATTTTAGAAATTACAGGACGAGCCACGTTCCAGAAACACCCGGTAAACTTTATTTTACAATTATGTATTAACTAGCAAAATTCAAGTAATTAATTACAACCTTAAACTACACAATAGTGGTATTCGGTAACTTTTTCCTCAGTGCAATATAAGTATGACATTAGTGGACTAATAAATAGAGTGGGGAGGTCTTCCCGTGCACCAGGATCGCATTGAGTACATAGCACACCCACCAGTGTAATGTAATAAAACAGATGCAGCGTAGAATTATATTTATGTATGTTAGTACTGAGCGGATCTTTATGTTAGTTGGACGTATGCATGATTATAATCATTATCACTTAATAATTATTAAGTACGACCGACGTGTGGATTGGTGCGAAGACATGGTACCTACTAATTGTAAAATATACTGTAAGGTTTGCGATAAACCGTTGATGTGCTGAGACAAACGTGACTGCAAAAATCATAGGGAGTGTATAGTACAACACCAAAATAAGATTTCGATTTCATTAGATTAAGACATATTTGTGATGGTGTATGTATAGATCCGTTATTAAATCGCTATTGTTCTAAAGCTGTAATTTTTAGAAAAGGCCATAACAAAATGGTGGAGGTGCCAGGTTTTTCTGTTGTATTTTTAAAACTGTTTAAAAAGTTAAAACTGTGGCGTTTGCATTTAGTGTTTTAATGTTGTATTTATGGGCGTAACTTCTTTTATGCAAATGATGTTGTGTTTGAACTGTATAACGAAACGCAGCAACATAATAAAACACAAGGTGAGAAGAAGAATATACAGATATGCTCAAATGTATTAAACACCTATATTTTTTGCGAATACTCAAAGTAAGGTGAGTACAAAATAAAACTCTTAATTTAAATGCGTTATAAGTAGTATTCTAATAAAGAATCTTAATAGTTTGTCGCCTTTCTGTAAGCTTTTAATACAGTTGCAATACTTTTTTCAGTGCGTAAAAAAATGACGTCTCAGGAACGTGAACATGCATAAAGATTTAATAGATCTAGGAAAAATATTTATAAAAACTGTTGTAAAATCATAAAAACGAATGCAAAAAAGCAGGTAATGCAAAAAACAGGGAATTAATGGTAAATCATCAAGTAATTTTTATATGTTCACGTGAATAATTTATTTTCTTGGGTTTTAATATGTAATTGTAACTACTACTTCAACATTTACTAATCACGGGGCTCTCTGCATATAACTAGATCTAGAATGCAAAGGGTTTTACTCGTGCTTGTAATATGTCTATATAAAAGGCTTCTTCGAATTTTGTTGTTTCATCATTTCACCATCGACAGCTATATATGTATGTGTGAACTTGTTCTAGATTTTAATAAAAAACTACGATTATTATTGTAGAAATATGTTTCTTAATTTAGATGAGGAAAATTTCAGAAAATGTGTTATAAATATGGTCTATTTTGATGCTTAATTAAAAGTGTAGAAACATTGTTTACCTGCGAACCTTTTAAGATTTGATTCAGCAACCAAAACTTTTCAAAATATTTGGTAATTAAGATGTATAAGGGGGTTTAGTAAAGAAAAATTAAAATATCCAAATGCCAACGCGTTTTCGAACTTTGTTGATGGAATCTTGGTTAAACTTCTATGATGTACATATTTTTGCAATTGTAAAAGGTACCTACCCACAATTAAGCATACGCAACTCGCATTCATTCTTGTAAATATATCCATCCGATCCACAAGTGGGTTTATCAATTTCGTTTAAGCAATCTGTAGGACATGGTAGGCTGTGAGGTCTTCGTTCTTGACCACTTGTACAATACGCCATTGGTACTTCGAAAATGTGTTTTCTATAACATGAAAATTACATATACAATGCATATTAAATCACATCAAACAATATTTCGTAAAAAGATATTACTCACCCACAATTCTTAGATTTCATGTGGCAGAAGTTTGGATAAATTTTGCCATCCGAACCGCATGTCGGTTTGGCCGTCCTCCAACAGTGTTCCCTGCAGTGCCTCGTAGTCGAACAATAATTCTTATCTGTCTTTACCACGCCTTGCCTAAAAGAAGATATGGAATAGTTTCGAGATTGTAATGTGCTCAAATTTTTAATTACCCGCAAGTTAGTAGTTTCATCTGACAAGTGTTTTTATAAACGTTTCCGTCACTTCCACATATCGGCCCATCCATTGGGGCTTGTTTGCAATCGACTGGACAGTTCTCTCTATGAGCGCTGATGTTATTGCAAGAACCGAGGTGAGATAATGCAATGCCCAGTCTGAATAGTAAAAACAGAAAATGAAAATAATTAGGTGACGAATGTACTTGTAGGTATATGGTTTCCTCACCTGCATATTTCAACTTGCAGCATACACTTGTTCAAGTATGTTCGTCCATTCGTACCACAGACAGGGTCATTCAAGTTATTGCATCGATGCTCACATTTAGAACCAGAGGATCTTTGACACAAACTTGGATCTGGTGATAGTTTTACCTCTACAATGACAGAAAAATTGGTTACGATATCTTATGTGTAATGCTGTGTGAGGTTCTTCCAATCTTAACTTTATCTCTAACTTAATCATTGTATAATTATAAAATACCACTATTGTAAGCGAGTAGTAGAATAAGAAAACTAGTTTGGTGTATCAAGGAAAACATACTCTTTGAACAGGTTTTCTTCCTCAACTCGCAGATATTTTGATAGATAACCCCATCGGAACCGCAAACAGGGTCGCCATAAGTGTATGAGGTGCATATTCTGGGACAAGATGAGTCTCTAGCAGCTGATATTACTGTAAAACAGAAATAAACAGTTGTAAATATTGTGTACTTTTATTTCAACCGAAAACTATTATTATATTATTATTATAATTGTACATAAAGCTCAGCTGGTGGCAGATTCATAAACAATTTCGTAAATTTTATGGTTTTGTTAATATTGCTTCCTTTTGGCACTAGCGGTATGAAGCGAAACGCAATCAGTAGCGCAGTAGTATTTTTGTGTTTGATTTTGGACCAAATCGAGCAGAAAAAGATAATTATGCTTCTGCATGTGGTTAGTATCACAATACACGCAAATGAAAAGAACAAAGCTAGTGTGAACACTGTTTGGTTATACGTAGTGACTTCTTGTTAAATTTACTTTCTGGCGATGCCTTTTCGGTAGCTCCATTTTCTTTCTTGATAACTTACAAAATCTTTCTGTATACAACGTGTCCACATAAGTATGACACAGTTGGAAAAACTTTTATTATTAATTTTACAGAAAAAGTTATGTAAAATAAATCAAATATATTATTTTATACTCAAAGTTAAGTGTGTAAATTAAGAAAAAAAGAAGTTGCATTAAGGAAAAACAATCTTTAGATATCAAAAACGCTCATTAAAAAAATTATTTTAGATTTCCGAATATCTCCAAATATGGAGTCTCAAGTAAAAAAATCCAAGGAAACACATTATAATGTAATAGGCATTTTTGACAAGTGATGTAGAAGTCGATACTTCACCGCCAAAGTAAATCGAAGTCAACCTACTGCTACTGACTGATTGTTAAACTTGTTCAAATATCAACTAGACATATAAAAAAGATATAAACAGCGTTCCTTTTTCACAGCTAACAATACAAAAATACCGGGAAAAGAAACAAACTATTCAAAGTGGTGATCTTCCCGTTTAACACATATTTGTGCGCCTATTAAAATCGTTGTAGGACTTTTGTATAATAGCAGGGTTACTTTTTCATAAATTCACGGATAATTTAAATAATGTTTTATCACTACTCGCAGAATAAACGAAAAGCAACGCATTGGTAAAATTTGTGTTTGTATGAAAATAGAAACATTTTTGGTGTGGTTATATTATTTCTACTTCAATATACACGCTCACTATGAAATAAACTTATTTTAGGTGGCTAATCTATCTTTCTGAAACAGTTGTAAGCAGAAATTACAATTTGTAGTTTTGTGATTGCTATGATATAAACAAAAGCCCAAACAAAAACAATGAGGTAAAATGTAACAAGACAATAAGAATATTCTGTAAAAATAAAGAAATAAATAAAAATATAAACTCGGGCTTTCGCAGGTAGAAGTTTAAAGAAGAAAAGTTCAGCCACTGTTTGAATCGGTTCTTAAGATTTTTAAGCATTTAAAATTCAAAAGAAAAGGTATATCAGAAGTTTAATAGACTTAAACAATATCTGTTGCTTTGTTATATATGTATCAGAATATTTCATGGGATTTTAATATATCGGATTTTATTAGAACATAAATTAATTTTCTGAATAGTATGAAATTTTCTTGATCAATTAATAATTATTATATTGATTGATCATTAATGCATAGAATAACTAAGATACAATCCATTTCACAAATATTTCACGTACTTATATAATAATAGTTTCATTAGGGTCAACTAAGGTGCAGAATTAAATTGAATCAAGTAAGAACTCAATAGTAATTTTTAATTTACTTACAATTTGAACTACAAATGGAAGATTGGACATAAGGCCGAACAACAAAAATTATTTGTCACATCTAACCATTAATCATTTTAATTTAACATACTTAAAGAAAACTTGTTTTGCGTTTTGAATATCAAAAGCATTATTAATCAAAGAACATAACTGCATATGTTCTTTGATTAATAATGTTTTTGAGCTGTTGTTTCCTACTTCCTACATTTTTAAAATAAGTTTTAATATAAATACCAAACTTAGTACGCGTAACAACTTAATTTGTTTTGATATAGTTTAAAGTAAGTAATTAATGCAACTTAAGTTGTCATCCACCTATACATTTACTTAATTACTATTAAACGTAAATATTAAGAGTTCAAGATTGAAAAACCAATTAAATAATAAACGGCGTTCAAACCACAATATACAAAATTTCCTTTTGATATTAAAGAATTTTCATATTTCTACCTGATTTGCATAATTGTGAAGCGTGTTACAACTCTCTACTTCAATAAACCGTATACTTGATGGCAGCGGAACGCGCGCTTACTCAAACGGTGTAGTGGTTTTGATAATCACAGTGCTTTAGACAGGTTTTAGGGAGGTGTATGTATTATACGTAGATACATACTAGCTAGGTTAAAGAATGTAATCTACTCAATCCTCTGAATAACTTTGGAGCAACTTTTGGATGAGTTTTGGAAGTAATTTATTAGAAATATCATGATATATATTTCTAGGGAAAAACTGTAATTTCAGGTTGGGGTTGCCATATTTTATAGACCCTTGTCGGAGCTTTTCTATAAGAACAAATTTCTTTTATAGATAAAGACAAGCATAAGCTAATGGTATTTGGGAAGCAATTCTTTAAATTAAACTATTCCCATGAAAGATTTGTAAAAGGAAAATATAAGTATAGGTACATAAAATTTTATGCTTAGAGAATTTTGAAGTACGCACAAATGTATACTTACATAAAAGAATAAACTTATAAAGACTCACTAAAGTTTCGGAACATAGTCTTCGGGACCTTATTCTTAATAATGGTGACATGTTCCGACATATCGGAAGGAATCACAGCCCTGTTTTAGGCGCATAATTAAGAAGACTCTATGATATTTCGCGTACAAGATAATTGAGTTACTGAGCCTCATTTTTCTTTTACTGTGAAGACGAAATATCAATTTACAATCCTGACTTTGATTTATTCCATCCTTTAACGTTGCCGTTACATATACTGTTAAGGAATTAATACTTTTACGCTCATTATTTTGTAATTACGTTTTGAAAATTAGGATTATTACTCAACGTCTGTCGAATGCTTTAGAAAAATAATGCATAATTAATTATATTCGTGTAATACATTTACAGTAAATATGACTGAGGATCATGTTATAATTCTAGCAAGCTAGGTAAATCGCCAAGGTGTTGCCAACATTGCGTGCAACTTCCTTTATTTTATTAGTGCGTTATAAAATACGCGTGAATTCTGGTGACGTCAAATTTAAGGCAGGTCAAGGTCTCCGATCCAAACAAACCGCCATATTGAATTTTACCTGTGTTATTTATATGGCGTTAAATCTGTGCGTATTTATTTTATTATTTTTATTAAATCGGTGAATATTTAAGGACTGATATTGTGCTAAGTATGTTCCCTGAAGTATGTGTTAACAGTTCATCCCAAGTTTAACCTGGAAATGATCTGTACTTTCAGGATAATAACCGACATTCAAGTGCTAGTCCAATGCAGACTAAATCATGGATAAACATACGAATTTTCAGTTTTTAAGAAAACAAATAGTCGATGCCGTTTAAAATAATTGCTAATCGAAAAGACTTATTTACAGAATTTGGTATTTTACTCCTTTAGAGCCAGAACACAGTTTTCTAGGTTATGTTATAATTTGTAAAGGTAAATTTTACAAAAATGTTGCCACAATATTTAATGCCTTTGGTTTGCAGGCTAAGATGATCACCAAACATTTTATTGAAGTATCGATTCTTTCAAATATCTTCGATAGGAAGCAGCTAGCACGAGGGGAAAATGATGTACAATGCTCCCGCTTTAAATCGAAACCCAGCAATATTAAAGGGGAAGGTGCGTTCGAGTATGAAATTCAAAGTGTACAATGTGGAGGTGAAAATAAAAATGAATATATCAAAACAAGGTTATTAACTATATTAATTTTGCATCTAGGTACATATTGATAAAGATGACGGCATCGTTAAAGCAAGATGCGAATGTCCAAGTGGACTTCTGTCATGTCATCGACGATAGCTAGGAATCAAATATAGATATCTTACAGAAATCTTATTTACCAAGTTTATAGAATTTTTATTACATCAATAAACTATCTGGCCACTTATCTTTCTACTTATTTATTTCTTTAAAGTTAATATTGTTTATTATCTAGGTATGTTATTGCAATAAGAAATTTACGATTTCACAATTGTAGTGCCGTTCTCACTAAGAAAACAAAATGACCATATAAATATAGTCGATGACTATTTTCAGATTTATGTGTTCTTAATTTAACCTATGCTCAGTTATATGTAACCTCTAATATAAATAAAACAAAATACTAGCCTAAATGAAATTTATTAAAAGTAAGTTATAAAATTGTTGTACTTCCTTTATTCACTTCCTGGCTTTGGAAAGGAAAAGAATTTATACTCTTCTCTATTATATTAATAAAAAAAAATGTACTATCGATGCTTTGCTGCGCGAACAATGACTACTCCTTGAATATCACTTGTTATCCTGAAAGTACAGATAATTTCCAGGTTAAACATGGGATGAACTGTTAACACATACTTCAGGGAACATACTTAGCACAATATCAGTCCTTAAATATTCACCGATTTAATAAAAATAATAAAATAAAAACGCACAGATTTAACGCCATATAAATAACACGGGTAAAATTCAATATGGCGGTTTGTTTGGATCGGAGACCTTGACCTGCCTCAATACTGACGTCAGAGAATTCACGCGTATTGCGAAATTTAGAATTGTATTATTATATAGCATTTATAGATAACAAGGAATGAGGAATTAATAACAGGCGGTAGTATCGTAGCGTACACTGGTAGAACAGTTTTTTTCATTCAAAGCGATATGGCAGCAATAGTTGCTTTTATTATAGCCAAATTATTATTTTTGTTCTCAAACACAGTCATTAGAACCTTAGTAGTGCGTAAGATTTCTTTAAATGAAAGAATAATAAATACAAGGAAATTTATTATTCTTTCATTTAAAGAAATCCTACACACTACTAAGGTTCTAATGACTTTGTTTGAGAAACAAAAATAATAATTTGGCTATAAAAATACACTTTACAATAAAAAATTTAGAATTATTTGGCTTTCAAAATTATTAATAGATAGATAGATAAATAGTTTATTTCAACAACTTGTATAAAAAAAGCATGTTAGAAAAAAGCCGCAAAAGAAATCGAAATGCAAATTAGCAAGTACACAAAAAAGGGGTGCACAAGATTGTTTGTGAGGTACATTTAATATTATCCTTAATACTCGTCCTTGTAATATAAATATTCTTTGCGACGCCGACGTTACCCATAAGCTCCAATGAATAATACCAAAACGGATGAGAGAACGAAAATTGGCGTAATGAAAAAAAAATTAAAGTGTCATAATTTCAAGAAAGCTTCAAAGTGTGCAAGGCATATGCAATTCTGGCTAGCTTCTCACAAAGTACATGTATATGCTCAACTTTCCTCAGTAATGGATCAAAAATTTACCCCTAATAGACTTATTGAATTTCCCAATTAATAGCCAGTTGACACCTCCAATTGCTTTATATTTGAGTGATCTCAACGAGATGGTGCAAAATAAAGAAATGTAGATTTATGGACTATTTAATGCAAGCTTAGTGAATAACTAAATGAAGCGATAGGCAACCCTTGGTGAAACATATTGATAAACTATAAAATTACAAGGAAAACAATATTTCACAAATTCTTTTAATGTAAAACTCGATGGGATACACAGGATACACTGAATTCTAACACATGTTTCTTTTTTGAATGGTAAATGTCGGTATTTTACTTTTGTATTCAGTGTCTTATATTCCTGACGATGCTGTAATAAGCGGCATATACATCGAGTCTTAAATTAAAAGAATTTGGGAAATATTACCAAGTGTTTTCCTTGTAATTTTATAGCCAGCTTATTGACCAACAGCCAATCATTTAATAGTGATTTAGATTTAATAGTGTGATGAATATTTGATAT
This sequence comes from Cetonia aurata, assembly GCA_949128085.1. Taxonomy (NCBI): domain Eukaryota; kingdom Metazoa; phylum Arthropoda; class Insecta; order Coleoptera; family Scarabaeidae; genus Cetonia; species Cetonia aurata. The sequence continues at coordinate 19,483,279 of OX421883.1, forward strand.
ACTTAGCTTCATTAAATGATACTCCTGCTATAGTAATAATGCTTATATCATCTGCATAGGTGAATATTCTTTATTTCAATTTAGATGATAGGGAAGGCAAATCATTTATATAAATCACGAAAAGGGTTAGTGTAAGATTGATCAACTTTTAAACATGTTACGATTTGTACCTCTAGATATTTCATGGTGTAATTTAACTCGCTGAGTACGATTTTCTAAATAAGATTTAACCCATTCAAAGATTAAACCTCTTATCCCATATTGATAAAGTTAAACAGCAAAATTTTGTGACCGACACAGTCAAATACCTTTGACAAATCCAAAAGAATACCTACTGTTAATTCGTAAGAATCTAAACCGATGTGTATATAACTTAGTACTTCATACAATTTGTAGTCTTTTCGTTCGTAAATCCATACATATTGGAAGGTAATATACAAGTAATAAAAAATTAAGGTGACATCACACAATTTGTAGTAGATAATTTATTTATTGGTCGTCACTGTGGTTAGACTGGCTGGTGCCTATCTTGGGCGTTCTTCCACTTTTCCACTTTAATGGAAGCCGTGGTGCCATGATGGTGCTTACCGAAGTCGTCCAGCTGATGGCTCATACATCATAAGTCAAAGATGCGTGAATTCTAAATCAAACCTTGTAAAGGATGTATAAAAAGCTGCTAGTTATTACTATGAATACCTTGCGCTGCCATCTATAGGTTCACAAATTTTAAGACAATGTAAAGAAAACCGATTATTAAAGCCGAATTTTGTTTACATTTTTAGTTTATTAGTCTTTAAGACAAAAAAATTCCTTTTTCTAATATGTTATTAATATTAGATCTAATAAAATGAATCGTTGAACCCAAAAAAAAAGAATTAGTAGGAGTAAATGCCTCTAAGTATATATATATATATACAAGGCTATACATTCGTAACGGAATTGTAGCCGCTCACGGGAGCTCCTCTGACCGATTTGGTTACCTGGTGGATGGTCACTCCACCTAATTCCTTCTTGGTAAGGTCACATCTTAGCACTTCTTTTTGCCTCATCACATATTCTTCTCCACAGTTGCCTGTCTTTCATTTTCCTTCTCCAATCCTTTATTCCTAAAGTCTTCATGTTCTCGATTATTTGATCTTCCCACCTTGATTTGGGCCTTCCTCTTGGTCTATTTCCCATGGGCTTCCAACTCGTTACTTTCCTTAGCAGTGATTGTTCTCCCTTTCGATTAATATGGCCGTACCACTTCAGACGTTGCGCCTTGATTACTCTAACAATATTTTCTCCTCCCAGAATTTTGTCGACTTCGAAATTCATTAGTCCTCTGTATTCCCCGTCAATATCTCTTACTGCTCCGTATATTTTCCTTATGATTTTCCTTTCGAATACCCTTAATTTGTTTTCATCTTTGCCCGTTAGGGACATGGTTTCCGCCGCATACGTAGTTACTGGTCTTATTGCACTTTTGTATAATTTCAGTTTTGTGCTTTTACTGATTCTTTTATTCATAATAAGTTGTTTAAACTTATAAAATGCGCTGTATCCCGCTTGTATTCTGTGCTCGATCTCGGTGCTTCTTTCATTTCTGTTGTTCACCATAACGCCGAGGTATTTAAAGTTCTTTACCCTTTCAAATGTGTATTCTCCCACTGTGGTGTCCGTTTTGCCATCTAACTGTTTCTTTCTAGATATTTCCATTAATTTTGATTTTTGCTGGTTTATTTCCAGTCCGCGCTTCCGTGCTTTTGTACTGATGTTGATTAAGGCTTCCTCCAGGGCTCTCTTATCTCTTGCGACAATTGCCAGGTCATCCGCGAATGCCACGACTTGTACTAATTTATTGCTAATTGTTCCGGTCAATCCACATGCCCTTATTACTCCCTCCACGGCTATATTAAATAAGGAGGTTGAGAGTCCATCGCCTTGTCGTACACCCCTGAAGATTCCTATTTGATTCGTAGACCCCTCATGTGTTTGGACTGCTGCCGTAGTTCCGCTTAGCGTGGCTTTGATTAGTCGGACCAACTTTTCAGGTATTCCAAGTTCTCTTGCATCTTTCAATAATATATCCCTTTTCACGCTGTCGAAGGCTTGTTTAAAATCCAAGAATATTATTTGCAGTTCGATGTCTACTTCATAGCATTTTTCTATGATCTGGTTGAGCACATGTATTGAATCTACCGTTGACCTCCCTTGCCTGAATCCATTTTGGTACTCTCCAATTGTCCTCTCCGTGTACGTGTTCAGACGTTTTAATAGTAGTGTGGAAAATACTTTATACATAACATTCAATAGGGTTATCTGCCTATAGTTTTCGCATTTTGTAGGGTCTCCCTTTTTTAGTATTGGGACTATTAGTCCCTGCCTCCACTCGTCAGGTAGTCTCTCTTTCTTCCATATCTGGCTCATTAAGTTATGTATTCTTTGCCCCAGTTCTTCGCCTCCCTCTTTTAGCATCTCGTTACAAATTTCGTCTGTTCCTACTGCTGTGCCGCTTTTCAAGTTGTGTATGATTTCCTTGCATTCTTCGAGCGAAGGTTCCTGGTCGACCCCCTCAGATAGCTCCTCCCCATTGCCTTCACTTTCTATTACTTCCTCCTCCAATTCTGCCGACTTCCGGACGTAATCCTCCCATACCTTGTTATCGATATTAACTGTAACTCTTCTTCCTCTGTTTTGTTTCCTTATGTAAAGGTACAGTTTGGTGTTCCTCTTATGCTCTTTTTCTATTTCGTCCATCCTCTCGTCTATCCATTTTTCTTTTTTGATTTTCAGTATTCTTGTTGCTTCCTTCCGTTTCTGCCTGTAACTTTCATGATGGACTACTTCCCCGGTTCTCAACCACTTTACTCTTGCGTTCCTCTTGCTTTCCACCATTAGTTTACATTCTTGATCGAACCAGCCGTTTCGTTTCTCCCCCTGTTTTCTCCCTATAACTTCTTCCGCTGCTTCTATTATAGTGTTTCTTAAATTAGTCCATTCCTCTTCAATACTATCACTTTTCGCCATGTTTCCTATTCGTTGTTTAATACTATTCTTGTACTCTTCGTTTTTCTCATCCTCTCTCAGTTTCTCTGTGTTCCATTTTCTTTTGGTCCTTTTCTGCCTGTTGTTGCTTACGTTTCTAAGTTTTACTTTTGCTAAAAGTAAATGATGGTCCGTATCAACGCTTGTACCCCTATATGTCCTGACGTCCTGTATCCACTTTTCCCTATCTCTTGATATTAGAATGTGGTCAATTTGGTTCCCTGTTGTTTTCCCAGGCATCATCCATGTTATCTTGTGTTCGTCTTTGTGCTTAAACTTAGTGCTTACGATGATCATATTCCACTGTGCCGCTAGGTTGCATAGTTTCATTCCGTTATCCGTAGTTGCTTCGTGGATTGTATGCTTCCCAGCGACATTCCTAATAAATTCCTCTTTTCCGATTTTGGCATTGAGATCTCCGACCACCAGTAGTGTATCATGACGTGGGATGTTTGCACATATCTCGTCGATTTTATCGTAAAACTTTTCTTTGTCGTTATCCGGCGCCGCCTCCACTGGTGCGTATGCATTTATTATGGATATATTCGCTATATTGTTTTTTACTCTTAGGTATGATAGCCTGCCACTTATTGTCTTGAAATCAATTATTCTTTCCCTGAATTGACATGAAACCATAAATGCAGTGCCGTTGAGTCCTTGTTTGGTTTCACCCCCGTACAGTATGGAATAGTTCTTCCTGTCAATCCTCCCCTCCCCTTCCCATCTTATCTCTTGCAACGCAAGCACTCCTATATTATATTTTTCCATTTCTCTGCTTATCTCTTCCATTTTCCCCACCTGCAGCATTGTCCTTACATTCCATGTTCCTATTTTTATTATATGTCGCTTTCTTCCCCTATTGTTTGATCTTTTGCTCGTTTTTCGTTGCCCGTCCTTCTCTCCATTGTTCCATCGTACATTCGTAAGCGTCTCCTCATTTGTCCCACTTCTTTGCCTATTATCATTCCTAATACTAATACCCCTGCGCCCCACACCAACTCCACCGTTACACTCATTACAACATTTATTTCTAATATCCTCAATCCTAATCTTACATTTATAACACTTATAACTATTTTTATCATTTAACTTGTTATCTTCTTTGCTTTCCATTTTCTTTTTATTGACTCTCTCTTTTATCTCCTGAGTTATTCCTAGTTTTTTGGAGCCGCTAGTTCGACAACCTTTCTTTCTTTGTGGTTCCATCTCCATTCCGTACCATCTACTATGATTTTGTTGAACCCTATTTTGACTGTTCTTCCCTCCCCTCTTAAGTATTTTGCTTTCTCTCGTAATACTTTCGCTTTTTCTTTCTGTCCCTGTGTAAGATCCTCTGATATCCATATTATATTATCGGAACTAACGTTCCTCAGTTTGGTTTTATGTTGTAGGATGGCTGATTTTTCCTCTTCACTTCCTAATTCAATTACACATGTTTTTATTCCAATTTTCTGTGCTCGTTTAATATCTGCTTCCATTCCTAGGTGTTTTCTAATCATATTTGCCATACCCTCCCTCAGCGCTATTGGATCTTCAGTGTCTAGTATTATTCCACTGATGATAAGATTATTTTTCTTTTTCTCCTTTTCTAATACATCTGATGTGCGCCTTAGCTCTTTCATCTCTTCCGTTATCTTTTTATTTTCCATTTTAATAAGCTCATTTTCCTTCTGCAATTCTTGCTTCTCTTTTGCCCATTCTTCCTTCATCCGCTGTATGTCGAGTTTAAAATTTACCATTTCTTCTTTATTTTGCTTTATCTCTTCTTTTATATCTTTTATGTCACTTTTTATTTCCTTATTTTCCTCTTTTATTTCTATTTTTAGATCATGTATTTCCATCTTGATGTCATTCTTCAATTCTGTTAATAATCTCCTTATTTCCTCCATCTCTTGTCCCTCTATTTCGGTTTTATTATCTTTTGTAGGTGATCTTATAGTTACTTTGCTTTTTTTAAAAACCTCCTCTTCGTCAAAAGAACTGTCGTGCTCTGGTTTAATCCTTTTACTACTCATTCGTATTACTTGTAACTATCCTTCTTATCCCCTTCTATTTCGCACGCACAAGTGTTTTCCAAAATCCCGCTCAACTTATAACCTCGTCCGCACGCTAGCTAAGTTAGTTTATCTCGTTTGTATCACGCACTCAGTTTCCTCAGACTTCGTTTATTTCAACGACCCTGTATGTTTACTTGTTTATATTTTGCAAACTCCAGCTGTTTTGGTTGTTGTTTTTCACTCCTTGCGTTTTTCCGAGTGTATGTTTACTTATTTATCGCTGCGATAGAAGCCGGCCCCGGATCGACTCCTCAGAAGGCCTGCTTCTCTCAGCTTATTATATATTATTACTACTATTATATTAATCCTTTTTGTTTGTTGTAGCTAACAAAAGCTCACCCACTCAAAACTCGGTAGTGACACTATTACGCCTTATTTCTTTTAGTGTTTTAACTATTTTCTTCTATTTATTTACGGCACCTTTACACGCACGTCTGCACTGTGTCAGGTCTCCCATGGAATCCTCTAAGTATACGCAAATAATACGGTCAAAAAAAGTTATGGTTTCAATTTAATTCATTGTTGAATGAAAGCACACTTCAATTTAAAGAAATAATTTAGTGGCAAAGAATTACTTCATTACAAATAGATACGTTTTTTAAGTATATAGAGTATTACTTAGAAAAATTATTTCTGTGGTTTAAAGAATTTATTCTATTAATATTGTAAATAAATCATTGTGTACGTTATTAATTTTCTGTGTTGAGAGCACACTTAAACGCGAATTGATGAAGCTTTTCCGTCTTGAAGAGCTTGAGAAGGATGTTGATATATAATTACTTAGATCGAAGACCCAAATGACCAGATGAATGGAATGCATAGTCATTGTAGTCATTATATCTTAAGAGCATGATATTTATAATACATTAGAACGAGTTCCGGCAATAAGAATTCAATTTTACAGCAAATGTAACATCGAAATTTATTACTGATTGTCAGTGATGCTCATTAATTTAGTTAATCTATTTTCTGGAATTCTTAAGCGTCTTAGGCGATAGTTTCTAACTGTGTAGCGTAATTAGAATATTTAGTTGTCGGATACCTACACCTTAGTCCAGATAAATACAATTACGGTATTTTGAGTTAATAATGGACGTTTAAGTGATTGTGATTACAAAGTAAATTTCCTGGTTGCAGTAAACATATATCTTTGCACGTACGGGTACACAAACATAATTGACAAGACTGTTACGGAAAAGTAAACGCGCATTCACTAGTACCGTTTTAATAGTATACTTTATCGTGGCCTGAGAGGTGTCATGAAAGACGTGAAAGCACAAACACCTTGCTATTCATTGATTATTACCTGTGAATAGCATAATGGTGAAGTTTACTAAAGCTGTCATCAAAAGCGGTACAATTTGCTAACTTCTATATCTTTTCTTGTATGCATTATTATGCAGTAATGCAAATGTTTCAGCTTCTAACATAAAATAGCAAACCGCATTGGCATCGTGTCTATGTTTAAAGAGCACACGCATGTACTATGTTATATAACATACATAATATGGTTCACACATACCTACAATTATTCTGCTACGACATCGATAGCTTCGGATATATTTATATACGGTTTATTTTAACCACCGGTTCCGAATCGTTTTCTGATCGCTACAATAACGTTTCCACTTGCCAAATCTAGCAATGTTAGAAATTGCAGCGCCTATAATTTTTAATTGATCGTTTCAGTTGTCTGAAATACAAATTATCTCACCATAAGTTTTTGCTACGAAAGAAAATTCTTATGCGTATTGTTTATGGTTGTGCTTAATAATTATTGAGTTTTGTGTTATATTACTGTGATAAATGTAAACTGTGTGATAAATGTATACTGTGTGATAAATATACACAGTGACATTCATTTCGGAATTCAAAATTAAAATGCTTTATTCTGCTCCTTTTTCTTCTAGGAATCACTTGAAAGAACCTTTCATTAGTAACACTGTACTCGCATCTTACTGTAATACCATTAAGATTTTCTGAATTCCTTATTTCATAGTATGACGTGGATCAGTTTTATGTTTAAATTGTGTGGGGGAGTTATTTTATCTATGGTCGTCTCCTTAGATAAAAAAATTAAGAATGTTAGTAGAAGTATCGTGCGTTACAGCGCGACATTCACTTCAGACTTTTGACGTACTTAGTAAATCAATCTTTGGAGTAAGGTCATTTTCCATCTGCACTTAAGTCTGCCAAATTGATTTCGGTGTACAAGAATCGACTTACTTCCATATTGTCTTGCTTTTCGAAGGTCTTTGAAAATGTATGTTTAAACGCTTCTGTAATTTTCTCGACCATTCCTCCTCTTTTTTCTGCGGATTGTTAATTCGGGTACATTAAGAACCAAATGCATGAATAATGCTCTGCTTAGTGTCTTGGATAACATCTACAGCAACTTAGAAGGTAGTGGATTTAAGGTAAGCTTTTCGTTATTTGGTCTGTCAATAGCCTTCGATTTAGTCCAGCATGGTTTATTATTATGTAAATATTTACTGTATGGAAATACGTGGTTTCTCTTATTAGTGGGTTTCCTCTTACTTAGACAACCGCAGTCAGACAGTTGTTACTAATTGAGGCAGTACTATAGAGTTTTCGCAACTCACATTTTCAGCGGTGGGATTTCCGCAAGGGTCGATGTTGGGACCGTTGCTTTTTGTGGTGTATGTAAATAACTTGCAGAATAGTGTGGAGAATCTGAAAGATGTGTGTCAGTTTGGTGACAATGCATCTGCTAATATCTATGGCAGGGATTATTGCGAACTGTCAGTTACTGGAAATCGGTATGCATCAACAATTTCCATGTGGGCACAATATAATGATCTACTCTTAAATGAGTCTAAGATTAATTATTTTTGGTCCTTATAAAAAATCTGATTGCTCAGGTTTGATAAAAATTAATAATTCTTCTACAGCAGAATGTTTTTTGAATAATTTTTTAGGGGTAACGTTAGATAATATCTACTTGTCATGGGAATATCATATTAGTGAATTGTGTTAGAAAATTTCTTCGCATATACTATAAAAGTTTTGAAAGCGAATGTTGTTATAACAGCTTTGCTGATGTTCCACAGAGCTTCTATCGAATCTGTTGTATATAAGATACGGCATTATGCCATGGGGACACACCAGTCATTTCAAACGATTATTTTCTTCACAAAAGAGAGTTATTCGAATTATTTGTTTTTTAAAATCTCGCGATATCTGCACGTAGAGAAACGCATTGTTATTTCAAGAAAAGATATTATCTTGGACCTATTTTTCTAATTAGAATAAAATTGTTTGCGTAGTCTGAGAAAATTTATTTAACTGAAGAAAACGCTTAGGTTCTTATTAACAGGATAATTGTTTTAATAAGTTGATTCCGGCTAAGAAAATGTTTACTTAAAAGAAAACGGTATTTCCCCACATTAATTGGATGGTTAAGTTTAAAAATATTTAGCCTGTATTTAAGCATCAAGATTAGTCTATTATTTGGTGTCTGGCTAAAGAAACAAAGCAATTAATTTTTTTTTTAAGTTTTTTAAGTTTTTTCTTATCGTTAACCTTTCAGTTGTCGCATTCGCTCTGAGAGACCGACGGCTATCAAATATTCTAATATTTTCCTTCATTATTAGATGACGTTGCTGTCCAACTTAGTACCTTCCGAAAATGTTCGTGTCTTCATCCACATGAAAGTGTTAGTAGAAGCAGTGAGATGTTGTCATTAAAAAAATATTTTCGGTCCGTTCGACCGATGCGCGTACTGGTGTTACATTTAGAGTAAGAACAGACGGAGCAGTGAATACAATACTTACGTGTTATTATTTGATATGTGTATATTAGACGAAAATAGATTACGAGAAGGAGATGGATAGATTGAAAAAATTGTTCGAAGAAGTAGACCCAGAGCCAGAATTCGATGACGAAGAAAATGGGGATGAAATCCATGTCGTTGAGATGCGAGAAGACGATACGGATACAGAGCAAGAATTTGATGAAGTAGATGAAGCGAGCGGCCCTTGAACAGTGCATCGTCAGTCTATGTTTATCGGAAAAGATGGCACTACCAAATGGAAAAAACACGGTCCACGGAGGACTATCCGAACAAGGCAGCAAAATATTATAAAAATATTTCTAGGAGTAAAACAGAATGTTAGACATTTGAAGTTGCCTTTTGGGATAAGGAATCATTTTTTCAATGATACTATGTCGCATATTATTGTTGAATGTACAAACATAAAGATTGAGTCAGTGTCAGCAAACCATGCGCGTGACAGGGATACAAGGCCTACCGATATTGTTGAAATCAAAGCTTTATTGGGCCTGCTGTATCTGGCTGGAGTTCGCCGTGCAAATCATCTGAATGACGTAGACTTATGGAAAACCGATGCGAAGTATTGAAGCATTTCGATTGACTATGAACATCAAGAGATTTAGTTTTTACTATCTTGCATAAGGTTCGATGATATCGCGACGAGAGATGAAAGGAAGTTATTAGATAAGCTAGCTCCTATAAGATATTTACTTGATACATTTGTTACATATTGTAAGGACGCTTATAACCATTGTGGATGAGAAACTAGAAGCTTTTAGGGGAAACTGTAGCTTCAGACAATATATTCCCAACAAACCAAATAAATACGGTGTAAAAATATTTGTTGCTTGTGATGCCAAATCTTTTTATACCAGTGCCATAGAAGTGTATGTTGGACTTCAACCTGACGGACCCCATAAAAAGGACAATGGAGCTCAGTTTGTTGTAGAACGTTTATGCAGGAGCTTCAGTGGATCCAACCGTAATGTCACCACAGATAATTGGTTTACGAGCATCTCTTAGCTGAAAGTCTGAAATTAACAAAACTAACTCTTCTGGGAACAATTCGGAAAAATAAACGAGAAATACCTAGAGAACTTACACAGGATTTGAATCGCCCGGCTGGCTCTAGCATGTTTGCTTTCCAAGAAGACCGTACTTTAGAACCATACGTCCCAAAAAAAAAGAATGTTTTGCTTCTTTCAACGATGCATTTCCATGATAATGTGAATGTACACAGCAATAAACCGGAGATGATTGAGCTTCACAATATTACAAAAGGAGGGAATTGATGTTATCGACAAGTTATGTGCTCAATATAATTGCGCCAGAAATACAAGGAGATAGCCTATGGTCATATTTTACAGTATGATGAATGTAGCAGCTAAACTCATTCATCATTCACACAGCGAATAATACTTCAACTAACACGAATCGTAGAGACTTCATTCAAAAACTTGCCATATAATTGGTTCATGATTATCAAAAAGTAAGGCTGACATTGACATATGTCAGAAGCGTATTAGAGAAGTATGTGGACTGCAAGAAGTACCCGAAGAAACGAGACACACTGAGGAGCTAAAAGGCTGATGTGCCTTTTGTGATACTAAGAAAAACAGAAAAGCTAAGTATTTTTGCTATATTTGTAAAAAATATTTGTGTTTAGAGCACATCCGGCCAACCTGTCAAGATCGCAGTCCGCTAGAATCTCTGTAGGATGCTAGAATAGTCACAAAGTTCATAAGGATTTTTGGACTATGGAATCGCTTATTTTTGTTGAAGTCCTGTTTTTTTTTTATATAGAATCATTCTATTACATTAGAAAAGCAATGTTTATTTTAATCAAAAATATTTATTCTTCGTGTTCCATGCCATTTAATATTTCGCTGTTTCATATTGACTTGATAATTAAATAAATTTACAAAAGAATACTTTCTATGTGTAACTTGATACAACTTTCAGTGTAGTTCAGTTACGTACTCTTTTATGATTCCCTGTAGTTTTTTTAGGTAATTAGACCTACACTTTGTTTTCTTTAATGGTTCGGTTTCTAGGAGCAATGCACGTTCTCGTGTTACAAAAACCGGTGCGACTACTGGAAGGTTAAAGACAAGCGAGTTACTATTGGGCATTCTCGAAAAACTCAAATTTTGGCTATAATTCAAAAATAAAAGAATATACTAATTTTCGTTTTCGGCATTAAGAATATCTCGAAAAAAGAGATCGAGATCGTATTTTCTTATCTTTTACGGTTATTGAGATGCCCTATTCTGACGAGCAATTCGGCCACTCCATACATTTATTCCTTAGTTCCTAACTATTTACCGTCGTATCTGTTTAAAATCGCATCCGTTATACCATAGTTAGTAAGTTATCAAAAATAAAAGTTCAAGTATTGTAGAATTTACTATTTAAAATTTTTTTCTCACTCTCTAAGTTACTTCTCATTTACGGCTTTATTCTAAAATTTTATGCTAATTCACACACATTAAAAATTCTAATGCATCTGAGTAGTAACCGAGCGTAAAGACAGTCAGATGTCTCGTCAATAATTTAATTAAGTCATTGAATCTACGGTCACCGGGTGCGTAATAAATCGAATTAACTAGACGGAGACAGGAACGAGTTAATGGCACAATTGTATCTTAATTAAAGCTCAATCCAGAGTCTTTAAGTGGAGGAACGTGAATTTTGTAGTCACAAGTAATAGAAGAAGATTGCAGTTCTAGCGCTAGAAAACTCTAATTACCATGAGCACGCAGCAACAACGTTTATTACATCGTAACATGTAGCGTTTTGTGGGAATATTACATTATTAAGGCACAGGTAGAATAAGTACTTAAATATGCACATATGTATATGTTTACTAAATTATGCATATTAAGTATTCTACAGATTCTGTTTGATTTCCGTTTTGCTGTGAATTTTCTAACTGTTAATGTAACTTCATCCTTTCGTTTAATAAAATACAATTTTTAGGTGGTAATAATTTAGCTTCCTTATATTTACCTTTTTCTTTTCAAACCATGCTCACTCACATTATTATTATACAACATTTACATTGTGAAACTAATTTATAATATGACACAACTTGAAGTATGCCATTTTAAGATTTTCTAGCAAGATTTGCCTTCTTGAGAAATTACCATTTAGAAGAACTCATTGACGATGTACACTGAAACAAATGCTTGTCGTTATGTCACTAATCTACATTTATTGAGTCAATTTCCATTAAAAGATCGAAATGTTTCATTCTTATGAGAAAATATTATTTACAATTATTCTTGATTAAGTAATAACAAGATGTATTAGTGAAACATTCTTCATATATTCAATAAATAATTTCGTTGATACATGATATGAACATGCTTTGTTATCTTTTACCTACGATTTTCGTAAAATTATTCACCATATGAAAGCAATAAACTATTAAGTGAAATCCTGTCCATTGTTTTAATGGCTTGCAATTGATTGCAAGGATGAACAGAAAACATACCTTGATGAAAAGTATAACTACGTTATAATAGCTGACGCATTCACTAAATATATAAAGGAACACGGCCTTAATGAATATAAATCATTGAAATGCAGGTATTTACATTTCTACAATACTCTACATTCATAGTTTAAATAAAAACGTTCATTAGATTAATAACAAAAATATTTGCCCTGCAAAACAGAACGCACGTTTAACCATCTTGCTTCTGTTACCAGGCATTTAGAAGTTCGCTGTTGTCAGTGATAATTATTTGGTAACATTTTTCCGTTCTAATTGTATTTAGGCATTTTGTCTTTGATGTTTTTAATACGTTATGGCAAGCCGTTTCTGGAATTACTACATACGCAGTTGCGCGTTCTCGTTTTATACCAGCTATTTAGCGGGACTGACAATCTATGAATTGTCGAGGTAGATCTGTGACTACATTACCGGCTTACGCTGCGATCGCCTTGTGGGTTTGATTTTGACTTGTGTGCCCTAGGGAGCGCACATCTAAAATCTTGATTGTCTAGCAGGCGACGATGGATAAAGCTTGAGCGATACTGATAAAAGTGGCTTTGCTTTCATTGCTTTAGCTGGTATGGTGATTCCAACAATAGACCATGAACCCCGCCGTGTTGATATTTTTCCGTTCTAATTGCAATAAATTAAGATTTATTTCTACATTGTTTTAAGGCAGTAATCATCAATGTATGATTTCATTTTTTATTATTTTTTAATGCTACTTTTACTCCCATCCAAATGAAGTTCTAGATAATGTTCTGTCAATCGCTCATCAACAATGAATTGAGTGGACGAAATTCTATTATTGTATCAATGATTCATTATTTTAATTACAAGTTTACTCTATAACAATTACTAAAATCCGTTAGGATTATGAACAACACACATTAAATCAACTACTCGCGATCAGCACATCAACAAAAAATATTTATTGTATTGATGCCTTTGTTCATTCTATCGCTGAAATTCTTACATAAAATTGATAACTCGCGGCTATTCAATAAACCAAATAAGGTGCTTAAAACAAAAGTGATGTTCTTTAGAACAATAACATATTTAATTGAGCCATTTCATTTTTAATGATTTTGGTTTTACTAATACATATTTCATTACCGAATAAATTCCTTTTATAAATTAATAAAATCTTTTTAATTCACTTGGTAAACTGGTTCTTCGGACTAATTTTAATGCATTATTTCCTGTGAACAGCGATTTTTTCATTGTTCAGGACCCATTTTTGGTTCAGTGTAGTTATGCCACTAAAAAAAATCACCATTCAGCTGATTTGTTTGTCTGAAGTACACCCTAAAACTACTGCAAGATTTAAAGAACTATTTTTATTATTTAAGTTAGTAGATGTTCTTTAAATGCTGAAATTATTGTTTTTGCAATACTAGAGGGTGAGGAAATCGTGGCGAAATCCAAATTCAAAATTTCTAAAAATGATGATATTAACTTTTTAGAATAAGGCGTGAATTTAGTTTCTTTTCGACATCAGCCAGGAGAGCAGAGCATATTCAAAGTTCTTGAAAGGATGAAATTGGTTTGTTTGCAGGTAATTGTGAGTGAAAATATTGGTGGATGGTAGTACATTTGTTTTGGGAATCATTAGATTATGTTTTAGCAATACTATTTTAATTTTGAAGGGCGTAAATTACAATATTATTTTTTTTTTGTTTTGGAATCGGTATTCAGTAATAGATCTTATGTTGCTTTTTGTTTCGTTCTTGGCTTAATTTTGATATAATATATATTGATATGATGTAATTAATATAATTTTGAAACGACTAACGTTTTAGTGCTTGGTTATTGTTTTGGTAACAGATTCACACTACCAGAAAGCGGAGCCGAATAATAAAGTTGAATTCATCAATAGGTGAATATATATTTTTTGTACTCGCTTATCAAAACCTGTCATTTCACGATTCAATTTGCGTGCGTAAAAAGTCACTTTAAACACGAGTGCGTAAAAGTAAAGTTGGTACTTCCTGGAACTTGAGTTAGGAATTTAGTGTTTTTGTATACGTTTTTTGAGTTTATGGGTAATAAATTATTCACTGCAATATTGGCAGCTTCGCGAATTTCAGACGGTGTACATTGCATTTCATTATCAGAATTCATGTTGTTGGTGAGGCTTTTATTTTGTAAGAAATTTTTTGAATTTGACAATTTTAAATTAGATGTCACTTCAAATAATCAATACTGCCAACTCAATTTTTTTAATTAATATCACAAGAGATTAGTAGTGTGTGATAAACAATAACGTATTTAACAATATGTATTATTATTATAGTTCTCGTACAAAAAATATTGTACAAACTTCGTGCGTGAAACATTTCGCGAATTCGTGTCCATAAAGCGCTCGCCTACGGCTCGCGCTTTAAACTGGTCACTCATTCGCGAAATATGATTTCACGCACTTGGTTCGTAAATAACTATTATATGCGGAATAAGCATGAATTATTGAAATAAATCTACTTTTTCTTGGAGTATTAATTCGATATTACATTAGCTTTAATAGATTAATTCTTTATATAAAAATATAGAACGAAAAATCAGTCCTGTATTTAACATAAAATAATTCGATATAAATGACAATAAATAGCAATAATAAACAACAAATAAAATTTATTTGAAGATATTTACAAAAATAGGAAAAATAATATATACAGTGCGTGTTTATTAAATAACTGTTAGCTTAATTAAAAGTTTGATCATTGGAATATACATTGTTGTAATAATTTCACAACAAAAAATAAGCTTATTAGGAATAATATGATATATTTTTTAAATGGAATACCCTATATATAAGTAGCTTATTGCATTCCACATTTAATTCTGAATATCTTTTGTAAGAAACATTTTTCCATAAACGGCTTAGTTCACCCAGTATTCTCACTTTTCCTTAAAAAATGCCGACGCCCCATGTACGAATTTTTCTGATTCTTTTCCAAACGGTTTAAGTTCGAGCAATCAGCTTCTGTACTGTTACAGTCTAAGGATCTCTGTATCTTAAAACAACATTAAAATTTCTAATTTTTATACTGTATCATCGTAAACCTTTGTTGCATTAGGAGAACTTTAATTGCTAAAAAACTAGCTCATTTGAAGTGGAACATCCTGTATTTTTTTTGTGGAATCGTGTAGTGCTAAGGAACTTTAATAATTTTTTTAAGCATATGCTATACCCATAATTTATAGTTACCAGATAATTTGCTGCTCCGAACTTCGAACCAGGTTCAAAACATCAACTCTGCGATTTTGCTGCCATTTCTAGACTTATCACATTCATTCATATGTATATATTTTTGCAATAAAAATTACAATAATATGTCAAAATATCTGTAGAAATTAGCATCGTAAGTTAAACAACAAAATAAAATAAAGAACACACATACATCTATGTGTATAAGTCAATACATACATATATCACTAACATGAATAACAAACATAGGAACATTAAGTGCGTTATTTAGTAAGAGTCTTTGATTTGTGTTTTAAAGGTGTTGACTGGCATAAATTTGAAGTGCTCCGGTAATTTGTTAAAAATTTTAGCGCCCCAAAAATCAGCGTGCTTCTGGGTAGCTTGAGTTCTATGATAAGGAACTTCTGACATACGAGAGCTCCTACAATAATAAGTTTCAAATAATTAACCGTGACAAAAGAAAAAATATCTTTCTGCCAATCAGTTCGCTTATAATCATATATGACGCAAAAGTGTCTATTTTCCATTAGAGGAATACAGGAAACAGCGTCCATTAGAGCTGGTAAAATCTGTTGAATTGTATTTTCCTTAATCGATTTGACGTGGTGGATAATGGCAGCCGTGATGTTAAAAGCATCGACGTGCTGTTGTGAAAGTAACATCTTACTGATCTTACCAGTAAAATGAAATGGGAATCCGTTAAGTCCTAGCGGTGCGTTGAAAGCGATATCGGTACTATGAATTTATGCATGCAGCTATTACCGGGTGCATTGCAGCTGATGCACCGGGAGTACTGGAACAAAATGATAATAACGTGTTCGCCAGTCGCGTAAAATACGCATAACTACCTAGCAGTTAACTCTTAAGGAAGATTAAAAATTACAATTTCGATTTAGATTTTTATGATGGCAGATTAATACTCTGCAAAGTGACTGAATTGTTCTAGTAGTAGCTGGTTTTATTAGAAGTGGATTGACGTGTTAAACAAACTAACTAACATGGAACACATTTAGTTACCCATATGTTCAATTTTAAAAAGGCTGTATATAGTTGAAATAGATGATCATTTTATCTTTGTAATAATACAGAAACTATTGTAATTTACGTACGTTCATTAACTATGCACGAAAAAAGAGAAAATAATAAAAAGAAGGATTTTTAAGAAAATAAACATTGGTGTAAGAGAAAGTTTCTTATATTAATAACATTATAGTTAGGGCATTAAATTCACTATTGTTGGAAGGGATGACATGTTGTTCAATTTTAGTTTTATAGAATTTCTCAGTTCCGAGAATAAATGAAGTACTACTTCATTAACAGTACTTCAGTATAGTCTGCGTACCCTACGACAGAATTAAATATTAGTCCAATAAAAAGATTTATTTAGATGGTTACTTAATAACACATAATCTGTAATATTTATTTATAAATACAGTTATTTATAGAGCTGAATAGACAGATTTCAAAAAGAACTAAGGTAAAAATGTACCAAACTTTGTTGAGACCTATATTAACATATGCAGCCGAAGCCATGACCGTGACTAAAGAAGGAGAGAAAATGCTGTTAATTCAGGAACGAAAAATGATAAGAAGAATGTTGGGTGGGGTATTGTTGGAAAGTGGAGTGTACAGAAGACGAACTAACAATGAAATAATGAAAGAACTGGGCGGTAAAAATGTATTAGGGTATATAAAAATGTTGAGGATAAAATGGTTAGGACATATATTTAGGAAAAGGCCGGAGGAAAATGCGAGGGCACTGACCGAATGGAATATGGACGGGAGAAGGGCGAGAGGCAGGCCAAAAATGAGATGGATGGATGAGGTGGAAGAGGATCTGAGGCAAATGGGAGTCGAATCTGGATGGAAGAGGTTGGCACAGAATCGCAGCACATCGAAGAGAATAGGAATCAAAGCCAGAGAAATCGCCTGGATGGTATAAGGGCAAGGATCTGATTCGGCCAATAAGAATCTGGGGAGGTCTAGCGAGCGGCGAAGCTCCGTACGGGGCGTGGAGCCACACATATATTTATAGATGAGTAATGAAAGTTACTCATAAATAATTTTCCACAAATAACTTAAATTAAAATAACTTTATTCGAATTTAGTATTTATTTACTCATAAAATACGGTATTCTTTATATGTGGTTATGTCCAAATCGAGTTAAAGTATATAGAAAAATAAAAAAATAAGAGGCTGGTGTAATACTCAATCAGATTATTAATTTCGACTTACTAGTTTCGGCCAAACAGCCATCTTCAGAACCATGTTAACTTCAGTAGTAACTTTAAAATTTAAATTTAAAAACAACACAAATTGAAAAATAAGTTTTAAGCAATGCACAAGAAGAGAAATATTAGACTGAGGACTAGAGTGGGATACGAGACAACATGGTTTCAGAGAAATACTATAGCACCACAGGTATTGGATTGAGGCCTGCTACCAGCTTTTTTTGCGACCTCTCTTGAACGTTTGATTGTATTAATCATAAATGCCCTACTAAGGAGATGATGCATCTTCTATATATAGCGTATATGATATTCGCGGTGTCGTGTCACAATGATTTCTCTACTATTCTACAGGTAGGACTCGAGAAGCCTACACTCAAAGTATAAAGCTTTTGTTTCATTTGATTGACACATTTGGAGAACCGCAGGGTTCGGTTTTAGGACCGATTCTGTTATTTATCGACGCTGCAGTTTTATATATACAACATTCTTTGTATCTATATGCGGACGTTGGTCATTGTAGTGCAGTTGTTTCGGCTATATCTATCGTTTGTTGGATTTTGATGATCCGACGTTTCGGCAGTTCGCCTACTGCCGTCGCCAGGGTAGCTCTGAGAAGGACAGTTTCTCGCCAAACTCATTTTTGCTATTTATTTTGACAAATATGTCCGCTTTAACCGCTTTTTGCTGCCTCGTGTGAGATTTAAATCCTGGCGTGAAAGTCCAACACACTTAACCCCCCAATTGGCTGAGTGGTCAAGTGTATTGGATTAGTAAATATTCAGAATTTCGAGACTGTGTTCAAATCTCACACGATGCAGTAAAAAGCGAATAAAATTTGGTTCTCAAAAACCAGTTTGGTAAGAAACAGCCCTTCGCAGGGATACCCTGGTGACGGCAGTAGACGAACTGCCGAAACGTCGGATCATCAAAATCCAACAAACGATGGAAATAGTCTAAATAACAACTCAAATAAATTCCTTAGTTTTGACCTTAAAATGGTTGAAGAAAATTTATTACAAAACTGGTTATATCGATAAGGGCACGTAGCTCTTCTATGAGTTTTAGGATACACAAGAGTAGCACGTAGTGAAATAACAGATAATCTCTATTATTAAAAGCGGCTGGAATGTCATTCTTAGGATCCGAAACCTTTTGCGTGATAAGTGGCATCAAAATACTGGAGAAACTTAAAAGTAAAGTAGAGCACAGAAAATCCAAATATTGGGAAAATCTCCAGACAAGATGGAGTATC
Source organism: Cetonia aurata (assembly GCA_949128085.1). Lineage (NCBI taxonomy): Eukaryota > Metazoa > Arthropoda > Insecta > Coleoptera > Scarabaeidae > Cetonia > Cetonia aurata. The sequence goes on from OX421883.1 coordinate 19,502,347, forward strand.
AATTCATCTTATTTAAAATTGCGCTGCGCTGTGCAACAAAAGGGCCCTGCACTTGGTAGCATTTGAAATTGAAGCGTGAAGGATATCTAACTTGGGGCATTCTAACAACACGCACTTTTCGAAAGGGATCGCATTGGACAGTCAGCTGTAAATACTAGTGTTGGGTCCGGCACGTTCATGAATGCGTACTTTTCACGTACAACTAAAAACATATGCTCCGTTGGTAAAGCGTACATTGTACACTTTCAATGCGTACATTGAATATATCTGTTCATTGCATCTACGTAAATGGAATCGACTTCTTCAAATGGGTGATGTGCCTGGGTATACAAAGGAATACAAGTTCGTATTTAAAGGCATTCTATATATACTGACACTGACGCTGTTTTTCCTTGACTTGTAGCGCACCTGTACAATACAATAATACATAATGTAATAAACAACTGTAATATAAACAGTGTTTTAAGTTAATATATTTTATCCATCGAAGAACGATAAGAATTTGTTGTAATTTTCTTCCTTAAGATTCAAATTAAAAAGTTTTATTCTTGTATTACTGTTAAATGCGCCAATGGTTTAATTGTGACAACCTTTACATTAACTCTTCTAAAAAAAATTTTACTTTTTTCCATTTTTTGCAATCTACGTAACTTCCCACTTCGACAATTTGAATGGCGAACCATGGAAGCTTAAAAATTCCGTTAATTTACTTGGTGTTGTTTTGGATAAGATACCTAGTTGGTACAGCTATTGCCGTCAATTAGTTATTACCAAATTCGTAATCTGAGAGCAATGTTGGGTCACAGATGCTTAGTGACGTGTTATTATGGACAGGTTTTCTCCAGAATGTCATATGGTATTATCTTTTTGGGTTCGTCGTCATGCGCATATGATGACGACCCCATGTTTTTCTTGCCCAGAAGAGGATAATTAGCTGCATTGTCAGCATCGGAACATGTAAACCATATTTTAAAAATATTCGAATATTGCCTCTGGCGTGTATATTCTGGAGACATTAGTATACGTTGATAATAATCGTGATAGGCTTCTGGCAAAGTCTGATGTTCGTGCAATATAAGAAATAGAGCCAACTTCAGGTTGCCCCTGAATAAATTAGATTTGATTAGACATCACGAAGGGATCTCCGCTTTCGGCTTCGACTTTTTAACCAATTGCGCGACACTTTTAAGGGTTTAAAACCTGTAAAAAGATTAAAATGTGTTTTACGTAATTATTTACTTGATAATTGCCCCCTTCCTGGACGATTTTCCGGCTATTTTTGAATAGAAGTCCAACAATGCTTACTATTATATACATATTATCTAAATTTAACTATTTTTTTCTTGAATTTATTATGTTTATATATTATACCATTTTTATTTGGAAAGTATTTATACCTACTTGTTTGTATTTTTTATCGGACGAATAGATCTATCTATCTATCTAAACATTTTTAGTATATATTAACGTTGTAGATAGTGATGCAGATATATTGTAATAAATAAATAAAAAATGTTCAACATATCGTCTTCTTAAATAGTAATCTTTAATTTCTGTTAGATAAATAATAAGGATAGTTAAAGTGAGTGAACGAAATATATACATATACAAGATCACTCATTTCTTCATAGTAGTACATGCACCCGCAAGGTACGCGCTGAAGGCGTACAATGAACGCTTTATTTACGGGGTGAGTACATATTTTTAGTAGTACGTGAAAAATTGTACGCCTTCGTGAACGCGACGGACCTAACACAAAAAAATAGCGAATACAATGTATCTTTTAAGTCCCAGTGTATCATCACTTTCATCTTACATACATATCTACATTCGTTATAATTAAAGACCTGCTAAAGGTTAGGGCGCCTGGAAAAGACAGACACCCAAACTCATAAATTCTCATGTAATTTCCGGTTTGTACGGATAAATCGTGAGTGAAATGTACACATGTAAGTATAAACACCGGTGTATTATTTTCCCAATATACCACATACCGGCATGAGCAACGATCGGATTGTACGGGGATTTGAGAAATTGCATATTCATAAGGTTCCCGCGCGCTTATGGCTTAAACGTTTCTCGTAAGTAGGTAAGGATCAGTGTTGAAAACGAAATTACAAGCACGCTACGGAAATCTCGACTGTAAATTACTAAAATTGACGGATTAACTGTTCGCAATACTCTGTGAGGATAATATTGTTTGTAAGAATATAATTGGTGCTTGAGGTACGTTCGCATTTATTTATAGAGTGCTGGAAGCGTTAACACTTTGATGGTTTAAAGCAGCGAGTCTTTTTCTCCTTACAACTATAAACCAGCCTTTAAATCCTTTTTTGCAGAGGATTATATCCTTTGCTGTTATTAGCTATGCTTAGATAGATTTTAAATGGGTCCGTTTACACCAACACGTTAATCTTGAACTAGTTCTAATTCATAGTTAGAATATTTTATTTATAATTCATAAAACTAGTCTCACATCTAAATATTAATGAAAATTAATCTAAGGCTAACGCATTCACAAACATGGAGCTCACTGAGATTTAGCAGTTGTTGAAAATTGTAAGCATTAGTAAAAAATCAAGTATTACTATGAAAATAATGATACTTATTTGTTACAGACATAAAAGTACTATCGTGATCGTAAAATATAAAAATGAGGTCATACATATTGCTGTGGTCTGGCAACCCGGTTTGCGGATATTCAGTTTATTTTTCTTGTTTTTTCCGAAAAAAGTTAAATGTTACGAGAAATTTCAAATTTGTTTTATTTTTATAGAAGTGAGTTATTGTTTTGAATTGTATAATTTATTTAATTTATTGTTCAGTTGTGTATATTTTAAATTTTCATGCAGTTGTACATTTTCTTTTCACTAGTATTGTATATTGTTTTGTTTTTGCGAGTTCATCTGTTTGCGGACAAATCTTGTAGCGTGGTGTCGCACGCATCAAGTTTTTGTTACATGTACGAATTGTTGAACCGTGTGAGTTAGTTCCTTGACAGACTCGAAAGTAAGTAGATATTAAAAATTGTATTTCTCTGCAGACATTTTGTAATTTTGTGATTTTTGAATTTTCATATTTGATTTTAATTAAGTCCATCAGGGAACTCAATTAATAATAATTGATATTGTATTTGTGTACACATTTTTTACATATAAGATCTGTTTTTATTTTTACGTGCAGGAAGATATTTTAAGTTTGAAGAGTTAATTTTTTTGTTCGTTAGTAATTTTCCATTTTGTCTTTTATTTAGTAATCACCCCGGGTTGGGTGAACAAAAGCTTTGTGATTGCTTTTAATTTCATTTAATTGACTAGAATTTTCCATTTGAAGAAAATTAGTTGTTTTAAGATTGAAACACGTGGTTTAACTTGAAGAAAGATTATCTTCCTAATCGTTTTTTTTTATCTTTTGCTTTGTGATAGGATTTTGAATCGTCCTTTTGTAATTTAAGTCACTGGGCAGTTTTATTTAATCCGGGATCTTAAATCCACGGTTTTTTTCTGCAAATTGTAAATAAATATTTTTTTTTTCTTTTTTTTTAAAAAATAAATTTATTGTATGAACGTCAATCTAAAATTTCTGTTTTTTATTTTTGAACAATCCTTTTTAAATTTGTTGAAGAATTTTTATGAAAGTCAGTTTTTTTTGTCGCCCACATTATTCGTTTACCTTGTAAACGAATCCCTGAGTTTAATTGTACTTGTGTGAATTTGTTTTTATGCTAGCCAATTTAATTTTTCAATTTAAATTTCATTTTTACTTTTCTGTTGGTACTTTCAGTACACAGCATATTTATTTGGCAATCCCAACGTGAGGCTCGACGTTGTTGTTATTGTAATTAGTAAAATTAGGATCACTGATTTAGAATTTGTGGAAATTTCTCGTTGCATTGATAGGGCTAATACGTTTTTTTTGTGTGTTTAAAAACATTTTATATACACCGCTGCGAGAATGAAGATGGACAAGCCCACCAGGGAACAGGAAGTGGACGTTCTTGGAGACCAGAGCTGGCGGAACCAAGGAACTGATGGCAGCAAGGAGTCGGTTGTGGCAGGAACAAAGGGAAGAATCGAAGAAATGAATACTAAAAGGGACGAAGGAAACAGCAATAAGGAAAGTATCAGTATGAGAGATGTTATGTCGATGTTTAGAGAGATATTGAATAATAATAAACAAATGATACAAAAATATGACGAAGCTTTAAAGAGACAGGATGAGTGGGTGAGAAAATTTGATGAAAAAAAGAAATGTATTCAGACGGAAGGGGATAAAGTCAATTGGGATTCAGATACTTCTAATGAGGAGAAAGTTGTTGAGGATTTGAATAGAGAAGAGGAAAATGTTAATAATTTAGGTAGAGAAAGGGAAGAGGATGATGGAAATGTTGATGATGAAAATGTTGATGATGAAAATGTTGATGATGAAAAGATGAAAAATTGTGATGATAGTTTAGAAAATGAAATACAAGGCTGCGAAAAAGTTGTTGGAGATGAGGAAATAAATGGTGATGTTGGATCCGAAGAGGATATCAAGGTAGAAGGTATTGGTGAGTTAGAGGTAGAAGAAGAAGAAGTAATCAATTCCCAGAGAGAATCCCCAGATGTCGTGAATGAAATTGAAATCAATTGTGATGAGAAGTCTGAAGCTGAAGTCGAGGAAATGTCGAACCAGTATGTATTGTTAGAAGATAAGTTCCCTGTCATTGTTGTTGATCATGAGCACTCTCTTGAAGTCCAGTCAAAGCCTGTCACAGTCAAGAAAAATTTCATTCCCAAAGCCATGTTGGAGCATGATGTAAAACTATATTTCTGTTTATTGAGCTATCCTTCTGGAAGTCCATGCGAGAGGTACATCCAAGGAGTGGAGAAGTTCCTCAGGATGCAGACCCATCAATGCCACACCGATTGCTGTTCGAAACTTGAAGTACCGTTCCTGGGACCTCATAGAGTGGCTAGAGTTTTCGTTGGAGTCACCTATGGACATCATCCGATGGACGGTATGTTGAACACTGCCACCACGACCCAGGGTAATTTTCAACACCCGGAAGTGACGTTTTCACCCCTGTGTGCGGAGACACAGTGTTGTCGTGTGCGGACAATTTCTAAGGAGAAACACTCAATTTTTGTTGAAACTTTCGTTTTCCCCTTAGTAATTGGGAGATGTGCTGTGGTCTGGCAACCCGGTTTGCGGATATTCAGTTTATTTTTCTTGTTTTTTCCGAAAAAAGTTAAATGTTACGAGAAATTTCAAATTTGTTTTATTTTTATAGAAGTGAGTTATTGTTTTGAATTGTATAATTTATTTAATTTATTGTTCAGTTGTGTATATTTTAAATTTTCATGCAGTTGTACATTTTCTTTTCACTAGTATTGTATATTGTTTTGTTTTTGCGAGTTCATCTGTTTGCGGACAAATCTTGTAGCGTGGTGTCGCACGCATCAAGTTTTTGTTACATGTACGAATTGTTGAACCGTGTGAGTTAGTTCCTTGACAGACTCGAAAGTAAGTAGATATTAAAAATTGTATTTCTCTGCAGACATTTTGTAATTTTGTGATTTTTGAATTTTCATATTTGATTTTAATTAAGTCCATCAGGGAACTCAATTAATAATAATTGATATTGTATTTGTGTACACATTTTTTACATATAAGATCTGTTTTTATTTTTACGTGCAGGAAGATATTTTAAGTTTGAAGAGTTAATTTTTTTGTTCGTTAGTAATTTTCCATTTTGTCTTTTATTTAGTAATCACCCCGGGTTGGGTGAACAAAAGCTTTGTGATTGCTTTTAATTTCATTTAATTGACTAGAATTTTCCATTTGAAGAAAATTAGTTGTTTTAAGATTGAAACACGTGGTTTAACTTAAAGGAAGATTATCTTCCTAATCGTTTTTTTTTATCTTTTGCTTTGTGATAGGATTTTGAATCGTCCTTTTGTAATTTAAGTCACTGGGCAGTTTTATTTAATCCGGGATCTTAAATCCACGGTTTTTTTCTGCAAATTGTAAATAAATATTTTTTTTTTCTTTTTTTTTAAAAAATAAATTTATTGTATGAACGTCAATCTAAAATTTCTGTTTTTTATTTTTGAACAATCCTTTTTAAATTTGTTGAAGAATTTTTATGAAAGTCAGTTTTTTTTGTCGCCCACATTATTCGTTTACCTTGTAAACGAATCCCTGAGTTTAATTGTACTTGTGTGAATTTGTTTTTATGCTAGCCAATTTAATTTTTCAATTTAAATTTCATTTTTACTTTTCTGTTGGTACTTTCAGTACACAGCAATATGTATATATATAATACAAAGCTTTCTTACGACTGCCTGGAGCTAACAAGGGGAGATCGCCAGACGTTAAGCTCAGTTTTGATCCCGGCTTTGCCAGTTGGTAGTAGGAACCCCTTGGAGTACTTTTGTAAAATATGAGCCATATATGGCCAGGCATTTATGTTTTGCGATTTTTTAAAATTTACAGTGGTTAATGTACACTGGAATACGAGATGTGTTTGCAAGGTACTCGTGGCGTACGGATAAGGCTAGTGATAGCATGCGGCAGGACCATGGTTCGAATCGGGACGGAGCCGTTGTTTTTTTTTTATTTTTTCATTTATTTTATTGTTTTAATCGTTTCAAGTTAAATATTAGAATGATAATGAAGATGCAAATATACGTTTAAAGTACAACTTTACGTACTTTCGGATGTGAAATATTTTTCTATTCGTCACCCGAAAATGTAGAATAAATGACGAATTCAAAAAATTAAAGTGCTAAAAGTTTTAATTCTTTATTAGACTTGTATACCTACAGTAGAACCCCGATTATCCGTTGGCGGATTATACGTGGAGCGGTTTATCCGTGCATAAGAGCATTTACTATTGCGATGGATTATCCGTAATGAAACGAACAGTTGGTTGTATTCGTAATTTGTACAGCGCTAGTGCGTTGTGCGCAACTTTGATTCGGTGAATTCCCTAAATATGAATTCGGCAGTATGTATTAACAACAAGAATGTCAGATATTCGAAAACGTACATTTACGTTTTCGAATATCTACGTGCTAACTATTAAACAAAAACTTGAAATTGTAAAGAAACATAAGAGTGGGGTTAGTGTATCACAGTTAGGAAACAATTATGAGATAGGACAATAAACTGTGCGCTATATAGTAAAAAACCAAGACAAATTAGAGCAATTTATTTCAAAAGCAGATAGTGAAATATTATTGACTAATCGCAAATCAACAAAAAAATTCTGAATTTCAACAACTTGACGAAGCTATGTCCTTGAGGTTTTTACAAAAAAGAGCAGAAGGAATACCTATATCGAAACCAAATGGCTGGCTGTATCGGTTCAAGATGCGACACGGAATACGAGAACTGGCTATTCAATGGGAAAAGTTAAGTGCAAATCCTATTGCAATGGTAGAATTTTGTTATAAGTTAAAGAATATCATAAATGAGAATAATTTTACGCCTGATCAAATATATAATGCGGATGCTTGGAGAGCAATGCCATAAAGAACTCTCGCAGGCGAAAACGAAACAAGTGCTTTTGGTTTTAAGGAAAACAAAGACCGGATAACTGTATTGTGTTGTCCTAATGCATCTGGTAGACATAAATTAAAATTAACAGCAATTGGTAAATCCAAACAGTCAAGAGCTTTTGTAAATACAAATATATCTTTACTTCCAGTACACTATTACAATCAACATGCTGGATGGATGAATAGAGACATCAATAGTGGTTTTATCAGAAATTCATACCCGAAGTTAAACAATTCCTTAGTGAAAAAAGAAAAACCGCCAGAAGCATTTTTGCAACTTGATAATGCGCCTTCACATCCAACGGAGTCCGTTTTAAAGTCAGAGGATGGAAATTTACTATTTCCATCGAACGTAAGAGCAGTTGCGCAGCCAATGGATCATGGCGTTATTGAAGCAATGAAAAGATACTACAGGAAAAACCTCATGTCAAATTTAGTGCAGGAAGATATTGATCTGTTAACATTTTGGAAATCTCTAAATATAAAGATGCAATTTATGGGATCGCAAGCGCTTGGAATTTAGTGAAAAATATAGCAATAAAGCGAGCATTTTCGAAGATAATGACTTTAGAAGAAGAAGAAGAAGAGGGGGACGTGAGACTTGATAAGTTGGGACGTGAGACTGATTTACGAGCAACGTAAAAAATACTTAGGAGAAAATGAAATTAATGAGTGGTTCAATTGTGATAGCTCCGATCAAGGACATCAAACATGAAGATATGGCGAAGGAAGTTGAAGGGGGGACAGTAGTATTATCAGAAGAAGAATATAGCTGTGAGGAAGCTAAGAGTTCAGTCAGAAGCCATATTACACATTCCCAGGCAAGTGAAGCCATTAATATTGTTATTCGTTATTTTGAAAATCAAGAAAATAGTCAAATGACAGACATTTAGAATTACACAATTAGAATAGTTCGAAAAAGCAAACAAATATGACAAATTTCTTTAGAAAATTATAATAAAATAACATAGATGTAAAATAGATGTATTATATATTTTTGTTAATATGTTTATTAAAGTACTAAACTTTGGATTCCAAATATGATTTGCTGTTCACCTTATTTTGTTTATCCATAATTTTCAATTATCAGTGCTTGGTGGATTCCCAATTAGGTACTACGGATGACCGAGGTTCTACTGTACTTTGAACATTTCCTACAATTATCACTATTTTAGAGTAAAGGCCTCATACGTTTAGACGGTAATTCTGTCGACTATTACTTAAAACTTAAGCCTATTCATTGTTTCTCCGTATCCGGACCATCAATTCTCGAATACCACCAGATACAAGTTCACTACACGGAGAAAAAAAGATGTTACCACGTATTATAAATATAATGAATGATATTAACTCAAGAACAACAATACGTTATCTAGTACTCAGTATTCATCCATGTATTACTGTCTATTAGGAAGATGGTACGCTCTAATATAATTATAATACAACCAACTATAAAGTTAGTTGTCCCTATTGTTACTATCTATTTTTCTCAGTGTACATAAAACATACTACATACTTTTTTAATTTAATGTGCATTACTGCTAATTATTAGATTAATCTAATAGTTATTAAAGCATACATTCTTGAGAATAAAAACCGCAATTTGTAATGATTCAAGGACTGTGCAATGAGGAGTATACATAGTTGATTTATATTGCATGTGTTGCATCGACATTTTTGTGGTGTCTGTATAGTACCACAGTGGTGCTACTAAAGCAAAAGTTAATTACTGCTTCCATATAATTTAAGGTAATTTCTTTTTTAACCGCTAAGAATTTTATGAAATAATGTATGTACGAATAATGCTTGCGAGACAATAAAATTATTATAACTTTCTTCATAGAAACGAAACGATTAAGGCTTCTGACCATAAATGTGGTAAATCCCACTGAATTTATTCTGCGAACTATAAACATGCGGATGTATTTTAAATTATACACCGCGAGCTTTCATGTAATGCAGCAAAACACAGCAATATATTTTACATACACGCAGCAGTGCTTATAGATACATATGTACACTGTTCTTCATTTTTAATGACTCTCCCTTGCGACCATCTATCTATACTTTCCACTACACGCTCTAAGCCGTGAGCTTCGGCTATTTTCGGATTCGTAGGCAGCAGATATGATATACATATATTATTTATTTATCCTAGATTTAGTTTACGATCCATAACAGCTACTACTGGTTAGGCTTACGCAGGAAATCGGTAAAAGTGGCGGACTTGCCAAACAGCAGCACGGTTTCAGGAGGGGAAGGTCCACTGTGACGGCTCTAAACGAACTAAAACAGGTGGCTGAAAAGGCAAAACAAGGTCCCTACGCCAATACAAGGAAGTGTGCTCTGATTACGATAGACGTGCAGAACGCCTTTAACAGTGCCCCCTGGGGAGGAATTCTAGCAGAGCTCTCCCGAAGAAACATCCCGGCCTACCTGTACAATATGGTAGCCAGTTACCTTGAGGACAGGTTGATTTTGGTAGGAGACCAAGCAAAATTAGAGGTCACATGCGGAGTACCGCAGGGGTCGGTAATGGGACCCACTTTGTGGAACATCTATTACGACGGAGTTTTGGGGCTACCGGTCAGAGACGGAGTGAGACTGATAGCGTATGCCGACGACCTAGCAATCCTGGCCAGCCAGAAAACCAGAACCATCGTGGATGTAACCAAGTGGCTAAGGGAAAAAAGGTTCAACATAGCACCTGAGAAGACTGAGGCCATGCCTTTAGTGAAAGGGAGGAAAGTGTCCGGTTTTAAACTTAAGGTGGGGGACATTAGTGTCACAAGTCAGGCCTCAATTAAATACCTAGGAGTCCACTTTGAGGAAGACATGAGGATGGATACACACTTTCGAAAGACTGCAGAAAAAGCCACCAGGGCACCGCCAAACCTGGACAGCATCATGCCCAGATTGGGTGGACCACGTGAGGGGAATCGTCGGCTATTGGCGTCGGTAGCCCAATCGATCATCTTGTATGGGGCTTCGGTGTGGGCGCACGCCCTGGAAAAACAAGTTCACAGAACTACTTTACTTGCGGTTCAAAGGAAAGCGGCCATCAAGATAACTGGAGCCTACAGAACTACGTCGACTCAGGCCTTACTAATAAGTATGAGTGCGGGCGATTATAATCGCCCGCACTCCCCCTATACACCTTCCGGCGCAGTCTAGGCGAGAGACAGAAATGGGGAAACTGGACAGGAACATCGCAAACCAGCTCCTACTCAACCGTTGGCAGCACACCTGGAACCAGGACAATGGAACCGCATTGTGGACAAAGACACTCATCAGAGATATAAAACCATGGTACGATAGGAAACATGCAGTCATACTATCTGACGCAGCTGTTGCCTGGCCACGGCAATTTCCAGGCCTACCTGTTCCGCTTTAAAATAACGAACACGGAGGATTGTCACTACTGTGGAGCCCGGGAGAAGGCGGAACACACCTTCTTTGAGTGTGCTAGATGGAGCGAAAACAGAAGAGCCGCAGAAAAACACGTGGGAACTTTGACGCCGGGAAGTCTCGTGAGCACTATGCTTGCGACAGCAGAGGCCTGGAACTACATAAGCAACATGGTCACGAGCATACTGACGACCAAGGAGAGAGAGATCCAAAATAACGCTAGCTAGCGCTGGAAATTGAGTGCCCGAACATCTGCTATATTTAGGATTTTTATTTAATTGTAATTTGTCTCTGCACTTTATATGGTTGGTAATTCTGTAATGGCGATTCACAAGCAGATGATTGTATAGTGGATATTCATTAGATATAATTTTGTTTTTACTAATATATTCAGAAATCGATTTTGAAATCTTCGTAATAAATTGAAGCAATTCTGGTGAGCACTATCCCAAATAACTATTCTATAAAGGATTAAACTGTGGCAAAGTCCATAATAAATTATGTGCCAAGTTGCATTGCGAATTTCAAGAAGAATAGAAATTAAATGTGTTAACTTTTCTTTATTTCATTTATATTTATTATTTGTGTGGTATTAATCATTGTATACCTATTTAGACACCTTTTTATACTTCACATTCCGTTGTTTCTTTAAATATCATAAGTTTACCTCCTGGGCTATTTCTCTTTTAGTTTTCCTATTTTCCCATAGAAATATGATTTTCACGAGATACTCACTCACCTCAAACTACATAAGTAATACTAAATATCGAATTCAGAAATATCTAATTACAAATTGAAATAACATATCTGAAATCGTAAACTAAAACTGTAATAATATAATTTAATTGCCTGTAAATCCTCATAATGATTTTACTGCTAACCTGTTTTACTGGGCCTGGAGCACCTTTGTTTCTAAGAAAAAGATTATCTCTTGTTCCGTCCAAATATAAACGAGAAATAAATGTATACCATAAAAGTAGATATTAACGAACAATAACAAATAATGGGCGCAAATAGAATTTCAAAAAAACACCTACTAAACTAAATTTGTGATTACAGCCAAGAGACTATTATATGCAAATGTTTCATCGGTAAAATTCCTTTGTTCTTTAAATATGTTAAGTAAATGTAATTACACCCTGCTTAATAATGATAATGTTTTTCTTTGCTCTTCTACTACCTGCTCCTTTTCTACCTGTGGATCCGAGCTGAGCCGAAGTCAGGCCTTGCTATACGGAAAATAGTATCGATTTTTTATCGTCCCAAGGGGGACACATTAGAAGTGAAGAGCAGTGTGCATGCATATGCTACTCAGCAAGTTTACGAAGAGAGCATTTCAGAGCCAAAATCAGTATTATCTAAATTCATATAAAAATATCGAAAACCGGTTTTGATTTAATTTGGAGTATTTGCTTTGAGAAAATTTATTCTTCAGTACTAAAAATAAACTTCAAGATATAATGTTAAGTTTATGCTAGAAAAGGGAATCAACGCGGTTGCAACAAAGGTAAAAAGCAAATGTTTGGAATTGATTTTGCAGAAAATTGGTTATAAAAAGAACGAGTATATAATATATGTTCAAAGTGCTAAGCTTAAATATGAACAATGATTGGAGTATAACAGCATGTGCATGTCTTAAGAAAGTTTTAGCACTATAACTTTTTTTGGTTTATAGTGTACGCTGTTGTTTCAACATTTATTTGCCATACCGACATATATCTATTTGTGTAAAATTTATGCTCTACCAGAAGCTTCGAGACTAAACACTTACCACTCATATATCTAAAAGGTGTATTTTTGTATACACATTTGAAACAAAACAGCAAATGCTTATAAAAAATAAGATTGTTTTAATAAAACTTATATAAGGTCAGACTCTGTTCTTGGTTTTTCCGGTCATTAAATAACAGTAGGTACATACATATAGATAAAACTTTAGGACTACAACGTTTCGATTTTATTTAAAACCTTTTTTTAGTACATACTTATATAAAAAATTATAAATCAGTAAAACATTAAATTGTAAAAACAAGTTTGTTTGATAAATGATAAAATCATTATTGTCTTGTTTTAATATTGAAAACTGCGTTTTATATAAAGATTGCGTTATAAAATATATTAGTTTGGTTTTTATTTAGGAAATATGAAAAACGTTGTTACATTTTATATGTAGATTTCTAAAAAATGTTGTTGTGTTTAACTATAAAATACAATAACATAAATTATACAGTTTGGTAAAATATTGTGTATCATCAACTGAATTTTTATGTTTATAAATTTGGATTATTTCAAGTATGTTACACGCTTTTAAGTTTTGTTCTTTATTTGGAATTATTATGTTGTCAAAATTAATTCAAGAATGATTTTCAGTTATTTCACGTTCTTTTAGTACTGTAAGATTTTTGCTACATTTATGTCTTTTTATTCTGTTTTCCAAATATTGCATGGTGCCACCAATATATATACAATTACAGTTTTTACAGTCAATTTTATATACACCGTGTGATGTTTTATTCTTTTCAATTCTGGATTTTAATTTTGATAGATACATTTATTGCTTTACCTGTGGTGTAGCATAACAGATATATAATAATAAAAGTATTAATAATGTTGATGATGTAAATGAAATGTAAGTTAAGATAATAATAATAATAAATACACATAAAATAATTTAAATAAATTTATGAATAGAATACCTACATAAATCAACATCTAGAGTCAAATCCATCATTCTTGTATAAAATATTCTGCGAATGAGTAATAGTTTTTGGCTTTCAGGTGTAATTTCAATTGTCTATTAATCCTTGCATGAGAGCAGAGTTTCAGAGCATCAGGTAGAGCATTGTAAATTCGAATACTGTGTCGAATATAAGATGCGTAGAATTTATTTGATCTAGAAATATCACAACGAACAAAATCTGACCGTCGCGTGTTGGAGGAGTGTGTTGTCGAATTCAGCTGAAATTTATTTATGTTATTCCGAACGTAGAAGGCAGCTGCATGTATATAAAGATTATAAACTGTTAGGACATCCAGCTCAATGAAATAATCTCTGCAGGAATCTCTCCTTTGCAGATTGTAAATAATACGAAGAGCTTTTTTCTGTATCTTAAGTATTAAATTTGTATGTGAATTGACCCCCCAAAATAATAGACCATATGTCAAGTGTGAGTTAAAATATGCAAAATATAGTGTTTTTAATGTACTAATACCGCAATTATTTGATTTCATTTTTCTTAAAACATATAAAGATTTGTTTAATTTAGAAATAACTGAATTAATATGAATATCCCATTTCAAGTCTTTATCTATAATTAGGCCTAACAATTTTAATTCCAATACCGAACTCAATACATTATTTTGAATTTTGTATAGATTTGGTTTTGTAATTTGCTATTGTTTTGATTTGCGATTCTGAAATAACATATATGATTTGAAAATTTTATTTATATTTTCGGATAAATGTTTTACATAAGGAATTTTTATATAGGTATTTTATAATTGTTTGATTATTTTTCGTATTTTTTGTAGATTTTATTACAAAAAAAGGAAGGTTCTTTGTTGAACCCCTTCCTCGGACCATTTGGACCAACACCTCAATACCGTTGAAACATTTCGGTTTACACGACGAGCAATTTCTCTTAGCGAAAGTCCGGCCTCTCTCATACCAATAATACGGCCACGTTCAAAATCACTTAATTGGACAAAATGTTGATGCTGACGTACTCTCGGCATTGTTATCAAGTGCAGAATGAAATTGTGACGTAACAACAACAATTTGCAAACTTGACAGTTACTAAATGGTCTAATACTTCAAATTTATAGTTACTATGTGCTATGGAAACAACCTGCAAAAAAAAAAAAGAAACCACTGGCTAGATTTTATTCAAATTTTAATCATCAATTTGTTTAATGAAAATAAACGTTTCCTGAAAATTTCAATAAAATCATTCGACAACTTCTAGGTGTTGCAATTTTTCTGGAAGTCAGTATATTTACTTTTATTACAAATTTCCTCCAAGGTTTTCTATTTTGTTCAATAAGTGCAAGTAATTAAGGATGAAAGTATACGTGTAGAATCAGCAATACGTTCTTGTGTTCCTTTCATCCTTGACTAAACGCTTTCTCGAGAAAATTGCTTTGAAACTGCCGATTCAATAAGGTGTTTGATGAAAGCCATTGAGAGTTATTGCAATGCCATAATGTATAGTCGTTCGATATGCGAATTATAGGTATATGGCGGTGTTTAGATCCCTAGCCAGTAATCCATCTGCCGTCCACGTGCAAGATATGTTATTTAATTTAATTGCGGAAATGGAAGAATGCCAAATACAAGAACCGTAATAATATGTAGCTAATCTATCACAATACTAATACTAAGCTTATGTAATAGAACCGTTCAGACAGAATGACTTCCTTTTAAAATTATTATTACCGTCTCCTTATTTACGTGCTGTACGATTTGCGTCTGCAAATAATGGTACCTATATCTGGACATTGAGCATGTGAATTAATTAATGAAAATGCACTGCTTAGAATAGCATCATATTTACCGTATAAGAAAAACCGTTCACATATTACAAAAGCGGGACTTCTTTTTCATCCGAACAACAGAGTCGTACCTATATTTGCACTAAGAAAACAGGTTGCTGCTGAGAACGTGCAGTGTTAAGTTATACAACTCGATGTACCGTAGTTATTCTTCACTTTATAGCCGACGGTAAACAATGGGCTTTTATCGTACTTGACCGCCTGTACAAGGATGAGAACGTTGTAATAAGACACTGAAACAGCAAGTAAGCTTTGGATATCTTCCAAATTTTAAATTGAACTCGTACCATTTCCGTTTTTTGAAGTGTAAGCAGATAGGTTCAACATGTTAATTTGCCTGTTATAATAAATACTCAGGAATGCAACTAAAATTTCATCGTGTCGCTTTAACGTGTTATAAATTGTTTGACAAATTATGAATTGCTGGTTTTTTAATTTGTATCAATGTTATAAAACTGCTTTTAGTTCAGGCTTCTACTTCTTTGCTGTTGGCCCCCATATATTCTGCTATGGGCTGTCATCTCGATGTCGTAGTAAAGCAAACGTTTTGAATGACTTAATAAAACGTCCAGGAGTGTTATAGATAAAGTGTCAATACTGAATACGCATTTCTGTTCAAAATTTCCCGCGATCAGAGTAATTTAAATTACTAACTTTTTCTTTACACACTCCGCGGCTTGATCGTGCCGCTCTATCAGAGATGAAAGGGTATAAGACCCCAGGTTCCCCACCCTACACAGAAAAAAAAGATTTCTATATTTAAGTAAATCTAATTTCTTGACGAAATTTGCTTAATTTAAGAAAGTATAATTAATTGAATCCAGAATCATTTCTTCAATAAAGAGAACTCAAGACAAAAAAAGCAACAAGTCTACTTAAGAACACCTGGTTGATGACGTCGCGCCGTTATAAAAATGTTCATGCGCCTCATTCGCCCTTTCGATAAAGACAGGAATTGACTTGTTATTTGTGGTGTAATTGAAGTGATTTGCGGAAGGTTACATTTGGAGGTGAGTAAAGTGATATCTTAAGTTGATAACAAATTGTTGAGTTTGTATTATTATTTATTAATCCGAAGAAAATGTCTGAAATCGAAGAAACATATTGTATTAGAGTGAAACACAAGGGACATTTTCAGTTGATAAAGTTTACACCGAGCATTGATATGGCGATCCAAAAAGGTATTGTATATGATTTACTTTAAAGAAACCTTATAAACATCTAATTCAAAAATATTTTTGTCATTAGATAATTTAAGTATTAAAATGCCAACTGTAGAACATGTATTACGGACAAGGACTTATATTTCCTCGGCCAGGTATTAATAAGAAAAGTTGATAGTTAAGTGTACCGTTTATGTATCTATTATACCTACTATGACAAGTATTTAAAATAAAATTGTTTATATTACATAAGATGTGTGTATGTTATATGTATTATATTGTTTATATGATGTTGCTGAACAATTTATAAGGCGGATAAGTTAATAGAAAATGAACATTACACAGTAAGATATTGGCATTTTTCATAACGTATAATGCGTATAATCATCAGAGAGCGGATACTTTAATGGCGCTAAAATGCTTAGCCTCTCAGTTCTCGCCGGTAACACAAGCGTGCCTAAGCGTTTTCACGCTATTATAATATCTGCTCCCTGATAATAATACTACAAATTTAAATGACAATATTGTAAAACATCGAAAATAGTTACATAGTAATAATAACGCACTGTGATGAAAATCTATAGACCTCATTAAAAACAAGCATTTAAGCATTTGCTACGGTGATGTATCGCATCAGAAATGCATCGTTTACAGGGAAAACAGCTTTTTGCGATACTAGAGAGTAACGTGACAAGCTTACAGCAGAGAGGAAGTAGGGGGCAACGCACTATAAGCCAATCACGTTATCCTCAGTTATAACAGATAGCTGTGTTTCCCTGTATCCGAAAACGACATTTTCTTTCCGGGAAGCAAGCCCTATTGTTAAGGTAAGTATATCATAATTTGTTTTAAGAAAACTAATAATTAAACCAAACAAAATATTGTTTTGACTATATCACGTTTTTATTGCTTCAAATATACAGCTTCTTGCTCCTATACATCGGAATATTTCACCCAATGACACTGATATACTAATTTCAAGAATCCTGATAGCTCCGTATCAGTAAGTACATTTACTTGAACGAAGAAAATAGGTTGGTTTAAACGAAAGAAATGTATTTCTCGTTACAATTATGTATTATCTTCGATGGCGTATACATTTCAAGAAAACATTTTACTTGTACGGAGTAAATAACTTGCGTATATATAAACGTGCGGTTTACTTCGGTGAAGTGATTCTTACTGAGTTTAAGGAAATATCTTTTTCTGTGTAGATGAGAAGTTCCGACCTTCGGTCTTCGACCTTCAAAATTTGGTTGGGTGGTTGTGGACGATAGCATAGCATTCCAAATCGAATAGGTTATTTTTCGATTTATATTTTGCCTGGACCAGTGATGGAAAATACTGTTTATAAAGGCAGGTAATTGAGAATGAAATCAAAGTTTCCAAAGAACGACTTTATAGGAAATGAAATATATATCAGTTAAATTAGTACGTAGGTACTTTGTCTTGGCTACAAGCTACAAATCACCAGTTTTCTTTACACGTATCTCCCGTATGTAATTCCCGTGTTAATTTTCTGCTATAATACAGCTAGCAAGATTATTTCATTCTCACATTATGTCCGCTAAACAGAATTAGTCACACAATTAACTGAAATTACTCGCCAGGTCATGAAAAAGTGTTAGGAGTTTCGTTCCTGTCTAATGGCTCGTTATATTAATTTCCGTATAGTATTAGAAATGATTTGAAAGTGTTAAAAACTAAAAAAAGTTAATTACCCGTAATGTCCGAAGAATAGACTGAATAAAATTACAAAGTCTTTACATAAGTTTGTTGTACATGCACGATTAGGTTCAATAAATCATTTAAAGCGTGTGTTCTCTTTTGTTCAATGAAGAAAGGAGTTTTTAAAGCAATACGCTGTGTTTTTTATTATCGTGGATTTCTAGGCAGCGTGAATTACTATTTGCAAGTATAGGCACCTGCTTTCTGGCATTGTATACACGTCTGGAAAGAATGTTAATTACCCGCAATAACAAAGAGATATATTCATAAATAAGACTGGATATACAGTAAAAAAATGTATATTACATATTTGCCAATTTAGCGAGCATAGACTTTCTTCATAAGTCGTTGTTCTTTTTTTAACCAGAAATGCGATTCAGTTGAAATCCTTTTATTAGAATTGTGCGATTAGAAGTGGATCACTTTACAAAGATAACAATATAGTTTTTTTTTAGGTAGGCTAGGCAGTTCTTACTATAAACCGAGTATCGAAGCTATTGAATATCGTTGGAAAAAGCGTATCAAGTTAAAAGGAGATTATGTTGAGAAATAAAGAAAATTTCTCCCAAATTTCTTGTGTTTTCGTTGAATGTGAAACACGCTGTAAACATTAAAATTAAACATAGACTATGTCTATCGACTCACAACAATACCACGTTTTAAAATGTTACAACTTCAATTGTTTGTTTTTTTGTTAATAAACGTTGTTATTTTACGACGAAGGTAAATAAATGGGTAAACCCAAGACTACAAATAATTAAAATAATATATAAATAAAATTGTTGTTTTTTCAAAAAAAAAAGGGAGTAAAACACAATCTTCTTAACTACTTATTAGAGCGTCACCATTTTTAAGTGAAATCATATTTTTAAGTAGCTAGGAACGCCTTGTAAGCTCTTACGTCTATCTTTATAACATAGTATCACATGTATTTTTGTAGGTACGTGCATTTAAACTCGTTAGCGCTAATCTTAACAGCAATAAGCACAATTAACGTATTCATATCAAATAGCTAACATACACAAGGATCACTGATAAGTTTGCAATTACTGCACTTTCTTTTTGCCGTCCTGCCGGCCTTCTAAGATCTGTATTTGAGACAATTCAAATTGTGATGGTCCTAAACACCTCGTTTGCTTAACTGGTAGAGTACCCGTTCGGTATACGGAAGGTGTCAGGTTCAAATCCTACACGAGGTAAAAATTTAAATATAAAAATTTCCTCATATTAATTACAGTGATTAGCAGAGAAGCTTTTATTCACCACTCATAAGTTTGTTTATCACTCGTCTTTGTCTATCTGCGATGCATATAAATACTGAACGGTCGGTTCCTTATACATAGAAGTGTTCTTAAAATGAATCCAAAGACACCAAGAACCAAACCAGAAATATAATTGTATGGTGAAATAGTAGATTAAAATTAGAAGGTTCTCATAAAAAAATAGATATTAACGACAATAAATCGGAGTCTTGATATTTTTAACTTAATTGTAGAACAATGTTTGAAATTCTCAAACAAATTTTAAATTTTAATTTGCTTTAAACTAGCTAAAGTTAAATGGAATCTCGGTAAACTTGTCTGATTTTGCCTTACTCGTCCTAAAATGACCTTTTCTGCTTCAGAGATAGCCACCAACTTAGTTCTTTGATTATGACTATTTCCCAAGTGAATCAATTTCGTGCATTTTTGCTTTAATCTTGAGAGGACATAAACAATTAAAGGAGGTTGGCAATTGAGGGAAGAGTATATTTAAAAAAAATACGCTCTTTTGGTAAACAGCATATCGACTAATTTACTCATTATATTAGAATAAACAGACATAGATACCCCAAGTTTGTAAAACTATGCACTGAATATCATCATCAAATATAAACTCTTTGTTTGACAAGATTTCTGGCGATTGTGATGATCAAACAAATTCATAAATGCTACAAAACGGAATCCGCATTTCGAAACTAGTTATCTGAGTACCCAACTACATTAAGAATTTTCCGCATATTTTAGGCTATATTGCTTTTATAAACACAGGAATGCGGTGCGTTTTTAAAACCCTGAACATTGAAGTAGTCGTACATATTAAAAATTTCTTTTACATTTATATTATTTATTGTAAGCGGTTTCGTTTCTGAAATTAATACAATATACTCGCTGTGGTTTAATGTAGTGATTTCTTGCGAGTGCATAATAAATTTATACCTGGCGCAGCCACCAAATTTACACGTATTGATATTTATGTGATATCTCGTATTTATTGGTTTTGTCCAAACATGTCACAATTAAATATAAGTGTTTAATTACCGATGAAGTTTAATTATAATATTTCGAAGATTTTCTTTTTGATTTAGGTCCAAATTTGCTTGCCGTAACTGAATTAATGATACTAGACAGTTGTACTTTATCATCCATAAGTAAAAGTTTGAAATGTGTGTAACAAGGTTATAAATATCATATAATAAGTACTTTAGCTTTTAGATGTAAATAAACCTTCATATAAATTCACTTTGTTTAGATCTCGCTTATAGTATCTATTATTTAATTAAAACTGGATTAATAGAAGTTAAAAAGTGACGAAGTTGTGGGTATTTACTAGATGAAGAGAATACGAACAAATGAAAATCCCACACTAATACACAAAGAAAAATGCATTCTGAGTTCAAAACAAAATATTGTTTTAACACAATTTTCTTATAGAGAAAATGAAATAATTTTTTTGTAAGTAAATCTTTTACCACTAAGAAAATTGTTTTAATTCAAGAAAATTTTGTTTCGATGAATATCCTTAGTTGCAGTTTATATTTGCTTAGTGCAAGTAAATAGAGAGTGCAGCTGTGGGATTTATTTAAAATAACAAATAAATGTTAGAATCGGTTAGAGTGCAGCTGCAAAACGCTGTATCTGCGTTGTCGGTCAATTGTGTGATCGTTTTTTACCTTAGTTAGTGTGTGAATTTCTTTTGGGGAAATTGTTTGATGGAATCTTATTAGTTTTACATGTATCAATGCGCTTATGTCTAATTACATGACAAAAAGGTTGGTAAACATATGTAGCCATAAATCTACCTAATAATATTAATGATGAAGTAGTAGGCAAGTAAGCTGTTGCTTTCACAGTATTATAATAGTAGTAGTATACAGTAGTATAATTATAGAACCGAAAAGATATTCAGGTAGCACAACCTCTAATGGCGTGTAGTTTTGATAGCATTCAACCTATGTTTTATTAATTCAGTATATTAATAATAAGAAGCTACTTTCTTTTATGGTAATTGATGAAGGCGAGTTTATAAGCTTGGACGAAAGTAATATAAAAGAATTAAAGCCTATATAAGGCATAATAAAAACATTTCTTAGCAAGTATAATATTTACATACAATTGTGCAAGGTAAGTTAAAACATACCAATAAGGCAAACAGATAACTCATATTGCTCATATGCATATTTTAACGATCAGGTAGGCAAATATGTATGTACACCTCTTAAGAAAAGATTCGGGGCACCGGCATTAAAAGCAATCCAACGTTTTATTTTAACTGTTAGATTAGAAGATTTTGTAATAAACGATTTCTAAGCACTCATTCATTTAACACATTCTGCACTAGTTAGTTACGCTGAAAAGACTCCTGAATTTCGATTGTAAGTATTTTCGTAGTTGTGATCTTTAAAGAAACTCTATTCTAAATCATTGTAAGTACATACATGTTGTAATGGAGACTCTTGCATTGCTGTGTAATAAACTTTGTTGGTTCTTTTACTGACATGAGACCTTTTTATTTTTCCAAACATTAGTGAATAGGACATCTAAAGGTAATGAAAAAAATTGCTAGACCTAAGGGAGTAAGCCTTACATGCGTATCTAACACTACTTTTATGCATCTGAACAATAAAAGTGTGTTTGTAAGTTTGATTAGCACGTTTAGAAGCATAAAAGTTAAGGTACCCGCATTTTGATAAATGGTGCGCTTAACATGTGAAATTCTTATAGCTTTGGGGAAAATGTAATATAGATAAGGTGGTAGTCCACCCCTCCTGTATTATAAGGTGAATTTGCAAATAAGGCATCGTTAAAACTACTTGTTGTTCCTGAAAGGACTTTTTCAAACTAAGCATTTATTTCACATAAATAATAGGTACTTCTCAGTTGATGGAAATAAATATTTATCCTTGTGTATGTATGATTTTAAGGTAAGTAGTGCTATTCTTAAAAAGATATGAAAAGTGATTTGATTTAAAAATTCTAACATTTTGCTTCAAGACTAATGTTTGTAATGCAAGTAAACGATATTCTTAAGTGGAGACCAAAAGTAGTTTCATCCAAGACTGCTAACTTCTTACGTCAAGAGTATGCTGTTCAGAATTTTTTTTTCCGCCTTAAGAAGGTTTTGTCATGTGGATAATCAAAACTTAGATTTATTTGTTCCAAGACAAATTTATTTAAGGTAAGCATGCATTTTTCTGTGCGTATGCAAGAAATACTAATCTGGTCAAACAAGAATGAAATCTTTACGAGTGGGTTTAATTTGTGAAAAATTGCAGGCAACAATTAAATAAAATAAAATAATTTAAATTTGTTAAAAAAGTAAGAGCCTAGTAGTACGCCTAGAAAACTTAAAAAAATACTTTAGTACAAATGTACCAATTGTATAGTATCAAAGAATGCAGGATATTACTTTCAGTTTGAGATTGTTGAAGTACACTCCGCCAAAAAAGTATCGCATAATTTAGTTTTGAATCATAAAAGTATCGCATAATCTTTGTTTGTAGCATAAAGTTGTAAATATACTTTAATGCGCTCTAAGATATAATTTCTATGATTGTTTAAATAAAATACAAGCCAAATAAAAACAAGAACTCATACTTGAGATTTTTATTAAAACAAGAAATTATAATTTTGGAAAGAAAAATGTCATAACAGTAGCTTTTAATACTGAGTATTGCCACCTCTGGCTCTTATGACCGCTCGCATACGGTTTGGCAGAGATTCGATTAACCTCCGTATATAAGCCTGATCCAAATTCTCCCACTCGTCACGGAGAGCATTTGCTAGTCCATGCAGGTCCGCTGGGGCAACATTTTGGGTTCGTATCCGTCTGTGAAGGAGGTCCCACACGTGCTCGATAGGGTTAATGTCCGGACTTACCGCAGGTCAATCTAAAACTGGAATACCAACATCGTTAAAGTATTCCTGGACGATTATTGCAACATGCGGTCGTGCATTATCGTGCATTAACATGAATTCGTTTCCTATAATTGGCGCATATGGTACTACATGTTCTTCTAAAATGTCCGTTATATACCTGTGGGTAGTCAGTGTACCTCTGTCTACTGGTACTAACTCTGTACGACCTGTTAAACAGATGCCTCCCCAAACCATAATAGAGCCACCAGCGAAATTAGGTCTAGGTCTGATATTACACTGCGAATAGCGCTCACCGTCTCGTCTGTACACTGAGATACGCTTATCTGAGGTGTAAAGACCAAATCTTGACTCATCTGTGAAGAGTATATTGGCCCAGTCATTAATGTTCCAATTTACATGTTCTCTGGCAAACCTTAAGCGAGCCACTCGGTGGTTCCTAGTGAGACGAGGGGCTGTTACAGCTACTCTAGCTCTTAATCCACTCTGTCGTAACCTATTCCGAATAGTTTGAGTACTCACACGAGTATTTCTGACTCTAGCCAAGTCGTTCTGCAATTGTCTCGCAGTTACATGTCTTCGACGTAATGCTTGTAGTAGTAAATAGCGGTCATCTTGGCGAGTAGAACATCTTGGACGACCTGGTACAGGTCTTCTACTGTAAATGCTTGTTTCCCTATATCTGGCTACGGCTCTAGAAACACTTGACTGATTGATGTTCATCAAATTAGCAACGTATGCTTGAGATCGTCCATCTTCGATTAAAGCAACTATAGCAGCCACTTGTTCTGAAGTTAAATTGCTCATTTTAGTTTTAAAAGCGTTGGTACAGAACTCTGACTTCGCACTTTAAAATTTGTCCGTATAGGAAGACTTTCAATAAACAACTGAACAAACCTTACACATATGCATTTTTCTAAATGTGTTCTTTTAGAGAAAAAAAAAAAGTAAAAACGCTAAGTTCCATTATTTTGTTAGTGTTTTTATAGTTCACATACACGAGGCAAACTTTTTGTGAACGTATAAAAATATCTTGGTTCATAAATGCCCTTTTTTAGTTTATGCGATACTTTTTTGGCGGAGTGTATTAAAGGAATTCTAATTAAATTTTCTCTGTTAAGAAAGTTAATGTAAGCTATTGAAAAATGATTTAAATTCTACTACTACAAGGAAAATTGCATTTATGTTAAAGATATTTTAAGATACGAATCTAGTGTTAGTTTCACTTTCGAGCATTTTAAGAATTCTTTAATACTAACATAAGAATGTTATAATCGTCAGCATATAGTAAATACTAAGTAATTTCATATAGAAAATATTGGAAAATGTTGTTCTTATCTGTTAAATAAAAATCATTAACATACTTATCCTACGTGATTAATAGAAATTCCTTTGGTTTTCTAAATCTTATACTTAATTATATGTTCACATATTTCGAGGCAGACAACTTATGTACCTCTCCATAATTAAAAATTATGATGTCTTTTCTTCTGGTTATCTAAATAACTTTAAAACTCTATGAACTGAAAAACGTTAAACTCATCCTTCAGACTTTCTCTGTCCTTGGAGTTGTCGAGGAACGGCAACTTACTTCCTTATATTTCCAAGTGAATGCTGGTTACTTATGTATCTCCATATGTCTACACGTGCTTGGCTATCTTCCTGCTATCCTTTCCGTGAATCGAGTAATAATTGCATAACGCATCGGAGAAAGGACTTGCAGTCGAAGTCGCTGTTAAGAACCTGCCGGGAATGCACTTGACATCGCTCGCGCGTCGATTTACATAATTTATTCGCCCATACCGGGATTTTTGCGCCATAAACTAGTGTATATCGAGGGATCTCGTATGAGTATTTTTGTATGTGGTACGCAACGTCGATTTTTCGCGTTATTGGATGCCTCGTTTTTGTTGCGTTACGATCTTTTTAAGTGCGACAACATTCATGCGCATGTTTAATATTTCATGCAGATAGGGAATTTACCGACGGATATCTGGCATAATTCAACCGTTTATTGGCTTCAGAAATAGCTGCTATTATTTAGATCCCTATCGACATCCATATTGATGATTACGAGTCATATAACCGCGATAAATGACTTAGAATGAAAGGTTCTGCTAGTGATGTTTTTATAGATGTGTGAAGGCATATAACATTATATAATTTGTTTTAATATAATAGTCGCATAAATTAACCTAAACACTTTTTGTTTTTGTTTAGATGTTTACAAACTAGACTAATGACAAGTAATTCATAATTATGTGTTCAGACATAAGATTATTATTTATTATTACATATATGCATTTTAAATATACCTACAGGTATTTCTTAAGTTACGGAATAAGTTTTAAAAATAGAAATATCATTAAAAAATAATGCAATTATCTTCAAGCGAGAAAGTTCCAAAAGTTAAGGGAACCACGATATGAATTGTTATATATTGTTTCATCACCGTTACCGATGCGATTGTAGCTAAGCAATATTCATATATTCAACTCATAATTGCTATTGTTTTTACAGAATACGCCAAATAATCGTTTTTGCACCATTTGACATTTTTTAAATAAAGGTCTAATGTATCTATGTATGTATTTATGTAATATTAGGGTGATAGTACACTGCGACCTGAAAGATCTATTGTGTACCCTATTCGCGCTATATTAAAGCTTTACTCAGGTTGATGCATTCTCTAGATCTCTTCTGGTTATAGAAGAGATCTAGAGAGGTTATAGAAGAGTTTTAACTTGCCTCATTCTATGGGGATTCTCCCAGTGTTTAGATTTTCTCTGCTCTACTTCATTTTTACTACAACTTAATTAATTTCAATAGAACGCCATATTTTTAACTTACCAGCGAATGTACTTTTTAATTACCTATTGAATTGTATTTATAGTTTATTATAGTTATTATTAAAGTTTATTATTAGTTCGCGTTTTTACAGAATATTCCAAATCGTTCTTTTTTTTTGCACCATTTGGTGTTTTTTTAAATAAAAGTTCTAATGTATCTAGTTGCCTACGTTATTTTGAACTATCAGATAATCACAATTAATATCCCGTAAGACACTACAGGGTGTATAGTTCTGTAATTTAGAATGTACGAGTTTTTTTATTATAAATAGCGAACTGAAACTATTATAATTTTACAACATTTAAGGGCATTTTATTCGAAATTTCTGATTTAAGGTCTTGTTCCATCTTTTCTTAATCTGAATCTAGATTTTCTAGGGGAAATACTGTAGGCATCAAATATTAGATCAAGAAATTTTTTTTCCGCCGCGACCCCACTATGTCTTAGTGCAACCTTTGTGTTTCATGAACTAATGCTGAATGTGTAGCAGCAAGATGACGCATTCCCTGCGAAATTGCTGCTTATGAAACGAGAGCAATACAGATCAGAAGCTTTCACCAAGTCTCAAACACAAGAAAATCTCTAACTATGTCAATAAGATGAATTATGAAATTAAGAATAATGAACTCTTGATTTTTAAGTTGCTCTGTGCTGTTTATTTTGAAAGATGCCGCTTATTTTATGCACGCATATACTTGCTTGTAAACAAAGTAGTTTTCCAACTCGTAGTTGTTTAAAATGTAAGTAAACCTGTTTTTCTTTATAACTTACCACATTTTCAGTTTTTTTTCTAACTACGTACATCCAAGTTTCCGATGTAATTGAATTTTAGCTTAATAGTATCATCCTTGCCTCCTCCATTAAATTCGGTTTAACAGTTCTCTAGTGTATATGTAAGATTACATAAAAGATTGCTGTAAAGGGTCAAATCTTATATTTTTTATTGAAAGAAATTATAACGACGAAACTTTTATTTTAGGAGCTATGTAAGTTTAGTCTATTCAAAAAAACTTTGTTATTTTAAGGATGATCCATACCGGTATATAAATTTGATTCGGATCGATTTCTATAAATCGGAACCACGACGGAAGTATTATGGTTTAGTGGTACCCCCTACAACAGTATATACGAGGGTAGCATCAAAAGTAACTTACACTATTTCTTTAAATTCGTGCAGCAGGAGAGGAAAGTCTGGAAGTCGCAGAAAACGTTTGTCTGGGTATAGTGGTAACACTGCAAAATTCCCATATGGCTACGTTTACCGCTTGGGCAGTCAGATTACCAAGTTTGTGCTGCCATTCATCTTTCATGGTAAAAAATAAAAGTGTGACTGAAACTCATGGCGAGTGGGGCAGAATGTATAACAAAAACGTTATGTCAAGGGCAACGACGCAAATTTTTCAAAGAAGGGAAAACAACTTTATACAATGAACAATGAAACCAAGCCGAACCTCCAAGTCCAGAAGGGGCATAAACACTGATCGCTGCCGTACGCTTGATAAATGCTTTCTGAACTTCCTCCAAATATTGGAATAAGCCATGCAACACTTCACAGGAGTATTTCTTAGAATCTACGTCTACCAAAAGGGGGTGCATGATGGGTCCATGCTTGCTTTCGGAAGAAAACAAACAGAACAGATAGTGGAAGCTGCATTGCAATCGTTGCAGTTTCTTTTTTTGAGGATGAGGGAGGCAGCTTATTTGACCGAATAGCGAGCGGGGACGAGACATACCTCCATCACTGGACATCCTGAATCCAAAAGGCAGAGCATGGTGTGGAAAGGAAAAGGCGAGCTCACGCCAGAAATGGCAAAATTTCTGGAACCGACTGGTAAGGTCATGGTAACGGTTTATTGGATTTCCATGGCAATGTTGGTTATCGGTAATCTGTCTCGTACGACCGCGGTCACAGTTGCTCGCTATTGCGAGGTGTCAATAGCAGTGGCGGCTCGTCAGAGGAGGCTAAGCCACCCCTATTTTTTTTAGTAAAATAAATTGTGTTCATTCTGTATTAAAACAATGTTTAAGCATTGGCTATACACTAAAACAAAGCAATTTTTACAAAGAATTTATAATAAATAGTATATTTATTAATTACTTCATTTGAAAATGCAAACAAATTTCCAATAATGCATAAAATTTTACTGCACGCATATTATAAAAGCAAGCAAGGAGGCTAGCTGCAAGTCTGGCTCCGCGCCGATGATTAATACCATCACGTATACTTTGTACGGCGATACAGAATGGGACGGAGGCTTGGCTCCGGTGAAATCGTATGAGATCGGCAAGTTGTGATACGTTGTCGTTGGTAAAACGTTCGCAGTTCGCACGTATGCGATAACATTTTCAATACTGCAGAATAACTGACATCAGTTTTGCGTGGAATCGTTTGTTAGCTCTTATTCAAACTTTAAAAGAATGCAGACATACTAATCGTGGCTTTAATGATATATATATATGATTACTTATATTTTGACAAAGGACTCAGTCAGAAAAGACATAGATTGTCGTATCAATAGGAAATACAAGAATATAAACAAATTTTTAACGAAATTTTAGATACGTTAATCGTTCAGGCAGAAGTTAGATTTCAAGATATACACAAGTTACGTTTCTTTGATTTATTGACTTTTGACAAATTCTTAATTTATTCAAAAAACTTTCCGTAAAATTTCTTAGAAAAAACTTTTACGACAATAGTTTTGTTTTGACGAAATTCATGATCCTCAAATGTTCGGAGAATGTTAAACGTCAACTGAGATGTTAAATTTTATTAATAAAAACGATTAATATGAATGTATGCCGGAACTTGACTAAAAAAAAATTAAAAACTACAGCCGCAACACTATGTATCAAAAACGATTAAGCAGTTTATCCTTAATATCAATTGAGAATGTTTTTTTTATTACATTAACGCAAAATGATGTATTTACGAGCAATACAGTTTTCCGTGTTTCAAAAAAATATTAAAATATTTATTTTAGTTTTTAAAAAACATAGATCTATTTAGTTGTTATTATCATTGATCAACAACTTATTTTTCATTTACCGTAGAATTTTATGAGTTACTATTATATTTGTTATTTATTATTAGTTTATTTTTGGTTTATTAAGTAATTTTATTTTATTTTGATTTCTTTTTTATATCAATTTTTATTCTACACTTCCAACGATACAGTAATAGATATAAAAATATAATTTATTGACAGAGAAGAGTTAGGTTACACTAGCCTCTCCTGGGCAAAAGGTCACGAGCCGTCACTGGTCAATAGCATAGTGCTTGCCCAAACCCCTAGGCAGTTTCGATTTGAATTATCGCTAAGCGACTTCCAGTTCCTCTAAAATGCTTCGCAAATGAGAATGAATTGTGACAGGAAGTGGAGAGATGGGTAACCAGTTTAGTGAGGGAATATTTCTGTTATTACAGTACCAAAAATGTAATGAGATTTATGCAGATTAATAAATAAAAAAAAAAAAAATAAGTGTTCAATTTACTTTCCAAAATATACCCTCTTTTTAAAAACATTTGAACGGTTTTTTGATTTTCTTTGAAAAAACAATGTAACTTTGTTACTTTTGAGACAACTCTCGTATTACAATGGTAGGGAAATTTACGCTAATAAAAATTTAACACTTCGCTAAAACAGTTACTACATAAAATTAACATACAATAGTTGACCCACGTTCTTGCAATGTTTATTAACCGTGAAAACCTAAAGTAACAAAATAAACAAATGAATAGATCAGACGCGCCCTCGAATTCCTTCACCTGCATAAAATGTACGTATTAGGATAAAACCGGAATGATTGCTTCCTATTTTGACGGTTCGAGATCGATTTGCACCGCTAAACAGTTCATTCGAGCTCCGGTATAATTATGTTGCATAGAGGTTGACGTCAGTCGTACATATATCGGACCGGCTTCCGCGTACGTAAGTACGTAACGTATTCGGGACACGTAATGTTGTTCTGCTGCCCTCATACTCGACAGGAATATCTTAACCTTTACCTTGGTTAACGTCATAATGTCGCGGGCTATCTGGCCTCTAATCTCTCCGCTCTGAATGTCTCCGCGTCTACCAGCCCTTGTGACAGTGATATATATGACGGAGAGGTCGACAAACTTTTACGTTTTATGCGCCCATAACCTCAGAAGCGAACGAATAGCTAACGATCGAATATATGGGAAGAGTTGCCTCTTGCATTGCCATGTATTTCAACGTATTTCGAAAAGTCCGGACTATGTGGGATTTCTTTTTTGTTTGTAAAAACCCATACATTCACAACATCCGCATTTCTATTTACAGTTAGTGCCTTTGCTGATTTTTGTTTAGTTTATAGTTTATTGAGGTACAAATACATACATAAATATAATAAACATACACATGCATATTTGCATAGTGTACTTCTTTGTTGCAGGTAAGGGAGGTAGTTTGCGCCTGGACTACCGGTATTAAGGACTTGGGGGTGTGTCTTTATTTCCTTGTTTTTGATCATGTAATTCTTTTTTTGAAGTTGAGATGTTTTTCTGATTTCTATAGGTAATTTATTGTAGGCATGTACTGTTTTTGTTGGTGGTATTTGAGTGTGTTTGTAACATTTAATTCTTTCTGTTCTTATACTTGACATTCTTCTTGTATGATATTCGTGTGCTTGTTTGTTTCATTCTGCATCAAGTTGTCTTCAATTGTATATAACAGTAGCTAGTAGATTTTTTTTTGCTAAATCAATTCTCCCACTATTAGTTCTCATGTTTTGTTATACAACTGAATGGATGATGTTCTTTTGTTTACAGAGTATATCAAGATCTTGTCTTGGTGTTTTGTAGTCTGTTAAGTGTCTTTCTGTAGTTTCCCCCCAAATGTTGATCAAATAACATATATGCGAAGTATACCAATAAGGTGGACGGGGTTGAGAGTGGTATATCTCTAAAATGTGAATCCTAGCTCGTTTTGTCCAATTAGCCTGATGTCATTTCTTCTGAAGACTTCTGAAAATGTGTTAGAAGGTCATATCAAAGCAGTAATCTTCCATCTTCCGGCAAGTCCACGGATCTTGCATTAAACAATCTTGTCTCAAGGATTCTCGTTCAAATCCAAGAGATTAGCGATGGCCACATTTGTGTACATGGAAGGAGCGTTTAATAATGCAATTTCTTCATCCCTATGCCTCTTGAGCTAATGGCATGGTTGACTGTAAGCACTTTTCTAGTATCAAGAATACGTTATCTAATTCTTTTTTAGTTAATGCTTCAAGACAGTTTCAACACAACAAATCAGGACTATTCGGTGGCTGTGATTTGAATTTAATGCACCATCCATTTCTTGATCCTTCGACCAGCGATTCTGCATCGTTGTCACAAGAATGCGGTTTTGCGTTATCTTGTTGAATATAAATTATCTTGGCTTTATGCGCTTTTGGAAATTTGGATCTAATTGCTGGTAAAATGTTATCGAAAATAATTTTTTTGCATTCTACTGCGTTAATAGGCTGGCTGTTTTTGGTTACCATTGTTCCTCTTGCCCGGTTTTTGTTGTTTCTTTTTGCAGGTTCTTTATAAACAAAAGGCCAGAGCCATATTTTTCCGTTGAAATATTGATTTCTGGCACCGACATAGCGTGGTCTGGCCACTGCAGCCATAAACATAACTTTAATTATGAACCGTTAGCTTTTACACTGCCTTGGGGTTCTGTTTCGTCCAGCGTGATATAGTATGATCTTTTAACTTGCTATAAGTAACCACTTTTTGTTTATATGTAAGTAGTCGTAATAATATAATAAATTTTAGAGAAATGTATACCATAATTTGGGACAGAGGGAGTAGAAATTAAATTTGGTAATTTTGATACTAATTTGGTATTGCTAGTGCATTCTACTGTTAACTACGTATTTTATGCACCCTTATTAAAGAAGCATTGAAATAAATGTTTAACATTGTTTGATGATATGTTAACAGACATGTGTAGAGCCGGCTGTAGATGAATGTTTCATATGATAGGAATTTGTAGTGTAATCCAGATGCGTACAAATTCATTCGTCTATTTCGTAGACGAATAACAAAACCTACTTGCAATAATACTATTTTTATCTAACGCCAAAACCGGGATGAAAAATAATCCAATGGGTGAAGCATTAAGTTATCCTTATATGTGGTAGATGTGTACAAATTACTTAAACTTTAATGCACACTTTTATTGTGTACTAAGTTTGACTTTACGATCTATTACGTTTAGTATTAGCTTCATACGACTATTACTTATTGATTTGATTTTTATTGCGTTACTAATTTAAAGCAATTACTTAAAGAAAAGACTAAGGAATTTAGTTAATTTAGCCGACAATTTTCTTAGAAAAACGATGAAATTACTTTTAGATACGTCTTATTCACTGTTATTGCCTTTGCCCAAGGCATGCTGGATGCGACATTCTTCCATCAAAGTGCTAGATATTTTTCTATGTACATCAACCTGCGTGAAGAGGACAAAATTCGCTTTCATTATCCTCAGTAGAAGTGAGCGACTTCAAGCCACCGGTACTGTAGAGAGATGCGTCGGTAATTATATTTTATGTTTATTGCGTGGTTGTTTTACGACAACCATAATTTTCCAATGTTAAGGATTCGTATTAAGCATGTAGAGATATCGTCTGAAAAATCTGCACATTCCGAAACTACCAGGCGATCTAGCAAACCGTAAAATTACGGATTTTTAAGGTCGCTCCCACCAACGTGAAATACGCTAAGCATTAAATCCTTTCTTGATATACGAGCAGGTGCTTATGCGCTACAAGCGTTAACGATTTCTTACTTCTTTGAGTATTTGCCGTTTCTGTAAAGTATACACCTCAATTTGTGTTATAGTGGTTTATATTTTTAATTTTAACGCAGTATCGACTCAAACATCATGATCTATGTTATTATCTGATAAAGTTTATATACGATATATTTAGCTATAATTTTCGCTATGAGTGTTTTAAAGAATAGAAGACACCTACATTAAATTCTTGTTTTGTACTGGTCGTATCATTTGTGTTTGTCATATTTAATAATGATACTGTTTTGAAACATATCTAAACAACTAGTAAACTTATACAAAGTAAATGCACGCGAGCTGGCGTTGGATACAGTAAAGGGGGAAAGAAAGGCTAGATAGTTTTTTTTTTTGTTAGAATATGAAGAAAGTATACGCATTATTCTACTGTTTCAGTGCTGGCGATCTCTTGGGTTTATTGTACCTTAATCTTACACATCGATAGATGGTAAATCCTGTCTGACATATTACATTTTCCAGTCTGTCAATGACCGAAGGCGGAAATCATATTTGCAGTAATGGACTATTATTATCGCATACAAGCTTGGGCGTTTCAATTATTTATATCGTATAGTTCTTCATCCCTCTTTGACACCGCGGTTTGGATGGGTAATGGTAAAGGTCAATTTAAAAATACGTCGGAGTAGTAACTATTTATGACAAACTAATTGTCGCAAAGTAATGAATGACAATTTCGCGGAAATAACTAGAACTTTATTTTCAGTTAACTATCCTCAGAGCCCTATTCCTACTGCAATAATTACTAATCCTAAGAAGGTTCGACAACAGTTTTCTTAATAAATAGTAAAAATAAAATTGGTTCGTGTAATAGTGTACCAAAATGAAAATACAAAATACAAAATACATTCACGGCAAGTATTTAAAATACAGTACTATAAAGTAAGTATTGATATATAATATATTCTTTATTACAGTATTTTTGTTTTTTTCTGATCTATTGTTTTGCTAAAAGGCTAGTAACTATTAATATTTTGCTCTTAAATCATAGTAAAGTTCAGCAGAAGGATACTAAAAATGAAAAGATAGTTGCAGCAAGAATTTATGGAAATATATTATGTATATTATAATATGCTATTATCATTATGTTGTAATTGTATATTCATCGAACGTCTACATATAATACTTGAAATATTTATGTAAAAAATTTTTTATCTAAATAAAACTTTTTAGACAAAAGTCAAGTATAACATATATATTTGATACTTTATCAGCCGTTTGTAATCTTGTTTGACATTTGTTGAAAATTAAGTTGAAATCTATTATATTGTACCTTGTGTAGCTATTATGTCATATCAAATTAATAATGCACAGAGAGAATATACATTATCTTTCTTCAATTTTGATATTTTGAAATATTTCCCATTTAAAACCGTGGGAATACTCTTGTCAATTTCGTTATTAATTGTTACTATCATTTCCAACGATTTCATTAAAATAAGTTTTTAATCACGCTATTACAGCTCAAAAGAAACCTCTCCTTCACTTCCGGGTACATACCAGACACCACATCACCTGTCTAACACTATGAATGCACACTTTTGTAATATGGCTACAGCTCTACTAATTTTTAAAAAAGGTGACGAAAACTGTTTCAAAAACTACCGACCGATCAATATTTTGCCGATATTTGCGAAATTATACGAAAACATAATGAATATTAAACTGATTAACTTCTTAAAAAATAAAAAAATTCTTGCGGAGGAAGCAACACGCGTACATCGCGGGTAGGGATACGGATAGCGCGCTTTTTGCGATTATGTCCGCCGTCTGTGGGGTTTTTGATGGTCGTCAGCCAGCATCAGGTCTGTTTGTTGACCTATCCAAGGCTTTCGATGCGTGGTCCATAAATACCTATAGCACAAATTAAACTGTGTGGGAGTTCGTGGGGATGCACACGACTGGTTCCAGTCCTACCTCACGGGACGTGCATGAAGCACGCGCTGTCAAAACTATAGTTCACAGAGATGGCGCCGGTGAGTGTGGGAATTCCACAAGGTTCGGCGCTCAGTCCGACACTCTTTCTGGTCTTCATAAATGATTTGTCACATTTCTTAACAGAGAAGGAAATACCTAATACTAAATATGCTGGTGGCATCAGCATAATAATCACGGACAACACGATGAATAATATAATTACAAAAACCCGAGCAGCATATAAATACACTCAAGAATGGATGTGTGGTAACAAATTAATAATAAATACGGAAAAGACCGTGTGCATATTATTTCGTACAAGTAGATCGGCGCTTAGCACTAACAGTATCGACAATATACAACTTGGAAATGAAAGAGTGAAGACAGTTGAAAGTAGTAAAGTTCTGGGTATATACCTTGATGCTCATATAATATGGCACTCACACATTGACTCCTTGTGTAAAAAACTGGCTGGAGTGTGCTATGCGCTGCGAACGTTCAAAAAGTCCTTAAAAAGTATTTACTATCTTTTAGAGAGTAAATACTTTCATGGCAGAAGTGCACATACTACAGTAAATAATGCCATATGTCATACGAAAGTAAAACTTAGTAAAGCAAAGTTTCTACCAAAAACCTTTTTGAGATCTCATAACTGCACCATCTATGCAGATTATAGAGAGTATAGCATGCTCGTGACAACTCATTATACTGTGCATCAATATGGTTAAACAAACTAATCTCTTCATCAATATGTACCTGTAAGACCCTCGCCGAATTAGCAAAAGCAGTGGGTCGATTATCGAAAACAAAGTCTTTGATACCGTATCTACATCTATTGAACAAAATAAACTGAGATTTTTTGGGATTTTGATTTATTAAGACCCATCCAGTCTTTAATAAAAAAAAGTCCAGGGAGGATCTGGCAAGTAACCAAATTACTAATATCATCAGCATACACCGACGTAACATTACTGATGTTTATAAATTTGCATTTATATTGTTGCAACAGCGTGTTATCATATTATTATACAGTGAGGTCGTAAATTGTGCCTCCCCCCTCTCATAACTTTTGAAAGGAATGAGATTGGGCCATAAAACAAAATCGAAATGAAATTAAAGATAATTTGTGATGTTTTGACTACAGGGATACAGACCTAGGTTGAAATGTAAGATGAGGGCGTAGCCATCTTTAAAATTTTAAAAGGGAAGTAAGCCTTCATAAATGCTAAATGTTTGGAAGATATTTACATTACTTTTACGAAAATGCAAACAGCTTTACGATTTTCAAATTTTGACTAATTTCCCCAAGATTGATGATTGCGGCACCTACGTTACTTCTCCGAATGATCATTGAAATAAAACGAAATTGTTTTTGGTATACTTTCACAAAATATGTCCTTAAAACTTTCGTTTTGGTGTTCTCTTATGACCTTCACTGTGACTTCTGGCACTTGGGAACGCTTTCCATGATTGTGACCATTTTTCACATGGCAAACAGCTTCAATGGAATAGTTTTGGGGAAGGTACCTCGCTCAAACTGTTTGGAAGTGTAAAGTAATTCTAGATTTCAGCCATATGCTTCACACAAAAAAAATTGTACATGACAATTCGACCGGCATGTCATTAGTTAGCAAGTCAAATTTTCGAATGAAATTTATAGAAATGCGCTCAGTTTCTTTCAAAGGAATAGAAATACAAATCAAAGTATGACAGAGGAAAAACTTATAGCACGGAAACAGAAATAATAATAATAATAATAATAATAATAATAGCGGTTTATTGGCATCAAACATAGTATAAAAATAAGTAAATGCTAAAAATTCAACCAACATGCCAAAAGGTGGAGGATCAGCTGCTTAAAGCATAAGCCACTGTTCTACCCCAGCACCATTAATAACGTTCACCAGATACATAAAAAATCATAAGCAAAAAGTAATAATAATTTAAATCTAAGCGCAAAAGGCATAAAGAGAAATGTAATAGAAAGTTATAAAGGAAAAAGAAAATATATTTACTTGTTAAATTATTATGGAGCACGTCACATAACATGTCGTTCGCATCATTGCAGTAATTAGATATTTTGCTTTTTTTTTTAAACTTTTTTTTTTTAAACTTTTATTTTGTTCCTATAATAGGCTATAAGAAGACCGCTAAGGCATAAATCGGCCATAAAGCCCTTTGTGCAGCAGCGATATAGCCTTTTTGGCCTTTACTTTTCTTTTCTCATCGAGTCTGTTATTTGACGTCACATTTTGTTTTCCATAATGTATATTATTTTATTGTTTTTTAATTAATCTGCCCAATAAACTACTATTATTATTATTAAAGAAAGCACTCCTTCGAAATTGATGGGAGAGAGAAAGCGGATTCAAACAACGCATACCTAGTGGAATTTTGTTCCAAAGTCTAACAATATTATAACTAAACGATCTTTTAAAAATTTCTCTTGCAAAGATATTTAACCAACCAACCCAATCGAGTGCATGAGAGATTCGGTTAAATTTACGTATCCCATAAATAAATCTAAGACACGAATTTTGCAAACGCTGAAGTCTAGTTCTGACAATGGTGTCCA
Organism: Cetonia aurata; assembly: GCA_949128085.1. NCBI lineage: Eukaryota > Metazoa > Arthropoda > Insecta > Coleoptera > Scarabaeidae > Cetonia > Cetonia aurata. The sequence continues at coordinate 19,540,045 of OX421883.1, forward strand.
AGCAGTAATAATAAACGCTTATGCAAAAATTAAATCTGGAAAAGACCAAAGATTCGCATAAGGCCTTACGCAAACCGACATCCAAACAGTCTTTACTACCATACAAAACCTTCAAACTACTGTTAGCCAATCTAATTAAATGTGAAACGTGTTCTTTAAAGCGAAGTTTGGTGTCAAGGAAAAGGCCCAAACTACGCACACAATCAGATACAATGAAAACTTCATCTTTGATTTTAATTTCAATATCCTTCAAACAGAAGTTTATTATTTATTCTGAGACAATCTTTTCAGACATGTTTACAAGTGACTGAAGGTCACTATTTATGTATGAGAGGGCTTCACATATGTCTCCAGGATTGAAGGTATAATTTAGTTGTGTGTTGTCAGCATAAAGGTGATAATTACAATATTGCAAGCACTTAATGATGTTTGCGGTGTAAATTACATAAAGTAAAGGTCCCAGAATACTGCCTTGAGGATCGCCTGATGTAATTGCTGGTGGAGAAGATAAACGACCATCATAAGAAACCTGTTGGGATCTATTGAATAAGTAAGAAAAGAAAAAATCGACAGAGTTTTGAGAAAAAGCTATATACTTCAAGATGCTGAGCAAAAGAGCATGATTAATAGTATAAAAGGCCTTAGAATAATCCAACAATATCAAAACTGTAATTTGATTATCATCGATACTGCGCAATAAATCGTCAACAATGTTAGCTAACGTAGACTTACAGCTATATCCCGGACGAAATCCCGATTGCTTCAAGAGCAAAACATTATGCGTATCCAAGAATGAACGAATCTGCACACTAACGGCTTTCTCTAATAACTTAGACAAAACAGGGAGAATAGATATAGGTCGCAAGTCAGTAAGATCAGTTGAAGAACTTGATTTCGGGAGGGGAGTAACAAGACTTTTCTTCCAATAATCAGGAAAGACCCCCTCAAGCAGACAAGAATTAATTGTATGGATGATCATGGGCAACAAATAAGGACAACAAAGAGAAATCATTTTAATCGAAACGCCCGTCCAGTCCATAAATTAGAAAATTCGTTTGGAAAGATATATGTGACATTATTTCACGTTTTGCAGTTTGTACTCTCAACTTCCTCACCAATTTTGTGAACGGAATTGGTGATTGGAGAAGATTTAAGGCTTTTCCAGCTTGATTAATAACTATACCACTACGAACAACAATGCATCTACTTATATGGCATATAAATACCTTCTACTAATGGAATGGAAAGCTACCTTCTGCAATCAATTCAGCGTGAAAGTTCGAAACTTTCTGCATCCTCACGATTCGATATAATCTAGCGCAATTTATCGCAGTAACATTAGGTTGTCTCATTAAAACCGTATACGGTAAATTTTAGAACGTATGCGGCATATCTAGACGTCCTATACGTTATAAACCGAGAAACCTATTTACTCCTCTCACCGATTCCGGGGCATTATTCATTCGGCTCTCGCCATTCCAGTAATTGAACACACACGCGTTAAGAATTGCCCGGTAAAACGTTTTTTCCGCATCTCGATTGGCAATACGACGTCGTTTCAAATGTAGGTGATTGGGTCGATGGAGTAATTACCGAGCATTAAAGTATAATACCTGCTACTGAAGAATAAATAGCGTATGTAGGTCTGTTCTTTATTCTGTAATTCAAGTCGTTAGAATAACAATTTTCCGCACACTTAAGTAACTTTTATTACAAAAGATCAATAGTATCACAGCAAATAATACATGCTTTAGTAGGTAGTGTTATTTTTATGTCTGTTTGAGAAATTTAACATAATAATTTTACATTATTTAGATTGAATTATCATATAGCCATTGGATGTGGACACAGGATGTGTTTTCATGTCTAAAATCCGTATATTACTAGATCGGACTGGAGTACGATTACATATTTCTGTTTCACTGCGACCTCTTCAGATTTTAAATCCATCCGTTTTCCTGGAGGGTGCCTTTTAATTTTGTTACCTAATTAGACCTGTCACCATTGAGAGCAGTTCTTTAACGCAAGTACTTAAACCGAGATTCTTCGTAATCAGGTGAAACCTTGATCATGTCAAGACATCGCATTGGCATAAAACATGGAATGGGGCTTCTTCTCCGTGTTACCAGAATTTGTAAATAGCATTCTCTCTGCTAAGCTCATAGTGCGCATATCTTTATTTAATCTAAAATAATGTCAGTATTCTATCATTTTAATATCTATCATTTTAATAGCCTTTCTGTTTTTACTCATTAGTCAGTAAGTCTTTAGTAAATTCAGAATTTTTGTATCTTCAAAAACTGTTTGGGTACCTTGTTGAATTTACCAGCATCATTTATACTTATTAAGCGTCCATTTGTTGATGGACTTTATTGTTCGGGATTTACTAATTCTGAAGGAAGAACCAACGTCAATGAAAAGCATTAAACGATTCTTGTTTGACCAGTTGATCTGCTGTGTCATTCCCATTCAAGCCAATGAAACTGAGAAGTTAGATCTTTGTTGTTTTTCTTTGAGTGTCCATCTTATTTAGAGGGGTAGCCCAGACCCAAACAAGTTTTGGAGTGAGCACTTCGGAGAATATGCGAATATGTGTCACCTACGTCAGTCCATTTCTTTACTTCTCTGGAGTAATAATAAATTCTGGCAACTTCGTCAATTTGGCGCACTGTCATGTCTTTTCAAACTAACCGAGATACCTTTTCGTAGCTTATTCTATATATTCAGATTCCGCTATCAGTTTTAGAACCGGCGGTATACTACCATTTCAATTCAGAAACCGTAAAGTTGATTTCGGAAACCGCCACATATAATTCAGATTAGAGGGTTTAATTTCAGAAACCCTCAATTGTAAATCAGAATAGTAAATTTGATTTCAGAAAGCGTCAATTGTAAATCAGATTAGTAAATTGAATTACAGAATGTATCAATTGTAATTCAGAACATAGCAATTGTAATTCAGCTGCTAAACTGCGTTTTCAAGTAGGCAACAACACTTCGAATTTCAAACGTAAATGTTCCTTATGTTGGAGAACAAAGATTAATATATCTGAAATTATTGACCAAACTAAACAATGATAGTTGAAATAGATTTTGCTCGTACCGTTCTGAACTCTTCTACATTTTATGCTGCTGCTTTGGCATTGGATGACATCACTGTTGGTCAATAAGTTTCTACATATACATATATACCAAACCTACATATAAAAGTTCAAAGGTTCTTCTATGTAATTATTACAATTATGTATAACTTGTATGTATGTAAAACAAAAATAATCGTTCTCTGAATTACAATTGATACATTCTGAAATTAAATTTACTATATCTGATTTACACTTGACGCTTTCTGAAATAAAACTCGTTAATCTGAATTACATCTGATGGATTCTGAATTACTGGTGGACATGGTGTAGTTCAAGTCCGTTCTCACCAATGAACGTTTCTTCCACGTCTTCGTATCTGGTATTATATTACATGCTATAATTTTTATCCAGGTTATATTTCTGAACCAATTACGTAGTTTTTCTGTGAGGTAAGCCTTCTTTAGCTCGTCTAGTAATTTTTGGTCGTCGGCACCGTGCGATTTGGTTATGGCGATTGGCTATGCATCAATCTGTACATCGAAAATACTGATTCATCAATCCAGTGCTTTATATATTATCGTGTATTTGATTGCCCGTCAAAGTCATCTTAATAATAAAGTAATTTCTCCAGCACAATTTCCTGCATATGCGGAATGTGAGAGGTATTTCGCTTTTTTGTCGTATGGAATCCTTTGTCCATCCAGTGTTAATGGTTGCAGACTTTTTAGTGCTCTTCTTCTTGTAAACGTGAAAAAGTGTATCCATTGGACATTGATTAACAGTTGCTTTTATTGACACTAGTTGCTAAGCATGTGTAGAACTGTTTGAATTCATATTATTTTAAAAACCAATTCCTTAAGACTGGATTGTTAGATCATCAGCATACCCCATTCCTACTTCAGTATTAACTTTGACCATTGTCTACTGCAGAAGCTTAGATGTGAAGCCTTTTTGTCGCAGAGAGATCCAATAATTGGGTTTGTGGAAGTGTTGTCCGATGGTTTAATGTCTTCTACTGCTTATTGCAAGTAAATAAAGAATGCAGCTTCCTGTAAATGCGCAGCAATAGGTGGGATTTGTTTAATATAATAAATAAATGTTAGAATCGGTTAGAGTGTAGCAGCAAAACGCTGCATCTGCGTTGTCGGTCAATTGTGTGATCGTTTATACCTTACAGAGTAGTTCGTTCTGTGAATTTCTTTTAGGGAAGCTGTTTAATGGAATCTTATTAGTTTTACACGTATCAACGTATGTACTTATGTGTTATTAAGTCAAGGTATTAATAATAAGAAAGTACTTTCTTTTACGGTAATCTGATGAATTTTGGTAATTGTGATCTTTAAAGAAACTCTATTCTAAATCATTGTAAGTACTTACATGTTGTAATGGAAACTCGTATATTATTGTGCAATAAACTATGTTGGTTCTTTTACTGAGACTAGTTTATTTTTATAAATATTAGTGATTAAAACAACTAAAGGTAACGCAAAAATGGTTAGACCTGGAACTCGATAATTTGTAGATACACAAGGGAGTAACATGTGCATCTGGTACTACTTTTATGCATCTGAACAATAAAGGTGTGTTTGTAAGTTTGATTAGAAGGATAAAACTTAAGGTGGCTGTATTTCATAAATGGTGCGTTCTATTTGCAAATAAGGCGAAACTTCTGAAAATTTTACCCCATATTTTATCATTTTGAAACCTTCCTCCTTATTTGCAACTAAGGCACCTTTAAAACTACTTGCTGTTCCCAAAAAACTTATGTATCCTTCTATAAAGCGTTATGATCTTAAAGTAAGTATTACTATTCTTAAAAAGATATGAAAAGTGATTTAATTAAAGAATTCTAACATTTTGCTCCAAGACTAATGCTTTTAATGCAAGTAAACGATATTCTTAAGTGGAGACTAAATGTAGTTTCATCCAAGACTGCTAACCTCTTACTTCAAGATTATGCTGTTAAGACAATTTTTTTCGTGCATTAAGAAGCTTTTGTCTTGCGGATATTCAAAACTTAGATTTATTTGGTCTAAGACAAATTTATTTGAGGTAAGCACTAATTTTTCTGTATGCAGTAAACAAACGCCATTAAGAACTTTTGCAAATGAAAATTGAAGCTTCAACAGCTCCTTAGTGTTCTTTTATGAGTGTTTTCGTGTAGGTCCCATCAGTTCTTTCGAGAAAACATACTTCGGTTGCAGTACTAACATTTTTGACACACCTTGCACACAAACGTTGAATTTTTTGGAAAACAAATATTGTACATAAGTAAGGATGTGTTTCAGCAACATACCTAAAAGAAATCCACCAATAGAAAAAATAAAGGAGATATATATTTGCAGTATCTCCCATAACGGGGGATTCACTCAGACAATCATTTTTCGCTTATTTTAAAAACTAATATCAAGAGAAAAGCATGACTTCATGACTTATTTCAAAATACAATGTATTTCAACGAAAAGTTTTCTACCTTCAAAGCTTTTGACACACGGGATAAATGAAAATTTACGTCACGGCTTCTATTTGAATCGCTTTTCATGTATACGAAGAAATATATTCTTTAATTACAAAAAGGAAGGTATAAAAGTAAATTAATTTGAAATCGGGCTTTGGTAAAGGTAGTACTAACAGTATCAGAGAACTACTCCTTTTGTTCGTATCCATTTCATAAAGTAATTCGCAGGTTCTTCAAAATCCCAGTAATAAATAATGCCGTCTGTAAACAAATTTTATCATAATCTAGCTGCCTATTAACACTTGTGCAACTAGTAAAGGTTACGGTAATAATACGGCGTGAATATTCGAGAGATCGTAACTAAATATTACGGACGTTCGTACAGGCAATGAAGAGGTCATAAATTAACTCCTGAATTAGGTTTAATGTTAGAACAGCATCAGATATAGCTACGGTTGCAGGTTATAGAGATATTATTTTAATAAGCAGTTTTAAAGTAGGTTCTGATGAAAAGAATTGTAACAGATGATTAAGTAGAAAAATAAAACTACATATGTATACCAAGAAAATAAATATTCGCACATTTTATAAATTTAAGAAATGATATAATGCAGAGATCAGCAATACATTATCAAGTAACCATTTTCACCTATGTATTAGGTACTATTTGTCACAGGAGTTATTTGGCTTAATATAAATATAACCATTTATAAAGTGTGCTGTGACGGTCTTTATATATATATAGGTACTATCTAAAAATGAAGTAGCGAATCGAAAAGCAATAAAACCTAGTAAATCGCGAACTAACAGGTATATTGGACAACTGTTTATTATAGTTTGTCCACCGATATAACGATTCGCTTTTTGAGAATTATCGAGTATTATCTGTTCTCATAGGTCTCGAGAAATTATGTAAATGAGGTAATGGACCGTATTAGGGAAAATTAGATTGTCTTACGCGGAGAACGAGTTGCAGAGAACAACAAAGCAAGAAACTGGAAATATCATACAAAAATAAAAAAATTACTTTCTCAGCAGTGTATCCTATACAAAGAAAATTTATAAGAAATACAGGTGAACAAAAGTCTACGTACGATGCATTTAAATTTTTTATACTGTAGTTTAGTATCGTGCAGGACTGCCAGAAGCTTCCAAAACGGCTTGTAGTCGAGATGGCATAGACAGTTTTTCGGTTATTTGTGATGAAATATGTTGCCATTCTTCAAGTAGAACCGTTTTTAATTCGGTTTTATTTGAAACATGTCTGTGCTGAATACGGCGTTTCAATTCATCCCACAAATGTTCGATTACATTGAGGTTTGGCGATTGTGGCGGCGAATGAAGCTGATTTTTTACACGATAAAGTAGTAGTAGTATTCCCCCGAAGTATGCTTCGAGTCATTGTCTTGCTGGAAGACGTAGCCGTCTGATAGACCCAGGTGCTCAATACTGACAGTGAAACTGGTTCTTAACATATCCAGATATCCGTATATATCCATAATAGTGTGTATAAACCGCAATTGTCCCACTCCACTTGTCGCCATACAACCCCAGACCATGACCAATTGTGATCCCTTTACATGTTTGGGCAGAAGTGCTTCGTTGGGTTTTCTCCACACTTTTTCACGCCGAATTTGGTGTAATTTCTATGAAAAAAATCGTAACTTTGCACTTGTTTTTTATATGAAGGTATTCGAACTTGCCCCACATATTGAAAATCAATAGCAAAACTCACAAATGTGAGGAATAATGAATTTTATTCTTAAACTTTGAATTAAAATTAACGTAAGTAATTAACCAATATTTATATTATATTTTTTAGAGTTTATTTATTTATTATTTAGTTAGAAATAAAAAATTTTGATCGAGCCCCGTGCCAAAATGTGAGGAGTAAGATCGAACATAACAATAAACTGAACTAACTTTTGAGGATAGGAGTCACTACAGCTAAATATTAATACAGTTTTATTCAGATATCTTGATATAAAACAGAACATATTGTTTACTTACCGCTTAGTATAAAATTATATAATCGGGGCAAGTCCGAATCCACTTAAACAGTGAGAAAACAGCAAACAATAAATTTATCGTATTGTAGATGTTTTAAGGTCTTGCCGATTAGCTTAACGCATGCGCTGAATGAGCTGTCTTGAACGCTATATGACGACAACGACGTCAAGGCGCGTGTGCAGTTACTACCAACCTCATTCGACCTTACCCCGCATTCGATCTTACCCGAATTCACCTTACGTTTCGTTCATTTATGTTTATGCATTTTAGGATTTACCCCTGTTGTGAACAAAAATTTTGATAATTGAAATATATATTGCTGTAAACTCTTCACAATGTACATTGAGTGATCGGTACGCTTAAGAAGGTTAAGGAATAATAAGATATATTTTTTAAATGGAACAGCCTGTATATAAATAGCTTATTATATTCAAAATTAAATTCCAAATATTTTTTGTTCGAAATATTTTTCCACAAACGGCTTACTTTTCTGTGTATTCACAATTTTCCTTAAAAATGGCGGAACCGTATCCACGAAATTGTCTGTTTTGTTTTCAAATGGTTTAAGTTTGAGCAATCAGCTTCTCTATTGCTATAGTATAAAAATCTCTGCATCTTAAGACGACATAAGCATTTATAATTTTTATACCGTGTGATCGGAAACTCTGGTGGCACTTGCTTATTTTAAATGGAAATCTAAAATGTATTCTTTTATGGAATCTAATAGTGCTAAAGTAGCTTGAAAATGTTTACTAAACATATGCTATATCTATTATTTATAGTTTACGACATATTTAGTGTTTTATGAAAAATTACATAAAGATTTGGTTTTTTCAGTTACTGTGATAGCAGCTGTGAAAAAGGCCATTTGCAAGTGTCAAACAATTAGTAAATGTGCTTCGTGTAATTATTCTTACATTATTTGTTCTTTTTCGTTATTTGCTACACTATTTATGATTTTGTTATATGTTTATGCCATTTTGGAAAATTGAAACTAAGCCGTTTTTGGAAAAATATTTCTAATAAAAGAATTCGGAATTTAGTGTGGAATATATCTAATAACCACTTACATATAGAGAGATAACAAAATTTTTATTCAATTAAAAGTAATCTAGTAAATGAACTTTGCCACTTAGAAAACTCAGTCTGTATATGGTATGTATCTGCTTATTAAATTCTGTGGACTCTTTAGTTTTCGTAATCCTGCGATGATGGTCTTTATGATTACTTTGTCGCATCGTTGGGTAAGGTAATCGTGGATTACGTTTGTACTTACTCCTATAGGTTTCCGATAGATACATCTTTTCAATTACTCTTAAAAAATTTACGTCTTTGCTAAAGCAAAATTCATAAGTATGGGCATATATCGGCATAACTGATAATCAATTTCCTGTAATTAATCTAGAATTCAAACTTCATAAACTGAATAAAATAGGAATGATACTGTTACCTCTTGAGAGAAACATGTAACTGTAAATCAGACGCATATTTTTCCATATAGATATAGTAGAATATTAATCAGAGGCAACTGGCTTCCCATGACGAGCAGATTTTGAAAAATCTTACGGATAATTTATGACCAATTAAACTATTTTAAATCTTGTCATTTTGTGTATGCTAGGAAACATTTATTAATTGTAACGCAGATCCTCGTTCATTTCCTGTTCAATTTTGTCAGTATAAATTATTTCATCCATTAATTATTTTAATTTACTCACTTAGAGCAGTATTTATGCAAAGCCGGTTCCCAATGTTTACTTTAAAGGAAAGTGGGTCACTTAAAAGAAGATATATTCGAACGTGAGTTTTCGAAGAAAATCGGCGAAGGAAAAGTTGAATGTTTGCTTTTGTTAGAGAATCCTTGACGAACAGTAATTTTATCTCCACAGTATACTTCGTTGCTGGTTTCTACACAATAACGCTGAGGATCATAATTTTGCTGCCAATATCTTCTTACGTTGAATGAAGTTTTAATTTACAAAATTTGCAGATGCGGGTCGAATTCTTCTGATATTATTATTAATCAGGCATGCTTTCATTAATTAACGTGCGATTGAGTATTTTGAGTGATAAAGTCCGGTTATTAATAGGGACTGCTTAACTGTTTTAATTTTGTTAAATCATTTAGACAACATTGCTGCAACAAGTATGATTTGATTCCAGCACAATGCACAGTGGTTAATGAGAGGAAAAACATATAATACAAAAAGTAATATGAAATCTTACTGTACTAATTCAGTTCTGTCCAAATTGAGTAAGTTAATTATAAATAAAAGAGAAGAAAGAAAAGTTCATTAAAACCTTATTTGGCTTACATGTTTCGATCCGTTTGGGTCATAATCATAGCCATCTAAACTATTAATCTATCTAAACTTTAATTTAAATTTTTAGATAGCTCTGAAGATGATCAAATGAGTCGGAACATGTAAGTTAATAAAATTTTAATGAATTCCGATTAAGTACATTTCTTCTGTTTTATTTACTATTTACAATTGACTGCACTGAATTTGTAAACAGGGTAATAACATCAGTAATTCTCTGGATTATTACTTTTGCCATAGCATTTGTGATGACCTCTTCATTTGTCTGTAAAAAATCTCATAAAATTTTATATTTAGGGCTGGTATTTCAATCTCCTAATAAAGTTCCTAGTAAAAGTTATTAACTGAGTAACTGAAATAACCTTACATTTTTCCTATATTTATTAGCTAAATTGTTATTAGGTGCCCTTATTAGGAGATTGAAATACCGGCCTTTAGGCTTATACTCATCGTATTTGTGTTGCACTAAATCGTTTGTAATTAACGACTTAGAGTTTTGGAGAAAAACATAAAAAATATATTTTTTTCAGCTACCACATCCGGAAGTACCACCTACACTCATTCGAAGATGAAAGTGTAACCTGATCTAATTGAACTATGAATTGAATGGTCAACGCATCACTTCTGTTACTTTACCGTCCGTCGACGGTGGAATACAATAAATACATATCGAAATAAAGTACCAACGCGTCTTTTGTGAAAATTCTGAAGTTTTTCGTTCTGAGTTCGGTTGTCAAAAGAGCTGTCAATCAAACAATCTGTCATTCGAATAGAATGATCTGTATTTTGAACACTACAAATACAAGTACATTGATTATAGTAGGTGGTAATGATGCGATAGTCAAAAGATTAATATTGTACCCACCACGGCTGCACTATAAACACATTTCTGTAAATTTACAGAATGCCACATGGGTTATATGTGGCCATAGTGGGTTGTGTAAAATTAAATTCAAGTAATGTAAATTTACAGAGTATTATGTAAAATTACAGATCTTATTTTACTTTACCTATTTAGGAAATTTTATGGAAAAATAGGTGAAAACTCAAGTATATTTACATCAATTTTCCTCAACGGCCTGAATATAATATGAAATTTTAACTGTAAGAAACTGCGAATTAAATGTAGATATTAGTACACATCACGTAGTAGTAACCGCTATTTAAATTTACTGCGGGTTTGATATACTAATACATTACATATATGAATTTAGGCATTGCAATGACTAAAATAACTATATTTGTTCTGTAATGTTATGCGTATCTTTCTCTCGTATAGAATGTGTAATTGAAGTCACATACAGTGAAGCAAGAAACAATTATCATATGTCATATACCTACCTACGTAATGTAAATCCTGCAATACTTGAATATTATCAGATGTACATTCGTGAAAAAGTGTTCTCTACAATTGAAATTTTATGAAAACTATTTTAAAGATGGTGTTTGGAAATAAAACAAATATATAGGGCGCGAAAATGTAATTTAGCCTACCAGAATAATAAATTAATGTTTTTGTACCTTCCATGTTCTCTCTTTGTCATCATGTGTCGTATAGATATTATATACCTATACAGAGGTTACGAAATTCGCGGATACGGACTATGGGATGACATTTAGCATCAAAAACTAAAACCAACGTTGCTTTGCCATATTTTACTCTGGCCAAAACCTTTTGTTTTATTTAAACTACACTTTGAATTCACGTATTAACACTAACGACATACACGACGGCGACGCTTCAAAGACATAATGAGTCTCTTGATGCACTGTGCATGCGCACGACAAAAACTGCGCGCAATTACATAAATGGTGGCCTAAGTTTACCGTAATTATGTGATCTTAAGGAAACCAACGTAAAATTATGTGATTTCCACATTTTCACATAATATAATTATATTTATCATTTTGTACTATGTGAAATAAGAAGACATACCCCTAACATGTAAAACTTCATTCACGCGACATGTGTTTCTTTTGTAAATTTTATTTCTTTTTTTATAGTGTGGAAAGTGTCTTTATCGAACTCGTTTCGTTGCTCGCCTCGGCTCGCAATCTCTACAGTCGTTCGATAAAACATCACTTTCCAGCGTTGATATGTAAGTAACTATCACATGTTTTTATAAATCTTAGGTACCTCACCTCTAGTTGTGTATAGGTACTTAATGAATAATGATCAATCAAAAATATAGTTTAAGTGTCTAAAGGGTTCGTTTTAATAATTGTTTTTCTTTGTCAATACATCTGACTATTTATTTAATATCTAGTAGTACACAGTAAAATATGTTTTGTGAAAATGACAATTTAACAAAATGCTTATAGTAACTTGCTTAAAATTAATATTAATACATTTTTTAGTTACATTGATAAAACGGTTTTATGTTAAACATTAAAATTATATTTTACTGATAATTCAGTTAATATAACAATTTAAGTTGTTGAGTTAACAAATTGACTAAAAAGAACAAAATTAATTTATTTGCTAAGTATAGCAAATATTATTCTTATATTTAATTTTATCCGCAATGTAAATTTTATAAATTATAGGAGTGGAGTTGTGTTAATATAAAATTTCTTACTGTGTAGCTTGTTTTTTCTTTTTTCACAGAAAAAGAAGCAATAAACCTTGCACATTTTGCTTTATTTTTTTTAATGTCGTCTTTCTACGTTTACCCTATCACAAAACTTCAACTGTCTCTAGCAATCTTTCCTCATTTTATTAAATTTCATACTCTTTTAATATGCCTAAAAATTGACTGTCGAACATAATTATAATGACTATTTATTTAATAAATTTCTATACCTGAGGAATATCTCATTATTTTGTGTTTCAATCCATTCCAATAACTTTTTTTCAAGCGCATACTTCCTGCTTATGGATTGGTCGATCCTTGGAAACGTAATTTTTACACACCTATCGTGAGATAATTTTGCTTCTAAACCAAAAAACCTTTTTTGAAGTATAATAATAATACATATTTAAAATGCCCAACAGATAAATCCAAACAGGACAATGAAAAAGAATAAGTGATACATGTTACAAAACATTATAAAATAGTAATATTGGTAAGGTTAAATATAAAAAATAACAAACTAGATACATGAGAAAGAGATATTGAAAATATGTTGAGATAAAGATTACTAGAAACAAAGAGTTCAAATTTCATATCCTAACTTATTAAAGTTAGTAGCAGAGTGGACCAACAGAGCACGCTACAACACGTTAGTTCTCGGAACTGGCACCCCAATCAATTCGCAATGAGGAATTGCACAACTTTTTTTTTATGTCATAGAATGATAGAGAATGTTGTAATATATAGCCCTTCATTAAACCTTCTTTTAAATTGTTTCTCATTAAGGCATAATTAATTTTTTTAAAGTACTCTGACGTCACAAGTTCTTTCATTCATAAATTCCTAGTCGGCATGATTTGGCAATGGAGCGATAGTCATCGTAGTTCGCATCATCATCGCAGATAAATAATATTAAGTTTGCTGTTCGCATGCTTTGCGCGTACAGATGGCGTAAATGTATTATTACGATATTCTGTGTTTATTTTACGCGGTGTGGAGGTTATAATCTTTCAGAATTCGTTCTTTTACGATAAATTGGAGAACTTTAAACGCAAACTAAAACAAGATACAGAAATAATGCCGAATCCCAAATTCCTTTGTGACCATAACCTGCATAGCACCTTAATAATATCGTATTTTGCAACCGGTAAATGACTGCAATCTGTGATTATTACGGGGGAGTAATTTCTATGTTGCCATATATTCTCGTTCATTCATAAAATTTTACTACGTACCTGTGACGTATAAAGATCTTAAAAAATTTATATTTCAAAAACTAATTTACAGAAAACCGTCAAAATTTCAGTGTAAATATATATTTAGGTCATGTACAAAATAACGTTATTTTAACAAGAATTTAAAAAAAGTGCAATTCCTCATTCCTTGCCACCATTCTCGGAACGCGGATGGTCATCCTCCCTAACAAGTCAGGAGTGTCCGTAACGCTGGTAATTACACCTTTCGCAAATATAGCGCTGGCCTGGCATCTGCGAGATTCCAGAGAGTTAAAATTGAATGTTCTATTGAGGGTAGACTCCATCAAGTCTGAACGATATAAACTTTAAGAATTTTCTCTTAATTCTTTCAATATTTCTGCATGATATAAAGAATAAATGGCATTTATATTGGTAAAATCCCCGCATGATCTGATTATGAAACCCAACAATTGATTAGAGCTGCTGACGATGTAGTAGATACGTGATACCTGAAAGTGAAGTTGCTATCAAAAACGACTCCCAAATCTTCTAACAGTTTCCACGCGAGCAATAGAAACAGCGTTCATATGGCATTGTGTGCACATGGTGCTACGCTTTCGAGAGAAACTGCCAAAGCAGCACTTCTGCTGATTAAGATGAAGGTTATTTCTGGTGCACCAATCGTGTATTAGATCCAGATTCTTCTGGAGGAGATCCGAATCCGAAGCCACCCTCACACGACTATATATCTTAAGGTCATCCGCGTATGCCAAAACAGGATAGTCCAGAGAGTTGATAAGATCGTTGATGAAAATAATAAAGAAAAGAGGGCCCAGGTTGGAATCCTGTGGCATTCCTGATGTGAAAGTAAATGAATTGGACCGGAAGTCATTGTAGAATACGTAGTTCTTGCGATCAGACAGATACGAATACATCAAACCGAGCAAGGATTGGCTGAGAGCAAACGAACTGTTCAATAAAATCGCATGATCTATGCTGTCAAAGGCACGGGAAAAATCCGTATATATAACATCTATCTGATCGTATACGCCGAACAGAGAAAAGAGTTTATCTGCGACTTATGTCGAGAGTACAAGCATACTGTATTCAGTTATAAGTGTTTTGTGTTTTCGGGATCCGTTTCGCAACCCTTCCTTCAAACCCGAGACCTTAAAATTTTTCACCCAAAACCTTTGGTGAGCAGTTGTTTACAGTAACTAAAATGCTACGTTGGGCATCCTAAATTACTTCAATTTCACAGCCATACTCATGCATAACATAAAGCACTCCCTTGATTTTTTTCTTTAAGGTAATTTGAAAACCTTTGTGTAGTCTACGCTTGTAAATACGTCGAGGGGTTGCAATTATTGGTAAATGAGGTTAATAAAAAGATTAGATTAGATTAGTTGTCTAACAATTCCTATAAATTTCACCTTTGTAGTTTTAGGTGGAGGAGAGTGAAGTTTAGGTCGTTTGGTTTTGTTGTTTTTCTTGGAACATGCTGTATGTTTATAAATGGTTATTTTGCATTACTGGTTGTGGAGAAATATTATTATTATTATGTTTAGGTGCTGCTGTACAAATTTGCAATCTTAAAAATGTTCTTTATATTTCTTGTTTATTAATGAATTGATTTTATATAACAACGCAAATATACTTCTTCCAAATTTTCTTGACTTTTTATATATGAATATATTTGTAAATCTTCTTGGTATTTAACAGTCGGATAGTTAAACACTATTAATCCAAATTTATAAACATAATAATTCCATAAATGATAAAACTGACACACAATTTTTCACTAAACTTTATAACTTAATTCTATGAATGAAATTTTAATAAAAATTTAGTAACGTTTTTCATATTTAACCATAACCTACAATAACTAATACAACTGACACATTTCACAAAACAATCTTTATATAAAACATTTCAAAACCATCAAATTAAAACAAAATACAAACTGATTTTATCAATAAAACAAAAAATGTTATATATTTCTATATACCAAAAATTTTATTTTATACATCTTTAATTTTTTAAAAACTGTAAATGATTAAGGTTTTCAAATAAACTGAAACGTTTTACTTATTGTAATAGTGTTTAACTATCCGACTGTTAAATACCAAAGATTTACAAATATAACGCAAATATACTAGAGCAAGTATAACTCATATATACTTTTTACGGTTTTCTTTTAGAAGAAGTTATATTTATAATATAAATATATAATCAGTAGATTTACTTATTTCACTCAATTCTTTTAGCTCTACTTAAATAGCTTAAGATTATTCTCGATTTCAATGCTTATTCATGCGTCATTTTGTAACATACCACTCCTTTAGCGTTTATTTCGCTAGAGCTATTACGTGAACGAAACTGCTTCGGTAAATTCCTGGACTTAAGTGAATTCCTATGGGGTATCGTTGTCTTGAATCTATAGGTATTTAACTGCAGATTTATGGGCAAGGAAGTAGTGAAGAGAACTTATTGTTCTTGACGGTGCAAACATCACTCACCTTGAAATAATGCCGATGCGTGGTTCTTTCGTGCTTCCTAATCGAGATCGATTAAGGCTGGGCAACACCTGTGACACGTTCACTGATTTATGACGCGACGTACTGACGTAGGCCCTTGTCGCTTTGTAATTTATCGGCTACCAAGTGAACTTAATAAGGCGCTAGTGGATATTGCAGTTGTTCTTTGAACGCTTTTTTTTTCAGGTGTCTATATATTTGTAGGTGTAGGTATATAGCAATCTTTTAGTTCATGCAATTCCATTTCGCAGAAGCTCCGGTAAGGTTACTATGTTCAGGAAACATAGGAATAAAGGGTTGTAGGAAGAATACCAATAGGTGATATAATCTCCTTAACAACGTTTCTTTAGGCTTAAGACATTATTAATATCTAGTACATACAGTATGGTAAAGTATCGGAAATATTGTAAGAAAGAAAAACTGGTATGATTACTATTGTTGACTTATATGTAATTTATTGGCCATTTTCTGCCAGCTACATAGAAAAAACAACTGTCTAATAATAATAACAATAATAATAATAATTTATTAATCCCTTTAACCAACACGTATAGGATACGTATAAAGCCATACAAAAGTAATTAATTAAAGAAAAAAGAAAAAAACAATAGTAACCTATAAATACCTATATGTAAAATATAATAATTGTGAAATTAGAGCAACACCATCATACTAACTATAACTAAAACAATTGTAATTTTATAATATAAAGAATTCTTCTAAGGAATAGAAAACGTTTCGTTGCAAAAATGATTTTAATTTCGTTTTAAATGCGTGTATGCTTGTAATATTTTTATTTCCTCAGGAATTTTGTTAAAAATTTTTATACCCATATACATAGGAGATCTTTCAAAACAGGTAAGGTCATGAGCTGGAATACATAGACAATCCTTATTTCTAGTATTATAAGTATGATAGTCTTTATTTCTAATGAAGCTTTTATTCTTACTTTTAACACACACTGCTACCTCCAGAACATACAAGGTGAAAACTGTGAGTATGTGCAATTGCCTGAAAATAGGTCTGTAAGAGCTATATTTAGATATACCCACAATATTTCTCAGTGCCATTTTTTTAATTATTAGAATTCTATGAGTAAATGTTGATGCACCCCAAAATAAAATGGCATAGGTAGGTCATCTTTGACTGGAATATTGCATAATAGTATGTTATTAATACATCTATGCTTACATGCTTGCGTAGACGATATATTGCATAACACGCCGAAGATAATTGTGACTCTAAATTCGTTATGTGTGATTCCCAATTTAGGCTGTTTTCCAAATGGAGACCGAGAAATGTAGTGTCTGTTAGATGACGTACTGTTTGCGATTTGATGCGTAGTAAATGGGATGTATAAAAGCAGTTTTGTTGACATTTAGATACAATCTGTTATTTTCGAACCACAACATCAGAACATTAATCATAGATTGTGTATTCGTAATTAATGTTTCTAGGCAGGAGTTTGAGACTAAGAGACAAGTATCATCTGCATATGTTACTAATCCATCGTTTGTGATTGTGTCTAATAAATCATTTAAATAAATAACAAATAATAAAGAGCCCAAAACAGATCCCTGAGGCATTCCTCCTCTCACAATTGTCAGAGTACTACACACCAAACCGCTAATCTCGACTATTTGCTGCCTGTCAGTTACATACGACTCAATCCAGTTGTACATGTTGCCACGAATCCCATATCTATGAAGTTTTATCAGAAGTATACTCAATTCAATCGTTTCAAATTATATTAACAAATTTAAATTTCCTACCAAAATCTTAACGGCATTTCATAACTCAATATGGCAATATATTAAAATTCAAATCACTAATAAGAAGACATTATAAATTATAGCAAAGATTTGTAACTAACCTCAATACACAGAAGTATACAAGTTCTCTAAAATTCACTAAATAATTTTGACATACGACAAACAAATACTTAACCTTGCGCATATTGGATTTGAATAGTTCAAAAAATGATAGTTTCTCGTACAACAGGTTCATACAACATCTCCAAAACATATGTTCCAAATACCTGAAGTGCTATCAGTTCTCATGAAGAAACTTTCAGCCGCTCTCCAAATATTATTTTATTTATCAAAAAAGAAACGTGCATGGCATAAAATAATTGTTTTAAAGAATATAACATAAATTCATAATCACTGTTTTTATAAAGGCAGCATTATTTGATTGCCAAAGTTATAAATATTTACAAAATTTATTTTACAAAATAAAAGTTTATGACATAAAAGTAATGTTTCGACTAGTAGAATACGTTACAGTGATTAGTTTGCCCTAAGTCTACATTTTGGGATTTCAGATCGCTGTGTGGCGACTTCTTAACACTGAATAAAAATTGTTTAACTACTGCTTCAAAAAAAAAGTGGCTATTAATCAAGATTCGGAGGAGTTTCCATAAACAAGTTGAAATAAAAGAGCCGCGCAATAAGTATAACAATAAGTCGGCATTATACACAAAATCGCAGCCATTGCTTGAAATCGTAAAAATTCTAACCAATGCAGGGCCAATGACACGACCAACGAGAGGAATTTATTCGATAATACATCGCGATCTCGTTGAAGATGGTAAAAGTGCGAAGTACCGTTCCTGACGATAGCTACGAATAAGCATTATTTAGCTTTGTTCTGTTAGCTGCGGTAATCATCGGTTATTTATTTGCGCTTGCAATTGATTAGATCCATTGGCAAAGGATAAACGAAATCAGTTTGTAGTAATTCGCTTTTAAGTATACGTGTAGGTAAAGCAAGCTCGTGGTAATTTATACATGTTGTATATTTATATGAAGTGGAATTTAAGAAGCATGAATAGCTAATTAAGGAAATGGTGATCTCACGACTTAAAGAAGTCAAAGATGTTTTATTTTTATTATCATATATGTATTTCTATGACTTCCAAGGCTGTACTTATGAGTTTCCTTTTTCTTTTCTTTTTCATATGGTCATGCAAAACCAAATTATTTGAGTATATCTCCTTGCGCTTATGTTGATACCATAGACTTCGTAATCATAGGTATTTTAACTTCTCCAAATTTGGAGAATGCAACCAATACATTCTCAAAATTTATTCAGTGTTAATGGAGATTTAACAATTTGATCTAAGACAAGGTTGCGTAAGTGTATTTTATGGAAAGAAACATGCAACTCACACCAAAATCCCGCGGAAAAGCTACAATCTTTTGGATATTATAGATATGACGATTGTGTTATAGTTTGCACCCACAGTAAATCAGTAAGGGCGCTAGTAACGTAACGCCTGAATGTCAAATCATCACCACAGCAATTTTTTACCATCAACCGTCTTTACCAAAAGTACCCACTATCTGCATCCTTTTAGCATTTTCTATGCTTCTGATTCCAATATATAACAAGCATTTTTCGAGAAAACAAGACGTCTTCTGATTTTGCCCCAAGAAAGTAGTTTGATAGGGTAACTTTGTAGTACCTGGTATGGGAAGTTGGTAGTAGTGTGCATTTATCCCATTTGGTGCTTTGGAGCAAGTGCATATTGGTACAAATTCTATACAGCCCGTTCGAAAATGACAAAGACAAACAAAATATGAAGACAAGTACAGTATCAGATTTAGTTTTAGATTCGGATTTGGTGGGGCCATACTTTGCATTTTTAATAAGGCCCATCATTTTTTAAAGCGTATCCCTTATGTAGCTACCTGCTCTGGGATTCTCCAAGTCCGGAAATAGCGTAATGGTTTTAGGCATTGGCATAAATCATGAACTCAGATTTCCCTTTCACTTTGGCTTTCGTCTTATCCTCTGACAAACCTAAGGTGTCATCAGTTACTAGATCTACTATCATTTTAACAGTCTTCTTGTCTTTACTCAGTAGATTCCTTGTAAATCTAAAAGCCTATATAGATTCCTTCCGTTAAATGTTATGTTTAACCTGGTGATTTTTGCCACTACTCTTTAGACTCGTGTATTAATTCGTCGATGAACTTTGTTATTTCTAATTTGGAAATGCCAAAAGAAAGGGTCGAACCGACTCCAGTAAACTGCCTTGATAATCCTTGTCTGGTGAGTACATCTGCCTCTGCATTCTCTTTCATGTTTGTTTGACTGGGCACCCAGGTCAATGTTATTTTCTTTTGGGTACCCACCTAGTTTAGGACGCTGATGTAGTCCCAAATCAGTTTAGAGTGAATACCTGCGAAATTAATCGCTTTAGGTGTTAACATGCTGTGAGAGAATATAGCTACGCTCTTATAGTTATAGTATTAGAAATGCGAATGTATTTGAGAAGTTAGATTTTTAGATGGAAAGAATGTTTGAAGCACTAGCAGAAGAGAATAGCTTTAGTTTTAAGCCAATAGATGAGTTGGCTGTTAGCGAATGGATGGAATGATCAGCAACTGCTGAGCATGTACTCACCGAACCTAATTTAGAGGAACAAAAGTTTTAGCTTTAGTTTTAAGCCAATAGGTGAGTTGGCTGTTGACGAAATGAGTTGGCTGTTGGCTAATGAATGGAATATCCGGCTTCATCAACCAAAAGAATCAGCAACTGCTGAGCATGTACTCACCGAACTTAATTACAGAGGAACATTCGATGAAACAAAAGTTTTAGCAACCACCAAGGGCTATTACTGTCGGCTGATTGGGGAATCAGTAGAAATTTACAAAAATAAAAATAACTTTACTAGGGATGAGGGGGCAAGGAAAACAATGCTTGAAAAGCCTAAATACAATCTTGGATTGCGCATGGATGGTTTACAAAACAATCATTGAACACAACTAGTACAATTGGATAAACTATATAGAGTGGACCAATAACCTATCATCATACATCCCTTGAAAATATCAACCACAGAATTTGGCGAAACGAGATGATATTCTAAGTGACACCGCAGAACTCGAGAACCGCTAGTGTTAATATAACAATAATTAAAATGTTTGACAGTTTGGTATATCATGATAACCTTCTTTTTAATCCGAAAATGTCAAAGCTTTATATTAAAATTTTTGGTCAATATTTTACACATGTTTGAAATCAGTTAAAAAGTTCGTGCTAAAATGTTTTTAGAGAAAAAAAAATGATACCCTTTCCTGCTTTCAAAAAATTTTGGCGTTACACAGGCTGATTCAGGTCCGAGCTTCACTATGGGAACCTCCATCATTACTAGATGTTGAGGATAAATTTAGATTAACCAAAGTTTCTGCTTATTATGAATTCGACAAGAAAACGGATATGTGACGTAATATCCGTTTTCTTGTCGAATTTATAATAAACAGAAACTTTGGTTAATCTAAATTTACCTTCAACTTTTAGCAATAATAGAGGTTCCCATAGTGAAGGTCGAACCTGAATCAGCCTGTGTAAGCCCTTTATTTGAGTAGGTTTTCATTTTCTGAATCAAGTGAATTTAACTTAATTAATTTCTGTTTTGTTCCATGCCTTGGCGTATCTGAATTACTATAAATTCTGTTTCTATGGTATCCTAAAATGAATAAGCTTTACCATAATACTTCATCAATTTGGAGACATCGAATTACATACTTCTGTTTTAATTTAAATTATGCATGCGCGATTCATACGACATGCACATGTATTTTCTTAATGGTAATGAGCGAAATTCTCTACACCTTAAAGACTATACCCACCATACCATTAACTTTACCACATTTGAATTACAATTAAGCACCAGTCGGACAATAATTGCCACTAACGGAATTTATCTACTCTGTTTTATCGAGGTTCCAATATAATTGTCCAGTAATACATAACAACAACAGATCGCACAAATTGCATACATACCTCCTCCTCACAGATATTGCGATCCACCTGGATCTAGTGGCCGGAATGAAACATTCACGGCATTAGTCGAGACAATACTATAGCGAAGTACTTCTAGTATTAAGGCACTCGACGGTTAACGATATACTCGCTGGCCATTATATAAATAGCTGTTGGTACTACCTGAGATAAGAACTTATTAGACGACGCGGCAAACCCCGTGATTGTGCATTTATAGTTTGTAAAGTACAAGTAGTAATTTCAGAGAATGGACGTCTGATGTTCCATACGTTTTATTTGTTTGCGTTGGAATTTGTTGCACGCTAAGTGTGCGAGTTTGTAGAAAAAATACGAAATTAACGCTAATTACTTTGGAATAGTCGAGATAGTAGAAATTTTTCGTTGAATATAGCCACCGGAATGACGTTTACACGATTTATAATGAGTGTTTCCTTGACCTTTCACTCGCCTCTCTTTCTTCACTAATAAGAGGAAATCGCGAATGCAAAAGTATCATTATAAATTCATTATAATTAATAGAGCAGTGGGAACGACCTTGTTTTGTTGGGATTTATAAATATCGTGACATAACACATATCATTACATATATCTGTTCACGATTAATTAAATTAATTAAATCGATGAGAATAAGAACAGCGTAAGTTTAAAATTTATCCGTTACAGCCATTTTGTTCGAAATGCATCGACTGAACATCAACTGAGTGCTATAACGGTTCAAGAATCATTATGTATAGCAATGACAATTTTTGTGGTTTTGTGATTACTGAGCATAAACGGTGCAAGTCCAGAACTTATACTGTTCGTATTCTCAACAATGTATCACATACATTCTTTTAAGGTCATAAAATCAGATATTTGTAGGAGCACTCAACATCCAAAAAGAACTTTAATATCAGATCAGAGGATAGGACCTGATCTGGTATACTGACGGGTCTAAGACTGTCATAGTTATGCATTTGGGATCTGTGTCACTGCTTTTCAGACAAATGTGATGCGATTCTGTAATGCGCCAATAGAATGAATAAAAAATCATAAAAGACGAATTCGCATTATGTCTGACAGCCAAGAGGTACTCAAGTCACTATCAAGCCGAAAAGCGTTGTCTCAGCTGGTGATGGATTGCTTCGACGAATTGACTAGAATGAAGAACGTTTGACTAGAACAATGTCAGTCTGATCTGGGTACCATGGCATCAAGAAATTAAGGGCAGTTAAAAGGCTGCCCAACTCGTCCGTAGAGGGTCAGAGGCAGAAATGTACGGACTACAACCGTCTTTTTGGAATAACAAAACAAAGGGTTCGAAAACATATAGGAGACTGAGTTCGGACGAAAGAGCATACGTGCTAAAGGAATACTTTGCGTGAAATGCATGCTAAAACTTTCACAGAGAACGCATGTGGAAACCCGGCTGCAGAATTGCTGTAGATGAAACAACTCAGTACCATCAGAGGCCTGATAACCAGATATGCTTCGGTGAAGGAACACCTGTATAAAATTGGCGTGCATAATTGGGACTCAAACTTCAGACTCTCTGAGAGAGAACCAGAAACAACCAAGGGTATATTATGTGGCTGCAAAGCATAAGAGCGCAGGAGACAAGATTTATTTAGGGAACTGAAAGAAAACCTATAGATGAATCGTATCCGCTCGGAGAAGGACCTATACAAATTAATAGGCGGTACACTATTTTGGAGTCCGTTGTATGAAATACGGACACAGTAGAATCACTTTATAGACTTCAGTGCCTTTCGAGAATGATGAGTCCCATGAGCATGACCACAAGACACCTAATAAGGTATGCTCTCTTTGAAACCATGATGTAATCCAAATGAATGAAATAGCTGCAGAATTACAAGAGCACTCTTACACAGATAGGTAAAGGTAAAGTTCTGGTCGGGGAAGGTGGTGAGAACACATGCACTTACGCCACTCTTACCGGGCCCATTGTGCTATCTCCCCAGGGTGCCGGACACACCGAGCCGCTTAGGCAGAAGTTTTTATTGAAATGGTCACCCATCCAACAACTTGTTATGCAATATAATAAAACTGACAATGATGCAACGTACCATTAAGTCGTACTGCCGGCACTTACACAGATAGGACTTCGATTAATTGTTTTCATCTCTGTCCCTCTTCTAAATTTATTGTTGGAAATTTATTAGTTACATTTCTTTCCAGGTTTCCACTGGCCATTCTTGAACTCTTTTCCCAATCGGTTTAAAATGTAAGGCTGGTAATGTATTTCATTCGTCTCTATCCGTTCAGCTAATCCGCTTTTTTCTTTTGATAGTCTTGGTTGTTACTACTTCCTCGTTTGCTTCTGCCTAAAAGTTCCCTCATTGTATAATTTGATTTGGCTAATATATATTCAGAATTTTCAGAAAGTTTTCATTGATGAATATGATATATTCTGTGTTTCTTTTCCTGCGGTTGTCTAGATTTCAGCTGTATCTAACTAAATATTAATGAAAAAGTTATATTGGCATTTAATTATTGTAATTTCGTTTCCAGTCATATTCTTTTTAATATTCACATGTTTCTTTAAAGTAGTAAGCTTTACTATCCTGAAACATAATTTTCATTTCTCTTCTATTGTCCATAATAACACCGAGATAGTCAATTCCTTTTACCTCTTCTGTTTCATTTACACCGTTGGTCCCATTAACTAAATGTGTATCATCCTGTCACTTTTCTTATTTTTGATTTAAATAAGATGTGAGAGATTACCCAATTCAATTTTTATGTAGATAAGTTTAACATTTGAAAATTGCTCCTAATTTTTCCAATCAATTAATAATTTTTTTTTATCTTGAAATCACGTGATATTTCACCTTAAATAAAGAGAAAACGGACATTGGCTAAAGATATGGAGTTGGATTTTCACCTCCACTTCAAATAAAAAAAAAAACTCAAAAATTTTTCTCCCTTAAGCTGAAAGTGGACACAGGGTCTGAGTTCTCTTCGCTGAATTCATTAAAACTTCAAATCACACGATGGATCAGATGTTGTCTATTGTTGGCGTTCGTTCAATTGATAAAGAAAAAACGACGATTCCTTTAGAAATCTGTTTGGTAACTGCTTGTTGCAGTTTCTCAGGAATATTTTTCTAGTATTCAAGAAAGCAGGTTGGTATATAGGCTTACATCTTAAGCTAGCTATTTTCTACATTTATTCTGCAGAGCGAAAGCTTTGAATCGAGATCTTAGTTTTTAATAAAATTATTAATAATAAGCAATAAGGTTGGTAATGATTACGAATATTTGTGCATTGTGGGCTTGTACACAACTTCTTAACTTAAATTATATATTACGGTGCGTACTTGTCATAATTTATAATTACTGTTTTAAACTACAATGCAAATATCTCCTGATCAAACAAGGCTTTTTTTATCCTATTCTACCTCCCATTATATTCATATCAATATCTACATCCACTGTTTCGAAAGTTAGCTAATATAATACAGTACTGCAACAAACTGCATTTTTTTTGTTTTGCCGCCATAATTCCACAACATTGCTGCTTCTTTAGACGAAATTAGGTACAGTTTAGTTTTGTATTGAAAAATGGGGAAATAATAATAATAATAGTGGTCGATTGGCCCCGAATATAGTACAAACACAAGTAAATGCTAAAATTCAACAACCAACATGCCAAACGTGCAGGATCAGCTGCTTAAAGCATAAGCCGCTGTTCTTGCACCAACACATTAATGACGTTAACCAAATAAATAAAAAATCGTAAGCAAAAGTAATAATAATTCAAATCTAAGCGCAAAAACCGTATAGAGAAACTACAAGCCAATGAAAGGTTATAAAGAAAAATGAAAATATATATTTGCTTGTTAAAGAAAGCACTCCTCAATTAGTGGGACAGAGAAATCGGACTCAAACAACGTATACCTAGTGGAATTTAGTTCCAAAGTCTAACAATATTATAACTTTCTTTAAAAAATTTCAAGGTGGTGAACTGGAAGAGTTGGTAAGATGGTAAGCCTTTATATGTCCTATATTATGTAGTACATCTGTTTTAAATAAAATTTTACGGAACAAGTAACTTGGTTTCTTGAAATAAATAATTCTATAGAAAAAGAAAAAAGAAAAGAAAAAAAAACTCAGCTCTGGCAAAGACATTTAACCAACCATCCCATTCGAGTATATTCAATGCAAAAGTTGAATCTAGAGAGGACCAAAGATTTGCATAAAACCTTCCGCAAACCGACATCCAAACAGTCTTTACTACGATACAAACTACTGTAATCCAATCTAATTAAAAGTGAAACGTGCTCTTTAAAACGAAGTTTTGTGTCAAGGAAAAGGCCCAAGTTACGCACACAATCAGATACAATGGAAACTTCATCATTGATTTCAATTTCAATATCCTTCAAAATCGCAACCCGAGTCTTTCCACGGGCAATATCAAAACAGAAGTTTTTTATTATTAATTGTGAGACAATGTTTTTCAGACATGTTTACAAGTGACCGAAAATCACTATTTATGTATGAGATTGCTTCACATATGTTTGCAGGATTGAAGGTATGATATAGTTGTGTGTCATCAGCATAAAGATGATAATTACAATATTGCAAGCATTGAATGATGTTTAAGGTGTAAATTACATAAATTAAAGGTTCTAGATTACTGCCTTGAGGAACGCCTGATATAATTGGGAGTGGAGAAGATAAACGACCATCATAAGAAATCTGTTGGGATCTATTGGATAAGTAAGAACAGTAAAAATCTACAGCATTTTGAGAAAAACCTATATACTTTAAGATGGTGAGCAGAAGAGCATGATTGATAATATCAAAGGGCTTAGAATAATCTAACAATATCAAAATTGTAATCTGATTATCATCGCAGTTTAAACACACAATTACAAGACTTCTTGCAGTTGAACAAAATAAAATAAATTAATTTGGGAGTGATTTAGAAATTTAGTTACGACTTGTTTATGAGTGGTCATACCTTTTTACAGTGGGTTGTATTGTTAAGTGCATGTTTTGTTTTTTGTTGGGTTATCAGGAACAGCAGCGATTCCTATAGGATTAGCTGATGATGATCCTTTTGGCAATATACTTGCTATTTAGTGTTTACTCTTTTTTCTTTCAGCATACATACTTCGTACTGGGCTGGCATTCTATCTGCTAATTTGTTTTAGTGTAGTGGTAAATGTATGTTGTGCTGCTATGTGCTAGTATTATTATTATCGATACTGTGCAATAAATCACTGGGTGACAGGTACCTACTTAGTCAATGGGATGCTTATTAGATAAGATTTGCGGAATTGACAACTCATGGAAGAAAGCCGAATGAGTTTATTTTGTGAAATCGATATCACAAGGTAAGATAATGCAGATTACATAATATCGTTCCCAATACTTGTTTTAAGACAGGAAGAATAGTTTCTCTCTAAAAATTTCAGCATTGCTTTCTCCATTTAACAAAAAATCACTTTTAAGACCTACGCGGTTCGGCATGATTTGCATTTTAATTTGTATTATACCTTAGATAGCGTGCTGAAGCGAATGGAGGCAGCTTTAAATTATACGTCGCGTTCACTTCCAGCGGTGTTTTCGTGTACATACGCGAAATCATTTGCATAACAACAGTCGGATGCTTTGCGCGTAAACACGACTTCTTCCTGGACCTCGTTAGAGAGCGAACCGGCAATTTCGTACTGGCTCTACTAATGGCACGGTTCAGGACGGAATTCATAAACGGTATGCGGAATCGCAAAAAAACCGCTATTAAAGCTTCGCTTGTTTTCCTTCCTCGCATTTTTCAATGTATTATTGCGAATGTATGAGTGAGTTTTCATTTCGCATTGTGTTTTGATATGCATTGCGCCACCCAAACCCATCCAATATATTTACAGTATATAGTCATAATTGGGTTCAAAAATTAGCTCCAATTATTAAAGGAAGCTTACATAGAACTGCTGCTGTCTATTTCAAAATAAATTTTGATTGCTTTGGGTATCAGTTAGTTTTCACAATAAATTAAAAGAATTAACATTTATTTCTTTTCAGATACTTTTTGTATTTGGGCATGTGTCGAAAAATATGTTTTATTTTCGTTGAATGATGCTTACAAGTAAAGTAAAAGGCTTGGCATACATTCTAATATATGTTTGTTGCATTGTGCTTAAAATATGCAGAAGTTGTTTTTAGATCTTTTCCAAATCTTTTTAGTTCGTTTAATGCATCCTTTTATACCTCTGCATCTTTGGACAGTCATAAAATCATCCTCTATGCTTCACTTACTCGTTGAGTAATCTCCATATTTTTTTGTTAGTTTGAATAACGCCTCATTCTAAAGGTCTTTCTTACATGTTAACTCAGTCGTTAATACAGATTATCCTATAAATTCAAATTTGTGGCATTTTGGGGTGCGACATTAAAACTTTTTCGGAGTGTGGGTTCATCCAGTTGTTGTACCACCCTCTTAGTTTCTTCAAGTTGAGACTACTGAATATAATTATGTAAGTACCTAGACTTCAGCAACTTTTTTAATTCGATATACGCATTTTGATTTTTCGTCAACAGTGCTTTTCCATGATGCTAAGTATATATTATT
Organism: Cetonia aurata; assembly: GCA_949128085.1. NCBI lineage: Eukaryota > Metazoa > Arthropoda > Insecta > Coleoptera > Scarabaeidae > Cetonia > Cetonia aurata. The sequence goes on from OX421883.1 coordinate 19,568,592, forward strand.
ACTTATTGTCTTTTTTTAACTTAGATGCTTTTGTTAAATTAGAAGGAATACTCTTTTTTTATTGATTTGTTAATAGTCTTCCAGCGGGTCCGCTGTCGTAAAGTTTACAACAAATGTACAACAAACAACAAAAATAATTTTAGTAAGTGGTTATCCTGTGGTAGTCGAAAAGTATTGTACACACTACGGATGGAAAGTACCTTTATCGAGCTCGTTTGGTTGCTCGCCTCGGTTTGCAATCATCAAACTCGTTCAATAACGCTTTGTAGCCTTGATACGTAAATAACTAACTATTATTTTCTGCTTTCTTATAGCGGAATTATATTAAACATGTAACCCATTTAAATCAAACAATATATTTCTGTATTCAACAGTACTGTTTCGCCAGTGTACACTACGACTTCCTAAGACACAAAAAGAAGAATTTTAACCATTGCATATGCTAGCATTAATTGAACAATTAATAATATAGAATAATATTAATAAAAGATTGATATGCCTTCAAAATAAAATCAAAGTACCACTAGTTACATCTATTAAAATACCACTGTTCTTCCATTATTTACAACACAAAGCAAGCACAGAAGACAATCGCGCCACTTTAACTGAAGATTTGTTTGTGGTAATAATAATAATAACAGCCTGTCAGAAAACTAGTCAAAAGGAGAAAGTATAATTATTTTATCCTTATAATAACTCCAAATTTTTCCTAAATGTATACAGATCGTCTTAAATTAGGAATGAAACGAACCGTTTGCAGACTTATTATCATAATAAAAACATACACACGTCTAGTCCTAAAAAAAGTATAAATAAATTCAAAGATATAGCACAAACAAATATTATGAGCACCGGAAGCCCAATAATTTTTTGAAAAAAAATACATGCGTCTGTTTATTTACTTTATTATTATTTTATTTTATAATAAATACAGATCACCAAGCCTAACTTCTTTCAATCATAATGGACAAATACTAATTCCTTCTACAGAATGCAAATTGCTGGGTACTATATTTGATAGTAATTTAACCTGGGAGCCCCAGATCGAACAAATTAGCGTCAGGCTTCAAAAGGCATGCTATATGATTAACTTGAAAAATATTTTTATTATTGACGCTCTTCTAAACGTGTATTATGCATATATATATTCAATGCTTTCGTATGGCATACAAGTCTGGGGTCAGGCGAAAGACATAAACAGGATTTTTATACTTCAAAAACGTATATAATTAGAATAATATTTAACATATCTTATCGAGAGTCCTGTAGGGGTGTATTTCGCGAACATAACATCTTCACCTTGACGTCCATTTACCTTTACAAGCTACTCACCTATATATATGGAATTAAAAATAGCTTTCACACACATGCTGACTATCATAATTATAATACAAGAAATAATAATAAATTAACTTTTGCTAAACCAAACCATTCATTTTATTTGAAATCCCCTTGTATAGCAGGTGCAAATATTTTGAACAGGCTTGCGGTGGATGTGAGAGAATCCAAACCTATAGCAGATTTTAAAGGAAAACTTAAAACACTATTAATTTTAAAGTGTCCATATAATCTTAAAGAATTCAAAGCATGCCTGATGCTCTGAGATACATGGTTTTTTTGGGCACATAGTGTTATTGTTAACAGTTTTTGTGTATTTTATGTATTTTTAGTATTGTTATTTCTATTCCTTTAACAATTGTATTGACCATCACCGTTTTTATGACTTGCCCTATCTACACGTTATTTATTGTAGCCTAAAGGGTCAATAAAGTTATTATTATTATTATTATTATTATTAACATAAATATTGATACCAAAAAGTTGATTATAGTAACATAAAATTCGAATAAAATTAAACAAGACAAATCTTTTTTTAAAGATTGTCATAACTTCTCTTGTATATAAATACATATGTAAATCCCTCACACACTCCTCTACTGCTACATACGTGTCCAAAACCCAGTCATTCCAATAACCCATCGTCGACTGATAATTTAAAATATACTGGATCAATAGAGAAAGTAATATTCAAGATATTTGTATTACGTTGCGAAAGGACGCAACTGTCCGGACAGTTGCGCCGTACAATATTGCAAACATAAGCGTATGCTTCACTATGGAAGGTACACAAATTGTGATGTAAACTTTAATTTTAAAATTAAACACGAAATTTGCTTTAAGAATAACAAATGAAGCTTCTGGCAAAAAAAGGTGCCCAATTGGAAAATTATATTTTTATTTGTCACCTATTTGGCAACCACTTTGAAGTTTTAAGTAGCTACTGAATGCAAACTTACTGCCAAATTTAAGAGATACAAAGTTGTTTAAATGGGGAAAAAGTTGCGCTTCTTAGTGGCTCTTTACGTAGCGTTTACATAATTAAATTATTTTATTTAGTTTTTGAGATATTTAGAAAAAAGTGTTTTTCTTAAATTTTGTTTTTATTTTTTTCTGACTTTATTTTATAAGTTATCGAAAAATAAATGAGAGTTCTTCATTGACAGCTTTAAATCTCTACAAGATGGCGTTTTTACATTTTGAGTTCGACGTTTCGTTTTTTAGAAACCATCATCAACTTTTTTTTTCATATGGACGGTAAAAAAAGTACACCCTGTATCTGATGTCATTTTTCATTACGAATGCAACGGTGTGTGACACATTATGTTTTTGAAGTTGTATTTTTTATAAAATTATATTTATAAATTACATATGCATTTTTCAACTATGAACACACAGAGATGGGTAGGCGCTGGAAGAACAAAATTTATTATTTTACGACTTTGACGTTTATACTTGTAGCTTACGTATTACTTCTTCTAAAGAAACGTTTTAGTGTGTCGTTGTTACTGTTATTACTGTTTATTATTTTTGTTGTTCGTTATTATTGTTTGTTATTTGTTACACGTTGTTTTACGGAATTATTCTTGGGATTTAATTTGCTTTTGAACATTGATAGGGAACAATTTAGCAATGAAGAAAAATATGATATGCTAACATGTCATATCCTGTGCTACAAAAATTCTGTGAATGCCCAAGCAATGTACCTTAATAGATATCCAGATAGAAGGCAACCAAATAAATCCATTTTTAGACGTTTGTCTTACAATTTAAAATAATATGGTTCTTTTAAGAAGCCTGTGAAGTGTCGATATAAACGTTCAAAGGAAGAAACGCAAAATACTGTTTTACAAGCAGTTGTTGCAAACCCTGAAACATGAACTCGACAAATTCAAAATAATATGGGAGTAGCTAAGTCCACTGCTCACTTTATTTTACGCCAACACAAGTTTCACCCCTATAAATTTAGAATTTGCCAAGGTCTTACACCAGGGGACTACGAGAGGCGTAGACATTTTTGTGAGTGGTACAGCCGAATGTGTGAAGAAGATTTTAATTTTCTTTTTAAAATTATATGGTCCGATGAAAGCATGGTTACCAATAATGAGATATCCAGATACCAGAATCGTTTTGGATTCAATATGTGGTGTGGAATTTTAGGCACAAAAATAATAGGTCCATTTATTTATCGTAACTCCTTAACTGCAGCACGATATCTTGATTTATTGCAAAATGATTTAGAAGACAGTTTAGATGATTTGCCTTTGGCAGTGGTTAATAACTGCTGGTTTCAGCAAGACGGTGCTCCAGCACATAATTCTAGACTTGTTTGTGACTATCTTTCCCAGCGGTTTCCTAGAAGGTGGATTGGAACTCCCAGTGAAGTGTCCTGGCCAGCTCGATCTCCAGACTTAACCCCACTGGACTTCTTCCTTTGGGGTCATATTAAAAATCAAGTTTATTCAAATTCTTTCGAAAATGAGCAACAACTGTTTGAATCTGTAACGGCAGCATTCCACGCGATTACACCAGAGATGTTACATGACGTTTTGCATTCTACTGTTAGAAGATCATATTTATGTTTAGAAAGTAATGGTAACCTGTTTGAGGATCGTTTGTAAATTCAATCTATTTATAAAATAATAAATCAGTATTTCTCAAAATATTATTTTAGATTATGTTTCACTATTTTCATTAAACACTGTATTTTTTCCAAATTATCAAATTTATTATCACTAGGGAAAAACTACTATCAAGAAAATCTAAAAAGATTATAGTTTTTAGCAAAATACAACTTCAAAAACATAATGTGTCACACACCGTTGCATTCGTAATGAAAAATGACATCAGATACAGGGTGTACTTTTTTTACCGCCCATATGAAAAAAAAAGTTGATGATGGTTTCTAAAAAACGAAACGTCGAACTCAAAATGTAAAAACGCCATCTTGTAGAGATTTAAAGCTGTCAATGAAGAACTCTCATTTATTTTTCGATAACTTATAAAATAAAGTCAGAAAAAAATAAAAACAAAATTTAAGAAAAACACTTTTTTCTAAATATCTCAAAAACTAAATAAAATAATTGAATTATGTAAACGCTATGTAAAGAGCCACTAAAAAGCGCAACTTTTTCCCCATTTAAACAACTTTGTATCTCTTACCGTTCCCGAGATCCCCATGCAGTGCATTCTTATCTTGGACACGTTTTTTACACTAAGTTTGGCCATTTATTCATTTATACTCAGTAGTGAGTTTTCGCGCCATACATGTTTATAAAAATAAGCATGAATAGGTTAGCTTCGAAACACCCTGTATAGAAGACATACATTTAATAATAATAGTATATGCCTTTATTACCACCAAACAATTGCTTTACAATGACAAAAAAGAAGAAGCAATAAAAGGAAATATGCATTTAGTTAACTGATAAATAGTTAAGTAAACCACATTTTTCTCTCGGTGTAAGCCTTAATTGCTTATTTGTGGAAAAATATATTCATTTTGTGCATTAGGGCTTGAAAATGAGAAGCGATTTCCACAATTTATCAAAGCAGTAGCGTAGTTACGTTTGTTTATTCATGATAAGGTTATATTTCATGTGAAGTTTTAGGTAATTTTAGATTTTTAGTGTACAATTAGGGGAAACAACTTTGAAAGAAATTAAACGTAATTCATTATTTCGTTTAATCATCACAGTTAAAATGTTATTGTAATTATTATTGCGTATAATAATAGAGTTAAAAATATTACACAAAATATTTGACTACGGAATGATGCATAGTAAAACTGATTACGATTTAAGCAGTGACATATAAGTTGTTTATTCAACCGCAAATTAATTTGTTTGAAGAAACCCTGGTCGGTTTATATTATATTCATTCGAGCAAAGATAAGTCTAAAATATTTAGTGATTTAATATAAAATCTGTGTGCTTAATAAAGCAATAACACAGTTTTAAACCGGAAAAGACAACAGAACTGTTTGCATAAGCAGTGTCATGAACGTGTCAGTCATGAACGTATTGAAAGCTTTTGACCTCACAGCTTCTGTTTGAGCCACCAAAAACAAAACAGGAACAATCAGCTAATGCTAGAGTTTTAAATGAGTTTGTAAATAGTTGCGATATGGTTTTTTCCCGATAAAAGTTACTCTTTTGTTTGTATTCTAACCGTTTAGTGGAAAGCCACTTTAGGACCCTGAATGATGAAAACGACACGACCGAGAAGTTTCGACTCAAATCTGCTTAGTAAAGAAAAATTGCGTTACATTTTCTACGTTTAACGTCTTATTATTTAAATACGCTCACATTCGTATATTCATTTTTAATTAAATAAAAATGGATTGAAGACAAAAACAAATTTAAAACAAGATGTATTCAGTTTTGCGTTTGTTTTACAAATTCTAAGAACCACAAAAAAAATTTATAAATTCATCTATTTCGCTTTGTGAAACCGGCTTTATGCCTGTCTGATTTTAGTAGAGGGACATATTCGAGACGGCCGCAAATCTATCTTTCTTAATTTCTTACATTTTTGTGCATAAATTAGCGAGACTGCTTCAAATCAATAGAAGCGGCATATAGCTTTCAAGAAATGTTTGCTGAGTCAAAGGATTTCGTAAGTGTGATATATTGCAGGTTCTAATCCATTACAAACATTTTTCGTATTCATATCTCACTTATACAATACAATTATTTTGCGCTACTGGATCGTGTAGATTTACAAATTTACCCAATTATTCGTATTTGCGAATCACCGTACAACGCGAAAAATTCCAATTAAGCTCCGTGTGAACAAAATCCGTTTTTAACAAAAAAAAAAAGTAACGAGTTCCCTCTAGGTCACTAACCGTGTTTGTAGCATTATTAGCGCCTGTATACATGTTTTTTCCATTTTAAATCTTAATTATACCCGGTAAACTTATCGAGTATTTTTCATTGCACATAACAGTTGATGAGAATAGAAAAAAAAAACATTGTTTGATAACTCGATTTTCGATACATTTCCATTCAAACTAGTGCGAACTCTTCCGATTATCGCGTCATGGGATGCCTTTACCGTCTGCCGCTATGGACGAGTTTTTCACAACGGATGGCGTTACGGAGCGTTCACATCTCTTATTGTTGTCGAGCGTACCGGGAATTTAACAATGCCAACTACAGTGGTCAACGTATCTCGAACACAATGACTTAATTTAAAAAAAAAAGTGCAGACGAATCGTAAAGCACAATAGGGACGTAGTTGTAATTTAACATTATTGATCGCGTAGAAAATGTAGAGAAAAGGACGACAAACCAAGAAATCCTAGCTGTTCTATTTTATTTCGCCGAATAAGGAATTGGATTAAAAATGTAATTGCTCACTTAATCTATGTCCTAACTATCACGTCTTTGGTGGAATTAATATGTTTTCTAATCGATGAATTGAGATGAACGAGATTCATAGTTAATTGAAAATAATTGGGAAAGAAACGCTTTCATCTGTTAATCAACAATATGCTTGATGTAAGACTTTTTGTCCTAACGATCACACATCAAGGTTAATTGATGCCAGGATATGTTTTTTTCTAATAGGCTAACAAACGATGTTTATTGTATTTATTACACAAGCTCATACCTATGGTGCTATACTATTTGGTTACATTATTTTGTTTTATAAATACAGTAGAACTCGGTTATATCGAATGCGCAAAAGGAAAAAAAATTGTTCGTTCAAAGCAAGTGTTCGTTATAAACGATTTTTAGTATTTTTCATACTTTGTATTTAAAATTGATTGAAACTTCACAATGATATGGTCCATACGCACAAGAAAAGATGTAATTTCATAACAATAATAATTTATGCCTTCACATCCCCCAACAGCTTTCGCCAATTACACGGGGCATCGACTGGCCATGAGATATTATTACGCCTGCGCCCGTGAAGCGACTGAAGCTGTTAGTCTCTCAGCATTGACCAAGGAATGACGAAAACCACTAGAGCCTCACTCTGGAAGCAGGCGCTCGGATTCGAACTCCGAACACCGTGATTGATAGTCAACCGGACCGCATGGTAAATATTGGTAGCATATTTCACTCGGATTTCACTGAATTGATGAAATATTACAGATTTTTGTAGATAAGCTGAACACAACGTTGCTTTGCTCAGTAGAGATTGGTCTGCGATCCCAGTTTCCGATGTCATCGAAGTCTTTTTGATTTGATATTATTTGTGAATTTAAATAGTGAGTAAATAAATTTAAATTATATTTACACGAACGTTTTCACTACATACTCCTTTTTAAAGCGATACGCGGTTGAAAAAGAAAAAAGCAAAATTAAAACAAATACAAAAATAGGGAAAATTGCAATTTTTTTTAACGTGGATCGTAACGTCGAGGGTAGCGACAGCGACACAGCGTCGAGTCTTTTTCAAACAGGCGCGTTTGAAAAAAAAAGAAGAGTTAAAACAAAAGTATAAACTTGAGAAAAATTTAAAAATTAAGAAATTGCAAATCTTTTAAACGTGACGCGTAACGTCGAGTGTAGCAACAGCGAGACTCGCAGCGTGGAGTCTTTCTTAAACACCCGCGTGAAAACAATTGAGGAAAATTTAAAAATTAGGAAATTGCAAATCATTTTAAATTGACGCGCAAAATTAAAAAAAAAAGCAGAAAATCAAGAAAAATTTAAAATTCAAGAAATTGCAAATTCATTAAACGTGACGCGTAACGTCGAGTGTAACGACAGCGAGACTCGCAGCGTCATGTCTTTTTTAAAGAGGCGCGTTTGACAAAAAAAAAAAAACTTAAAAAAAACAATAAATTAAGGAAAGCCAATCACACAAATGAAAGATTGCTAGACGCGAAGCGTCGAGTCTTTTTACAAGTGACAGGCAAGAATTAAAACAAAAGGAATATACAGGGTGTACCGACGATCCCAAACCAGTCACAGGTGTAGACAGGGGTTAACGGAGCGGTCTGGCTGGTCTGCCGAGATGGGGCGCAAGTGGTGCGTTCCAGGTGGAGCGCGGGCTTTCTACTTTCTGCCGAGTGGGGGCGGTAAGCGGACATAAAACGGCTGATTAGTAGGCCGGGTGAACCGGCCCGATTTTCTAGTTTTTTTTCTAATAGGCTAACAAACGATGTTTATTGTATTTATTACACAAGCTCATACCTATGGTGCTATACTATTTGGTTACATTATTTTGTTTTATAAATACAGTAGAACTCGGTTATATCGAATGCGCAAAAGGAAAAAAAATTGTTCGTTCAAAGCAAGTGTTCGTTATAAACGATTTTTAGTATTTTTCATACTTTGTATTTAAAATAATATTCACTAGAGTTTAATTCATATAAACATATTTAATTTTCACATAGAACTAAATAAACATAGTAAATACATACTTACATTAAGAAAGTATAACTGTAGTATTAAAAAACATCATTCAGACAAAAAATAATTCGTGATTTTTAATTGAGTAGATTTTTTTGTTAATATATCTTTTTCAATCTTACTTTGTAACAGATTAAACATGTCTTTTATACTATGATCTACATCTGTAAAGGTAATATAAGTTGATAAAGCATTCAAGGCATTATACACTTCTCCAATGGTAGGTAGTCTCGCTGCGTTTTCTTCCATATCTGAATCTTCCATGACCTCTTGTAAATCATCTTCAAAAGAATTTGTCATTAGTTCTGCATCAGATGGAGCTTCGGTAGTTATTAATGCGCTGTCAACATTTGTATATCTGATCAAATCTTCATTGTTAAATGGATTATTAATGTTATTTCTCTCTATCCACGTTGAAAGAGGAAGGTTATCATCATCTTCATCACCAGCATATTTTAAAATCCATTGTGATAACGGAAGATCATCATCCTCATCAAATAACGCATTATGCAGAAAACCAGCATGGCGGAAACAGTTTTCAATAGTTTTTGAAGTTACTCGCGTCCAAGCAGTATTGATCATTACTATAGCGTCTAGTAATGAAATGTTTAAATTCTCTTTATTTTCAAGGCAGTTAAATAACCGAGTCAAAAGAATTCTTTTGTAATGTGATTTCAGACAGTAAATTACTCCTTGATCAATCGGCTGTAGTATTGCTGTAGTACAAGGAGGTAGGAAGACCAGCTTAAATTTTCTATATGGGGATACGCTGGGCAATTATCCACCATTAATAAAAATTTTCTATTTTTGTTTTTTAATTCCTTGTCCCATTGTCTTAGCTCATTTTCAAACAATACAGACGTCATCCACGCACTTTTGTTTGATGCATAAGAAACGGGTAATTGATTACAATTTTTAAAACATCTAGGAGTCCTCGACTTTCCCACAACTAATAGCTTTCGCTTTTCCGATCCGGTCATGGTTGCACACACTAATACGGTTATGCGTTCTTTACTATACTTACCGCCAACAAATTTTTCCCCTTGATATTTTAAAGTTTTATCAGGTGTTACTCTGTAAAATAGTCCTGTTTCGTCTGCGTTAAAGATATCAACATCTTCATATCCTCTTCTTAAATTCGGCCAAATGTCTTTAATCCAGGAGCTAACAGTTTGCTTTGACACACTTGCGGCTTCGCCATGTATTTTTCCTGCAACGATATGTGCTACATGTAAAATTAGTATTCTGGAGTTTTCCTAACTTTTCTGCTTTTAATTTTAACATTTCTCCAGTAATCGATGCACGTTGATTTCTTTGGTAGCTAAACCATCTTATTAAACCATTATCCACGTCTTTTCTTATACGTTTTCTAATTCTTCTTAATTTATTAACATTTGGGTTCTTCTCCAATTCAAGTACTACCGACGCACAGTGGTTTAGGATCTGATATACGCGATCGAAACCGACAATTTCATCTTTTCCCAATCGTTGCAAAATTGTGATATGCTACTCTTCTTACATTAGTTCAAGTTCTAGGCTGGAATTACAACTGATGCATTACAGAAATTAAAGATACACGCTTTCAAAGATCGTAAAGTTCACATCTTTTAAATAATGCGATTCTAATGTTTATAAATTCTTCACATTGTCCAAAGAAATTCTTTGGAAATATAACTGCTTTATGAGTTTATAATGAAATTCTTATCATAATACTATCATTAAGTGCGATTAAGGGTATTAGAAATTTATCTTTTGTTTGCTCAAGCCCCTAAATGCAATTATATGCATATTTCTTATGAAGTAGGTAATTAATCGAAGTATCAATAAAGAGGACAACTTAGGACGGAATGTGGTCAAAATAATATTGTTCCTTAATGAGTTATAAATATAAGGAAAGTTTATTTACATGCCCCTACGTGCCCCTGAAGGTGGCAGGTAGGGGTATGTAAATAAGGGTAGAGCTAAAGCCTATAAAAGGCTGCAAGGCATGGGTATATAAAATCATTCCACAGAGCTTTGTTTTGTTAACTGTTATGTGTTTTTATAAGACTTTATATCGGTGTTTCCACTTGCAAACTTTGTGATTTTCTTGTGTTTTTTGTTTTCTTTTCGAATTGCCGTATTGTGGCCATGGCGAGTCGGCCAATCACACGTATGGTCCTGCATGAAAAAATTATGGAATTTCATGAAGAATCCACGGAACTGCGGAAAAATCGAGTTCTTGATTTCCTGAAAGAGCATTTTCAAACAAATGGTGACGAAATTGCAACAAAGACTCTTGTGAATTTTACCAGAGAATCGTTTTTCTCTCCCTATTCTCGAAATTGGAAAAGTGCTCACAGAATGAACAATTGCTTCTTAGCAAAATTTGGCGCCTGGTTGCAAGAAGAAATAAAGTTTCCTGAAGTAGTTCTTCGTTGTATTCCCGGTCCTTCTTCTACTAGCGGGGGCCGACCATCGAAAGACTTTAAGGATGCTTCAGTGGTAATTAAACGTCGAAAAACCGAACTGTTAAGAAAAGAGAAATCGACTGCTGAATTAGCTTTTGCGACATCAATGAAGCTAAGAGAAAGTGGTGATCCAGCTGGGGCACAGCTTCTCGAGGAAATGACCACAACAACCCCTTCACGGTCGAAGCGAATTTTAACTCGTTGGAGATCTCCACATTATGAACAGTCAAGTTATTCATTAGAAGAAGCCGTTGCGCTTTTAATTTCTGCAAATCTGACTAAGACACAGTACAACACATTAAGAAGTGGAGCTAACCAGCACGGACATGCTTTGTATCCGCCGTATTATAAAGTCTTAGAAAGGAAGAAGCTTTTTTACCCATCGCAAATTTCAATCTCCGAAAAAAAGTGTGAAGTACCCCTGCAAAATTTATTAAATAACACTTGTGAAAGTATTTTTAAATGTATTTCACTTGAAGCACGAGAAAGTTCATTAGTTTTATTGTGTAAGTGGGGTTTTGACGGCAGTTCGGGATACACCGCGTATAAACATCAAAGTCAAGATGCACCACGTGCGGATGATAGTATTTTTATAACATCTTTGGTTCCGCTCCAATTGATCGATGAAAAATCCACAGACATTATATGGAAAAACCCGCGACCTGCCTCTAAGAGATATTGTCGCCCAATAAGACTTCAATGGGTGCATGAAACTGCGAAGATTTCAGCACAGGAAGAAGCGGCCGTGAAAAGTGAAATTGAAAATTTGATCCCATATGTCTCTCCAATAGGAAAAATCAATTTCAAAATGTGTTTAACAATGGTGGACGGGAAAGTCTGCAATGCGCTGACAAACACTTCAAGCATGACTTGCTATCTTTGTGGAGTAAAAATTTCACAAATGAACAATATAGTATCTCTTCGGCAACTGCCAGTTGATCCGAACTCTTTAGAATTTGGATTGTCTGTTTTACATTCGTATATTCGTTGTTTTGAATGTTTACTACATATTTCATATAGGCTTGAGCTGCAAATGTGGAAAGTTAGCAAAGCACACAAGGAGGCTTTCGAGACACGGAAAAGAAAGATTCAATCAGAATTTCGAGAAAAAATGGGTCTTCTTGTAGACATTCCGAAAACTGGATCTGGGAATACAAATGATGGTAATACTGCAAGACGTTTCTTTTCAAATCCATCTCTATCAGCGGAAATTACTGGGATTGACGAAGGATTGATTAAACGTTTTGGTGTAATTTTGCGTACAATCAACAGTAATTATGAAATCAATATCGATAACTTTGAGTTGTATTGTTTAAAAACTGCCGAGATATACGTTTCATTATACAACTGGTACTACATGCCTCCCTCCGTTCACAAACTATTGATCCATGGTCCAATTATTGTAAAAGAAGCAATTCTTCCTATTGGTGAACTATCTGAAGAGGCTCAAGAATCGAAAAATAAAGACATGAGGCGATATCGTCAACACCACACCAGAAAAATTAGTGCGGAAAAAGTAAACGAAGATCTGTTCCACAGACTCATCCTTAGTTCTGATCCATTGTTAAGTTCATTTAGTGTTACGAAAAGACCACATAGGAAGTTAGACGACGAAATGTTGCAATTAGTAGTACTTAACAGAGATGAACAAGACACTTTGTCCCTCGAAGAACAAATAGACTTGAGTGAAGAAGAATTTTCAGAGGAAGAATCATTCTAAAGGTTTTATCAATATGTATATTTATATTATTATTACTATTACTATATTATTACTATTGCGACTATTACCAAGCATATTATTAAAATTTTAAAAATAAATAAAAATTTTATTGAAACAAAGTTTTTTATACCTCTTGTATAGTTGCACCTTTCCCTAAACGGTACACACACTTTCACCCTCACTGTAAGTTGAAGATGACATGGTGTACCAAAACTTTTTCGTCAGTTGATTCTACATGCCTTGAAGCCCCTATGGTTAAATTTTCACCTCGTTTGGTCAACTATTTAAGGAGCTAGAGGTTTCGATCATGTATATCGGATCCTAAACCACTGTGCGACGCCTTCTTTTCGGTCTTCAATGAAGTATTTAACAATAGTAATAATAAACACTTCACTGCAACAGTGTTCTCGAACTTATCTAAAGCCTTTGACTGTGTCAGTCATGACATTCTAATAACAAAATTGTTTTGCTATGGAATTTGTGGTACTCCTCTGAAATGGTTCAAATAGTATCTTTTCAATAGGAAACAGAGAGTGAGTTCTTCCTCATCGTGTATGGGAATTGACTATGGCGTTCCGCAGGACTCAGTGCTTGGTCCAATACTTTTCCTTCTTTTCATTAATGACATCACCAAATTAAAGATCAGTGGGCAATTTTGTCTCTTCACAGATGACACCAGCATCACTTGGAGCAACCCAAATAGAGAGGAGCTACAAAGCATTATATCTACGGACCCAACCATCATCAAACATTGGTGTAACTCGAACTGCCTTTGTTATAACAAAGCCAAAACGGTGGTTCTACCTTACAAAAGTTCACTGCAGCAACCTTGTCTATTCGATAATGACAGCGTCAATATGGTTCAATCTGTTAAATTCCTGGGACTTATCGTTGACGATACTCTTAAATGATCTCACCATATCTCTCAAAAAAATTGTGTTCTGCGTGCTTTGCTATCAGATTTGTAGCCAGGGAGCTCAATCCTTCTACTGTTCGCATTATTTATTTTGCCCTTTTTGAATCCTATCATCGCTACGCGCTGTCCGTTTGGGGCAGCTGTAGTTTATACAACTTGAATGCAATTTTTAAACTGCAAAAAAGGGTAATTCGCTACATATTCCAACTAGGGATCAGAGATCACTGCCGACCATACTTTTTAAACTATAAAATCCTGACCGGCACTCTTCATCCTGGAATCTGTCTCACTAATTCGTATACATATTAGTGATTTACCAAAAAGACCTCTTCATAACGACGTCACAAGACGGTTGCAACATGACCTTTACTTAACTGTACCCAGTTCAGAGTTAACTAAGAACTCAATCTGCTACGATGCAATAATGCTCTCCAACCTTCTCCCAATCCAACTCAAATCGATACCAACATACGTCCAGTTTCGCAGAAAGGTAAAATCTTACCTTCTTCAGCAACCTCTTTACGCTGTTAGCGATTTTTGCGGAGAGGGGTAACATTAAATTTCTTTTCCTTCAAACTTTCATCTCCCCTTTTCTTTCTTTGTGCGGGCAGCGCAATCTACTGGTTTATTCTTTGACGATTAAGAGTATCTGATACTTTATATCTGTGTTTATTGTATATGTACCTTTTCTATTATTAAAGTTGTTAATTACTCTGCTTAAAAATTAATTTATAATTTTTCTTGATAATAAAGCACATTATTTAATTATTTAGTTATTTATTTAACCCAATAAAAGAAACACAGTTCAATAGCTAACAGAAGGAAAAGTTAGAGAGGAAACTCAACCGCGATTTTAATATGAGGTTAGATGAGCACATGTTAGATTAAATAAAAATTATTTTGTTGTAGCATCACATATACAGTGTAGTAATCACTTATAGAATAAATTTATTTTGCATGTTATCGTAGAGCTTTATGAAAAATGCTCGAACACATCAAGTTTTAATTTTAAAAGTACGCATTTTGAATGAAATTTGAAAAATAATATACGGGATGATTCATCAAAGTGCAAGACAAAGTAGATGATCTTTTTTAAATTGAACACTCTTAATATTTTTTTATTTTTGAAATCTCCTTAATGAACTGATTCCAACGACCTATAACACTTATGACCTAAGTGAACTAATAATTATTTTCAGGGGAGTTAAATTCAAAAATTCTTTAGGGGACTATTAATTTTGTAAAAGCGCAAAAGTAAAAAGTGTACTCTCCTAAAAAGAAATTATTTTCCTACAATACTTGTCGCCCAATTGCAGTATATACCAGCAAGGAACGGTGGTCAAAAAGTTTTACACACGCGTGTAAAACTTTCTCACCTAGTATTTTGGAAAAAAAAAATAAAATAAAATTAGTATGACATTATCGTCTATAGGAATAGAAACATTTTAGTAAATTATCTCTTTTTGAAAGACATTTTGTCCATAATAAATAATGCCATATTTAACAGAAAGTCTTCGTATAGAAATGTTGATGATGATTGGCTATAGAGATAACTCAAGTGGAAGTTGCTAATATCTTTAATCAGATCCTGAATTGCCAAATATTTCGCAAGGAACCGCTTTCAAAATCCATTCACAGTTTAGAGAACTTGAACATGTCCGCTCGATGAAAAGAAAACCCGATTTCATTTTGTGCAAGACGATGTGAAAGTACACATTTTATTAAGTCTTGCAGAGCATCCAACATAAAGTTCACGCGAAATAGCTCGACAAAATAACGTTAGCCATCCAACTGTTTAAAAAATAGTTGTAGGTCCTTAATTAGGCTGTTCGATAAAAGTGATAATAAAATAAAATTCGTATTTCCTAATCTGTAATAATTTACTATATGAAAATGCTACCGGTTTCGAATAGGGCCTATCAGACGAAAAACACTTTAAGTGTTTGAAAGCTAGTAGCTTTCATATAGTAGTCAAAAAATTGTTTTAAAGTGTTTCCATCAACAAAAACTTCATTCCTATTCATTTCTACAGGAATTGACCAAAGACGAGATCCAAATTCGTAGATACACTTCCGCGGAGAATTTATGAATAAACTGAACAGAAATGAGATAACTCTTGATTCTATACTTTTCTTGGACCAATCAAATTTCATGTTGAAATGAGAATTAAATCGGCAGAACTATAGGTACTGGCCAGCAGAGAATCCTCATTGGATGTGTGAGGCATATACGCAAAGACTGAACGTCTGGGCAGGTATCATCGGTAGCCATATTTTTAATGATGGGAATTTGCCAGCGGTAAAATATTTGGATCTCATTAGAAATGACGTAGTATCCCAATGTGATAGTTCCGACTTTACTAACAATAAGTGAAAATATTTGGTTGTAGCAAGATGGCGCACTACCCCATTTTGCTGTATTTGCAAGAAACTATTTAAATGAGACCTCTCCTAATAAACGGATAGGTCGAGGAGGTGCAATTGCGTGGCCAAGTAGATCACCAGATTTTTCACCTTTGGATTTTTTTTTATGGGAGAATTTCAAAAATAAGAAATATACAGGTGTCAAATTTTGAAAGGAACATCTATTTAATATTTGGGAAATAAGTCCAGTTTAGCCTGTAACTTATTTAGCCATTGCTTTCGGCTTTTTAAAATCCAGTAGACTATTGGAGCTGAGTAAAAAACTGTTTTCGTTTCAGGTAAAATATCTTTTCGGTTCACAAAATGTCAAAATGTTAATAAGAAATGTTGTTCAGAATAAAAATTATTTATAATTAATTATTTAATTTTGATAACATTTAGTATGTTTCAGATGATGTGTTATTTTCGTTCACAGCATGTCAATGTATTACTAGAAGAAGTTGCTTAGAGCAAAAACCTATGTAGCTATTGAAATTTTCGCAGTAATTGATTTACTTCGATGATCATGACGAAGTTGAGCATACACGAACTTAATCGAACATACGATTGATTCGTACGAGAATGTTAGATCAGGTCGCTATAAATAGAACGGCTAAGAGGAAAAGTACCATTATTTATTTTACACAACATTTTTAAAAATAATTTTTTACTTGACTACAAATGCTCAAACTAAATCACAATTTTTGCATTAATCCCCGTTGACACAATTTTACGCTGTCCTAATATATTGCCTATGCATTTTAGAAATGATTTACAGTTCATTTACTTTAGTCATTGCTTCTAGCAGATGCGGCTTTAATACTTTTGTATCATGTGGTAAATGGTCAGAATATATCCTTTGTTGTAAGGTACTTCAAAGGAAAAAGTTCAGTAAAAAAAAACTTATAAGGGATTTTGCAAACTTGTTTAATATCAATATATAATGTAAAATTATAGAAAAAATATCCTTTGACATTTTTGCTTATTATTTTGATTAGGGTAAGTAAAACACGTGGTAGACATTGTTACTAAAGTTGTCTACTTCGTTTCATTTTGGGGAGAAGCTCTTTCGTTATAAATCTTTTACATATATAATTTACTAAAATGTATTTCTCAGTTTAGTACTATCGTTTAAATTCATTTCTTTCTAGATTAAATGACTTCTTGAAAATGCTGTTTATTTCATTGGATAGACATCCTACCATAATGTAATAATCTCTTTCAATAAAAGGGTTTAAAAATAATATTTTTTTCTTAGATATTGCATAATTCTGCAATATTTGCAGCTAAATGTTAAACCCTAGTACGGCCTATCTCTTTAAACAGAAGTAAAAAGATTTTCTTGAGTAGTCCTAAAGCGGTTTACATCAAATTGCGTATCTATAGGGAAAAATGACTGCTACCCGTTTATCTTTTTGTAGGGAATGTGAAAGATTATTTCATGTAAAAGCGCTTCATTGATGCAGATACATTATAGCTCCTAACGAATGTTCATCACTCTAATAATGAATGGAATACATTGCTCAAAGCCGTGTTATAAGAGGAGCAATCTGTTGTCAAGTTGATGATGAAAGTTCTCAGTACTATTTACTTGCAATGAACAAAAATCCCAAAACAAAAAAATAAACTACAAAAGAAAATTGAAGTAGTATGTTCTAAATCACTCAATGGTCACTCACTACACTATACAGTGAGGACGCGTGGAATGGAACAAATTCATTTAAAATTCAGGGGTTTGTTTTTTAGAAAAACGCTCGGACATGTCAATTTTTATTTTTGGTTGCAAGTTTTTTTTACGGTAAATTCATGTATACAGTGTGGCCCAAAAAATAGTTACAACCATGAACTATATTTTCGCAAACGAAAACACCTATTTTTTATTTCACTTTTGAATTCTACATTGAATTTTAAGAATGTTTCATGTACCATGCCCTATACCTAAACCCAACAGGTCTAGAGAAATTTGCAATTGATTTTTTAAAATTTGTGAGGACGCGTGAGTTGAAACAAATTGATTTAAAATTCGTTCGGACACGTTGATTTTTACTTCTGGCTGAGATTTTTTTTCATGGTACATTCATGTATACAGTGCCGGCCAAAAATACGTTATGACTACTAGCTAATTTTTTTTAAATGAAAATACCTGTTCTTTTATTTCTTTTTTGAACTCTGCATCCAATTCCAAGTATCTTTCTTGTGTATCTTGAATTTACGATGGATTTCTTTCAAAATTAGGGAGGACGCGGCAATTTATAAAAATCATTTAAAACTCAAAGGTTGGATTTTTTGTAAATTTATTTAAAACAAAAACAGAACAAATCAAATTAAATGTTCAAATTGTTGACCATTAACTTCCTGACAATAGGCAAGTCGGTATTCAATTTCTTGTAACACTTCAGTTAAAGTTTGTGGCTGAATTTGTTGTATTTCGACTCTAATTCTATTCTTTTGTTCTTCGATATTTTCTGGGTTATGGAGGTATACTTTGGATTTTAGATAACCCCATAGATAAAAATCTAATGGGGTTAGGTCTGGAGACCTAGCCGATCATTCGATATAACCTCTCCTTCCGATCCATCTGTTTGGGAAAATATTATGTAGATAATCTCGTACTGTTCGCGAATAGTGTGGGGGCGCTCCATCCTGTTGGAACCATATCGAATCTGCCGGTATATTTGGGTTCTCACAATTCGGGTATAGTGCATTTAAACTTGGTATTATGGAATTTTGCAGTAGATTTAAATAATTTTCAGAATTAAGTGTTCCCTCAATAAAAAACACACACATTTACTTTTTGAGGGAATTGTGTGTGACTTTCCATACTCCAGTGTGGATTTTCTGGTGCCCAATAGCGACAATTTTGCGTGTTTATCGAACCATTCAAACAAAATGTTGCTTCGTCGGTAAAAACTATCTTACTTAAAAATTGCGGGTTGGCATTGCACCTACCCATCATTATTTCGCAAAATTCTAATCTGCGGTTGAGATCATCTTCAATAAGTTCCTGAACTAAATGTATTTTGTAAGGGTGCCAGTTGTGCTTGTGTAAGTATTTTAGAACAGAAGATTTATAGACTGACTGGTCTACAGCTACTTGTCGAGTTGCTTTTTGCGGATTTTCTTTTAAATCGAGCAAAATATTCAATTGTGTGTCCTGTGGAACTGGAAGATGGTTGATTTTATAATTATCTCTTACGTGACCCAGGTCTCTAAACTTTTTTTCTATCTTACTAACCACCGATCGTGTAATAGGCCTCTCCGGGTATTTATTATTAAATAATTCGCAAACTTGAGCTTGTGTTCGGGTTCTGTCGCCATATCCTACCATCATCGAAATTTCTATTCGTTGCTTCTCAGTTAAACGCGCCGTTCTTTCAAACTTTATAACTGCACTTGACAATTACTTACATAAACTATCACACGTTGACAAGTGACAAGTCAATTATCGAAAATACCAGAATTAAAAAAACAAAATAAATGCAAAATCGAATATTTTGCTTGATACAAAAAAAAAATCCCCAGAAATATGGTCTTAATTAATTCAATCATGAATTTCTCGATAACTGTTGAGTTTAGGTATAGGAAATGGTACACGGAACATACTTAGAATTCGATGCAGAATTCAAAAAGGATATAAAAAATAAGTATTTCCATTTGAAAAAATGTAGTTGGTGGTCGTAACTTGTTTTTGGGCCACACTGTATATTTATATTTTCCGTAAAAAAATACCCTGCTAAAAACAAAAATCGACGTATCCCAGCGTTTTTCAAAAAAACAAACCCCTGAATTTTAAATGAATTTGTTCCAACCCACGCGTCCTCACTGTATATTAAGCAACATAGAAAAAATACATATGTAAATCAACAGATTAAATAAACCACTCCAAAATGTACCGGGTTTTTCAGTTTATTTTGATCACCACTTATTTTCATTATATACAAAAAATACTTCAAATAGAAGTTGTACTATTTTACCTCTACCGATTTAAAAAGGTGATACCTAGCAGAATTGTAAGTAGAGCGCTCAACGAAATACATATTTACATTTTCAAATGAGATTGCCTGTATATTTTTTAATTTTTGCATGCTCTTCATTTCCTAATTACGAATATAAAATATTATGTGAGACTATTTTAAATAATTAGTGAGTTATTTCACTAAAAAAACCGTCAAAATATAATTAGTAGGAAATAGATGCAAAACCATCCAATATATTTGACAAAAACTTATCAATATTTAATTTAATTCATTTTTCTAACGTCACTGTAGCAGTTAATGAACTGCTTTTCCAATTTTCTCTAACAAAATTAAGAAATAAGTTATATAGTTAGTTAAACAAGTTAATAAAAAAGGTTGAAGTTTACTTTCAAAATAAAGCAACATATTAAGATGCTCATCGTCTATTCTAACCTGAAGTTTCTTTCGTACAAAATTTTCATTATTTCTTACATGGCGGTAAATATTTACTACTGTATTTGCAGAAGGGGTTTGTTAATTGGGGCGCCATTCCATACATTCTCTCTTTGCACCATATTTGTTTTTATTATTTCTCGAACAACATATTAAATTACAAATTGACTGATAGCAAAGAACTAGTCATCGTTTTATTGTGGCATTTTATTTTCGAAGCCTCCTTGCTTCCTATTTCAGAATATCTTCTGGTCTTATTTATTAAAATAAGTCAGTAATTAATTAAAATAGTCGTATATAATATAATATATTTGAAATCAGAAGAGGCAAGGCAACCCAAAACATAAAAGTATACAGGTTGTTCTATTAAAAAAAGCGAAACTATCTTTTGTTAGGCGCGCTCTATTTGCAATTCTGATAGTTGTCAAATTTTTATCGGGTAGAGGTAAAACACTTTTGTTTGATTGTTTGTTTGTAAATGTAATAGTAACGGAAATAAGCAGTAGTCGAAATAAAATGAAAAACCCTGTACAATGTGGCTAGTATTTCTTTCAGGTGATATTAATACCTTATAATATATTTCTTTTACTTTGCCTTATTTTTAAACAATTTATAAAAAAGCTGAGAGTATTCATAGGGTAAGTTTGTTTATCTTATAATAACTGTGGCTTCTTAATATACTATAATTAATAACAATTCTCAAAATTGAATAAACCTTACTAATAATTGGGAAACAGCTGATGATTAATATCTCAGGTATCAATACCAAAAGATGCAACAACATTCTAAAGATATCTAAAAATAATATATACCTGTGTTCTACACATAAAAAAAAAATAAAAATAGGGGTAGGACGTATTTTAGCCAGTTTTATATAAAAAAGTATCAACAACAGTTGTGTCAAACGATATAAAATTTTATGCAGCATTAATGCTGCAATAAAAGATAGATAGATTTAAAAAGAGAAACACGTTTTGTTGGTTTAAAGTTATCCATTATGGAGATAAACTTTAGAATACCCCGTATGTAATTTGCTGGTTATTCAAGTAACAGTAAATACATGCTTATAAATGCATAGCTGAGTTTAAACATCAACAATTTTAAGAGAATTTGAAATATTTCTAAAACGACTGAATTTAGGGACAGTGAACCCTAGTACGAACTAGTCAGAAATGATGCGATAAGTTGATTGAATCGTTCAAAATTGCATCATTCTATCAACAACCTCTACATCGGAATTACTATAAAGTGGAAAGTATATATTTTCTTAACGATGACTACCCTGGAAGTTTTGAAATTATATTTCCACTAAAAGTTCGGAAAATTCTATTAACGGAGTTCAATGGAACAGTCTATATACATTATGTATAGATTGTAGATATAGAGTTTGATGAAATATAAACTGTTCTTATTCTTATATAATACCTGCAAATAATAGATAACTTCGTTAAATATTTTCGATCTGTGAATTTTGTAATATTATTGTTTGATATAACCCTATCACTTCTTCTTAAGTCGGATATTTCCAACATATATTCTCTAGATTCTTTTTTGGTGTAATTATCTTATGTGAGATTCTAATTTGCATAAGCTACTGCTTAAGAAAATGAGTAGCTCTGGTGATAAGTCAACGTATCAAGTCGACAGCTGTATCAACATTTTGCGCGATAGTGGCAGTTAACTGAATTCTTCGCGGAAAATAATACGAACAAAACGAATTACTTCTGCGTATTCGTAAGCAGTTATATAGCCGGGGAGCAGATAACATCTTCGAACTACCACCAAGTAATACTTATACATGTTAAGGTTGAGTGTATATCTATGTATAATGTCTACCTACGTAATATGAACAACAAGAAGAGCGCGTACGGACAAGTAGACGAAAGAAAGGAAAAGAGAAAAATTGAACTTGCATACCTGGTAAAACGACGGCGATTATCACGTAAATGCACAAAAGTTGCGTTAATGGTAGCCCTCGGGGATCCATGTTCACAATATTTTTTCGTTCGCTGTTTTTGTTTTGGGTTATCGAGAAGGTATTTTTATTTTCGGTTTGAAGAAGGAGTGAAGTTATAATGAGATACTAGTATCTAGGTTTTAGCTCGTCTTGGTGACGATCGCGTAAGTACTCGTCATCGACTAAGTGTCTCTCTTTCGGTGTCCTGATAGCACCTCGGTGCAGAGTATATGAGCGGCGCAAACCGACTGGCCTACATTAACCACCTCTTCGCTTCATATATCCGATGTCGCCTTACTTCTACTACTAGTAGTACTATTACTGCTCCTGATGCTGTTCTACATCCCGATGTTGCCAAATTGTCGCTTTATCACTTTATCTGGACAGCACCATGATCATCAACCTTATAAAAATATGCAATCCAAATAAATCATTACACATTACATAAAATTTACGATCCAACAATATCCACGATAATCATATTTAAGTAGCTATCCATTCTTTCAAGCTCGTAGTTCCTGAAAATTCATGTGATTAACTTTGAACTCATGTGGAAAAAATAATTATTAGTATCTGAATTATGTAATGGTGAAGCAAAATTCATTTACAGTGAATTTTCAGAAGTCCATACCAAAGCCACTATGGGGATTGTGCACTGTATTTTTTGCCACAATTAAAAACAGTTAGTATTCGTTGAATGATTTACGAAAACGTGTTTGTCCCGAGTTGTTAATATACCGCGTGTCCAGCCTAAGATGCAACGGTCCCTAGCCGATTTATTATTGTCTCTTTGAAAAAATGTTTCAAATAAATGTTGCCTCGAATCATATTCTACACATGTTAAAATTAGTTTCAGAAATGGGGGACTTCCGATTGTACCGAAAGTAGATACTAACTTTATTATTTTAAATAGAATAGCCTGTATATTATTGCACTTTTGGATTCGTTGTTACATTTAAATAACAATACATTAGGGATACATTGGGGCTAAGTTGTACCGTTTCCGAATTACATGACGTTTTTCGAAAAAAATGACATTTGCAGTGTCTTCGGTGTTTGGAAATACCTCAGGAAATATAAAAGTTAGAAAGATGCGGTTTTCGGTCTTCGCTTAACCATGAAACAGCACACGTCTTTTATTTTAAAATTGTTGCGTTTAAATTACAGCGTTATTAAATAGGGATCTGTAATTTTCGAACTCTAAAACCATGGATAACTTGATTTTTTTTCAATTGAACGGTATAGCAGTTTTTACATAAATGGATGTAAAATTTAATTTTCTTTCGATTTTATATGGGTATCATTGTGTCTATCTCCAACGTTTTTGGAGATATTCGCGATTATTCAGTTTCTCACGATAGATACGTATTGCGAAGCGCCGCCGCCGGCCACCTTCCCCTCGTATTTCACCAGGCTTGGGACTGGCAGCAATAATACCGGCATGCTTAGAAAGTGGCCAACAGAACACAATAGGACCACTAGAAACAAGCAAACATAGCAAAGATAAAACAAAATATAACATTACTGGAATATCAATAAATCAGCACATGTTTCAAACTACATTACTCTATCCAATGTATGGCGTACGTACCTACATTTCGAGCGTCTTGCTTGCAACAGGCTACACTTTAAACGCTAGTGTTGGTTTTGTACAGAGAATTTGTACAACACTATTATATTAAAATACATAATCTAAATCGCTTTTGCAAACACTTTCGAGCATTTCTGAGTATTTTTGCTGTGACTTCTTGAAACGCTCTTAAAATACGATGGCGCATATCATCAGGGTTTGTTGGTGGCGTCTCATAAACCTTACTTTTAATGAAACCCCATGAGAAGAAATCGCAGCTGCAACTGATTTTCATCCGTAAGTACGGAGTTATTGCGGTTGCGTTTCGTACATGCTGCGGATCCAGTAGTTATAAATCTACTCAGTAGCGACAGAAATGCCCTCCTATCTGGATGCTTTCTACATGGGTAATACTGTGCGTAAACTCTTGACGCTAACAAAGCGTTTCTGTTACATTCACCGAGAACGAAAACCATATCTACTAATTCTTCTCGAGCAAGCGACATCTTTAATTATTATGTTACCAAACAGTACTCTGAATGTCAGTTCTGACACTTGGAACACTAATAACGGCTAGATACCTAGTTTGTTTTTCAAGCTTACGTTGACGTTAAAGATGCCGCTTTAAACATCTCAAGTATCTTTTAGACAATTATTTATGTTTCAAATGGTGCTATTGTGTTCTATTAGCCACTTTCTAATCATGGCAGTATTACTGCTGCCAGCACCAAGCCTGGTGAAATGCGAGTACAAGGTGGCCGGCGCCGGCGGCGGCGCTTCGCAATACGTATCTATCGTGAGAAACTGAAAAATTGCGAATATCTCCAAAACCGTTGGAGATAGACACAATGATACCCATATAAAATCGAAAGAAAATTAAATTTTACATCCATTTATGTAAAAACTGCTATACCGTTCAATTGAAAAAAAATCAAGTTATCCATGATTTTAGAGTTCGAAAATTACAGATCCCTATTTAATAACGCTGTAATTTAAACGCAACAATTTTAAAATAAAAGACGTGTGCTGTTTCATGGTTAAGCGAAGACCGAAAACCGCATCTTTCTAACTTTTATATTTCCTGAGGTATTTCCAAACACCGAAGACACTGCAAATGTCATTTTTTTCGAAAAACGTCATGTAATTCGGAAACGGTACAACTTAGCCCCAATGTATTCTTATTAAACGTATTGTTATTTAAATTTAACAAGGAATCCAAAAGTGTAATAATATACAGGCTGTTCCATTTAAAATAATAAAGTTAGTATCTACTTCCGGTACAACCGGAAGTCCATCATTTCTGAAACTAATTTTAGCATATGTAGAATATGATTCGTGGTAACATTTATTTGAAATTTTTTTTCAAAAAAGCAATAATAAATTGGTTAGGAACCATTGCATCTTAAAATGATTTATATACCTGACTTTGAAGCTCACTAGAACGACTTACTTTCTGACTTTGATTATTTAAATATAGACCGATTCAATTCTTAGTGAGTAAATTATCCTGTACTTCGAGAAAGGAGAAAACTGAAATTTACTACTTAATCTTCATGTTTATTATTCATTTTCTAACTCAAAGTTGTCTAATTGATCTAAATTTATAATATTTCCCAAATCTTCTTCACGGTCTTCATCACTAGATTCATCCTCCGATGCCGTAATTTCAGAGGTTTCTTTGTACTCTACATTTAGATCAGGTACTTTTAATAAGGTCAAAACATCTGAAGGTAGCTTTAGCTTTTGTTGACGTTTACATCTTTTATTTAAATCAATTGATGAAATCAGAGGATCTGATGTATCCATTGCTCTGTTAAACATATCTAACACGTTGATTTGTCGCCCTGATTTCCTCACTAAAGCATCCTATTGGTAATACCATGTTCTCAATTATTAATTTTCCATGTACGAGTACCTTATGAATACATGCTGGCAGAGGATACCACGAATACAAAGATAAATATAATTTAGCCGTTTCAAGACATAATTCTTCAAATTTATTTGAATTTATTTCGAACGAACACGATATGGTGATAAGTATTATTCTGAACTTTTGAAGTAATTCTTCATTAAAATTTGTAATAGTGACAAACAAATGAGGATCACTGAAGGCCCTTGGCGCCGTGTTGCCATCGTTTGTACTTTCGGATCCGTTTGGTTTAGGCTTATTGATATGCAAACTCATTTTTATCCAAAACTTTTCTTGAATTTCTTTTTTCTTCTCATTGAATTTAACTTTTTTTCTTGTCCTCGAACCTGCCACTGCCATATGTCCTGTTGGTAACTAATGTGCAAAAAACACTCAAAAGATCTAATCCATGAATGCAGTGGGCTTAATCCGTATTGCAAAGAACTTGGTTTAGGTGCAAAGATGTTAGATCTGAGATCAGTTATTTCTGAGAAATTTCGCGGAGTTGCTCCAGAAATCGGGCATACTTGGCTCGAGTTTGTAAAGCTAATTGTAGGTCTAAATATTGCTTCTCTTGTAAAATATATTCCTTGGTCTCTTTCGCGAAAGCTAATTTTAATGGTCGACAAAAACGTATAGATTGAGGTGCCCTATTGTTCTATAATACGGTGTTCTCAGGGTATAATCGTAAAGCGATTATAGCCGTTGCAAAAAGTGAAGCATCGGATTCTAATCCCGGACTATCGTATTTCTGTTTGTAGTTCCATAAAAACCGTAACTGATCACAAAATCAGCTTTAATTTCGTCCACTAAACCTATTGCTCGCAGAATAACTTCTGTTTGCATAAATAAATATAATAAATATTTTTGTATATGTCCATAATTAGGTATGTAGGTAAATAAAAATCTTGGTTTGGCAGTGAGTACTTCCTAATTTATTTTCTATATGTACTGTGGAGCTACCGGTTTCGACTTATGTCTTCATCAGGCTATACTGCCACAATAGTCAAAATTTTGAATATTTGTAAAACTACAATTGTTAGTGATGTAGAGGAAAATTATGATATATTCGGGTGCCGCAGGCGGACCTTCTCCGGCATCCCGACTGCACCGCAATGTATTAGTGTAATACATCGCGGCATCCCGACTTCACCGCGATGTATTACACTAATACATTGCGGTGAAGTCGGGATGCCGGAGAAGGTCCGCCTGCGGCACCCGAATATATCATAATTTTCCTCTACATCACTAACAATTGTAGTTTTACAAATATTCAAAATTTTGACTATTGTGGCAGTATAGCCTGATGAAGACATAAGTCGAAACCGGTAGCTCCACAGTACATATAGAAAATAAATTAGGAAGTACTCACTGCCAAACCAAGATTTTTATAATAAATATTATTCTTTTAGTTGTATGAGCTAAAAGATCCTTAAGCGGCACTTTTGCGTCTATATCACTCGCATCAGAAATATTATCAGGTCAGCATTTCAATTTATAATTAGCTACTTGTTTATAATCTGGGTACAAATTGCAATTGTTTGCTGCAGCTTCTTGTCTCAAATCCAAGTATTGTTGCTTACTTAATCTAGAGTTCAAAATTAATTCCAATGCTTCCTCCAGTGAATACGTTGAATGCTCCTTTTTTCGGCAAAAATAAGGTTTTTCTTACCTTAGACGGTCGAGTTGGAGTCTTTGTTATCTCTTTTAAAACAACTGCTAAATCCTTTTCGTCACGTTTCCGAGAACACATTTCTGCAGCTTGCAGCATTAATAGTGGCTCGGAATGTCTTTGAGATAAGTAAGCAGCGGCACGTCTCTTCGATCGGCTTGACTTTTCGTTAAATGGAAGACGTGGCCTTCCAGAGCTACCACGTTCAGAATTTATCTTTTGAAGTTCTGATTCAGGTTCCTCTCCAAAAAGTGTTCGGCATGAAGCTAAACTATATTTTTTGAAGCAAAATAATCCTTTCTCCTGGACGATTTTTCCATCTCTCAGCCAAATTTTCGCAAACTCGATAAACCTTTTTCCAAATCTTGCCTTGAGCTCCTTCATCTGCTAAAAGTGAACGCGTCTCCCAATTTCTCGAAAACCGCATTGGACACTGCAGTTAACTTTGCCGTTTTATCTCCCGCCGCCAGCCACAGCTGGGCTAGAGCTCTTCATTTTTCAAATGATCCATGTCTTGAAACAAAAATAAATTACGTTAAGGTTCGCAAATATTCGCAGATTTTCTTTTCTGGATTATCATTGTTTATGGTGCCTTTACTTTCTGTGCAAATATGAAAACCGGGTTCGGCCAGATTTATGTTGTAAAGCTATAAAAACATTTATAATTTTCAGTCACAACGTTCGAAACACTATTGCATAATGTGATAATTACTGGAGTAAACAACAATTTCGTTAAAAAATCAAATATATATCTGTAAAGTACGTACCTGGAGATATAGTTTCACTTTTTGCGGTTAAAAAATAATGACGCACTACGAACTTAGACGCACGTGAATGCACTGTTCACAATTCGCTTACTATTTGCAAATAAATTCTTGTTCAACGTGTGGGCTTCTTATAGCTGCAATGAGAAAGAAGATCTTTTAATACGGCTTTCGGCTAATACTTTTGAAATGTTTAGTTCACTACTGTAACAAATAAAAGCAAGATATTGCACTTTTGAAATTACGTATTTTGGCCAACAACGCCAGGGCGGCACTGGAAAGGGCCGGTAAAAAAGCAACTAAATGTAATATTGCAACAAACGGGGAACACATTCGAAAAAAAAAATAATATATGCATATCAAATTTCATAAATGATACAACTCAAGACGATAACTGAATACTTTCTTTAGATGCTGAGCGCAAGTCATGTGACTTAAAACCAACGCTTTTTGGTAAGTATGTATCATTTGAAATGAATTGCATTTGTCACATGACGAAGAATTAACATTATTTGCTATGAAACTTGTCTAAACCGGCTCCACTGATATGGTGAAAGTTCTGTTTAATATGAAATACACCACTAACACGCTACTTCTGTTCGTGTTATGGGAGTTTCCAGGGTTTTTGAATGCACTAAAAGAAATTTTGGAAATTGTTTGGTGTTATGGCATAACATATAAATACAAATAAATAAATAATTTTCTGTTACCAAAGTTTTAAAAAAATAATTATTATCTATACCCAATGGGCGACAGGTTCCTTTTAACGACACAAAAACTACTATAACTTCCTCATTTCTCAACCGATTTCAACAAATGACGTCTCATTTTACTCAGAAAAATACTGTCTTTAATATACACTCCGCCAAAAAAGTATCGCATAATTTAGTTTTGAATCATAAAAGTATCGCATAATCTTTGTTTGTAGCATAAAGTTGTAAATATACTTTAATGCGCTCTAAGATATAATTTCTATGATTGTTTAAATAAAATACAGGCCAAATAAAAACAAGAACTCATACTTGAGATTTTTATTAAAACAAGAAATTATAATTTTGGAAAGAAAAATGTCATAACAGTAGCTTTTAATACTGAGTATTGCCACCTCTGGCTCTTATGACCGCTCGCATACGGTTTGGCAGAGATTCGATTAACCTCCGTATATAAGCCTGATCCAAATTCTCCCACTCGTCACGGAGAGCATTTGCTAGTCCATGCAGGTCCGCTGGGGCAACATTTTGGGTTCGTATCCGTCTGTGAAGGAGGTCCCACACGTGCTCGATAGGGTTCATGTCCGGACTTACCGCAGGCCAATCTAAAACTGGAATACCAACATCGTTAAGGTATTCCTGAACGATTATTGCAACATGCGGTCGTGCATTATCGTGCATTAACATGAATTCGTTCGAATATGGTACTACATGTTCTTCTAAAATGTCCGTTATATACCTGTGGGCAGTCAGTGTACCTCTGTCTACTGGTACTAACTCTGTACGACCTGTTAAACAGATGCCTCCCCAAACCATAATAGAGCCACCAGCGAAATTAGGTCTAGGTCTGATATTACACTGCGAATAGCGCTCACCGTCTCGTCTGTACACTGAGATACGCCTATCTGAGGTGTAAAGACCAAATCTTGACTCATCTGTGAAGAGTATATTGGCCCAGTCATTAATGTTCCAATTTACATGTTCTCTGGCAAACCTTAAGCGAGCCACTCGGTGGTTCCTAGTGAGACGAGGGGCTGTTACAGCTACTCTAGCTCTTAATCCACTCTGTCGTAACCTATTCCGAATAGTTTGAGTACTCACACGAGTATTTCTGACTCTAGTCAAGTCGTTCTGCAATTGTCTCGCAGTTACATGTCTTCGACGTAATGCTTGTAGTAGTAAATAGCGGTCATCTTGGCGAGTAGAACATCTTGGACGACCTGGTACAGGTCTTCTACTGTAAATGCCTGTTTCCCTATATCTGGCTACGGCTCTAGAAACACTTGACTGATTGATGTTCATCAAATTAGCAACGTATGCTTGAGATCGTCCATCTTCGATTAAAGCAACTATAGCAGCCACTTGTTCTGAAGTTAAATTGCTCATGTTAGTTTTAAAAGCGTTGGTACAGAACTCTGACTTCGCACTTTAAAATTTGTCCGTATAGGAAGACTTTCAATAAACAACTGAGCAAACCTTACACATATGCATTTTTCTAAATGTGTTCTTTTAGGAAAAAAATAAAGTAAAAACGCTAAGTTCTATTATTTTGTTAGTGTTTTTATAATTCACATACACGAGGCAAACTTTTTGTGAACGTATAAAAATATCTTGGTTCATAAATGCCCTTTTTTAGTTTATGCGATACTTTTTTGGCGGAGTGTATTTGTTGTCTTTAAACTAAATTCGGAAAAAAGTCTCGTAGAAATTTTAAAAGTTTAAAAAAAATTAAAAATTTTCCATATAATTGAAGAAATCTATGCATATTTGTGCTAATATTGTATGAGAAGTATATATATTTAAAAATAACAATTATTTTGCTTTCCAAAACCGGTTAATAAATTAAAAAGTTATAAATGTTTAAAAGTAGCAGCCTCAAAAAATTTTCTTTGGCCCATAACTCGGGAATTTAGAGGTATATTGAAACTTCTAAAACCGGTTTTGTAATACACTCATCTAGACCTATAACATACACTAGGTCACTTTGAAAGTGCTTGCAAAGAAGGAAATTTTGTAGCACGGTGTAGTTTTCTATCTAGAGAAAATCGCAAATTTGCATAACCTGCAAAATTTTTGGAAACAATTGTGTGCATGCGTATAGCTTGTTTATATACGAATAGACTTATATCTGTTTATGAGACTTAGCTTAACGCGAATTTTTGTTGATGTATAAGAGAAGCACTTGCGGCCATGTACAGGGTGAGTCAACGATAGAGTAAAGTTCATAATCTCGTTTCTTTTGGGAAATACCTAAACAATGTTTTAGATAATGTTAAGGTGCATAGCTTAAAATTGTTTTTGAGTATACAGGTTTGTTCAAAGAAGCGTGGCGAATATAATACAATATTTTTATAATGGAACAGCCTATTTTCTAATCTATTTTTAGATTCTACTGTAATTCTATAACTTTTTGTTAATGATGTTATATACCTAAACCTAGTAGTTTTTCTAATATTTTAATTTTTTTAAAAAACTGTTTGTTTTTATTCTTATAAAAAATTGGCAGTTTTGCCTTATTTTGACTTTTTTAATTTTTACTCTAGTTTTTTGTTACACTAACGAGACAAACGCAACAAAGTTAACCATGACAAAACAAAAACGAAGGTATTGTAAAATTTTGACATGTCAATTAAGCAAGTAAATATTTTAGCTTAATTTATCGCCCTAAGTGTCATAAAAATAACATAGTTATAGATTTAATTAATTAAGCAAGTAAAAATATATAATAATACTCAAAACAAATATTTTTCTAAAAAAATTAAAATATTAGGAAAACTACTAGGTTTAGGTATATACAGCTGTACACCCTGTAAAGAGATACAATTTTGTTTGGATGGAAGAGAAACTTGGCGAGGGTAATATGTAAGTGAATGGGCTTAATAAAACGATGGTATATAAAAGTTTTGGTGCCCGAGGTAAAACTTTTTCCCGAATCTAATTGGGTTAACTTTATTCCTCTTTTTGATTTATGTTTTAAGTTAAGTCATTCACCAACTCTTGTTAAATATCAACGAATTTGCGTTTTACCTACATGAAATCAATAATATGTATAAAAACATCTCATTTTGTCTGTAGTTCCTTTATTGTAGTATTATAGGGAAGGTTATCATCAATCTTTAGCCATGCTCATGCATGCTCGAATAGCCATTCTTGGTTTCATACCTTAACACCTTCAGCGATACAGTTAATGCATGATTGGCCGGCTCGTTATTTGATCGGCTCGGCCGGGCCCGTCGCGTTTGTCAACCCAGCTCGCCCGTCGACCCGTCGGTCCGTATGATTCACCGATTGTCTTTTTTTTTTAGAAAAACCGTTTTAATTTAAAGAATTACATTTTTTTATGTGCAACTGCAAATATATAAAGAACTTTATCGCTTATGGATCAATTTGTGTATCTAAATATACTTCAAACAGTCATGTTGCCCTACGCCGAGGAAGAGATGCGCCTTCGCTGGGTTTAAATGCACGATAATGGCCCAAAACATGCAAGTCGTAGGGTTAAGGACTGGTTACGGGAGGCTTCCCTTAAGGTTCTGGTGTGGCCTGCGCAATCACCAGACCTTAATCCCATAGAAAATCTGTAGATAGACGTAAAACAGGCCGTTTTTGCAGCAGCACCCACATCGAGACAAGAATCAGGGGAATTAGTCGAGAGAACATGGCGCTCGATTCCAAATGAGTCGGAAACAAAGGCTACACGATAAAATATTAAAAAATGTATGATTTGATTACATTTTTCTTTACATATTATATATTTTTTAATACTGCTATGTTTTCGCACACAGTTGTATATCATGTATATTTAATCTATTGCCAATTGTTACGATCAGGCGTGCGTGGTGTGCGGACGCAGTGTGTGCTCCACCTGATGCAACTTAGTAAAAAAAAGCGGTACACACGAGTATGACGCTTGGAGTCGCTGTAATGATTAAAAAAAAAAAGAAAGATCCAAAACGTAACGATAACTTTATTGTAATGATAAAAAAAAAGAAAAAAAGAAAAAACTGGCCACGTGGTTGCTGTATTCTGTTATTTAAGGCAAAAGAAGGAATAGCACGTGGTAGCCGAATTCCTGAGATTAATTTAAAAGTGACGCAATTAATCCGTTTCTATAAGTGAATAGTAAATGACTGCTAGTGAGAGCAAAGTTACTGGCAATTACAAGTTAAAAGAATATAAATAGCAACAGTAATGAAACAAAATAAAAGAGAGCGATAGATACGTTTTAAATAGGATTACTTAGCTGTAGCTTGAAGTTGAGTTCGAAGCTTTTGTGTATGCTGGAGGGCAGCACGTGGTTTCTGTGTTTCGAGTTAAAAGAAGGTCCGTTACGACGGCAAAATTAACTGAAGAGAACAGAGATTACTTAGCTGTAGCTTGAAACAATGGGGCTTCGAAGCTGAAATGGGCAGCACGTGGTTTCTGTGTTTTCGAGTCAAAACGCGTCCGCCACAACGGCAAATTAACTGAACTGGAACAGAGGCTACTTAGTTGTAGCTTGACACAAGGGGGCTTCGAAGCTGCAGGGACAGCACGTGGTTTCTGTGTTTTCCAGTCAAAACGAGTCCGTCACAACGGCAAATTAACTGAACTGGAACAGAGAGCGCGCGTAGCGTGCAGAGCCCTTATAAAGGCTCGGTAAGTATGTACAAAAAAAAAGGATGAACCAATAGCAACGTCCAGAGATGCACAAAGGATCATAAAAGACGAAGCGTCTAAGAGGTTGGCGCGTAAATGAATGAATTTAAAATAACCAAGTTTAAATTTCGTGGCGCGTAAGTTAAATATTCCCGGGCGAAAAGGAACCGCTAAGTGACGTAACGGTTTTTCTAAAGTCGTAATTGCAATTGCCAGATTAAAAGTAAAGAGAATGAATTTAAAATTGCCTTCAAAATAACGTTTATATCGCTGATGTTGTCTATGATTAAAAAAGCGAAATGAATTATGAAAGAAAGGAAGACCAAGAAAGGGATGGGGTGAAAGTATAGAAGAACTATCATAAAGAAAGGGAAAGACGATAATGGAAGTGAGAGAGCTGGCCAGAGACCGGAAAGCATGAAGGGAATGGGTTTACAACCGAACAAATACATCCAACGCCTACAGTAGGCAAAAGGATCTGAGAAGAAGAAGAAGAAGAAGAAGTAGAATTGACTCTTTGGACCTTCTAGATTCTTTTAACTTCTTAGTACTTAGGTTTACCTCAAGAGCTATAGGCACCTTCTTTTTGTATATCGCTAGAATGAATATCTTATAAAGATTCTAGAATTCTCAGTCGGCGATCCGGGCTGAAGCTTGCGATGCAGTAACAATAAAAATGGGTTTGCACTCGGAGTGATGCTGAGGACGCCTGTTAGGCAGAAACTCGTCCGTTTCTAGCGCTATTTTCATTTTATTACGTCGTATTTTGCATTCATCCACTTCAAATAACTGTAAATACATAACTTTTAATTAAATCTTTATTGCTTTTCTGTATGTATATGTAGATACTAATCTTAGGGTATTTAGAGTTTATAATAGAACGTAAACATTTAAGTTTATCTTGCAGTAGTAATAAAGGTTATTGCTTCCTTACAAGAACTTAAAAGGTTCTTCTTAATATTACAAATAACTGTTACAAATGTCAATTCCTTCTATATCATGCAGACATATCTAAGTTTTGTTCTGTTTTTTACGACAGTCTTCTTTAACATACTAGACTTGTCGCAGTGATTCATCGCGTTACAGGAGTAGACAGACGTAGCGCTTACGAGGACAGTTATAGACGTCGGGTTGGTATTTACGGTTATTGGCAGGCGATTTTTCTCTTCTTTTTTCCCCGCACTCGGTCCGTTTATCGTGAGCGTAGCGCGGTGTAGCGTTTCCATCAGGCGCGTCCGGCCGCTCGCTCGACACGCATTTTGTCACTTAATACCTCCAGAGGATTAGAGGGAGTCTCTACTGATAAAAGAAGTAGGAGGGTCCGTTGCTGCGTTCCAGATTTACAACCGCAACGTGATATCTACACCAAGACAACACATTACATTTTCGTACTATATAGACGTATAACAACCAAGGTTGTATGTTTCGGTGCCATTTGCTGTTTTCACTTCGTTAAATAATTAATTTGTTTTTCATGGTCAAATTGTTTGTTGTCTGAAATAATTATTTGACAGTTCACATGTATTAGAAAAAACAACCTGATAATATCTGTGATACGCGTATATGAGAAATATGTATACTGAATTTTGCAAAATTCAAAAGTTAGTCTTGTCAAGATCATTAAAAAACAATTATTTTACTTAAAAGCACCGATTGCGGATAACAGAGTTAGCAAGTGCTCCCCATGGTAACATAAAATAGAAGTAATTCTGTGGAACCCACCAAGTGAAGCAGCCCTATACTAAGTGGCTGGGAAATAACTAGAAGTTGGAAAAGAATTCGGTGGCCGCTCGGCGCTTAGTGTATAAATATTAACTGCCGCACCCAGACACGGTCGTACATTAGGCCCAAGACCCCAGAATCAGTTGTACGTTGCTATAAAAAGAACATAACAAATGATGGTAAATATCGAACCTGTTATTTGATTGTGTCTTACTGTCTTTCATTCATTTCCAATACCAATTTAAATGAGTTCGTCAAGAGGGAGTTTGTCGTACATTCCAACTCCAAATTGCTCTGAGTTACTGGCGAAAAGTTTAGTTCTTGTATCTGTTGGTGTCATTTTCGTCTGGTACATAATTTTTTTTGGGATTTCGTAGGCGCTTCGTATTATCTTCTCCTGAGTTTTGAGTCATACGTTTGTTTAAAATCAACAAAGAGCATAAATATGTATAATAATGCCTAATCAACGTTCTTATAAATTGGATATGTGAGCGAGTGTACTATATTAGGCAATATTTTTTCTTGCCACACTCTTTGTAGCAAGTGGCTTAATTTCTCCTGGAATTTTTTCTACTTCTTGTTTTTTTTTCTCTGCACATTTATTGTTTTTTCTCTATTATATAACTTCATCTTTCCTTTTCTTAGAAAATCGTTAAATTAAATATTAAATAATAAAGGTCCCAGAATTAAACTACCGAGATAGTCGTAAAGGTATTTGAGACGAATAGATTGTAACAATACAATTTCGATTGAAAAGCCAAAAGCCGATAATTTGGAAATCAAGATTGTATGATCGATGGTGTCAAATGCTTTCGTAAAATCGGTATAAATTATGTCAACTTGTTGCCGAACATGTAAGCATTGGCTTCCAAATTGGGTGATTTCAACCAGATCTGTTATAGTTGATCATCCTGTCATGAAACCATGTTGAAATGGAAAAACACTTCTTCGAATACTTTAGCACAGGTAGGTCGATAATTAGATAGGTATATTATTTCTTTCACCATGTTAAAAGATGGGCACTATTCGACTCAATTTCTAGATCTCAGGAAAAATACGGGTTTGAGTACTTAAATTATAGAAGCTCGCTAGTGGGCTAGCCAACAAAAAGACCACAGGTCTTTAATAAAAGAAAGTTGGGGATTTTTCTCAGTACAAGTAATTAATTTTTTTTCTTTAGATAATCATAAGCGTTTATGTAGCTCTTACACCTTCCTTGTGTAATGCAAAAATATAAAGTGGTTAACGTCAACAACAAATTCATTTGATGCTTTTGAATGTATTATAAAAGACATTCATTTTCCAAATGGTTGAATAGTAGTCGTATATGCAATATCTCTTAATATATTTACCAAAATACCTTTCTATATTTTGCCGACTACTACATAAAGAAGTCGTTGTGATTGAAGATATTTCGCATTTGGAGGATCTGTCGATTTCTTTTCTAAATGGAAATAAAATCATTGCCTATAGTTAAAAGAAAAAAAAAAACTTTTCAAGAAATATGAGAGATTGGGCAGTACTAAATAAAAAAGTGTATCGTACCATACATTATATATAATTTAAAACGAAACTGCAGCAATTAGTCCGTTGAATTTCATTTGCAGTCGGCTAGCGTTCCCATGAAGTTGCTCATTTTCATAATTGCACCCCATTTACTTGAAAATTCTACGTTTAACACGTTAATCAGACTCAGGTCGATGTTCTTGCCATCCTCCATTTATGGAATAATTTTCGTAATGAAATACTTTCAAAATTTACTCGGAAAATTGGATACGGGTACAGGTATGTAAAATATTAAGTTTCAGACATGGAAAAAATCGGTTCACTTTCAGACTACCCAAACAACAACACAAACTTACATGTTAATTTATCAGACAAACAATTTTGTAACATTTTAACGTCACTTTTTACAATTTATAATTTTATATACACATGTACTTGAAAACGGTTTTTAAATAAAACCGAAACGTTGTAATCGTAAAGTATTATACATATATAGTGTTATTATATACCGGACCGAAAAACCAAGAATAGAGTCTGATCTATTAATAATATAATAACCGATGGTACATTAGTATCATAAACATTAACTAATCGTTTAAAATGCCGAAAATAGTTGAATAAGCTTTTAATATTGGTTCATACCTTATATTTCGCTATTTTAGAAAAATTAATCAGGATGTATTCTATGAACATTTAATATGTCTCTAGATTACGCAGAATTTTCATAGAGTCCATACACACATAAAAGATGTTATGCCGAAAATAGTTGAATAAGCTTTTAATATTGCTCATACCTTATATTTCGCTATTTTAGAAAAATTAATCAGGATGTATTCTATGAACATTTAATATGTCTCTAGATTACGCAGAATTTTCATAGAGTCCATACACACATAAAAGATGTTATGCGTTCACTGATGTTACGAATTGGAAAAAGTACATCAAAAACTGTTACTTTTAATCATATTTGGTGTTACTATTATCTTTTTCGGAATAAATTACATTTTGAAATAAGTGATAAAGGAAAAAAGGAAAAAAAAAGAAAATAATTTGCGAAGAAAAAAGATAAATTCAACACATTTCTAACACCACAAGGCAAAGAAATCATCCGAAATTAAACAAAAAGACAAAAAAGAGAGAAGTTACACAGCATAATAAAATATTTTATCTACAATAGAGAGAGCTATCACCGATCTTAATCGATAAAAATGAAGAAATTGTCCTAAAAGTGTAGATCTACACTTATGTATTTGTTGCAAACTGGTTATATATAGTTTATCTCACGTTCTGTGGCATTTGTAACATTGGCATTGAAGCTTGAGTCTTATATATTCGTTAGTTTTCACATAAAAGAGACCAACATTTCATTTTTAAATTCAAATCCAACACTCTCCCACGTTAGAAGCGCTAACTCCATTTATTTTAACACAAAAAAACGGATGGACGCCAGGGAACACCGAGAAAGTGTTCCCTGGCGTCCAGCGGTATTAGAACTAACTAACTAAAGCTAAATTTTTATGTGTGTACAAGCCAAAGGTGATTTCTTCACTTCGAGTTTAATTAATATACGTTGCTAAAGTAACTGCTCGAAAACCTTGGAGAAGTTGGTCAAAATGGATACTGGTCTGTAGTTTTTGACATCTGCAGTATCCCCCTTTTTAAAAACAGGACATATGCGTGCAATCTTCCAGCGCTTAGGAAACTTAGACTGGCGAAGACAAACATTAAATATCAGAGCTACCGGTTCAGCAAACACATATGCACAATCCCAGAAAACCAGAAAAGGAGGGATGCCATCATCACCAGACGTCGACTTGTTTTTCAGTTTCCTAATAGATGCAACAACTGCCTCATGTGTGAACGGACACAGTGACATTGAAGAAAGGTTTGATATGATATCAGGAAGAGGAACAGCAGTAGTAGATTGTAGATAAACTGACATAAAGTTATCCGCAAAGGCATTAACTATTGCCTGGGGATTAGTGAGTTCCTCATTATTTAAGTACATCCTGCCCGGAATCCTATACGTATTCCGCTTAGCTTGCACAAAATTCCAGAAAGGTTTGGGATCTGATGCTAATCTAGTTTCTGTTGATTTAACATAATTTCTGATTCACTGATTTCAAATTTCAACCGTAATCGCTGAAATTCGTTCCTGAATATTTATGAACATTTATGATATATGGAGTGAGAGGCAAGAATGGAAGCATACAGAAAATAAATTTACATCAAAAACTATTTATGGTGATACCTTAACAAAAGCTAGTATGCCAAAATGGTTAATATGGAAGATTTATGAACCAAAACCATTTTGGTTCAATAGCAAGGTTTCTATTAGCACGAAAAGAACGCGAGTAAGTACTGTGATTCAAAAGGAAAAAAATGGTAAAGCTACCTTAATTTTCAATAGCTGGAGACCGTCTGGTAGTTACATTAATATTAATAATATCAAATTACGTTCATTTTACGAAACAACATCTAAACTAGCACCGACACTAACGATAAAATCAAACAGGTGTAAATACAAATTATCCATTGTTCATTCAACGAACGCGAATCTTATACAGTAATTCAAGCTACCGCGTATCCAATCGACTAAATTAATGAGAAGCGTTGGTTCTTGCGGGAGCCGAAGAGCCTGAGGGTCATCCAATTTAAGAACTGCCAGGGTTATGCCTCGCATATTGCGATCTTTAATGTGGACGTGATAAATTACGCCAGTTATGAGAGTGTTGTCCCTCTTATTATTACCTGCTTCGTTTTTTCATAATTTATTCGGACGGGATACCTACCGGAACGATTTTCGAATATTTATAGAGATTACAATTCGAGGAGGCACAATATCTAATTTGCTGATATATTTAAGGAGAATCTCACATATTAAAAATGATTACTACCCGTTGAATATATACCGATAATTAGTTATGCAGAGAGATCATTTTTAATCTCTGATGAAGAGGGATTATAATGGAAAATTGTAGACCAGCCGAAAACAACATAAAATATCCTATTAATATCGTATAGTAAAACATGTGCACGAAGAAGTTAAGACCCCGCCATTCAAAAATAGCACTGTGAAGTTCTAATTGTATTTAGGCATATTTTCTTTGATGTTTTTATTACGTCCTGGTAAGCCGTTTCTGGAATTACTACATACGCAGTTGCGCGTTCTCGTTTCACAGGAGCTACCCTGCGGGACTAACAATCCCTGATTTGTCCGAGCTAGATCTGTTACTATCGGTTTACGCTGCGGTCGCCTTGTTAGATGAGAGTTTCGCTTGTGTCCCACAGGGAGCGCACACCTAAACTTCCTAACAGGCGACGCACAGTGGCCGAAATAGTTAAAAACGTGATCGAAATTTCTAGACCAAAAAATATTTATCACAGAGGATTGACTTTTTGCATATATAATAGGACCACATTTAGCCATCTAGCTTTAATTTGAATATTGGTGCGATCCAATATATGCAGGGTATGGGTGTGGATCTGTCTAGTACCGTCTCAACATTAAACTTGTTGGTTGTCATATTTACAAAGTTTATTACACATGTCCGAAACCAAATAATGACCATTCCTTCAAACATAGAAAATTATAATATAGAATTTGCTTTTACTAAATTTCATTTGTTGTATTATAATCTTATAATAACATATAAAACTTTAAAATAATTGAAAATAAAAAGTTATCAACTACAATGCAATAAATATACTAGTTTTATATATATTTCTATGTTATTTCCGATGTATCATGCTAAGCAAAACCCACAGAATCATAATATCGACTATAAAATTGTTGTAAATGTATTTTTACCGATTTATTTATTTTGTCAATGTAGGTAATAATTTAAACTAAATTATTTCGTATCTAATTCAATGAATGCTTGTAACCATGAATTTTAAGGGCATGTGTATGTCTTTCGATTAATATTCGACGAGGGATTTTTATGCTGTCGTATCGTTGGAAACGATTTCTATGATCGTTGCCGGGGTCCTTTTGTCTAGGAGATATTGAGTTGTTGAAAACAAATGTAGGGGACTTTTGTTTCGGTTTTTCCTGAGTGTGGTTGCTTTTCGTATATTTATCTAGAATTTTGTAATATCTATCACAACTTAAGTTCATGAAGTTTTCAAATTTACTTACAAGAATGGGGGTATTACGTGTATAGTGCTAAGATGATGGAAATGCAGTTATTTCGAAAGTTT
Organism: Cetonia aurata; assembly: GCA_949128085.1. Lineage (NCBI taxonomy): Eukaryota > Metazoa > Arthropoda > Insecta > Coleoptera > Scarabaeidae > Cetonia > Cetonia aurata. The sequence continues at coordinate 19,609,851 of OX421883.1, forward strand.
GGGTGACCTTTCGTATAATCCTGGGATTTCGAAGAACAACATTGGAGGCAGTTTGCTGTGAGATCGTTGTAACACCATTTGGAAGCTGAAATGGTTGCTTTGAATTTGGAATTATTATTAGACCCATGTTAACGTACGGAGCAGTTGCATGGTGGCCAAAGGCGCGGCAGGCGGGGGCGGCCAAAGCGCTGGGTGGTGTGCAAAGGCTGGCGTGCCTGTGCGCCACGGGGGCGTTGAGATCGACCCCTACCGCCGCGATTGAAGTAATTCTGAACCTGCCACCATTACATATCTTTGTACAAGGAGCCGCAAGGTCCACAGTACACATACTCTTACATAGTCAAGTACCGATAAGTAAATCGCACGGGGCTGACTACAAGAAGCTACTAGACGAACTTAAGGAGGCACCTCTTTTAGGATTGCCATGCGATGGCATGGTTCGTACCCCTAACCTAGATAGGAAATATCAGGTTATAATACCAGATAAGAAGGACTGTGAGGCAAGTGCCCCGGTAAGAGCGGACTCAAACTGGTTTACTGACGGCTCTAAAACGGACTACGGCGTTGGAGCGGGAATTTACTCTAAGAAGCCTCTAAAGGCTCTTTCGGTAACCTTCAGCAAAGACACGACGGTGTTCCAAGCTGAGGTTGCTGCAATTCATCACTGCGTCCGAGAGATAGAAAGATGTACCGAACCGGGTAAAAGCGTCGCTATCTTCTCTGACAGTCAGTCCACACTTAAAGCGATTAGCTCCTCAAGCGTGGACTCTAAGCTGATTTGGGACTGTGTAAACGCCCTAAATGAGGTGGGTACCCAAAGGAAAGTAACCCTAGCCTGGGTCCCTAGCCACTCGGGCGTGAGAGGAAACGAGGCGGCGGACGAGCTAGCCAGGCGAGGTTCGTTAAGGCCATTCGTTGGAGCCGACCCCTCTTTCGGCACTACCAAATCGCAAATTAAAAAATCCATCAATGAATGGATATACAAACAGTCCAGAGAGTGGTGGCAAAAATCACCGGGACAATGGCAGGCAAAAGAGTTCCTAAAGGAGCAAAGGCCTGAACTTACGAGAGATCTACTGAATAAAGACAGGAAGACTGTCAAAATGATTGTAGGTCTGCTGACTGGTCACTGTAGACTGAATAGGCATATGTACAACATAGGCCTGGCAGATGATGCAACCTGCAGATACTGCCAAGAGGAGGAAGAAACACCAGTTCATGTGCTGTGTCAATGTGAAGGCCTGGCGAGGACAAGGTTTCTAGTAATGGGGGAGGTGAACCCCACAGCTAGTAGCTACATAAAGAAACCGCTCTCAAAGATGATAGGCCTAATTAAGAGGGCAAAATTAGAGAGCGTCCTCTAGGAAAAAAGGGGATCACAATAGATCTGAAAAGGTCGCGGTGAAATAGGTCGATAGGCCACCCCAATCCTAATCTAATCTAATCTAATCTTTATAGGACGGGAATTTAGCGTGAGATTTGAATTTTATTTTTAGTTTGGATTAAGATTCTAGAAATCTTATTATTGCGTATCTAAGATAGTAAAGAACTTACTTACCCTGAGGCAATCTTTAGAAGATCAATTTTTTTGTTCATCAGATTTATTTAACCCTAAATATGTAAATTACACTATATTATCGTTTCTTTTATTCAATGTATTACAAGAACATCACTAACTAATAACTAATAACTACTACAGCCACATTAAAGATACTTAAATGTTATAAGCTATATTAATATAATAATTAGTGGTTCAGCGGAGTGACGTTATCCTCCCGCGTCCCGAGGGTGACTATTCGTTTGCGGTGCACTTAAAACCCTGTGGTGGGGACAAATTTACTTTTCACGCCTTCTAACATTTGAGATCTAGTATCTAGTATACCTTTGGAATTAATGAGAGTATAATAGATGACGCTGAGTGGTGTTTAGGAGAATAAAAGCAATCTTTACTTAATACAAAATGTAATTAAAATTTAATACATTTATCTACAAGTTTCGTATAAGTATATTTATGTTGCTACGAAACTATGTAGATAAATCTTTTAAATTCTAAATTAGGCGAGTAAACAACTGTTTAATTTCACTAAACCCCATCTAGAGTCATCTGTAATGCTCTCAACAACTTCAGAGATAAACCAGATCTCAAGTGATACATTGCAATGATTGGTAATTCTACCCCACTCCAACGGTTTCACGTCCACTCTTAACGAATAGGAAGAATAATAAATTATTCAATATATACTTCTTATAGCACCCAATATAGCATCTAGCATTTAAGTATCTTTAATGTGATGGTATACTTATTAATTAATGATGTTTTCCTGTACGTTATAATCAATAAGGAGACAATTTAGTGAAATTAATTTATTTTAGTTAGTTTTCAAAATATAACAAAGAACTAAACCTTCTATAGGTACTCTCAGATGAGTAAATTCATTTACTATATAAGAAACACTATTATAAACTTCTATTATCTCAATTCAGACTAAGAACTTATATTTGTCGATTTATAAACATAAGCAAATTTCCCGCCGAATTCCCATCAACATTGCTTCCAAATAAATCAAAGCGCCAACTCAATGAACATGCAAAACTGACAAGTAGCACGTAAATGGAATCCACAGAATCATGACCAACCTCACATATTTAAAATCACTACGTTTTACAATTAATACATCAACAAAAATCTAACCTTGAAATCTCTTGTACATAATACAAAGATTATAAGTTCGAATGATGATGAAATCGCCTACTGCTGGTACGAACAACTCCTCCAATATAAATTCCATGTTCCATAAATCATTTCAGCCCCTATGAAGTGTACCAAGACGCCAGTAGAATCCTATAGCCAGAATTGCCTGGAATGTTGAACTTCGGAATCCTAGGATTAAGGACCATACAAATCACAAAATAACTGGATACACATCATTTTTGCGGAAAACACGTAGTACTCTCATCCAAAGTAAGTAAATTACAGCACTTTTAGAATTTCATACTGATAAATAAACAATTTCTAGATAAATGTTTCGAAAAGCTACTATACTCTCAGGAAAATCGAAAAGAACTCCCTTCTCCCATTTGTTTTCAACAAACTCATATTTCCAAGGCGAAACTAGCCCGGCAACCTCCAAATAGATATCGTTTCCTACGATACTGAATTAAAATTCTTAACGACGAACATTCATCAAAAGATACGAACATACCATCAAAACCACAGCAACAAAGCATTAATTAAATTCATACCACCAAGTAAGTTATTAGTCGGAATTTTACATTAATTTACGTAATTAAGTAGATAGAAATGAAAGTACACTTTTATAACACTATTTTGATTGTCGTGGATTATCTCTGGGTTTTATAAACCATCATACACATAAAACAACATAGCAATATGTATTTTAATTTTTCATTAAAATATCACACAAATATATAAATAAGTGTTCTTCGGACTTCTTGGAAAATCTTAGGAATCGAAGCGGAATTTAACAACTAATATCTGGTTTTGTAATGAACAAGCTAAAAATTCAATGACCACTACAAGTTATAAGGCACACGTGTGACGATGCTATTTGCACGTACTAACTGCAGAAACTCTAATTACTGCACAGGTGTTCCTAGAGACAGTATATATTGTGTGTCATGTTTCTGCGGGGCTAGAATGGTCTAAAACGATTCTTATAGCGATAATCGTAAATGTACTTGTACCATCAAGATTGTTATTCATTTATACATCGCAATATCATTACGTTAACCTGCAATGGATATCGTTTTGCTCTATCACGGTAAATGTGTCGTTACTTTGTTGCTAAGAGATCTTTTAATGGTATTGAGCAGAATAATGGCTATGCAAAGATGTTATAGGAGCATCTACATAGATATACAAAGGTGTTCAAGTATAGCAAAAAAGTATCGTTCGTCCCTAGCAAGATACTACCACTAAAATAGATAACCGTTTTATGTATGAATACAACATACCTATTATACTAAATTTGATGTCTTTTCAATTTAATATGTCATAGTTTATGTTAAAACAAATTATTGATTCCTTCACAGCCGCATTGTTGCGTTAAAATGCAGTACCTAGCTATTTGATATAAATTATAATAAAGTACGGATTAAAAAATAGGATCTTATTATAAATAATAATAATAATAATAATAATAATACTAATAATAATAATAATAATAATAATAATAATAATATTTATTGCCCAACAGTACAAGTGACCATATTAAGGACAATATACAAATTAACATAAAGTAATGTACATGCATATTGAATCAAATTAAATCAGGTTAAATCCACGTGTAGAACATATGAAACGGTAAAAAAGAAAAATATATATAAAGTTAATAAATTGAAATTCATAAACATATATATATACGTAGAAGAAAGAAACATTATACGAAGTTGTTAATATTAACGTCTAACAATTGTTTTAGTGAACAATTAAATATATCACACTCAGAGCACACACGGTTGTAACTGTTACACATTCGAAAGACTGGCGATCTGAACATCAGGTTGGTACAGGCTGCCAATGTGTAGAACGTTGGGACGTTTCTAGCGGACGATCGCGGTACGAAGAAGGCCAATTTACTCAGCATGAGTGGAGCGTCGACTTCATTATGAAGGATTTTGTACAAAAAAGAAAGACAAGTATTACTATGTCTTAACTGTAACGGTGCTACAGAAAAAGCACTTAGTAAGGTTTCGTGTGGAAAACCTCTGTATGGGTAAATATTGCACGTTTTAAACCAGATATATTTGAGAAAGCGTCTCTGTACGTTTTCAATTGCGCTTATGTGCACATTGTAGTATGGGCTCCATATGATGGCAGCATACTCTAGTTTGGAGCGTACCAAAGAAAAATATAAAGCTTTCAAAGCATATATGTTGGTGAACATTTTTGTATTGCGCAGAATGAAACCCAGGCTCCTCGTAGCTGAAGATACAATCTCCGTAACATGATCATTAAAACTCAATTGAGTATCGAATACTACTCCCAAATCTTTGGTTTCAGTGCACCGCATCAGCGTCTCCAATCCTATAGTGTAATTGTGTAAGATGGCGAATTTTCTTCGAGTAAAAGTTAGGATTCTGCATTTCGATACATTCAAATCCAGTCTATTTTGCATACACCAATCAGATACCAAACATAGATCCGCCTGCAATTTCAAGCAATCCTGGCTGGATGTTATGGATGAAAATATTTTGATATCATCTGCGAACATCAGTAGCTGACAATCCACGATAGTAGAGACATCGTTGACAAATAACAAGAAGAATAACGGGCCCAAGTTGGAACCCTGTGGCACTCCCGACGTAATCAATCGATTTGCAGAACAGTAGCCATTGTAGGATACAAGAAATTCAGGTCCAGTTAAATAAGCGTTAGTCAGGTTGATCAGAGAATTGCTAAATCCAAAACGACGCAGTTTATTCAACAAGATACCATGGTGAATCCTGTCAAAAGCCTTTGACATATCCATGTAGATGGCATCAACCTGTCCTTGTGCATCCAATGTCTCCGAAACGTATTGTACGAAATTTCCCAGATTGGTCACAGTCGATCTCTTATTCACGAAACCATGCTGAGTACTGGAAATGTAATTCGCTACTGCTGGATAGATATATTTGTAGAGCGCGGTCTCAAAAATCTTAGAAAGATTCGACAGAATTGAAATTGGGCGGTAATTACTGACGTTGTTTTGGGCACCACTTTTAAAAACTGGACAAATTCGGGCAAGCTTCAATGCTGACAGAAAAGAGCAGGTCTTTAACACTAAGTTGAAGATAGTGCATAAAGGGCGAGAAAGTACAGACGAGCAATCCTTTAAGAGAAAGCTGGGTATTTGATCAGGTCCAGACGTTAGTTTATTCTTCAAAGATTTTATTGCAGACTGAACGTCTTTCTCACTTAGGGCATCGATGTGAATATGCGTATTCGAGTATATAAATTCATCAGTTTGTAAGGACACGGTTGATTTTTGAAAAACGCTCAAGAAGTGATCGGAGAAAGCATCCACAACCGATTGTGGGTCATCAACACGTTCCTCATCCCTATACATAGTTCCTGGGATTCTACTTGATTTTCTGCGTGTTCCAATAAAATGCCAAAAGTTTTTTGCATCCGTACATAACGACGCTTCTACATCAGAGATGTAAATTTTATATGCTTCCCTGATCTGTGACTTCACAAGTTTGCGCAAACTCTTGTAGTTATCCCATATAGTCGGGTCATTCGTTTTTTTTATATATCTCATGTAGTCTATGTTTTTGTTTGATATTTTCAATAATTTGCCTGGAATACCACGTGGGATAGACCCTCCTTACCTTTTTTTGTTTTATAAACGGGAACATATATATCAAATAAACCACCGATAATTCCATAAAACTCAGCGCAAGCCTCATCAACATTATCATATGACTCCAAACTGAATCAATCGGCTGTCGCAATAGCATCATATAAACCCAAAAAATTTGCCCGTTTAAAGTTATAGAGTTTTCGCGAGTTATTCACAGGAAAGTTGATACGGGATGGACTGTTTAGACGAAATGCAACACATAAATAAAGGTCGTAATGGGCTATAAGTAACAATATATACAACATGTCTGCTTTTACAGAAACTCACTACTTTAGACCAAAATACGCTGATTTAAATAAAGTTTTTTTTTATTTCTTTACTTGTCGTTAGGCGAAGTTGTAGATAGTAGAGTACAGCTTAGCGCTTCTATCTACTGATCTCTATTGATGTACCGTGCCATTTCCACTGAAAAGTATTTCAACCTTCAATAGATATTTCTTACGTGCTAAACATCACATTGACACGGAATCTACGATATCACATCCTATCTTCACTTCTTTAAACTTCTCAGAGCTAATTTTGTTTGGAATTATATACCAAAAGAGTTGACAGAGGTAAGAGTGATGTATATTCCCAAAATAGGAAAATTTGAAGGAGAAAACATTTCTCCTAATTCCTTTCGTTAAACTAGCCTGATGCCATTTCTTCTGAAAACATTTGAAAAATATTAAAACGGAAGGATTTCAGGGGAATATGTCTTCCAGGTAGGTTCCTTGAAACGACCTAATTTCCTTCAAGTCCCCTGCATTTCTGTGCAAAGTGATTACATGACGAAGCGCAGGGCCTATTATAGTTGGCTGGATCCCTTCTGTGCTTACAAAGATATCTATCATAGCGACACTATAAGTGGAGAGATAGTCAGGTTCGGGCCAGGTAAAGGATAACTGAGGTGGATTTTCTCCCTATTCTTGTAGACGATCTAGTGAGCGTAGGTGCAGAGCTATGCATGTGATATTATAATACTTTCAAGAGGATCGAAAAAGAGAGAAATTTCCTCAGTCCTTCAAGAGGCGATTAACTCTTTGTACTTGGTACAGGAGGTAAAACTGAAGTGTTAACCCGAAAGAACCAAGATAGCACTGTTCACCATGAAGGGAAGAATGAAGCACTTGGTACCACCATCCAAGGTATAAAACTTGTATTTGCAGATAATGTGAAATGTCTAGGCGTCCTATTTGATAAGACACTAACCTGAAATCCACATATGGAAAAAATTACTCTCAAGGCAAAGCGGTTTTTATGAACACGCCAAAGGATATGTGAAAAGTCGTTGGGCTATCCTTAAAGTGGTTATTGGCTTTATGTGGTACGTCCAGCCGTAACCTATGGAATTACTGTGGAAATGCAAGCAAAGCATCATCCATTATGTATAAAGAATTTGGTCAACTCTACGCACCTTGCCATACTCTCGACCATTGCCTAGACAATATCCAAATATTAGTATATTTTATATAGTCATGACAAATCTTGTAAATTGAAGATTATTGAGAAAATTGTAAACGATTCCTTAGCAACTTCTGTAGCTTTCTTAAAAATAAGCAGTCCTAAAGCACTGTGAAAACTTTTGAAATGATTAAGTCAACTTGGACCACTTGATTCAAGTCGTTAACTAGTTATGGGATGTACTACAACTAGACATGCAGTGGATAGTTTCATTGTTTTCTCTGTGCACCTCTTACAGTTATCTAGAAATTGTTTTATAAGGCTGGCATATTTGCATAACCTTCGCTAACTTTTTGGTAAGGTTACTTCTCGTCTTTATGCCCACATGCAGTATGCGGATCTCGAATTATGAAAGCAGCAAGTGTTTTCGTTGTTCGATGATCTTTAATTCTAGCTGCTTTTGTTAGCCTCGTAGTATTGACAAGTTTATAAAAACTTTTAATGTACTGTTTTTCTTTATACCCGTGTTTCTTCTTTTGATTTCAAAATTCTTATCACATGTTCTTCATATTTCTCATTCCATAAAGATTTATTATTGTCTGCACTTACTTCTAGTATTCTTTCCACTTTCAAAATAAACAGTTGTACACTGCAACATTGTTTTACAAGATCAACATAACCTAGATTGTTTTCATGACTGTTTTTGACAATTTCGCGAATTCGGCACGTTTATTCATGCCTACTTTATGGCGGTATTGCGTGTATTAGGCGAAGCCTCTGCCGATGTCACGAAAAATTTTGCGTATTTCAGGTAATAAGAAATTTCGCTTATTCTGCATACTTCAAAACGGAACATTTGAATTATTATTACGAATTGCAAAGTTTGCAATATAGTGTTATAGTGTGAATTGGTTGTGAAGCAAGGGTTCTCCCGCAAATGCAAGTGTTAAGAATGTGCGTTTGTTTATAAGCGGCATCATTTTTTTTAAAGTTTGTTCCTACATACTATACCTTCAACAAATAAAAGTAGACTTTGAAAGAAATGGGGAAAATGTGGTCCATCTTCTATTCCTCTTAATTCGTGTAGTAATTATTACTGTTTTATTCCGGCGTTAGTTATTTGTGTAAATATTATACATCGAATTAAAACCGAAAGCGTCAAATGTATAAATTTTCAACGTAGAACAAAAAATCACTTCTCGGTGTTTTCAAATTATGGTCCTGTATATGAAAAAAACCTGCCGTCATTAAAGCACACTGTAACAGACATGAGTGATACCCAATTATTATGGCAAGTTATTGCATCGAGCCAATAAAAAAAGTGATTAATTACTAAATAATACGGGTCCGGAGATTTCAATAGAACGATAATTCATACCTGGCATGATGCTGCGATAAACGCTAGTGCATTCCATTGTATGACCTGGATCAGCGTCATAAATTAGCAACGCAGGGGCAAACGGGCGCAAATCCTCGAACTTGACCGTGTATTGGATCGCTAACTGCGATAGCAAAGTCGTGAAAGTTTGAGGTTGAAGAACTGCACCACATACATTCAATAGGTTGGGGGAAGTAATATAAATCGCTGTAGAGGCCAATGTAGACTGAATTGCTGTTGTGATTTTCGTAGTGCTCGCTTTTATTTTTCATGCGTTGTGTTTTTTGTTTTGGGAAATTTCGGAACGATCCCAGTTACTATATTATTAGCAAAAGCTGCTGTGCGTTGATCGCATATGTTCAGAAATTAAAGTCGAATTCCATTGGTAGGTTAAAAAGATAATTTCTTAATGGGTTTTGAAAATAGCGATTTGCAGGTAGCGTCAGACGATGTACACAGTTGGTATTTCGTAAGGCGACACGTAGTTTGAAGTTCAATACGTGGCGTAAAATGTTAGATTATTTCTAGCAAAATGTGTTATGTAAATTTTACTCTTGCTAACTACTGCGGATTCGAATATTGCTCCGATCAGTTGTGGTAATCCGATTTTCTGTGGTGAATGATGATTAAGAAGAAATTTGGGGCTGCGGGTATGCCTAATATACAGGGTGTTCCACGGTAGCCGTTCGTTAGAAGTTTCCGAGGTTAGAAAAAACCTGGAACTCTGAATTTTTGGAAACCGGGGCTATTCAAGATTCTCTTCATTTTAAAATATTTTCAGGGTCTTACCACTTCCGGTTATACCGGAAGTCGCCATAAACTTTCTTATTTTAAATGGAACAGCCTGTATATTATTTCATTTTAAATTCCTGAGAAAATTTTATGATGAGTTCTAATAGGTTTCCCTATACATATTTTCAACTGCTACTTAGATATCTTGATTTTTTTGAAAATTTTGAAAGATGTAGCGTTATTTGCAACACAGTATCTTTTGCTCATTTTCGACTGGTAGTAAACACTTCTAGGGTAGATGGAAGCACAAGAATGGCACTTTCGAAATCCACATTGACAATCGATTTGTCGCATACAGGTTGTCCAAAACTGCATGACCAATTACAAAATCTTCAAAGTTGAAAAAGTTCTTTTTTTCAAATGGAACACCCTATATATTATTGGATGATCAGATGCAGAATTTTTCTGCATCGATTCGCTATGACTTTCCCTATACCTATTTACAACGGTTTTCTTGTTATTCCATATTTTTTACTAAAATCTAATAAAAGTACAAAATCGTATCCAGTAAGCATTGATTATAAGAGGAATTAGAACAAGTGACTTGAGAGTTGTTGATTTTATCTCAAAGTAGTACAATTCTAGTTTGCTAATTCTATGAAATACAGTTAATAATGGAGAATATTGAAGAATATTCGAATAATGATCTGCTAAATTTGTTTTGTACGCACGGTGAATGTGAACGAATTGTCAGACGCACATGTAGATTATTTAACGAGCGATATCCGGAAGTGGTAAGACCCTGAAAATATTTTAAAATGAAAGAGAATCTTGAATAGCCCCGCTTGAATAGCCCCGGATTCCAAAAATTCAGAGTTCCAGGTTTTTTCTATCCTCGGAAACTTCTAACGAACGGCTACCGTGGAAAATCCTGTATAGTGCTTCATACGGGGAGACATTACTTCATTTCTTCTTACCGTACGAATACATGAAATTCAAATAAAGGTGGTGGGGCGACTTTAAAAAATAAATTTTGCATTTTCCCTTTTTTAAAAAGAAAAGCAGATGGAGAGCTGATCGTATTGCATAATACTTTTATGTGTCTAAAGAGTTACTAGAAAATGTTGTTTGATTTCTGTTGTATACAGCATGCTAAAAAAATATAAAAGTCGATCAAAATTATTATTAAGTGACCCCATTTTACGGTACCTTAATAAGGAGTTAATTTTAGGTTTTTTTTTTGCAATTCAAAAAAGCTTTTGAGAAGTTTGCCTTATCGTTTAGGGATATTGATAAATCTCGCTCGGCACCTAGACTATTACCGCTAACACTAGATAGCGAGCAGCTTGTCAGGGAGACCCTACGTAAAGCGCGAGGATTGAAAGACTCTGACAAATTCAACAATATAGGAATTTCTATGGACCGCACACCTAGACAGACCCGCTATGTCAATCAAATTCGTAAGGAATTGCTTGATCGTAAAGAAGCCGGAGAAACTAATATAATTATACGATACGTAAATGGTGTGCCGAAAATCATGAAAGCGAATGCATCTTTAAACTAGAGACGTCCAACGCAACCACAGTTAATTTCACTATGCAGTATCAAAATGTCCGAGGATCGCGGCCTAAGACAGATTTAATCTACTCGTATTGTAGCATAGTTGATTCACAAATAGTGTTATTCTCGGAAACTTGGCTAAATGATGAAATTTCTAGTTCGGAGATTTTTGATTCCAATTTTGATCTTATACAGATCGGATAGAAATTTTGTCCTTACTAATCGATCTACTGGTGGAGGAGTCTTGTCTGCATTTTCTAGCAGTTTAAAAGCTATTAAAGTTGATATGTTTGCTTTATCCCAATTGGTACCTTTAATTGATGTCAGCATGTGCAAATGTAATTTAAATCACACAGTCTTACGTATCATTAACATATACGCGCCGCCTGATGTACATGTTAGCGATTTGGAAATTTTCCTGGACGCAACTACAGACCAATTAGTATAATATCAAATTTTGGCAAGATTTTGGAATATATTCTATACAACAGAATCTATAGAAACGTACATCAGTTCTTATCTACCCGGCAACATGGTTTTATGGCTGGTCGCTCCACGGTCACTAATTTAGCCTGCATCACACAGTACATTTCATCAGCTCTAGATAGGCGTCAGCAAGCTGATGTGTTATATACCGATTTTAGCAGAGCATTTGACTCTATCGACCACAACATTCTTTTGACGAAAATAGATGGTTTTGGCTTCAGTCCGTCTTTTACCCAGTTGATGACATCTTATTTGTCAGAAAGAAAAGCATACGTGTTCTACAATGGATATTCGTCAGCATTATTTCCTATGGACTCTGGTGTTCTCCAAGGCTCCAATCTGGGACCTCTACTATTTAATATATATATTAGTGATCTCCTGCAGTCTCTTACATGTGAATGCTTAGGATATGCTGACGATCTGAAAATTTACAAGGTAATCAACACTGTTGAAGACTGTATCAATTTGCAGGAAAATGTAGACAAGGTGGAGAAATGGTGTATAGAGAACAAAACGTCTTTAAATGTCAATAAATGTGCTGTGGTGTCATTTTCCAAAATAGTAAATCCACTGGTTTACACGTATAACATATGTCACATAAGTTCTAGGAAAAATAATGAAATTCTTTAAAGTAAGTGTAACGTAATTTATTCAAATGACCACTTTACCAACATTTTACCTTATATTCAAATTAATTAAAACTACAATTAGAATAATGACAAAGGGCCATGGTCCTCAATGGCACGCAGTTTTTGTCTAACTTGTCCCATCATGTTTTGGACGATGTTTATATCAATTTCTCTTATCTTTTGATATATTCTTCGCCTTAGTTGAGCTTCATTTTGAGCTTCCCACCCATTATCATATACTTTTCTGGTCAATATTCCCCAAAAATCTTCGATGGGTCGAGCTTGTGGCACATTTGGCGGATTGTCTGCTCTTGGCACAAAGGGTACGTTGTGAGCTTCTAACCATGTTCTAGTCGTTCTTGCATAATGGCAACTTGCTAAGTCCGGCCAAAACATTATTTCTTCACGTGGATGAGTCGTAGTAATAAACTGTAGCAACTTCGGTAGGCATCTTTCGGTATAAATGTTGGCATTAACTGCCTCACCCCTCACATGCCCAACATAAGGTCGTGAAACTCCTCTCTCCGATATGGCACACCAAACTAGAATTTTATCTTCAAATTTTTTTTTTGGTTTTGTATTTAACATTATCTGCACAATTTTCTATATTATCGGTATAAAAACCATCATTGCCTTTCATTTCTGAGTGAGAGAACGTAAAATGTTTTTCATCGTCCATGATGATCAGTTTATTGTTTGCAAAATGAGTTCGGCGTAATCTACGACAACACATTGGAATTCTTCGTAACTGGTCCTCTGTATAACGTGGACATTTACGTCTTTTACGAAACTTTAGGCCTTCTTTCTTTCAATACCCTTCTTACAGTTTCATGAGAAACATTAAATCTTCTGGATAACTTTCGGCATGACGTTCCAACGCGGTCTTTTGCACTTTTATAGATTAGGTTGGCGCGATTTTCGGTCAACATTCCGGGACGTCCGCTTTTTGGTAAATTGAGGCATGGTATACCTTCGCATTCTGCAATTGTTCTATAAATGATTGTCTTTGAAATATTTTGATTCCAAAATATGTTTACAATTTCTTGCTTGGGTACATGTCCAACCAGGCTGTAAATGCTTTTCCGTATTTCAAGTTTGTACGACATAATTGGACAAATTATTGGACATCTATGAAATGTCATAACAAGTTTGAGTGTTAATGAACATATGTTTATCATGGTTACTAGATTGCAAGTTATTTACAGTTATTTTTAGCGCGGCGAAAATTTTCCCAAAACTTATGTGACATACGTTATTATCAATTCGGAGTCTATAATAAGACACACGCAGATGAAAGACCTCGGCGTAATATTTGACTGCCATCTGACTTTTAACGAACACATAGAGTCTATTTGTCTGTCTGCTTCTAGAAACCTAGGCTTTCTGATAAGATCTTGCAGCAATTTCAACAATATCCAGACTATGAAAACATTATATTGCACGGTCGTCAGAAGCCGTATTGAATATTGTTCTATAATATGGCATCCCTACTACACTTTTCAACACTTAGCAATTGAAAGAATACAAAAGCGCTCTCTGAAATATTTGTCGTATAGAGTTACTGGAACATATCCTGAACGCAACTCCGATTATGCCACGCTACGTAGTATTCATGGATTCAGTTCGTTATCCGACCGACGTACTTACTACAGTGCCAAGTTCTTATTGAATATAAGTACTTTTGAACAAGGTGGATTGCCCCTCACTGCTTGCCTTGGTGGACTTTAATGTGCCGTTTTTCACCACACGGAATACCACAACGTTCAGTGGTTCCCCGTGCGCGAACTAATGTGTCGGTAAAATCACCAATATCTCATATGACGAGAAACTTCAATGAACTGTATGCGGACTGTGAGTCAGTGGCGGAGATTAGGACCCGCAGGGTCCGCGACTGCGGGGGGGCGCAGACGTCTTGGGGCGCACTATCAAGAGAATTTGTGACAAATATATGTAAAATTTGAAAACGAGAAGTGTTTTTTTAAAATAAGTACACATGTCTATTGGTAGATATACTACAATTCATATGCAAAAAATATGCCGAATGAGTACCTATATGCAGGCCCGTGCCAACTCGGTGGTGCAAGTGGTGCACAGCACCAGGGCGGCACATAGAAAGGGGCGGCAAAAAGAAGGAGCGAAGAAATGATACGATATTATATGAAACACATGACGACCGATTCATATATAAAGTTATTGTTATAAAAGGCGCGTTAATCACGTAGGAAACCGAGTCTAAATCTACTATAATGCTTACACATCCAATTGATACACGCTAGGGAGACTTTTAATATAATAAACAATAATTTTTAATGTATACAAGCATACGAAGCTAGATGTTGGTATAAAACATGTTTAGTCACCCGTCGTAAAGAAAGAAAACGCATGCATGCAAATAAACATCAAGACGATTATATCACTTATTTTTAGACGATAAGGGCCGAACAATTTAAAAAAATGCCGCCTTTGGAGCCACACAGCATTTGAAATAAATTATGTACTGTATGTATACACCGCTTTAGCTCCTATACGTATTAAGTATTAATTATGTTATAGTAATTCAAAAAACAAAAGTGACAAAGAGTACTATAATAATATAAATAAGTTAAAAGTGTGATAGTGCAATTTTCAGTTTACTGTTCTTAATTGTGTCTTACATTCTATTGAACAGTTACTGGCATTACCTCTAAAATAAATTGTAGGTATGTATATGTTAACGTTTTTAGATAACCATAATTATTTTACAGTTTATATTGGTATTTTCTCACTCATTATTGGTTTATTTAGTTATATTTCGTGTATTTATCCGTATATATTAAGTAATTCTTTATATCTATATTTATTGGTATTTGGTATAGTATGTTCACCTTTTAATGAATGAGTAATACTTACTGATCAATTATCATACAACGTACAATATTTGAAACCCTTAATGTTACCTAATATAAATCTAAAGCTATATGAGCCTGCAGCACTCGAGACAGCTTCCAAAATTATGTGTTATGTTAAGAACCCTCCACTTCACTTATGACAAGTTTTAACCTACATAGCTGGTAAATCTTTAGATACATACACACATTTGCTCTGAAATACGATATTTTACGCAATTAGTCTGTGTTTCCATTATGCGTAGATACATATCTATATTGATATATTAAAAAAAAAGAGACTACGACGGACAAAAACCCACTTTGATGAATTAAGTCAAGATGAACGAATTGAAAACAATGAAAAGAGATTCAAAATAGAAGTTTATTTTAAAGTATTGGATATCCTAATTTCCAAAATTGGCGACCGATTTAATTCTTTTCAGAAAGTACTAAAAAAATTTGAGGTTTTGAATCCTAAAACATTAAATAGTGTTAATGATGACGAGCTTTACCGCTTATCAAAATCCTTAAGTGACGAATACAATTCAGACTTAATGGATTCGTTTTCGTAACAAATGGTTACTTTTCGGATGGCTATGAAGCACCAAATTAAAAACGTTGAAAGTATTAGACAACTGGCTAAAGTCATTCTTTGCGAACATTCTACGTTATCTGCCAGTTTTCCTGACGTGTGTACAGCTTATCTGCTATTCATGACTTTGCCTGTGACAACTGCCAGCGCTGAAAGGTCATTTTCAAAATTTAAGCTGATTAAAAGCTACCTTAGAAGTACAATGTCTCAAGGAAGACTGAGTGGACTTTCTATTTTAAGTATCGAAAATGAAACAGCTCGAAAAATTAATTTTCATTCAATTATCGATACTTTTGCTACCTCAAAATCTCGCAGAAAGAAGTTCTAGATTATTTTGGGATTTTCGAAAAATGTTCTAGATTTTTTTTTATTTATTATGTAATACTGTAGTATGTTATGCAAGATATGTTTTGAGTTATGTATTTTATTGGTGTGTATTGAATCTATATGTGTATGTATGTTTAATTTTGTAATTAAGTGAATTTAAGCCTAAAATCAAAAAAGTATTGACTTAAAAAAACAACAAATGCCTTTATAATATTAAAGACTTCTTAACAATGGAAATTTAGTATGTATTTATATAACATGGAACTATTTTATTATTTATGTACCTAGTAAATAAAACAGTGAATAAAATAAATTAGTAAAGTTTCTAAACGATAACATGTGGCAGCAAAAAAGTTAAATTAGCGTTGCGGTATGGAAAAAGGGCGCAAAATTTCAAATTGCGGGGGGGGCGAAACCATAATAAGCTCCGCCACTGCTGTGAGTGAGTGTTATTTTGTCTATGTAACTTTTGATTTGCACTTTCTATTATGATATGGATACTTAATAGTTGAATGTAAGAATATGTACCTTTTGTATTTTTAAGTTAGTTTCTAATTTCATGTGATACCTTTGATTTTGTTTGTTATACTAGGATGATCTTTATTTCTATATTATGTTACTGCAACGCCATCAATTACTAATTTTCGTCCTGTAATTGGCTTGTTTGATGTTGGACGTAATAAAGTAATATTATTATTATTATTATATTATTATATTTGAGCAACCAACGCACACCTACCGTGAATTGCGAATATAATCCCAACAATCCAATATCAATCTTTGTGGCTCCTCGATCGTTATGTCTGAAAATATGAAAGGTTCTCATCGATCATCGTATATGACAGCGGTTTGTATAGAAAGCGACTTGTGCAGTAGTATTGCAAATTGCTGTTTGGCAGACGTAATTTTTTTTCTTCCATCTACTAAAACTTTTGATATCGTTAACCTCTGTGGGCGTCTGAACTCGCTGGCAGTTAATTTTAAATCGATTTTTTAGATCGATTCTGAAGGCAGATTTTTACTTTCTTTTTCACCTCTTCTAAGGAACGTAACGCGATAGTCCGGCGTCTGCCGTTCTCGTTGTAATTTAGAGTTGTTAAAGCAACTCATTTACATAATATTGACATGAGTGTAAAGTAACGTGTGGTAGTAGTGAAATTAGCTGGCGAAATATAACATTTTGCGAACGTTTTTGTGGATATATATGTATAATCATAGCGAAAATCTGTAGAAATATTTTACATTTAACACAACTTATCTGACATCTCGCCCATTAATTCCGATAAATTGAACGAGCTACCGCATTAATTCAATTGAAATCGATATCTTCTAACGACGTTTGCGTTGACCACCACCATCGTGATATGGTAATTTTTATGCAACATTGTAAAAAACTGCCAGCGCAAAAACAGGCTCTGCATAAAACGCAACCAGTAAATTAGTCCAATGACCGTGTTTCTATATACGCGTAGCATACTTTTTGATTATGTTCGCATTGCTTTCCCTCAAGATCGAGTGCGCGCCTTCAACGCGCGATGATTATTTAGTTACTTTAGAAAAGCCACTTTTATTCCTCAATAAAACTAACAATTTCACTGAATGCCGTTAATTGAAGATAAACAACAGATGTTCATGTGGGAATGGATACAATGTCAAACGTGATAACTTTATGAATTCTTTAAAAACGATATGCAAATATTGTCTGTAGCTTTCGATTTTAGGAATATGTTTCTTTATGTAACCATTGTGTAGATATCTAAAAGGTACTTTTGTCCGTGCTAAATCCTAAATGATTTGCATTCTTAAAAATCACATTATAATACAAATCTTGTATTACAATGTGATACAATGTGTCAACTTACAACGCTTTCGTTGGAAGTTGACCACACCAACTTCCAACGAAAGCGACATCCTGTTAACCTTGGTGGTAATGTTTAATGTACCACTAATATAATAACCGCAGTGTTTGCCGCCTTAACTTACCTTAAAAAGTCGAACGTTTCTCTTTTCCTTATTTATCTTTGATGCCTTAAATTACTTATTGAATAATATGAGTAAAAAGCGAGTAAATGCTTTTAGGCATTTCGTATCCGAGGTTCTATCCAGATAAAAGTGAGAAAGTAGGATAGTGAAAGAATAAATGAGGAATTTTCAAAATGTAAGAAGCCCATTTAACAACTTTGTCAGAATCGGCAAGCAACTGTTCTGGTTTTGCTGTTTATTTTATTAAATAATTATATAACCGTGATTTTAGTTATACTACAGTGGTGTGTATACAGCTTTTATAAATCCAAATCCACATAATATTATTTTATAATGGATAATTGAGACGACTTGTTGCCTTTTGAAAAAAAAGAGTGATTTTAAAACAAGAATATGTTGTTGCTGGATTTTACTAGCAATGGTTTATAAATAGTAATAGTAATAGTAATAGTAATATATTTCGTTCTATGGATACAAAAGTATAGAACATGTCAACATATATAATATATATATTCCTCTGTAAGTATAAATAAAAATAGTGTTTAAAACGCTCACAACATATTAAAATTATATGGGTATAGTATACATATATATTCTTATACTAATATCTAATCTAAATAATCGAAGCTTACATTGAATAAATCTTGAACATTATACAATGCATTGTCAATTAAACAAGCTTTTAGTTTATTTTTAAATTTCACTTGTGGAAGAGCTTTGAGTGAAGTGGGCAAGTAATTATAAATTTTGATGCACTGAAACAATGTCGTTTTTTGTAATTTACTTAAATGAGTGTGAGGTGGTAGCAAATAGGCACTCACATTTCCTCTAGTATTTTGACCGTGATTGTTTTCATGTTTTTTAAAAAAATCATTAAAATTAAGTTTAATGTAGTGCTAATTAGGATACGTACAGAGAAATGATATCTATACTAACATATGACTACGGGTATATAAAAACAAGAATCGCAAAATAGTACCTAACTGCGCGTGATTTCGAAAAAAGAAGTCGCGCAAGAGCAACATATCTGCAACGACTTCTTACAATTTGAAAACAAAGCTGCACTTGTTGCACTTTGAAAATAATATTGCAGTTGTATCGTTTTGCAATGCGACATGAATAATCTCAGTTTTTTTTTACAAGTGACCTATGTCGTTATCCAATATAGGTATAGATCCACGTATAAAGTATACAGTGTGGAGTATTTACCACTATGTATACCACAATTTCGACAGTTTTGGACTTGTTGCATTTTGAAATTGAACTCCTCAAATACTCTGGTTTATTTGTGTCACCAAATTGTGCTTGTATATTATCTGTATCAGTCCTTTGGATTTGTAAATATCAGGGCGTTCATACACTCATCTCACAATCAAATCTTGCAGTAGGATTATCTTTAATACATTGCAAGAGATGCGTGTCCTTCCCGTTGGAAGAACACGCCAGGACAAAATCAAGCGAAGACACTCTTATCAGGGTCGCCAAGTTTAGCAAAGATTGTGCTATCTTTCAGCAAATGGGACTTTGGACTAGGCAGGATCTTTGACAGGTCATGTATCCCTAAACTACCATCTATACAAACTGGGAAAAGCTGAAGACCAAGCTGCCGTCTATGTCTAGAAGATCTAGAGACGGCAGAACACATTTTGTGTGAATGTGTTGCTATCAGTCGTACTCGGCATCAACACTTTAGTAGGCCGTTTCTGACGCCTACTGAAATCTAGGAAGCAAATCCTAGATTAATTTTAAGGTTTATTAAAAGTCTCCAATTATTCTAACACTCACAATGTTACAATAGACCTACTTAGGTCGCAGTGACAAACACAGTGCCACGGCCCATAACTCTAACTTTAAGAGATGATATATAACTATTATGATATTATTACTAATATTAACTCACTACTGTTTCCTTGAGAGATCACCTGACATAGGCTCCCAAGAGATATTTGTTATGAAGTTCTCACAATTTCAAAATCTTTATTCAATTGCGAGATGTCACGTTCTCACTTCTATGCTAAACATCTTGTTTATTAGAGAAACACATCTAATATCTAACAATATTCAATATTTTGTGGTACCATGGCATCTCTTTACAACTCTTGCAAAATCCGAGTAAAAGCAAGTGTAGAGTGAATCCACAATATTGATATCATAGAAATAGAGTGTGGAGAACGCGCTTCGACGAGTGCGCATCCTTTTTCAGAAGAACGGAGAGGTGGCAGCCATTTTGAAGGTTGGTTGTCACAAGGCCGTTTTACATTTTGAGGAGTATTTTTTTTATTTTTTCATACATCTTAGTACGAAGTTTTATGCAATTCAGGAGACAAAATTAGCTTTCTTTAACCATCACTTCAGACGTAGATAACAGGAAAAATTGATTTATGAAACATAATCTTAGTTTTCGTTTTTCGGGCTGTAAGATCTGTAGGTAACATTAATGCGGTGTAAAATTAGAAGTTAACTACCATAGATGTTCAATTAAGCTCCTGTACGCTGTTATATATCTTATGATTAGAGTAGACCACTTTCCGTGCGTGCCATGTGCGCCGGTATGGGAGTGTAATTCGTAATATACTAGAATATGCGATAGAATAGGGATGCAACATGAGCTTGTTATCGATATAAGTATAGAAGTAAAGACATTTATTTTATCAGAAATAATTAAATATACATTTGGTTTTCTGCTATTAAAGTAATATGCAATACAGTCATCCTCACATCGGCTCTCATGGAGCGCACGGAAGTGGTCTACTCTACTTATGATAAACTGTTTGTCAAATTATCTATTTCATCATATAACGGCTGCGATTTCATTTTAATACTGGTACGAAATTCTTTTTCGTTTTAGAACAAACTATATAGGCAACTATAAAACCATTTATACAGGCTGTTTTGAAACATCGTTTAAAGATTTTAAGGGTATGTAGTACGATCGAAAATAAGGTTAAAAGTCATAATAAACATATGTCCACAAATTAACTGTTTGCGAGATAACAGCGATTTTATCGCAAATGCAGAATAAGTTTGCTTTAGTGGTTTTTATTAAGATGTTATTGTATTTTAACATAAAATAGATTATAACTAAAGAAGATGTTTAAAATGACGTCCTTCCATTTCGACACAGGATCTACATCTGCTTTTAAAGGAAGCGCGCACTCTTTCCAAAAACAAGGGTTTTTCTCGTATTATCTGGCAACAGTGTTCTATTCGTTGGCGCTACTCTGGAAGATCGTTTACCGGTGTTGCGTATACTAAACTTTTCAAATAACCCCAGATACTAAAGTCCAACGGGTTTAGATCGGGAGACCTTGGAGGCCAAGCAATGGGACCTGTTCGCCCTATCCATCTCACAGGAAATTCATTGTTAAGATGTTCCCTAACAGCACGCGTAAAGTGCGGTGGAGCTCCATCTTGCATAAACCAGAGGTTCAGTCTTAGATTTATAGGTAAATCTTCCAAAAGTTAGGTAAAGTATTTTCCAAAAACTCGAGGTATGCAGGACCTGTTAAGCGTTGTGGCAAAACAATCGGTCCTAACAACCGTTCCCCTATCATGCCTAAGCAGATGTTTAGAGAGAAACGTTGCTGGTGCCGAGCTTCAACGGTAGCATGAGGATTCTCGTCACACCAAACGTGATTGTTGTGGAAATTAAATATTCCATTTTTAGTAAAACCAGCTTCATCCGTGAAAAGAATGTTATCAGCGAAATCTGGCCGATCAGCAGCTGTTCGCAAAAACCACTCACAGAAAGCCCTCCTCGCTTGATAATCCGGAGCAGTAAGGGCTTGTACCCGTTGGATATGGTAGGGGTATAGGAGTTGCTCATGAAGAGTTCTCCAAACAAGATTGCTGCTTACACCCACTTGAGTCGAAATTCTTCTAACACTAGTTTCGGGATTTTCATCAATAATATTCAAAATTCGATCTTCTAGTTGTGGAGTACATGCTAATCTCTGCCGTCCAGTATCAGAAGACCGCTTCTCAAACGAACCAGTTTCTCTTAGTCGTTGAAACACCGTCTGAAACATCACATGCGAAGGCAGTTGGCGATCAGGAAACGTTTCAGCATAGAAACGACGTGCTTGTAAAGAATTCCCATTAGCACGACCGCACACGAACACCATATCGCTCATTTCAGCATTAGAATACGCAACCATTGTAATTGCTACAAATTGCACAAAACGTCAAATTAAACTGTCATAAAACAATAGCTGATAAGCACCTGTTTACTGGGATATGTTATATCCATGTACTACTAGGAACACGCGCTGTTATCTCGTAAACGGTTGATTTATGAAAATATGTTTATTATGACATTTAACCTTATTTTCGATCGTACTACATGCCCTTAAAATCTTTAAACGATGTTCCAAAACACCCTGTATATCTGTTGTAAATGTCATCTTTTTTCTTCTTTTCTTAGTACTAATAGATAACTTTCGAGAAAATTTGTTTGATGATAAAGAAAAAATAATTTACAACATTGCATCCGGTGGCGGTGCGTGGTCTACCAATCAGGGCATGCATTTTTGCAATTGGATTGATATTGAACAAAAACTAGAAACAGAAAAAGGTGTAGTTTTTACTTTAATCAAATATAATAACGGATAAAATATTTGGTTCGTAATAGTATATCAAATATATGTAAAAAAATCCTATTTGAAAATAAAATTCATTCTTCGACTCTTCTTACAAAATTCTGAAATTATTTTATCATAGAAATCTTCTTTTTTGGAAAGCAATATCTTTTTCTATTGACATAATTGCCAATGCTGATAACCTGTCTTTCTCAGTAGCATTTCTCATATAATTTGTCCTCTTATGCGTAGGTCATGCCATTTGAATGCATTTGAATCTGTGCATGCGAGGCGTTAGATTTGCCATATAATATACCTATAATATTAAACCATGAATGCAGTCTAATGTATATTTACGATATTTAAAAAGAATTAATTTTAGTTATTTCTAGTAAATATTCTATTAGTTTTAATTGTTTTATAAGAAGCTTAATTCTTATTTTTAGTAATTATAGGCGATGTATTGAGGAATGAAGTAAAATGAAATTCTCAAGAAATTCTCTTCTCGTATTCATGCATTTCGCATTTTTCAAGCAAAATGATGGCATCAGGCAGTTCGGGTTCGTATGTCAGCGTAGCGCGAGCATTCGCTGCTGCCCTCTTCTTTCTTATGCGATATAAATGAAATGCATTTGACTTTGTACGTGCGAAGCGTTAGATTTACAATATATCTAATGTATCTACGATTATTTAAAATGAATTAGATTTAGTTGGTTTCAGTTATTTATTAGCAAATATTCTATTAGTTTTAACACTCGATTAATTTAGTTTCATAAGAAGGTTAATTTTTATTCTAATAAAGACTATTAGACATGCACTGCATGCGTTGCATTGATGGAGTATTCGCTACTGATTGCGTCTTTATTTTATAATTTCTGTCCTATTATTTCTATGTGTTAAGCATATATGTCTGCGTCAAGGTTAAGCTGTAAAACAATACATGATAGTCATCCATTCAGTAAATTGGTCCTACTAAAAGATATAAGAACAACGAGAGTGTGGTAAATCAACCAGCTCTTGTTTATTGTTAGATGCCAAATGGGTTTGACTCAATGAACTTCATATTCAATAACTTAATCTAACGAGATGGATTCTTAATAAATTAAATTAAAGAACCATCACATTCAATCACTTCATCATTGCCTACGCTGCCAAGATCAAGCGTGCTATACAGGGTTTTTCACGGTAGCCGTTCGTTAGAAGTTTCCGAGGTTACAAAAAACCTGGAACTCTGAATTTTTGGAATCAGGGGCTATTCAAGATTCTCTTTCATTTTAAAATATTTTCAGGGTCTTACTGCTTCCGGTTATACCGGAAGTCGCCATAAACTTTCTTATTTTAAATGGAACACCCTGTATATTATTGCATTTTTAAATTCCTGAGAAAATTTTATGATGAGTTCTAATAGGTTTCCCTATATCTATTTTCAACTGCTACTTAGATATCTTGATTTCTTTGAAAATCTTGAAAGATGTAGCGTTATTTGCAACACAGTATCTTTTGCCCATTTTCGACTGGTAATAAACACTTTTAGGGTAGATGGAAGCACAAGAATGACACTTTCGAAATCCACATTGACAATTGATTTGTCGCATACAGGTTGTCCAAAACTGCATGACCAATTACAAAATCTTCAAAGTTGAAAAAGTTCTTTTTCTCAAATGGAACACCCTGTATATTATTCGATGATCAGATGCAGAATTTAATTCTGCATCGATTCGCTATGACTTTGCCTATACCTATTTACAACGGTTTTCTTGTTATTCCATATTTTTACTAAAATCTAATAAAACTACAAAATCGTATCCAGTAAGCATTGATTATAAGAGGAATTAGAACAAGTGACTTGACAGTTGTTGATTTTATGTCAAAGTAGTACAATTCTATTTTGCTAATTCTATGAAATACAGTTAATAATGGAGAATATTGAAGAATATTCGAATAATGATCTGCTAAATTTGTTTTAAACGCACGGTGAATGCGAACGAATTGTCAGACGCACATGTAGATTATTTAACGAGCGATATCCGGACTTACCAGCAATGACTCCTGGAAAATTTGCAAGAATTGAAGCTCGGTTTTTGGAAACTGGGAGTGTAAAGGCAACCCGTAATCACCGAAAGCCAGTAATAGATAATGAAGCTAACGAGGTGAATGTTTTGACTTATTTTCAAGCTTAAGAAAGTTTATGGCGACTTCCGGTATAACCGGAAGTGGTAAGACCCTGAAAATATTTTAAAATGAAAGAGAATCTTGAATAGCCCCGGATTCCAAAAATTCAGAGTTCCAGGGTTTTTCTAACCTCGGAAACTTCTAACGAACGGCTACCGTGGAAAACCCTGTATACTACTAGGTTTTCTGTTTGAAACTGCATCCTGAAAGTGCTCAAGATAAATTCAACCTCAGGTGAATAGGTCCTCCATTTATATCGCTGCTAAACTAAAACTATGTAAAAATTGGGTAAGAAAAGTACCTCCTTAATAGCAATAAACTTTTTTTGGTACATGAAAATAAATGTCTGATTATCGAATATAATATTGGATATATTCATATCAAAATCATTTTGCAATTGTATTAGCCTCAATTTAATATTGTGTATCTAAAACATAATTTATTTCTTATGAAAAGCTTTTTTAATAAATTCTGAGCAATTCTGGAGAAGTATGTCAAGCACCTAGGGCTTGTCCTCTTTTTTACTAAAACATCAAGCAATACTTCCTTAATCTACATATCTACACATTTTTGTATGGTACTGAACAAGCAGTCACGCATCAAACAATGAATTGGCGACGATTATATCTAACATGCCGCGAGAACGGCTACCATAATACACTGAATTACATCCTAGTTGCTTATTATCTCCAGTCCTCCTTTTCTTTTTTTTTACTAGTCGGTGCCTTTTACGTTCCTAATAAACGTCCTGAGGCGACATATGTGGAGAAAAAAAAAATAAATAAAAGCAATACAAAATTGAATTGAAATACATCGCCTAAGGTTTAATAAACAAATCAATGGGATTCCGAAAGTAAAAATACTTAAAAAAAAGTGTAGACAGGTTGTAGTGAGTTTAATTATGGTCGTTAGTCAACAAATTTAGGTTATCGGTTAAATGTTATAATTATTCCAAATGCTAGATTGTAGTGTCTTACAAATAATGGGATATCTCATCTGGAAGCAAATAAAAAGGGCTTTTCTGTTAGGTATCCAACAATGACAAGCATAAAATGATTGAGACGAGGCGTACAATTGTCTCTTAAGGCGGTACAACAATGCATTCATAACATTACTAAACGCAATAACAATAATATCTAACAATAATCGTGTGAAGACCACCAACTGTTTCAGCGGTTCTGATCACCTCATCTTGTTTTTATCGTGTCGAACAGCCGGTGCGTATGTTCGCGCTTCCTATCACATACACATACATAGGCATACGCCTATCCGCTATCGATATAGCGGTCTAGAATCCGGGTTACGAGATCGAATTCTCGGCAGGTCTCGGACCCAATTACTCTGATATGATCCCATTGTTCGCGTGTGCGTACGTATAAAGGTATAAACATAAAGAGGACGCCGACATCGATATACAGATTGATGCTCGCAAGAATGACTATTGGTATTTGAAAATTGTTTTATTGCATGGTAATTTAAATATTCATAGAGTTTGCTTTTATTTTGATAACAATCGTGTTAGTTCAAAAGCCCAAAAGTCTAACCGGATAGGCATGGTCAAATAGCCCGCAGAAGAATTTTTAGAAAATTTTATGCATGACTATTGACAAGCCATTAGATCATATACAGCGTCACACATAAAGTCCGTGGACTTTGGAAAACTTGTAATAATGTAGAAAGCATATACATAATATTACTATATTGCTGATATATTCTAAAAAATTCCGAAATCAAAGGATGCAAGCGCGTATACTTACGTAATAAACATGAATTTCAGTTGACGTTGACAGTTCAAACTTGTGCGAAGGAATGCGTTTATTTGATTATTTATTTGTATAGTCCTGATTTGCTCCTTACACTGAAACCATATTTATCGATCATCATTGCTTCGGCAAGTGTTTGTGGTGGATCCTATCCTATCCTGTAACAACAACATACTGTTTCGTTAGATGCAGATGAAAAATATTTAGAATACATATGAAAAATGTGCATGTGATAATTTGGCATATCCATGGCACACCAGATATCTAATAAAAATTTAAAAACGTCACATCTCCGCTCATATTTAAAATAGGTATAGTGTAATATATTTTTTTGAGAGTTTGTGAAATTTGCTATTTGCTTCCTTTTTTGGGACTGCGAATCTTTTCTTGCCACGTTTTGTTTGCGGCGTCCATTTCCAACGTCGAATTTTTTGAAAGTGTGTAAACCGTACGTTGCGCGCCGAGATATACGTTTTGCATTCAAATGAAGTTATTTCCCATTCTGGCAGTCGGGATCGCTTTATCTTTGGAGTTTATTCCCATAAACCCCTATGGCCATTAAAAAAAAAAAAATGAGGTCATCAGTTAAAATTTTGGGAAATATTAAAACATAGATTTTATATTCAAATTCAAAATAAAAATCTCCAAGAAAAATGCTAAAATAATTTTTTAAAATTTTAAAAAATAAGAAAGTTGGGTACATCCTAAAATCTAAATTGTAAAAAATATGTTGTTTTAACCTATTTATGCCCAAAACTTGTCGGTAATGAAATAGGTAATGATTTTTATTAAAAGATACCGCATCTTAAACTTACATGTAAATATATAAAATGGAAATACATTTCCTAATTGCAAATGCATCTGCTACAAGGTGGAATTTTAAAATTAGAACTATTAACACTGTTTATGAAAACAGAGAAGCCCTTATCGAGTGTATGGAGAAAATACAACCAACGTCCAGACAATCGGATACCATCACAAAAGCTGATGCCCTTTTAAGATTATTGAATGACCCCAAGTTCGTTTTTTGGCTGACGGTTTTTCATCGTTTAATGCCTCATATTAATATAGTATATTCTCAGCTGCAAAAAAGAACTGCTGATTCTGTGACCATAAAAAAATGTATTGCAGAGCTTGAAAAAAACATTCAGAAAGAAAGGGAAAATATACACACTACCAGAGATTCCGAACTAGACGACATTGATGTGAGTCACTCTAGGAAAAGAAGGAAGGTAAGTGAAAGAACCTCTTATGTTTCCACGACTGTTCAAGCTAAAGAAGTGTGCGATACCATAATATCAGAAATAAAAAGAAGGTTTTCGTTTACAGGTCATTTGGAGGTGGCTAATTTGTTTTCGGTGGAGAATTTTGAAGTATATTCGTCGAATTTTCCCATCCAACATTTAGATTCAGCAATTTCCGCCTTTCCATTTTTAGACAGATACAAATTCGAGACAGAGTTGGAAGTAATTTACAGAAGAACAGATTTTAGAGAGGTCTCCGGAGCAGTCCATCTACTTAAGTTTTTGATAGAAAATAATTTGCAAGAAGACTTCTCAGAGACCTTTCTTGTGCTACTCGCAATTGTAACCATGCCCATGACAACTGCAGAAGCAGAACGTTGTTTCTCAACTTTGAAGCGCATTAAAACTTTTTTGAGAAGTACTATGGCCCAGGATAGGTTAACTGCTCTCGCAATGTTGTCTATTGAGAAACAAATGATTCAAGGTCTTTCAAACTTTAATGAATTGGTTATTGAAGAATTCGCATCGAGAAAGAACAGGCGACTTGAATTACAATACAAAACGTGTGTGTGAAAATTAGTACTAAGTGTTTGTGTTAGTTAGTAAGTTATCAGTTACCTTATTAGTTAGACAATAAAAGCAACAAGACAACACGTGAAACTTGATCAAGAAGATGTGCTGCCTGGTAAAAACTAGGTAGGATTTTTCAAACAATTTTTAGTTTAAGTAATTTTTGTTCGTTTAAGATGTGACTGTTCTGTATAAAAAGAAGAACTAACAATTTCGGATTTTTGCGCTAAGCCCTTTTCTCAATATTAACTCAAGATAAGGCGAAAGAACGTCACAACCTGCTCTAAAATGCGAGTTTTTAAGGTTAATTTTCAAAACCGAACTCCCTGGTGCCTACCCACATGTGCACTCCCAAAATAAAAGTCCACGCGCCGCCACTGTTCCCAAAACAAATTACGTTTAGGAACTTGTACATATCCGCTGAGGATTAATACGCCAAAAGAAGATTTCAGCTCGGACATTTCTATGACCTGTATACGATTTTGATTTGCGCATAATACTGTAACTATCACACTGACAAAAGTCAATGCTAGGTTTTTCCACTATCACCAAACACCAATGCACAATCTCTCGACGCGCGTTTCGCTAACCAAGTTAGCATCATCAGGAGATGATTAATAGTAAAGTAAAATTATTAAAACTACGATAATATATACAACAACGTTCCTGTACAGGCGCATTTTTAACGGGGAGGGGATGCCAGCCAACCCTCCGTTAAAAATTCGTCGGTTCCAAGAGTTACTCTAATTACCGATGTCGTAAAAGTATACGATCTTGAGAAAGGTCGGTAGAATGACTATATAAGGAAACATCTGTGCAAACAAGTGTTATACTAGGCACTTACCCGTCTAGTAATCTATACAATACACTTTCTGGAATTGGCCCATTGTCGGCATTCATATTGACTTTGCGTTTGGCGATTTCTACACTTTCATACGCATCTAATTTATAACTCTTGTTTACATTCTTTAGTAATTTCAAATTTTCTAGGCTAACTCTATGATTGTTGTTGAAAGCGTGTTGGGCAACGCTTGATTTTTCTAAACGTCCATACTTTAAATGTGCCATGTGTTCTTTAAATCTCGTTAAAATTGATCGTTTTGTTTGCGTTTGTTGTTGGGCATAATACTGTGTCTTGTCCAGTATCAGTTGAAGTACATAATCATCAAAAAATAAAGAAAATAAATCTTTTACCAAATATTTTTAGAATAATTTCGATGAATGTCCAAAATCACCAAACAGATGATGTGGTAAATTTCAATAATTCTTGCTAATAACTCAAAACTATTAGGAAACACCAGTCATTTACGTTTTTCTTTTTAACTTGTATCAATTACAAATACTTTTATTACATTTGACGTTATAAATTATATTAGAGTATAGTTCTTCATTTTGAACAACCTTTCCTAATAACATTACTCTTTTACAAAATTGCTTCTGTGCATAATGCGAAAATTGAGAAAGACCGTAGTGCAGTCGAAACGTTAATGAAAATTTAGAAATAGCCTATCGTGTGGTTCATTGCATGCTCTTTCAGATCAATAAATTTTATAGCGTAATATACAGCATTGATGCCGTACATTATTTTATAGACATGTCTCACGTGTTGCCCAACTTTTTCTACCGTTCGATCCGATCGCGTTTATAAATCACTGAAGCGAAGCATAGAGAATCTGGGATGTAGTGTCTGTGGGCGCAGAGAATCGATCCAGAGGAAGAAATGTCGGCTTGTTCGATGGATCACTGAAATATCCCCGTACAATCGTATTTATATACGCTACGTGTATGTGTATAAGATACATACTATCTCTTTGATGGCAACATTTATAATTGTAATTTATTGCGTCAATTTGAACTCGTGTGTACGCCGTTTTCGTTTGCCGTTCGTTATGTCATACCGGGGAATTAAACGTATTTATCAGAGTCGAAGGTTCAGTTTGATCGTCGTCATTTTTAAAAGATAATCACGATCGAATTAAAGAAAATCTTCCTGCTGTTGTGTGTAAGCGCTTGAATACGGCGGGATAGGACTGAAGTTCATTGATCTTATAAGTTTAAGAAATTGAAGGTTAGCTGAACTTCTTTACTGTTTCAAGTTGTAAGTTCTTCTGCGAATGATAACTAGCTAATTTTTTATTTCGACAATGCGGAAGGTAGTTCTTAAGATATGTTATTTCTTATATAGGTTGGGCATCTGTGTGGCATCGGTTAATCACTTAATCGAAAAAGTTTTAAGTAAAAGTAATGGTAGTTGTGTGCTCAACAATCCTAAATATTTTAACATATGCAGGGTGTTTGGTTTTCTGTGTAATTTAATTACTTTATTCTTCAATATTGAACGTGCTGCATATTATTACATTATCCTTGGCACAACACAAAACTTAATTGACTAACAAGATATTATCTAGTACTTTCTGTTGATAGAGTGTATTCTCGGTGGTCAGAGAGTTGACCACTGAAACCTATTGCTTCTTTTATAGGTTTGTCAGCCTATCGGTTATCGAAATATCTCTCGAATATATTGTATAAAACGTATTATAACATTAGCGACACTTTTCAATTTGTCGATGTTATTAACGTTTTTCAATTACCCTCAGATTTTGTGCTCATCTCTTTGGATGTGGTGTCCTTGTTCATTAACATACCGCCATCGTTGATTAATATTATCAATGATAACTGGGATCTAGTACAATGTCACACCTCCATTAGTAAGGGTAGATTCGTAGAGTTCCTGAATTTCTTACTCAACTCATGTTTTACGTTCAATCAGTGTTTTTATAGACAATTATTTGGTGCGCCAATGGGAAGTTCCATAAACCCTATTTTGACCTGTATGGTTATGAACCATTTGTTGGAACATTGTAGTGATAAGTTACGTTTTGACCCGCCATTTTTCTTCAAATAAGTTATAATATAAGACGATGTTACTACCGCTGTTTCTTCTTCCATGGTCGAATCTACTCTTAATATCTTTAATAGCTTTGATAAGTCGATCCAATTTACCGTCGAGTAAGAGAACAACAACTGTGTCCCCTTTTTCGACACTAAGGAAAAGGTCAACCTTTCCAATGCTCGCATACCTGATTGTCGTCGCAGCAGAGCAGTGCCATATGATGCGCTCAATTGTCACTTTGTTCTCCAAAACATAGATCATATTCAGTTTTATCTAAGACTCCGATTCTGCGTGGGTCCTTTCTGAAGCTGTAGTGACCTGTAAAACTACCTTAATATTTTCTTGTCAAGTTCAAGTAGTTCATTTGAAAACTACTGATGAAACTACGTGACAAAACTAAGAACAAATTTAAAAGAACATCCAAGATAGCTCACTGGAATTACTATAAATCTTTAAGAAATTTTGGGAGTAAAACATTTGATTTGGAAGAGAAGGCATACTTTAATTATTTATCTCGTTTAGGTAAATGTCGAACTCTGTGTCCTTCACTCCCACTGTCCTCAAATCTTTTCTAGTCTCACCCAGCCATTTCATCCGCGGTCTTCCTCTTCTCCTTCTTCCTCCATCGCCACCCTTCAGCACTCGTTTAACCCATCTATCCTCTGTCATCCTGCCTATATGTCCCAGCCATCTTGCTCTCTGCATCCTAATTACTCGGGTAATACTTGGCATCTTGTACATTTCTGTTATTTCTCTATTTGTTCTTGTTCTTGTCTTTGACTCCTCCATATATCTTTCTGAGAATTCTGCGCTCCCATATTTCTAATTTCTCTTGTTGTTTCTTATTCATAGTCCAAGTTTCGCAGGCGTATGTGACTGTGGATCTTATTATTGTTTGATACACTCTCATTTTTCCTGTCCTCGATATATCTTTCGATTTGATTACTTTTGCCAACATCTCTGCTGCCTTGCTTCCCTTTGCTATTCTTTTATCTATTTCTTTTTCTTCATCTCCTTTATTAGTTAGTATAACGCCCAAGTATTCCGTTTGCTCCACCTTTTTTATTTTATAGCTTCTATTTCCACAGCATTTTATTATCAAGTTTGGTTTGTCCATGTCTTTCATGACCATATATTTTGTCTTTTCCACATTGATTTCCAAGCCATATTCTCTTGCTTTTTCTTCTAGTAGCTTGCATGCATGCTGTAGTTCTTTCCTGAGTCTTGCCATGAGTACTATATCGTCCGCATATGCCAGACACTGGTGTTTGTAGCCGTATATTAAACCTTTGGTGTTTATCCCGCTTTCCCTTAGGATGATTTATTGGACTAGGTTGAAGACCGTTGTGGATAATGGATCTCCTTGTCGTGACCCTTTTTTTACAGTGAATTCTCTCGATAACCCTCCTTCCAGTGCTGCCTTATTCTGTGTGTTCTTCATTGTCATTTCTACCAGTCTTCTGAGTTTTTTTGGTATTCGGAGTTTTCGCAACGCAGCGTACAACTTGCTTCTCTTGATGGTGTCGTATGCTTGCTTATAATCTATGAACAGCATGTGGAAGCTTAGATTTTGTTCGTAAGCATTCTCTTGGAGTTGTTTCATAATAGAAATTTGATCTACTGTCGATCTACCTGCTTTGAATCCTCTCTGGTATTCTCCTACATTTTCATGATGATACTTATCCAGTCGGCTTTTGATTATTTTCGCTAAGACTTTATACGTCACATCCAAGAGAGCTATCCCGCAATAATTCATACACTCTTCTTTGTTTCCCTTTTTATATACAGGTATTATTACCGCTTTATTCCAATTTCCAGGCATTTTGTCCTCTTCCCATATTTGTGTTATTATTCTCCATATTCTTTCAATTACGGCTTCACCTCCTCGTTTTAGCATTTCTGCAGAGATATTATTCTCCCCTGAAGATTTGTTGCTTTTTAAGCAATCTATGCAGTTCTCCACCTCTTCCTTTGTTGGTATCTTCACGGTTGTCTCTTCCTCTTCAACTTCCTGTTCTTCCTCTAATTCATATTCGCTTTCACTCATTACTTCATCATCTTTGTTTAACAATTCTTCAAAGTACTGCGCGAACCTATTGAGTTTCCCTTCCTTATCTCCTATAAAATGCCCTTCGGTATTTTTCAGATAGTATGATGACTTTTGATACTCTCCCTTGCCTCTCTTTATTTCCTGGTAAAAATTCCTTAGTTCTTTGTTTTTGTATGATTCCTCTAATTGCTTCAATTCCTTTTCTTCGCCATTCGTCTTGCTTGCTGGTATTCCTCCTTCTGTTTTTCATTTCCTCCTTCCATTGCTTTTAACCTAGTGTTGCTCCTGTGTTCTAGTACCCTCTTACAGTGTCCGTCAAACCACTCATTTTGTCTTTTCCTCTCAGAATATCCCAGTACTCTTTCTGCCACTTCTTTTATTCCCACTTCTATCTGTGACCATTCTGTCTGCGCTTGTTCCTCGTATGGTCTTACTTCTAGTTCGTTTGTAATTGCTTGTTGGAAGTGCCTTTCTACGGCAGCGTCTTTCAATTTCCCCACATCATATTTACTCTGTTCTTTTTTTATTTGTTTATTTCTATTTGGTCTTTCTTGTATCACTTCGGTAATTACTAGGATATGATCACTGTTAGCATCTGCTCCTCTATAGCTTCGGACATCTGTTATATTTTTCGCATGTTTCTTTTCTATCAGCACGTGGTCAATTTGATTCTATGTTAGTCCATTCGGTGCTATCCAAGTCTCTTTGTGTGTATTTTTATGGTCGAGTGACGTGCTTACAATTTTCATATTATTTTCCAGAGCGAATTCTATGAGTCTTTTACCATTATCATTACTGACTTTGTGCCGACTTTTTCCTCAAGTTGTATTTTTATATTCTTCCTCCTGTCCAACTTTCGCATTCATGTCTCCTATTACACATTTTATATCGAATTTTGGTATCTTATTTACGACTTCCTGCAATTTTTCATAAAACTTTGTTCTCGTGTCTTCATCCTTGTCTTCAGAAGGCGCGTGTGCGTTTATTAAAGTTAATAATCTGTACTTTCCTCTAATTCTTATCGTACATAATCTATCCGATAATCCCTCAAATTCCATTATACTATCTTTATAA
This sequence comes from Cetonia aurata, assembly GCA_949128085.1. NCBI lineage: Eukaryota > Metazoa > Arthropoda > Insecta > Coleoptera > Scarabaeidae > Cetonia > Cetonia aurata. Next base: position 19,644,499 of record OX421883.1, read on the forward strand.
GTGTTGTTCACTATAAATCCTACGCCTAGCATTCTATTTTCTGCTCCACTATTAAAGAACATATGATCCTCTATTTCGCTTATTATTTTGCCTTTTTGTTTCGTTTTTTGTATCGCTATCACATCCAATTTATATTTTTTCATCTCATTAATTAAGTGCTTTAAGGCTCCTTCCTCAAATGTACCTCTCACGTTCCATGTCCCAATCCTTATTTTGTGTTTCTTCTTTCATTTACTTAGTATTCGTGTTTCATTCAATATTTGTTCTTCCGAATTCTTGTCCTTTTCCATTGCTATTTCCCTCATTCTATCCATCCTATCTGTTTTTGCATTCAGGTTTTTTTGTGTTATTTTCCCTGTTGTAATTGGTTGATTTTCACATTCCATTTCCAGACTTCCCCGTCAATTATCAGTTTCTGAAATCCCAGTTTAACTGTTTTCCCGTTCTCTCTTTCTTCCTTTGCTATAATTCTTAGTTGTTTTTGAATTACTGATGTTTTTAAGTCATTAATCATTTTACTGATGTTTTTACTTTCAGTTTCTGCTCTATAAACTCCTCAATTATTGGCTGCAAATCTTCTGAACTGTGAATTTCCATATCCATACCTGTTAGTACTACGTTTTTCATTCTTTTTCCTTTTTCTAAGAAATCTATTCTTTCCTTTAGTACACCCATGCCGGTTTTAATCAATTCATATTCTCTTTTTATTTCTTCATTTTCTTTACGTATTTCTTCATACGTTTCTTGTTGCTCTTTTCTCATTTGGTGCATGTCAGCCATCATTTCTTGTAGCATATTTATTACTGTGTCTAATTTGTCTGATCCCCGTTCATTATCTATTTCAGCTATTTCACAATTTCTCTAGTACGGTACTGTTTCTGTGTACTATGTTACCTTTTTCTCTTTTTTTCTACTGCGGAAAGAAACTCGGCCGAATCCAGTTCTCGGAGCCTTGTTTCTTATCAGTATGAAAAACTTTCCGTCTATCGGTATTTCTATCTCTTATACCTATCTATATTATACTCCAAATTAGTTTATTTGAGGACTAAACTTACTTTTTAATATCCCTTGATGCACCTTTACGTTCTATGTACTCACTAAATCACTTAGGCGTTTTATTTGCTCGTAATTCCCGTTTTAATTCGAGATTTATTACGGAACAGAAATCAGCCCGCTTCTTCGCCATTTGCCAGGACAGGAATCTATAAATAAAGGAAGCAATAATAATAATTTAGGTAAAGCAAAATGTATTTCTTTGGATTTATGAGTAATTACTAATTATACACAAATAAAATGTTTTTAGTTTCTTTATTGAAATTCTGATTCAAAAACCGTATTTGCTATTTGGTACCTAAACGATTTCAATAAAACAATTCGCAATTGTTGCAGTGTTAGTGCGTTGCTCGTCGTTAAATCCACACAATTATAGTAAGTTTGTAACAAGTTTCAATGCAACAGCGACGCGTAACGTATTATTAACCTAATTTCTTTGTTATTTTCCCGGTAAATAATAATAATGATAATAATCGGTTTATTCAAATCGTCCAGTTCGGAGAATCAGATCAAATAATCACCCAACCATCACTTGCTTGCAGGTTAGGAAAAAAGTTGATGAAAAAGGATGACGTTGGCAATTGTCCAATTTGAAACAAGAAGGGACGCGTAGGCGATTCTAAAATTATGACATCTACGGCTGAGATGTCGTGTATAAAATTGACTTTATGTTAATTAGATTTTTCCTCTTCGAAATTTCTAGGAAGATGGGCGACGGTGTGATGCAATTAAAAGAGTTAATGGTGCTAGATAGAAGAAATAGAAATTGTAGGTACACCAAGATGAGATTATTGAAATATCTAGTTAGAATTTATAAATGATACATCCTGTGACGTACTTATGTACAAGGTAGCTGTATAAATGCATTTCTAATGAAGAACTTAAACTGTTATTTTGTATTATATTATATCCGGTAGGATTCTTTAAAAATATATTACGTTTAGAAAGATGTCTATCTTTAAAATAACATAAGTATTTCCATGATATTCGTTGAGCAATAAATTTATAATTACATAATAAGAATTTACGTTTCAGTTTACACAAAGGGGAGACCTAGAGTTGTCTAGACACAGGGAAACAGGTTTAAATTTTCCGCCTTAACTTAATCACCTAATCGAATGATGTTTTAAGTCAAAGGTACTTTAAATCAAGTGCTAATTCAAAATTATTTTAACAAGATTGTTCGGTTTTGTCAGTACATTATGCAACTCCATTTTTTCAAATTGAATGTAGTGTATTATGTTTTGGAATACCTTGACTCAACATAGATCATAATTGACTAACAGAGCCTACGGCAAAACTTAATACTTTTTGGGATATTCGAACTTTTTCTAAAAAGAACAAAATATGATTTACACGATAGTTTTAAAAAATCAATATCTTGCTTATTAACTATTATTCCGTGATAAATCTCTGGTAACAATCTAATGCACCTTTAAGTAAAACCGTGAACACAAAACAGTTCTATTATCCTATATTGGATGCTTTTAAAATATTTCTGAATTTTAAAAACATTAAAGTACAAAACTCGATTTTTTCTACGTATTTTTATATCGTCGGATATGATTGAAAGGCATTTTTGAAACTCACACAACATCGCTATACCTAAATTGATAGTATTCGAAATAGAGCATCATTTATTACACAAATCATATGAATTGAGATATTAAGAGAAAAATGTTTCGCACACTTTCCTTATGACAACAAATAAGATCAAAATATGAAGGTAACTGTGAAGATTTATTCTTATGGTCCCATAATCTTCTTCCAATATTCCGTCTTGAGTTTTTAATAATTGTTACGAATTTTTCGAATGGGGAATTAGTCGATACGGCATTCACTCTTAGCGAACTGTTTGTTAGCATCTAGAATTTATAAACAAAGACATCCACATCGCAGAAATTCTTGAAGAGCTTTCCAATGATTAAAAACTAGGTTTATAAGTGAAGGAACTAGTGATGGGCAAAATCGAATACCTTTAAGAATCGAATACTTTAGAATTTAGAAGTTTTAAGAATCGATACATTCATTTGAATACTTGAGTATTCGAATATCGACGGCAAAGTTCCTAATTCTACATTGTTCCTGAGAACTTTAGTAAGTATTCGAATTAGTGGTGGGCACTATCGATAGCGACTATCGATAACTATCGATAGTTTTGACTATCGATAACTATCGATAGTTTCGACTATCGATAGTTGACCATCGATAACTATCGATAGTTGACTATCGATAACTATCGATAGTTGACTATCGATAACTATCGATAGTGAGCTATCGATAACTAACGATAGTTGACTATCGGTAACTATCGATAGTCCACTATCGATATGAAATCGAATGATAGTGAACTATCGATAATTGCTGATAGTAGACTAACGATAACTATCGATGACATAATATTCGACAGTAAAATAATGTAAATCCCTTATAGAACATTTAGAAATGGATTAGTTCAGTATTGATAAAAATTAGCCAATTAATGAGACTTGGTCCGTCTATTGATATACGGATAGTGTCTAACAATTTTTTTTCGCGAGATGTAATTTTGAGAACTGTCTTGTATAACTAAGAATAGCGTGAAAAGTGCTTTTAGATGATAATATGGATGGTCCAAAAGTAAGTGAATGTAAGTCGGGAAGATAACTAAACGTGTAGATACATAATAAATTATATTTTACAGCAATATAATGAGAATAATTAATTGCGTTACAATCATAACAGTAATATATTGTATAATTTATATGAAAATTTGCGCAGTTGGTTTTGCAGTCTTCTGACAAGTACTTACAGTGAGCGGCTTCTGAATCCCTGATATATTAGTCAACAAAAATTTGATTTTAAAAATTAAAAAAAAAAATGATTTAACTTACTGATTATGTATGTAAATGCTCAATGCTGCCGTTCACTTTCTCACAAAGCAAATATGGGTGACAATTTAAATAAATAAAATAAAATTGAAAATAAATATAATGTAAAAATAAAAAGTAAATAACATTCTAATATATAAAATAAATACAATTCTGTTTATATGCCTCAAAAAACGGTCATAGTCTAAACAATATCTAAATTTTTGTTTATAAATATTAAAATGTTCAAATTTTTTTCTTTAATTCTGTTTCTTTTGCTGTGGGTGAGAAGCCCAGCCTTAGAAAATATCCTTTCCGACGGAACCGACGTTGCCGGAATTGATAAATATTTTAGTGAAATATCTGCTAAATTGTTAAACATTAGTTTGTTATTGCACCAAAACAAAATTGGATTATTTTTTCTAGGTTCAAAAGGAAACTTATTTAATAATACCGACACTTTGCTTTCTGATGTCGACTGTTGTTTAAAAGTCTTAATTTTTGAATCAAAGGTTTCCCATAAATTTACTTTTACTGGTTTTTGAGATATGGCTGTTCAAGTTGACCCGGTTTCGTACACTATTATTTATTTGTTTTTATTAAATTTTTATTATATTTATATATATGTATATATTGACGATACACTGTTCTTTACAAACGGCAATAAATTGAATTTGAATTTGATGATGAAACAATGAACCAAAATACTAGTGTTAAGACAATTTCCATTAGTATATTAGTATAACTATCGAAAGTCGACTATCGATAGTTGGTCCGACTATCGATAGTACTATCGATAGTTGAAAATATCGATAGTGCCCATCACTAATTCGAATACTTGTTCTCGGATGCCTGGTCTCGAATCGTGTTCGGCTGCACATATAGTTCTGTCTGCTATATGCTTTCTCGGGAACAGATTTCGAAGAAGAATTTTGCCGTTTCGCATTCGAATACGCCCATCACTAGAAGGAACAATTTAATATATGTCACATATGCGTATAGGGACTATTACCATTGACTTACCTATATTTAAATGCGGTTTTTACTTTTTCATTAATAAAATATTCATATGGATTCGTTCTTTCATTCGTTGCTCCATTGTCTTATAACAACAGTCTACGAATTTATGGCTGAGACTATCCAGAGAACCTTGCTTGGATTTACCACTTTTTCCAGAATCCTACAACTCTTGTTTTGTAATCTAGGTCGATAACACTGCCGTCATCTTCAGGAACACATGTTATATTATCATAACTGTCCTCTTCATTTTCTTCTGTTTCTTCCACAAATTGGGCATCTTCAAAGGAGAATATGGCGTCTTATTGAGCAGATACAATAATATTTTTCTGGACATCACGCAACTCCGTGTCTTGTAGTGTCAAAGGAATTATTGCGATATCGGCGATTTGAAATATTGCAGGTAGCATGTTCAATACATTAGCTACATTTATAGCTGCCATCGTACCAAATTATACTAATCTACACTGCACGAAAAACAACTTCTAATACTCTTATTTCGAATATCTTATACAGTGTGGCAACCGTTCATAGCACGATGCATGTATTAGTAACTACTGGTCGACTGTAAATGGGCGTGCCACCTTGAATTGCCACGCCTACTTAGCGGCACGCGGATGGCATTTACAAACGATAGCGGACGTATTATAAGTTACACGTATAAATGTATTGGGGCATATAAGCAAATCAAAATCTTTTAGAGTTCTATGTTATAGCATAAGTGATTAATAACATTACATGTGGTAGAAAATACTATTCCTGAAAAATAATAAAAAGCACTGTTAGAGGTAGTGTGTTCCCGATATAAGTAAATATTTTTATTGTTTGAAGCATCAGATAATCACTGATAACATGTCAGTGAAGTAATTCATCACAGCCTCATAAACAACATAAAAAATCAAAAATAAATAATCAGAACTCCTAAATTTTAAAATAAAAACTAAAATAATATTGTTCAACAAGTATAAAATCTAAAAACGCAACTATAATAAAATAATGGAAAATAAAATATTTAATTCTTAAAACAGAATTGTATTCAACATTGCAATAAACCTGCAATTAGCTAAAAGAGAATATTATTCTTAACAGTAATAAAATTTGAAGTAAATTAATTTATTAAGAGTTCAAATGAACCTACCTCTTGATAAGAACAGTAACCCAACCGATCATAAAAATTCCAACGAACATTTGTTAACATATCTGCTGTGACAGTATTACTGATTTCAATAATTCTCGCGCGCAGTTCCTCTAGGTTTGATGGCCGTTGATCACCGTATTCGTATATTGTATTATGTAAAAAGGGCCATAAAAAGAAATCGATTGGAGCTAGATCAGGGGACCGCGCTGGCCTTTTAATAGGGCCCGAGTTACCGATCCATCTGTTTTCAAAAACCGCGTTTATAAAGTTTGTTACAATGCGTGTATTGTGTGCTGGGCAACCATCTTGCTGAAACCAAACTTCATTTATATTAAATCGCTCCCGTATTGCCGGAATAATATTATTTTCAAGTAACTGTAGGTATCTATTTCTGTTTAAATTACCGTCAATGAAAAAAGGCCCAATTATATGATTTCCAATGATACCTGCCCATACATTTAGCTTCTGTGGATACTGCGTTCGCGTTGGTATATTTAAATGTAGATTTTTACGCGACCAGTAACGACAAACTGCCGGTTATGATGCCCGTGTAGGTAAAATGTTTTTTCATCTGTGAACAATACGTTGTTAAAAAAAAAATTGGCTATCGTGGTATTTATTTATCATTCTTTCGCAAAATTCCATTCGGCGATAATAATCATCGGGAAGAAGTACTTGTGAACTTGTAAATTTGTATGAACGATATTTATTGGTACGTAAAATCTTATCAACCGTTGTTTTAGAGATACCTAATTCGCGAGCAATTTGTCGAGATGACATAGTGGGATTTACTTCAACTAAAGCACATACTCGAATTTCTATATCGCTTACATTCTTATCCAGAACAACTTTATTTTTATTATTTACTAAAGAAAATGTAGTTTCAAATCGATTAACGGTCCTACGAATGGTGCTTGCATTGGGAATTTGACTTTCGGGGAAATTGGCTGCAAATAAATCCCGAGTTACTTCCGCGGAATTACCACCGTAAAAGTGTTTAATCATGAAGAGTTTTTGCTCCGGCGTATAGTACTCCAATTTTAAAATAACCGTTATCTACCTACCAACAACGCGTTTTATTAAATAGTACGAACGAGTAGTTCTCCCGACGAAATGTAAAATGCATCTGACACGCACGGGTGCGACGGCTCATGCGCCTGCGCGGCGACAGCGTAGAAATGTGGATTTCTTGGCAAATACGAGTGCATCATAGCAATATGCTAATGTAATCCAGTCGAATATTCCGTATACTTCTTTACCGTTCTAATGCACGGATAGGTCTGTGTATCTCACTTACACTACAGGATCGCTATAATGCGGACGCAGGCGGACAATTGGTATACCTAATCTCAAGTGACTATCGTGACTTTATCCATGTACTTGTTCAAATAATTACTGTAATTTACGTATATCAAACTCATTATCAATTATATAATTTTTGCATTTCTACGAACCCTTATTGAAATTGAACTGTTATTGTGCGATATATCCATGTAATTGACTGATTGTAATCACTTCATGCTGTTAGTTACGTAAGCAGGTACACAAAAATAAGTTGAATATCTATTATTATTAATTATTTATTATTACTTTTTCAAATTTATTATACGCCATTGTTTTCCACACAAATATGACTTTCTTTTGGTGAATAAGAAAAAAATAAGTTATAAAAAAAAATGGGGAGATAGGAGGCTCGGTTCCCGGTGATTACCCGGTGATTTGGGCTGCTAAAAATGCGTACTTCTTATTTGAAGGTACTCTTTCAGTCTGTGAAGTTTCATCGAAAATGTGAAAATGTGAAGCCGAGTTCCAGTTAGGTAACCATGATTACGCGCGCATATCTATTTCTTTCTAACACTATACGATACACCTCAGGAAAATAAATGTAAAAAAAAATCTTCAAATTTACACATATACAAACATGAGATGAAGTAACATACACATACGTCGCGTTTACTATCTTTGTTGGCTTCAACGCCTGGTCATATTATTATATGTTAGACGCCGTTCCTGTTCCCTACGATACATTTCATTGGCTGCAAATTACATCACTTTTTTTCTTTTTGTTGGCGACCTAGTAGTGTGGGATTCCAATATTTGGTTGCCCACTAAAAGAATCAATCGCCACTTTTCCCTGGACGAAATCATGCACGGAACTAAGTTATCAGGGGTCAGTGACCCAATTGTTGCCTGCACCATTCGTCTCTGATCGCCTCATCGAGGACACTCGAAGATGGTGTGCTCGGCGATATCGATTTTTTCGCAGTACATGCATCCATCAGTAGTGTCCTTTCCAAAGCGCTTGTGTCAGGTAATACCCGCCTTCCCGATGCCTGCATTCGGTCCAGTTTAATATCACTAATCAGCCATTTAGTCAATTGCGCCTTAACTTTCTCTTTATCTAGGCATTCCTGTCGGATCTTGTAGGACAACTCCCTGGTCTCAATGCGCCGAGCTTTCACATCACCTATAACGGATGACATGGGATACCTTTCATGTGCTAACACATTTATGGGGCCAATGCCAGTTGTAACCTGCAATGCAACCGACGACACAGTCCTATAAGCAGTCGCCACCCGCAGTAGCATATTTCTCTGTGCTCTTAATAGTTAATTTTATGCTTCTGAATCTTTATAGCATCAATCCAAATAGTGCCCCGTGTAGAAGTACGTCCTGAAGCGCTCCACATAGGACCGCTCTCAATCTACTCCTTATTCCATCTACATTTGGTAAAATCCTGCTGATTGCAGCCAAAGCTGATCGGCCCTGACCGTCACCTCGCGGATGTGCTGTCCAAGGTTACCTTCTCATCGATTGTAATGCCCAAATACGTAATGATCTTTCTGGGAATAATTGGCGCACCATCCAGCTTGAAAATAACATGATCCTTACTTCTTGCACCCCTAGCAACCACTGCCTCAGTTTTCCCAGTAGCCAGGGTCAGTTTGTTCTTCTCTATCCACTCGGTTTCCTCATGAGAACGTCTTCATTCAACTATGAGTGCCAGATCGTCGGCAAAAGCGATGGTCGTTGCGTCGATCGTCAATACAAAAACTTAGGACCCCATCATAAAGCACGTTCCAAAGCGTCGCACCAAGGATCTATTGTAGCTGTTCAATTAAGAGCCTGTGACTGGCCGAATTGAAGGCATTCTTGACATCGATTGTTATGAGAGCATCACATATAATAGTAAATAATAGAATAGTAAACTTTCGCTTTCGATCGTGAAGGTTCTCATCATATTCCAGTTCTTTGGACAGTCTATTTCTGATTAGAGTTTCCAACAGCTTGCTTATAGTATTTAACATGCAGAGAAATTTGAAAGAGCTAGGCAGTTCTTTGCTATTTTCCAACTGTTTGGGAAATTTTGGGATTCTAGAAGTTCATTCATGACAACCAATAGCAAGTCTGGCCGATCTTTTGCCATTAGTTTAATTGCCTCAGACGGTATCCGATCAATACCCGGTGCTTTGCCACTCCTCAAACTACTGGCCGCGCATGATGGCTCGTCCATCGTGAATTTCTAAACATGAGTGACAACTTTTCCTTCTGCCTACTGCCCGCGTGCAGGTGGAAAGGGCTCTCTGATAAACTAGTTTTTCTTTTTCGTATCTATCTCATACGGTGCTAGTTGGTTCAGTTTCTTCGGACCAATTTTGTACGCATCACCCTATATGTTGTTGTCTAGTTCAACGCATAGGTCATCCCAGTACTTCTTTTTGGCTACCCATATTTGTTTGGTTAATTCCTCTTTGGGCGCTCTGTACATATTCCTCATATCCGCCAATGTTTCCTCATCAATTGGTATCGCTAGACTAATCTTGATTTGTAATATTATTTTACAAAGCAAATATTGGAAGATGAACAATCTCTTCACTATTATATTTTTGCACTAAATGTTAGCGAGAACAAGCAAATAATCCTACACTGAGAGAAATAGATTGTACTCTTTAACATAAATATAGTATACTTTAATATATTTTATAGATCCTATAGGGACAATCATATTTTATATTACCAGTGACAATATCTGTATAGTAAATTTTTGTGAATAGTTTTTATTAACTCGTATGTTAGACTTGTACTATATTTGTATTATTAATTTGAGCATACATGTTAGTAAATGTGAAAAAAATGTCTAATAGCACTGACTATATTTGATAATAACTGTTAAAATTTTTATTGTACCCAGTATAATGTAATATTTTACTATGTAGGATACATTATGCTCATACTTACTATATAGCCTTGTAGTACTTACAATATTATTTTCTATTATAATAATTTAACGTCTCTTAGCATTTAAAATAGTAGATAGTAAACAATAATATAATGGATCATATGCGGGCACTATACAGCGATACTTACCTGTAATGAAAAATATAGTAGTATACAAGGTGTTACCCAGTTCATGCATAGGGAAAGTGGAATATTACACAATAAAAACTATAATATTGATTTTATTTTTTTATTTGTCCTTAGAACCATTATTACAAAATGCCAACGTGTATTACTTTCATTAACATAACAATCACTGGTAGGTTAGATTTAGGTTAATGTTGTATCAAAGCATAAAGAACCCACTACGAAGTGTTTGCATATAATATCTATTACTTACCTTTGAATATATCAAGTAACTGTGGAAACCCCCACTCGATTAAAATGTTTTCCACGTTGGCATCCATTTCTGCTCACGATGCACAGCAATCAACAAACGACCAGACACAAACATACACCGACACGAATACGTACACCTGTATCACATATACGTCACACGTGTCAGTAATTTTGTCGCGGCAAAACAGCTTATTGGTCGATTTCTTCGGTAAAGATCGACAATGAATAGAGCAAGGGGTGGGAAGAGCGTTACAAACATTTATTTTAGAAATTGAATATGCATCGAATACCTGATAATATCGCAGTCAATCGCAGCGACTATCTATATAATCCATATCATTATATAGGCTTTCAGCAATAGAGTATATTAATTATTACATCCATAAGATGTTGATGGTAACATCCAGATTTTGCCTCTTACTATATGCATGATAAAATCTGGTTATTTTACTCTTAATACGCCACATATTGTCGTTTTGACAATAATTATTTTAGTAATTAACATAAAGAGATTTACGATTTAATTTCTACTATCCATTTTCCTCAGTGTATGGATAACATTTCTTTCAGTTATTGGCTTTTTTGCAGAGATCGATTCTCCGATAACATATTCTTTACAATAACGGTGTTTTCTAACGGGATGCATATGAGTGACCGTCAAACTGTTGATTTACAAAAACAAAATGACATTTTATTAGTCAGTAACATAAAAATACTATCTTTGTGCTTACATAGTTTAGTAGCCTGCAATAAAAGTTTGTAATATCACTTAAGAAATACCCTGTATATCTGTATTGTTTTACTATTTATATCCTTACTTATAGTAAGTGAGTATTTTTTCGTCTTCTTGCATACCACTAGGCGGCTTGATAAAATGACCGAGGTTCTCTAAGCATGGGGTACTAAGCAGCTCTCACATAAAATTCAATAAGCACTCTATGAGCGGGGAGACCATTTACCGAGTGCATTCAGGTCGTCTATTTAAATAAATTATAGTAGACCAGCCAGCGCAACGCACCGTCAAATCCACAATGCAAGAACTAGGTATACATACATACGTTAGTATAAACGTTCTTGTACTTACATTCAATAATAACAATAATAAAGTCGCTTTGTGTGCTTGACTTATTGGAGAGAGCGTGTCGCCCAATGAATGACCCAACCGATTTATCTTTTTCTCCTGCCTGTGTTTGGCTTTCGTTTCAAAATTTTAAATAATCTTCATTTATTGTAACTGTTAATGTTTGCTCGTGGTTGTTTACCTACATTATCCTAAAATTGTCACTGCTTTTCTTAAAGCGAAGCTTCTTGTCTTGAGAAATTATAGCGGAAACACTGAATTTAGTTATTTCTTAAGGTATATGTAATTACTTAATGCAATGGAACTGGTAATGAGCGAAGTAAGTACTCGTATTTCCTGTAGAACGTATCAACCTACATGGGTAAATTCTAATTATTTATTTGCTATTGCAAAAACAATTAGATTACGTCGTAAATGAAACCAGGATATTCGATGTTAATCAATTGCATTCCTTGTTCTGCAATATTGAGTTTCACGTTTAATAAAACGGCATGTGCACTTCCTTTAATAAATATGCATAAGGGCTGTATATTGCCCAAGGCAAAATCAAATTGGAATTATGGTTGCGTTTCCTCAATTCATCGTTTTAACTTTTTTATTTGTCTATACATCTGCCAGCTGTAACATAACTAAAAGTAGATTCAGCTATAGATATATTAAAAGCAAAATGACTGCTGGGTCTGATGGAATCCCAAGCTTTTTTGTGCGTGATTGCGGAATTATATTGGTTAGACCACTATTACCTACTTTTAATATGGCACCCTCGGCGGCCAATTTCCCAGACTTTAAAAAATGCCTAAAGGTTTGGCCTGTTTTTAAGAGTGGATCGGCTAATAATATAAAAAAATATAGGCCTATTTCCATCTTAAATAACTTTGCTAAAGTTTATGAGGCAATACTTTATGCACGCATTAATCGTTTGATGAAGCAGGTTATTTCTGTTGACGAGGGTGGTTTTATGAAGAGACGATCAACCATGGCCAATCCGACCAACTTTAGTTAATACGTACATAACATTTTTGATCAATCTGGACTAGTTGATACCATCTCCACAGATATGTCCAAGGATTTGATCATATAAGATACTGAAGAGATTGTTTGGCTTACCCACACCTGCAACAAATATATTGCTGAAGGGGAGTTTTCAGCAATATATTTGTTGCAGGTGTGGGTAGGTAAAAAGTGCAGGTTGCTCTTCAGGTCAGGAGCATCTATGCGGTTATTGATAAGGTTGATAAGCAGTGAAGCACTGTTTCGTTGTCATCTCTCAAAGAGAGATGGAAGTGTATGTGTTTGCTTGTGAATCGCTTAGGATATACAGAGAAAATGGTCTAATACGGGGTATTAGAAATATAATAGCGGGTATTATATAATAGGGACAGTAACGAGTTTAATACCTGATATTATACAAATTTAATACATAGATAGAAAGATACATATATTGCTTTACCTGTGGTGTAGCATAACATATATATAATAATAAAAGTATTAATAATAATAATAATAATGTTGATGATGTAAATAAAATGTAAGTTAAGATAATAATAATAATAAATACACATAAAATAATTTAAATAAATTTATGAATAGAATACATACATAAATCAACATCCAGAGCCAGATCCATCATTCCTCTGTGAAATATTCTTCCAATGAGTAGTAATTCTTGGTTTTTAGGTATAATCTCAATTGTTTACTAAACTTTGCATGAGAGCAGAGTTTCAGAGCATCAGGTAGAGCATTGTAAATTCGAATACTGTGTCGAATATAAGATGCGTAGAATTTATTTGATCTAGAAATATCACAACGAACAAAATCTGACCGTCGCGTGTTGTAGGAGTGTGTTGTCGAATTCAGCTGAAATTTATTTATGTTATTCCGAACGTAGCAGGCAGCTGCATGTATATAAAGATTATAAACTGTTGGGATACCCAGCTCAATGAAATAATCTCTGCAGGAATCTCTCCTTTGCAGATTGTAAATAAAACGAAGAGCTTTTTTCTGTATCTTAAGTATTAAATTTGTATATGAATTGAGCCCCCAAAATAATAGACCATATGTCAAGTGTGAGTGAAAATATGCAAAATATATTGTTTTTAATGTACTAATATCGCAATTATTTGATTTCATTTTTCTTAAAACATATAAAGACTTGTTTAATTTGGAAATAACTGAATTAATATGAATATCCCATTTCAAGTCTTTATCTATAATTAGCCCTAACAATTTTAACTCCAATACCGAAGTGAATACATTATTTTGAATTTTTAACTCTAGCTGCGAACTGTTTTTCCAAAAAAGAATTAATTTAGTTTTTTCAATGTTTAGAATTAGTTTATTTTCTCGACACCACACCATCATTTCATGCAATACGAGACGGGCCTTTTCTAACAACTCCAGATTCCGTGGGTTAATTTCACGAGCAGTTTAAGTTGGCATTGATCTAGTTATACTTGATTTTTATGACGGGAATTTAGCGGAAGATTTGAATTTTATTTATGATATTAAAAACGAGAAATACGAGTTTTTAGTTTGGATTAAGATTCTAGAAATCTTATTATTGTGTATCTAAGATAGTAAAGAACTTACCTACCCTGAGGGAATCTTTAGAAGATTCATTTCTTTGTTCATCACATTTATTTAACTCTAAATATATAAATTACACTATATTGTCGTTTCTTTTATTCCATGTATTACAAGAACATCACTGACTAATAACTACTACAGTCACATTAAAGATACTTAAATGTTATAAGCTATATTAATATATTGCTATGATATCAAATTACCTAACCTACCTAAAATCAACAGCATACAGCAACAAACGTTTGTTATTGAAATAAATTGTATTTTTAATTTATGTATATAACTATTTTGTAAATTTATTGTAAAAATTCAAACTAAACACTCACTATATCGCATATAATTTTAAAAGGGCACGTTTCCATGGATTTTTTTAGGTAAAGTTCCTTCGTTGATCGTACGAACGTGGGTTCACTTAAGGTTGTCGTATCGTTGGAAACGATTCTCTTTCATCGTTGATGGGATCTTAATGCCTAGGAGATAGGAATGTTTGTTTAAAACAATTGTAAAGGACTTCTTTTTCGATATTTTCCTGAGTTGGTTGTATTTTCAAAAACATCTAAAAATTTCAAAATTTAAATAATTATAAGAGTCATTTAACTAAAGATTTACTTGCCAAGGATGAAGTGTTGTGTGTTTTGTGCAAAAATGATGGTAATCCATTAATTTCGAAGAATTGGGGGACGTATTTTCTATTCCTGGAGCCACAATCGAGGGACTGAGATACAACTTTCGTGGCTGAGACATCGATAACGCAGATTGGGAGCTGAAAGATTGTTGCAGAACTGGAATCAGTATTTAGAATATCAAGGAGCTGTTTATCGTAATTGAAAGTAAGCGTTTATTCATATTTCGAACTTATAACCGGCGTTCAGAACGTAAATAAATTCTGAGGTTAGAATGTTTTGATAACAGTGATTTCTAGGGAGTTTTAATTGTAAACAAACGTTTGCTGTTGTAGTAAGGTATTTGACAATACGCGATTGTACGACGGGAGGTTAGCGGGAGTTTTGAATTCAATTTTGATATTTAAACAAGATATTTTGAGATTAGTTTGGATTAAGATTCAAGGAATCTTATCTTTGTATAATTTAAATAGTAATTGAACTTACTTACCCTGAGAGAGAGAGAATATTTCATCTTAATTGTTATTCAATTTTTATTAACTCAAAACAAACAAAATTATGTATAAAAAAATTGTTTTATTCACTATAACATAATAACATCACAACTAAATAACTAAAATAGCACTTATTAAAGAAACAAGGATTATAACAAGTCAATTAAGCTATAATATACTTCTTTGTTTGACGAACTACAGTCTGTCACGTCCCAAGTGTTACTGAGGAAATATTAGTATTAATTAATTAAGTAATAATATACTTCTTTGTTTGGAGAACTACAGTCTACTACTCCCCAGAGTTACTAAAGATAATATAGTATATCACCCGATTGGTATGCTGTATACTCAAAACAGGTAGAGGGGAAGTTTTTCATTCACTGTGTGTGCTATAGTGGCATCTAGGTATTGATGCATAGCTTATCTGTGGAGTCTTTTATCTTAAATAGAGGACGCTGCATGTCTGAATGTTAATAAAACAGTGTTGAGTTAATTTAAAATCAATTTAATAAAATTTAATTAAAATATCTACAGTTTCGTAGTATATTTAATTGGCGCAGACAACGTGAGGGCGAATTTACTATTCTATTTTACAAGTTAGAAGTTGGGTGAAGATGGAAGGCAGGAAGGAGAAACGAGGACGAAGGTCAAGGTCGAATGTTACTGTGGTTGCAGCTGAAGAGGGT
Organism: Cetonia aurata; assembly: GCA_949128085.1. Classification (NCBI taxonomy): domain Eukaryota; kingdom Metazoa; phylum Arthropoda; class Insecta; order Coleoptera; family Scarabaeidae; genus Cetonia; species Cetonia aurata. Next base: position 19,660,643 of record OX421883.1, read on the forward strand.
GGAATGACTTTAAATGAGTTCTTTAAGATGTATATGCGGGATAGGGAAGAGCAGAGGAAAGAGATCGCTGATTTGAGGGAGGTGGTAATGAATATTTGTCCAAGGATGCAAGAAGAGTTTAAGAAGGATCTAGTTGAGCAAAAGAATGAATTGACTGTGAAGATTGAGGGTACGAATGAAAGGATTGATGGTTTAGAAGCAGTAGTTGTACAACGTACTGAAAAAATTGAGGTGGAGTGTACGCAGAAATTTGGAATATTAGAGGGAAAGCAGATTCAGAATGAGCAGTGTTTGGAATTGGTGAAAGGGGAATTGAGGAAAATAACAAGGGTGGAGCCTACTTACGCCACGGTAACTCCAATATCAATAGATAGTATACCGAAATTCTGAAACGATCAAAAAATAAATCCGATAAAATATTTACAAAGCTTAAGTAAATATGTTGAAATTTACATGAACAACGATTTTGAAAATGTTAAAGTCATGGACCTGGTGAGGAATACATTGAAAGGAGAGGTTGAAATATGGTACAGTGTTGTCGAAGGGAGAATCGGGAATTTTATGGAGTTCAAACAACTATTTTTAAAACAGTATTGGTCGGAAATAGAGCAAGATCGAGTCAGGGAGAAGGTATGCAATGGGAGATACAATGAGAAAAGCTCAGAGAGTAGGGAGAAATATATGTTGAAAATCTACAACCAGGCTATTTATTTGGATATGGGTATTTCAGAAGGGCAGATGATCAATAAATTAGCGAAACACTTTGGACCGAGTATTGTTATGCAGGTAGCGACGCAGAATATAAGCACTTTAGAGCACTTCATTATCTATTTAAGAAGAATTGATGATGCAGAGAATAACCAGAGAACAGGAAGAGGTGAAGAAAGGTCAGAAGATGATGATAGAAGAAGAGAGTACAATAATTGGAACAGGTATAGAAATTATGGGAATTTTGATAATGGATATAGAGGAAATAGTAATAAGGGGTTTTATTCACTATAACATAATAACATCACAACTAAATAACTAAAATAGCACTTATTAAAGAAACAAGGATTATAACAAGTCAATAGCTATAATATACTTCTTTGTTTGACGAACTACAGTCTGTCACGTCCCAAGTGTTACTGAGGAAATATTAGTATTAATTAATTAAGTAATAATATACTTCTTTGTTTGGAGAACTACAGTCTACTACTCCCCAGAGTTACTAAAGATAATATAGTATATCACCCGATTGGTATGCTGTATACTCAAAACAGGTAGAGGGGAAGTTTTTCATTCACTTGTGTGCTATAGTGGCATCTAGGTATTGATGCATAGCTTATCTGTGGAGTCTTTTATCTTAAATAGAGGACGCTGCATGTCTGAATGTTAATAAAACAGTGTTGAGTTAATTTAAAATCAATTTAATAAAATTTAAATAAAATATCTACAGTTTCGTAGTAATATTAATCAGTGGTTCAGCGGAGTGACGTTATCCTCCCGCCTCCCGAGGGTCACTAATCATTTGCGGTATACTTAAAACCCTGTGGTGTGGACAAATTTACTTTTTATGTCCTCTAACATTTGAGATCTAGCATATCTCTAGAATTAATGAGAGTATAATAGATGACGCTGAATGGTGTTTTAGTAGAATAAAAGCAGTGATACTTAATTAAAATTTAAAAGATTTATCTACAAGTTTCGTAGCAGTACATATACTTGTGGTCAAAAAAATCTTGAAAATCTTTCAATAGAACGATTTTATAGTTAATTCTGAGACAAAACTCTATTTACTAGATTTACAGTTATCATTGAAATACATATAACCTCAAATTCCTTTATGCATTATATGCCGGTTATAATTTCAAAAGATGAAAAAAATCGCTTACTTCAGGTACGAAAACTGCTCTAGTATAATCCAAATAATAATTCCAAATTCAAAACAATCATTTCAGCTTCCAAATGGTGTTCCAACGATCTCACAGCAAACTGCCTCGAATGTAATTCTTCAACACCCCAGGATTATTTGAAAAGCCACCCAAAATCTCGAAATAACTGCATTTCCATCATCTTAGCACTATACACGTAATACTCTCATTCTTGTAATAAATTTAAACATTTTATGGACTTAAACTGTGATATTATGGTTCTATGTGTTTTGGTTAGCAGGAAATAACATAGCAGTACGTATATTTTGTCACATCACTAAGTAGAATAGTAAATATCCCACAGAAAGTAATTGGCCTCCATCGTAGTATTTAGAATAACGCAATTCTCGGAAAGAAAGAACACATTACAACAATAAATTAAGGAAAAAGTAGGTGTTATATTTTACCCAAAACATTCTTACCGATGATCACCGATATAAAAATACGTTTTATTTAATTTGAAAAGGTATTTTCTTAAACTTGACTATTATAATAACACATGCGCTAGATATAGATATAATCTCTATAGCACCCAACGTTTAAGAATATATCGCATATAGACAGATAATCTTTATACGTACTAAAATTTAATAACCCGATAAACTACAAAATAGAACAGTGAGGTACAGTAGTACGGTCCTCGATCTACATCCGTGATATTGGTGAGCGTTGTGATCGTACAGAAAAGGTAAAATGGGTCTGTAAGAGGCGGCCGTGCATATATCTAGAAGTAGGCGAAGTGCACGAGCATCAGGTCGCTGCAGTGACCTCGTTCAAGGTCAAGTGCGCCTCCTTTTACGGCCGTCTAAACGGGCGTATATACCACTTTGGAGTCAACAGAGGACGCCGTATAGACATGCATTTTCATTATTAGCACTTAAGCACGAACATGTAGGAAAGAAAAAGAAGATGATTAAGAATAAGAATAATAATAAACTATTTAAACAGGTCATAAGGTCGTCACTTTATTAATGAAGATTTAATTGAAGTGGGTTTATCGCTTTTACCTTTACTTATATTGCCTTTCTAAGAAGTGTTAAGCAAAGAATACATTTTCAAAGTCAATTAGGTATGCGGAAGAATAATGTTTCAAGTAATAAGATGAACTTTAAATATAGTTACAGTCTCCAATAAATCTTGTCCTAAAATAGAATATCCAGCAGTGTTACCCGCGGGGCACAATTATAAACTGTACCAATACCTTACGGTATTTGTCAATTATCTGATTTACTTGACTATTGTTAGTAGTAAATAGTATTCCTTCTTTCTTGCTCACCCATTCCTGCATATATTATACAATGTATTGTGTTTATTCTAAAAATAACTGCAAAAAATGGGAAAATGGAGTCGTTTTTCCAATAATAGTTTGTTGGATATATTAATTTAAAATAATTAATGGCAACTATTAGGCCACATCTTTTACAAATACGAACTACAAGTATTTGTAAAAAAATGTGGCCTAATAGTTGCCACTGCTGGATATTCTATTTTAGGACAAAATTTATTGGAGACTATTGGAAATAGTAACACAAAAGAAACAAATCAACTTCTTTGTAAGAACCCTATCGATGATGATCTCATCGTAGGATAGTGCATTTTCTTTGTTCGAGCTTATGACTCACGCGCTCTCCAATATACCTGCCCGTACGGTTTACCTAACAGAGTTAGTTTTTAGTTAGTTATTCGTCGATGTTCTTAGTAGCAAGATCGTGTTAATAAAACTGCGTTATTGGAAATTGTATTTTTAATTCCACAAGCCCTAATAACCAACAGAGACTGTAACTATATTTAAAAGATCAGTTTGTTACTTGAAACATTAGAGCTCCAATAGATCCTTCCCGTAACGTTTCTGCCGGAGTACTTTCAACTCCACACATGTGCAGATTACATGTAAACTAGTTTCCTCCTGTAGCTCACATCTTCTGCACTACGGTTCGCTTACTCGACCTGTGTTGAAAAGGTGCTTTTTCAGGGGACAGTGTCCAGTTACCGGCCCAGTAATGGTTTTGACTTCTTTCTTGATACGTCTAAGTAGGTTATCAGAGAACTTGGCATCCCCATCCCCTATTAGCGTTTTGGTAGGGAGTTGACCTTCAGTCTCTAACTAGTTTTGACCTAGTTACAGTTCTCGGGACCGCCCTGATAGCAGCCTGGCTATCAGTCATTATACTTACTTTCCTCCTCATGCAGCCCTCCTTTGCAATCAATTCTGCGCAGGCTACAAGGGCGAATCATCTGCATGGAAGACCGTCGCATGCTTCTACAGGCCTATGGATACCCTTTGATTAGGGCTCGGTCCGCAAATACCGACTCCTGTGCCCTGGCTGGATTTGGAACCAGTCATTAAGAGCAGTAATATCCCTACGTGCCTGGTCTCTGTTCGGTATGGAGATTTTCACCTTTTCAGTGAAGATATTTTCGGGTCCAGTATCGTACTCGTAGTGCCAGTGTGCCCTCCAACTCTAATGTTGGGATGCCACAAATTGTTGGTTTTCAGTCTAAGGATCGCATTCATAGCCTCCGCTTTCACGTAAAGCTGTGCTGTTGATTGCACCAGTGATTCCAAGTAATGCCTGTCTCTGGACAGCGGTTAGCAGCTTCACTGCGGAAGACACTTCTGTTCTTTTCCACCAGACCACTGCCCCATAAGTCATCGCCGGTCTCACCACAGCCGTGTATAGCCAATGGATTACCCTCGGCTTCAGTCCCCAGGTTTTACCAACAACTCTCCTGCTGCGCTAGAATGTGTAGCCCTGGTTAACTAGGTGATTGTTCCAGTTCAGTTTCTCATCGAGAGTTACACCCAGATAGTTTACTTCTTTGGTTAATTGTAGATCCTGCCCAAACAGTCTAATGCCGCCTAGGTCATTGAGTTTCCTCATGTTGGTGAAAACAACCAACTTTGTTTTTTGTGGATTAACTGAGAGTCCTTGTGAGAGGTACCATTCCTCCACCATTCGCAGTGCATTACGCATAATGCCTGCCAATACGCCCCAGAACTTCCCTTTAGCCACTATGACCATATTCTTTTGTAGTTTGACCTGACGAGATCATGCACGACCAAACTCCACAGCAGTGGTGACAGTGCCCTTGAGGGCACCCTCTAGTTGTCCTCATGGCGATGTTTTTATCTAGCATTGATGGTATTGATACTCTAAGAGGTTTGCATTATACTATATTGCTGAACAGATTTCAATGTAAATCCCTCAAAACTAGGCGTTTTACGTATTCAGTAGTTTTTATATAACATTCTAAATAATAATATTGACTGTTCAGATTTGCTGCAAAATATTAATTTCAATATACCTAGCTTTGACAACGGTCAAAACACATGCCCTTCTATTGCACAATTGTTAAAACTAATGTGATGGGTATTAGAAGATATAATAGAAATAGGTGATATACCATTTCAATTATATGTTCTAATTTCAATACAATATCTATTGCACATGATATCTATGCATTCGATAATTTTTTCAATTTGTAATATTTGTTGAATTTTTTTTTATTTCTTTCGTAATATCATAATGTGTTTTTTCGTTTTACTGTTGTTATTAGCACGTATTATTATACATACAACACATACTATCTGCTTTTGTATTAAGTACTATATAAGTACGTTGTTTTTCCTATATTTGGTTGTTTCACACCTGTTGGAAATGAAATTCTATTATTATTATTAAATATTTTTAATAAAAATTAAGTTTATTATAGTAATGCGTAACTTTTACTGTAACATTAAAAAACAAAAGAAGTGCAAGTGATATTTTATAAACAGAATAATATATTTTGATGCATGCACCAGCAAAAACCAACAAAAGTAAGAGCAGCAATTTAGTAGTCAGGCAGTTCAACCCAGTCATCATTCGGTTAACTACATAGGGAGGGTTGTTAAAATCATCGCTGGATCCATGGGTAAATTTAACAAGTCGCCCATATATACCATTGTTACTTCATGCGGTTTACTTCCTCCTGATTTGTTATTAATTTTATTAATAAGAGTAATGACTTACATTGTTTCATTTATTCAGAATCTTGCTTCGTTTTAATACTTACGTTACCTGCTCTTTTGAGAGTTATAGCTTTTTATTATTTTATATAGGTCTATGGTTGTATTGCTGGGATTTTCTTGTTGCATAAGTGTCACGCCCTACGCCGCTACAACTTCCGTCACAGGCATATTTTATAGGTGGTGTGGTAAACACAGAGCAGATAAGATTGAGAACCAATCGGATCAACCGAAGGTATAAAGTTAGATTTACGGTATTATTCCCGCAGAATCTAAATCCGTGTTCTCATTTGAGATTTGAAAGCTGCTCCCACCTTCAACTAGAGGAGGCTCCTTTGAGCTGAATAAATTATATTCATAAAGATTTTTGATCCTATGTCAGATAAAAAAACTCACCCGGTATACAGAGTTGCCAATACCGCTGCTGACGCCAAAGCAGCACCCATTATTTAAAAATTTTGTATAGGGAACTTGATTCAGAAATCATAGGGGTAAAAGCCATAATAGGAGAAAATAGAAACAGAGAAAATTCAAAACCAAGTCTATAAAAAAACAGTGAAGAAGAAATACAAATCTGTACTGCTTAATAATGAAAATACAAAATAAGTAACTTTTTCCTGTGACAACACTTCTAATAAAATTAAGCAAAAGTGCAATAATCTATAATTTCTATCAAAAAAGTCAGATTTAACAGTTGAAGAAGGTGATGTGATTAGTAGTACGTAAGTTATTTCATATCGCTTTATAAACATAAACAAATGGCAAAGTTAATATCTATTTGCAATGCCTAATAATAAAGAAAAGTCCTATAGTGGGAACTTTATGTGTGACACTGTACATAAAATGACTTATTGCATCCGATAAGGCAATACAATAAAAGGAATATCTACCTATTTTATAAACGTTTAATTTTTTACTTTATCTTCGTGTATCTTTAAGTACCTAATTTATTCTTTACCTGGTTGTGTTGATTGAGTAAACGACGTAAACTGGGTCAACGTATATAGACGTAGTCGACATCACATTCACGCAGAAGCTATTGACTCCTATGTCCGTGACGAGTTTTTTTTCTGGCGTGATCTTTATTGAGGCGTTGTTGGTTCAACTAGGCGATACGGAAGAAGACGAAGAAATTACGTGAACAAAATACCGAAGATAAGTAAAAACAGTATTTATTAGCACTGCAGCTCTTAATACATATTTTAATATATTTACATAAAAAGTTACTTAATCGGTGTTCAACGTTCAGTATGCTATTTCGCATTGTGTATTCAAAATGTGTTTTGATGCTTAGGAATACATAACACTTATGAGTCGACTTCTTGTATTGCTTTTGTTACGTTTGTAGAATATTGAGGCATTTGGCGTGGCATGAGATTTTTGCAGACTGTCAAATATAGAGGTACAGTAGGCACATAGTTATAGTAATATTAACCCTTATACAAGAAAAGAAAATGTGCATAATCAACTAAGTAAAATGCAATTACAACTAATTCACTAATTGCAAAATGTAATAAACATTGATTACTAGAAGGTAATAGTTAATATGTAATGACCATGAGCAATGATTGATAGCAAAAACTGGTCATGGATGTTGTATGTCTTTTCTGAATCTAATTTCCCATTTCTTTAACCCATTGAATAACATTTGCTATTCCAATATAACGGTACCAATAATCGGTATAAGTTTCTAACCGATGGATTGAAATAATTTTCTGGGCTCGCCTTTGGCTTGCAAAAATTGTCTTTTCCAATGCATGTATTGTCTCGCATTCACTCAAGGGTCTCAGTCATCTTATTAGTTATTTAGTTATTTCGCTTTTAGAATTTAGTTTTAGACTTTAGTTTTTAGTTTTAATCATTTATAGCATTAAGTTTATCATAAGTGAAAATTAGTAAAACATGTACTTAATGTTTTCATATACCCGAGGCATAGGTTGAAAAGCAAGTTCTTAAACTTGAACCTCGCCTTGTGATTGTCAGCCTGTATGTGTGAGCAGAGACATGTAAATCCTTTACTACTACTCATTTGTGTTACTTTCTGTTTGTGATGTTACTTGCTGTTTCTGTTTCTGTTTACAAGCATGTACAGTGTTGGCAATAAAGACATTTATTATTATTATTATTATTACTCAGTTAATAGTGATTCTCTCCGCCTGTATGTTTCTGGACCATTTGTTTTGTAAAACCAAAAAAAGATTCTGGGCCATACATTTTCATCTCGGACGCTCTCTTTGCGAGTTCCTCGGTATCTGAATTAAGCAGTCCTTGTTCTGGCCCGAAAGTTCGACCCATTCATCGAGGCACTCCGTTACCAGCCTGGACCCCACTCTCCGGCTTGATAATGCCTTTAATACCTCTTGGCTGTCCGACAAGATGTAAATTCGTCTGTTGGTCATTCAGCATTCACATTCATTGTTCTTGCGCACTGGGGCATAGCATATGCCACTGCCTGAAACACAGAAGCATAGTCCTTCAATGCATAGATGTACAGTGAGACAGAGGTCTTGCTCGTCGTTTTCAGGTGCGTTTCTAGCTTCCTACTGTCTGTCTGGTATAGACACCGTGAAGGGACTCACATGCCTACGCCTTATCTGTATGTGGTTTGTTTTAACCACTTTCGTTGCCATTGAGTGTTGTAGCCTATATGTCCCTATCTTGCCTCTCCCTGTATAACCAGGAGTGCCGCCACTGTTGCTGTTGGCGTAGTCCGCATTTCTCCCGTCATTTACAAGCAAGCATGTCTCCGCACTTTGCTTAGCTTCCGAATGGCATTTTCTTGACGCATTTTTGTCTACCATACCAAAGCCGCATAGGTCATTGTTGGCTTTACCACCATGATGTCTATGCAATTCAACATGTCTGGTCTCAGCCCTCATTTCTTCCCATAAAAGCGTCTGGCGGATCCAGCCACCGCTTTCTGAGTAATTCCATCCAAATGTTAATTCCAGGTAAGTCTGGAGCCTAGTGTTACTCCAAGATATTTTACCTCCCCCATCATCTCTATATTAAATTTATTCCCTGGCCGTGGTGTTATGCCTGCCTAGCGCTATAATGACTAAGTCAACTACGTAGCCCAGCGCTCTATTTCTGTAGTCATTGAGCGCCCCCAGTAGCCCGTCCACAACTAGGCATCTCAGGAGAGGGGACAGAACCACACTCTTTGGGCAAAGCCTTAGCCACTCGGCACTCTAGAGTCTTCACAGCGACCACAGTTTCAGCCGCTCTCTTTCTCTGAACATAGACTTTTTATCCAGGTGACACAGGGCCGTCCACATTTCTGCTTCTGAAAGCCCTGGTAATGGAGTGAAAATCCGTGTTACTGAATGCCTCATCGATATCGATGAAGAGCCCCGGCATCACTTCCTTGTTTTGCTATGTGTCCTAACCTTACTAGCTTGTGGAGTGCTCTTTTTTGTCGAAACATTTGTCCGGCAGACATATTGGTCACGACTTAGAGGTGATAGTGACAGTTCCTCATCTCTAATATGCCCGTACACCAGTCTTTCAAATGACTTCATAGTAAAGGACATTAGACTGATTGATATTAGGGACCTGGTCGTAGTCTGTCTAGTTTACCCCGGTTTAGGTATAAATGCTATCCTAGTGCTTCCTTATGCTTTTTGTTATGTATCCAAAAGCTAGACTGCATCTGATGTTGAATAAGATTGCATAGAGTAGTTTCGCTCTCTTCTGCAGCATATTCGGATAAATACCGTCTGGCCCTGGCGGTTGATAGCGTTTGAATGAGTCGGTTGCCTATCTTACTTTATCCTAATGAACCATCCTTCTGAAAGTCTGCCAGTAGTGTTGGATGTTTTCCTCTTCTGGCACTCCTCTCAGATATCTCTTGTTTGATCCACACACCAGCCCGAGAAGTATACCTTAAATAATTTTTTTATGGTCTCCTCTCCTGTTGTGGTATATTATCCCAGGTGGATTTTGAGAATACTAACTGATGCATGATGTTCTTTGGAAAGCATCTTATAGAGCCTGGCACTGTGCTTAAATCCCCTCACACTGTCTTCTCTACCACCTCATTTTTGCCTCCCTCAACTCTTTGTTGTATCTACTTAGAGCAACTTTATACTCCTCCCACTCCTCTCATCGTTTGGCACTATTATACTTTCTTCTAACTTGTGCCTTTAGTTCTGCAAGTTCCTTGTTCCACCAGGGCACATTTCTTGAGGAACGTCTTGTGATTAGGGGGTAATTGCAATTATAGATTGATGTGATTGCGTCATTACCTGCTCCACAACCACACCCAGCTCTTTATTATTTCCTGTCTTCTTGTTGATCCCCGAAAACCCAGACCCCGTCTTCCGTGGATCACGGTAGGAACTCGCGTCCACTCTGCTACTCAGAGTTAAATTTGATGTTCCTGTGGCCCGAACAACTTACTTTCTCAGACAGATGCCAGTTTGCGGCAAAATTACTCACATATTGTAAAGCTATAGTCACGTCAATGACCTCCCTTCGGTTCCACGTAACAAAGGTCGGGTTGGATTAAGCTTCAAAGGTCAGCCATTCTGCTTTTCTGATGATCCCCTCTTTCTATAAATTTGTTTGTTTCTATCGTTCAAGTGCTCTTTATGTTTTTCTCGGACCCAATTCCTTAACTGGCCCTTAGCTGTATTTTTGCCCTTTTGCTTCCTTAGGACAGGCTCTTGTAGCATGTTTCTGAAGTATTGGATATCAAAATTAGGGCACATTATTGAAACAAGTATTTACCATTAATTTGGTTCAGGGTATGTCCGAAGTACCGGAAAGCAAATCGTACACAGATAAAAATACGGAGTTGAATTTAACACCGTTTCAACACTTTTCCGGTGTTCCCTCGCGACCATCCGTTCAAGGAGCCTCCATTTAAGAGTTAAATATTTTACACCTCAACGGATGAAACGTGGAGGCAATTTCATCCTAGAAACTGTGAATTTCCTCCAATAAGGAGGATGTTTCTCCTCTTATGAAGGTAAAACACACCGCTGGGAGGTTAATGGGAGCTACTGAAATCCATATCAGAGGTAACTACCTCCTTAATAGATGAGATTACCACCACCAAGGAGAGATTCTAACTCCATTTGAGAGTACATCCCCTCCTTGACAGACGAAAATGCCTCCGTTACGGAAACTATTGTTCCATGACGGTGCCATTGAAATCAATATCGGAGGTAACTTTTTCCGAAATAGAAGAAATTACCTCTTTTACCCAGCGTTTCTAATTCCATATCAGAATTAATTGATTTCATAGCGAAGTTACTGGAAACCAGAACGAAGTCAATTTTTTTCATAATACATGAAATTACCTATATATTTCTATTACGAAACCAGTAATTCAATTTTGTATTTACATAGCATAGCCATCGGAAACGATCAATACCAACCAGCGAATTTCCACTTTAAAATTCTTTTCCTGCGAGTACATATGCTGTCCACATGAAACAAGTTTCTTTCACATCTTATGAAATGTGCATGGAAGACTGTGCTTTTCAAAGAGATAAAATCTCTATAGGAGAGGTATAAACAACAAAGCCGTTTTGTTTCTTACAATGTTTTATTTTTGAAATAGTGAAATTGTAACAATCATAATTCCAAAAGAGTGACATAAGTGTGGTTATTACTTTTTACACACGAATTTGCGAAATTCTGGGGCTAGAGAGTAGATAATTATGTGTTAAATACATATACTAAATCAAAGGTCATTTTGAAATGAAGAGTTTATATTAAGGAAACATGAACACGACATATACATAACGATACCATGTTGACTTACTACCTAGTATTACATGGTATATATTAACAGGAAACTAACACATTTAATAAGAAATTAAAGAACAAATAGGAAACTAAGTATGTGAACGTCCTTCATTAGGTAATAATAATTAAGTCAGGGTTATTCATTATATTGAACCAATATTAATATACCTAATAATTTTTTACATTCTACATACTTAATTCAAACACACTATTACATTTTAATAATTTTCATAGGATAAATATCGTTTTCATACTATAACTGCAAACTGCAAGTAGTGTACAGAAAAAAAAAATTATAAAGTACAAGCACGTATAACCAACAACATGATATTCTGCTAAACATTTCATTTACCTGCTTTATCTACATCAAATTTGGTAATGTGCTGTCCTTCAACTTTCACCCACCTTTTGATATTCTGATACTTTATGCGTAACTATATATTATATTGCTTGTCTGCCGTTTTCGTTCATACACGATGTGTATCTGTACATACAGAACTATATGTCTTATGGCTAAACAATAAAAGGAAGGGTTTCTGCTATTTGACGCCATTTTCAAGTGGCTCCCTCATACAACGTTTACGCATGCGTTCATCGAAGAGCATTAACCGAACTCCACTTTGGACAAAAAAAATTCCCGAAAGGATTATTTTTCTCCTGTTCGGTGTAAAACTGATGGAAATAAATACGCAACTAAAATTAGGTATTCTATTCAAAAAAATAACTCCGATAAAAACGGAATATTACATGAATCGGATACATTTAACAGCGTTTAGTAGTGCAATGAATACATTTAACTGCGTTTGGGAGTTAGATATACAAATATCCGTGGCGGAAATAATAAGAAGGATGTTTTCTCCGTGTTGAGGTCAAAATAAAACGGAGGACATTGTGAACCTCCGTTTCGGTAGGGAGTTTGTCCGAAAGTGATAAAATGCCCACCGTTTTGTAGATATACAGCTCTTTTCTCTACATAAAGCCTTCCGAATCGGAGACTCTGTATTTCACTCCGCTATATTTTTACCTGTGTATGCTCTAAAACATCATAGGAATCAATTAATAGTAGCACAAATAAATCTTATTGATGGTAGATGAAATTTGTATGGTAATACTTATATCAGAGCACCTGCCATCCTTCTTATATGAAACAAATTTTAATGTAAATTTTGCTTCAATACTTTTTACATAATTATAATAAACTAACCATCAAATGAATGTAGAGTTTTTAGATCTTGATCTAGATTTAATTGAGGATGTGTACAGTTCACGTAATACCTTCAAGGTATGGAATTTCAATGTATGTATGTCGCACTTTATTTGCCTTATATTATTGATAATACCTGTTATACGTGGCTTCTATATAAATTGAGAATCAAACACGTACTAGATCTTTTACTTGTTGGAACTTTACTGGATGTTTGTTTCGAATAGAGTAGCTGCGATTTATAGTTTCTTTCTTGTGGGAAAAGGTGATAAAGCAGAATTTCTTCGCAATTAAAGCGATTTTATTGCATAAACAACATTCTCAAATATACTGTTAATCTTCCTATAGTATTATAAATTCACTGATATTTCTAATAGGCGTCTCAGTGGTTGAATGGTTTGCATGTTCGTCTTTAACCTCGTAGGCGTTAGTTCGATTCCAGACCAGAGTGGTGATTTTTAATTTTGGATAAGCATGGCAACATGATGGATATGTTTACACAGACAGACAGAGTAGAGTTGGTGTCAATGCGATGTTTGGCACGTAGAATATCGCTATCGGAGGTTGAAACCCCTTTATGTTCGGCAAAGTTTCAGTGGGAATGGCAAAATACGTCAACAGATGTAAATGCCTAGAAGTGACAAGTTGTATTCCACAATCCAAAGCTTCGCTCAGCAATAAACATACATAATAGTCAGATATAGTTTCAGGTCATCGGCATGTAGCACTTTTCGTGATTGTATATTCTTAGTAATATCATTAATATATATCAAAAACATAGGTGGTTCAATGTTGGAGCCCTGGGCCAGACCAGTTTTAGGATGAATGAAAGCTAAGAAATTACTTTCATAAAGAACAAATTGTGTACGCTGCTTAGGGTATAGAATACACTCTAACGAAGATTTGGTAAAATTCCTGTACCGTTTCGGGGCAATTATATTATATAGTATATTTACTGGGTAAATTTCATTTTACTTACATTAGTAATTTTCATACACTAGTAGTAAATTTCCTTGGTGAATTTCCACATCAAAGTAATTCTACTTGCACAAGTAAAATACCTGTACGGCTTCGGGATAATACAGTTGGCCCGAAACGGTACAGGAATTTTACCAAATCTTCGTTAGAGTGTAGAGTGTACGTGTAGGTATTTTATTTTTATAAATATATATTACAGGTAATTTAATAAATATAAAAAACAATGCTTATAATAATAATAATAACAATAATACAGTTGAGTACCATAACTGTTTCATTAAACTTGTAACTTTCTTTTTCGAGTGTGTAAAAAGCCTGCTTTTGATGTCGGCATCAGGATGCGTCTTCATGATGTAGCGTTGGAGGAACTGCAAGAAACAACCGATCTTCTTTAATTATTGATATACTTACAAGATCGTAAGCATTGATAAAAACTGAATGCCTAGATATCAATTAGTATCTTAGTATGCAATATGTAATGTGTGTAAAATATAGGTTTTAAATTATCTATTTGAAGCGAATATAAAAAATAAAGTATGAAGAAGACTAACTGTATTATATATATTGTATTGTGCATTCGAAATTTTGTAGAAGAAATCATTAATGTTACTAAGCGTATAATAGTTATGTACTTGTTTAGTTGTTATACCTAAACGCTTTCTTAACCATAAAAACAAATGCATAGATAGATGAGATAGTATTCTAAGTATAAATAGACAAGTCGAATAATACTTTCATAACCTCTACTTCACAATAGCGAAATATGACTGCAATAAACAATATCTATAACCATTTATTTTAACACTATGGTAATACACAAAGTACAAATATATTTTATATACCCTGTCGAGGCATTTTAATTTGTTTTTTTGGAACACAATTAGGTGTATTGTGTGTTTGTATATGCACAAACCTATATGTTTCAACGTTTGTAAATTATGAAAATGCAGCTGTAGGTCACCCACAGTAGTAAGAATGTATTATTTAACTACTATAGATTTATTTTAAATTAGTCACTTACCTAAATATGCCTCTAAGTAAAACAAAAGAACGACCACTGGCACCTGCCACTTCCCTGCGTCCTATGTATCTACCTACAAATTGAACCCATAAAATTGAACATGCGCGCATTGTAAGTATGTATTTGGTAGTATAGGTAATTTTACTAAAAAACGGAAAATTATTCAGTTTTTGTGATTTTCCCCCAAATGGTACTGGAATTTTTCGAAGGAATCCTGGTAAATTTACTAACATTTTTTAGTGTGTATAGAAGAGCAACTTAGATATTACTGCGTGAATACTGTACAAATAAGTTGCAAGGAAATACTACTCTGTAAAAGAACCGTTAATCCCGATGGATTAAGAAATTCTTTAATTACGTATTGCTGTGGTCTGGCACCCCGGTTTTTGTGAATTCAGTTTTTTTTTGTTCATTCCGTTAAGCGTTTGTCAATGTTGCGAGAAATTTCAAATTGTTTTATTTTCAAATAAGATTTAGTTAATGTTTTGGATTGTTTAATTTGTTTATTTTATTGTTCAGTTGTTTATATTAATTTCAGTCAGGTGTACATTTTCCGTTCACTGGTATTATATATATATTGTTTTGTTTTGCGAGTTCGTCCGTTTGCGGACAGATCTGTGTGCGTTGCATCGCGCGCATCTGAGATTTTTATACTTATACGATTGTTTAACCTTCTGAGAGCAGTTCCTTGATCGATACGAAAGTAAGTAGATATATAAAATTGTATTTCATTGCTGACATTTTGTGATTATTGATTTCAAGTTTTGAATTCACATTTCTGATTTTATTTCGTTCATCACGGAACTCATTTAATAATAATTGATATTGTATTTTTGTGTACACAATTTAGAGATAAGACCTGTTATTACTTTTACATGCAGGAAGATATTTTAAGTTTAAAGAGTTAATTTTTTTGTTCGTTGTTAATTTTTCTGATTTGTAATTATTTATTAATCACCTCGGGTTGGGTGAATAAAAGCATTGTGCTTGCTTTTATTTTTCATTTATATAAATTACTTGAATTTTTCACGTTTAATTTAGTTGTTTTAATATTGAGACCACGTAGATTGAATTGAAAAAAAAATTATTATATTCCTGAACTTTTTGTTTTCTGTTAGTTTGTAAAAGGATTTTGCATTGTCCTTTTGTAATTTAAAGTCAAATGCAGTTTTGATTTAGACCAGGACCTTTTTGTCCAAGGTTTTTTTCTGCAAAGTTTGTAATTAATTTTTTTTTCTTTTTTTTTTTTTAAAAAATAATAAAATTATTGAATTTTTATGTCATTCAGAATACTGTTCTTTTATTTTTAATTAAACCTTTTAAAATTTTTTTTGAGTATAAAAAAAGGTCAGATTTCTTTCACCCACATTTTACTTTTCATGATAGTAACCCTGAATTTAATTGTTCTTTTGCGCATTGTAAAAATTTTGATTATTTGAGCTAGCTAATTTAATTTTTCATTGTTAAATTTCATTTTACATTTTTGTTGGTACATTCAGTACACAGCAGTATATACAAACTGTCGTTTGCTTTTCTAAATACGATTTATTTCAATGAAAATAACTACAGTACAACGTATATAACAATGTGTTTGTTGACATATTTGTTCTAACTAATTAGCTACACCACGTATGCGCGAACAAACCAACTTCAAATTTTTAAACGAAACATGAACAATAACAATACACTTTTTTAGATGTTGATTTGTCCGACTTCAGGCTACAATTTCCTCCTAATATTTACACAATTTCACAATAAATGTTTGTAAATATCTCGGAGACTATATAACAAATATTATCAGAAGAAAAGGAGTGTGAAATTTCACTAACTAATGGACAAACTATTTCAGAATAAAAATAATTAAAGGGAAATTTTTATTTAGAAACCCAACAAGTGAAAAACATAATGACAAATTAATGAAATAACACTCACACTTCACACAGTATTTTCATTCTTAAAACTTTTCAGTTTCAAAATATATACTTACCACAATGGTATATTCTCTCCTTTCGTGTTCAAGTTTCATTAATATTAATTTCTCTTTATATTTATTTCATGTACCTGAATTGCAAATGAATACTAAATGCTCGTGAATAATCCTACCTACGTATATACACTAATGAAGCTCGCAGCGGATATTCCGAAAGCATAAAAAGCATCTGGTTTATACGCAGCATTTATTATTAATATTTAGTGTCCAGGCGCGCCTCTTCAAACGTCCATTAATTATGGTAATGTAATATTGATGCCGTTTAGAAAGTGCCCTTCCACGTTAAAAGACCAGGTTATTAGCCGACTAACCGGGATTTCAATGACGTCGTTTCTTTCTGCCTGAAAAATTAAAAGCGCGCATTGGAGGTAACTGTAGCCATTGAGACTGAACTCCAGCCGAAATTGAGTGGGTAAATTATCTCATCCAAGTAAGTAGGAAGAAGTTTTACTATGACGGTGACAGTTTAAAGTTAACATTGCTGTTTAAAGACTAACGGAATTAGGAAAATAGATGTTATGCAGTAAGCGAACTGCAGTTTCCAATAAGCGATTTCCAGTATGGAAACTTCACCGTTGGTTCAATAATACGCATTCATGCTTGTTCTTTTAGGTTAAGTTTAAAACTCTATACCAAGTGGGCCCATTTATTGCCATTAGTTCTTTTTATAGGTTATGTTTAGATATATCGTGGTTATGGTAGTAATTAGAAAAACTTCTTTGCTATCCCTCGAAATTCCTTGAAAGTGCCAAATTTTACCATTAGTGACATTTTCTTATGATAAACTTGTTTTTATTTTGTATTTCAAACTTCGTTTTCTCATAAATAAACGACTGCTAATTTTGCTAAAAGTATTTTTTTTGTTTTAATGTTGTTTTATTAATAAGGGAACGGAATCAAATTTGAAAAGAACTTCTTTCTCTAAATGATAATTAATTTACAAAAGAGATAGCTATTTCTGATTTTTATGGGTAATTTTATAAAATGCAACGTCCAAGTAAACAAAAATACGCTATAGATCACTGATAATAATTTATTCGAATCTTCATTTTGTACAAGAAAGGATACTTGCGCACTATCAAAGTATTTAAGTTTATTTATTTATTTATTATTCTTATTATTATTCTTGCAGGATACCGATTACCTACATTGAATGATAAATATTCTTGGGAAATTAGGTTTTTTTTTAATATTGGGTTAATACTAAATGTAATACAGCAGCTAAACTATAGACTCCAATAGAAGAAAGTGTAGACATCACGATTGCAGACGCAAAAGAAATTCCCACATTCACATCGCATTCGTTAAGATATCACACGAAGCAAAAGGAAACAAAAAAAAAAAATGCACCATGTGCGACCTCAGCAGACCTTAATAAAACCGTCACCAATCTAAACGTAATGACGAATGGCTGTGCAAATTGTGGCTAGGTGACATTTCATTATTTCCTCGCTATTGTCCCTATTATGATAACGTTAACGGGTATTTGCCTTTCTTTGTTTAACCGTTAATCGTTTGTTCCCCCAGCGGGAATGCAGTGCTCCGTCAGAACCATCGATAATGGCTATTTTTCTTTCACGGGGCGAACAGCCGGTCTATGAAATCCGACGGACCTCCTCGGGGAGTTATTCATTCTGTTGTCGCTTAATTGGGAGCATGATTATTATTACAAACGACGATGCGACGAGGTCCGAATTACGGCAAGAGGATTCAGGAATGATAATTACAATCAACGGTACACCGAAAAAACGGTAATAAGTTTTATCGGGAAAAACAGGCTGTATAAATTGACGTAAAAAAATGGTCGCAGGCTAATTGGCTTCAGTTTGTCCAACGGGCATCCATAACAAAAAGAAATTTCGATTTCCGTGTACGAGCTTAAACGGTCTTGGAATAATTGACATTTTTACCGTGCTACAAAAAGTAAAATTGGAGTAGGTACCATTTTCTCATTTAAAGAAAAAGAAAAAGGTTTTCGATTTTGTTGAAGCATTATTTAACAGGTAATAGTTATTATATGGTAAATTGCCGAAAATTGGATGACAAACATTTTTCACATAGTGATTCAAAATAGACACCTGAAAATTCAGATTTCCATGAAACTTTGGAGGCTGAAAGACCAACGGAAGAGCGACGTATCCTATATTCGCCCAAATTATTTTTTTCTATTTTCTAATACTAAAATAATTTGAAGTATATTAATTAAATCGTTTCATTCCGGGTAGATCAACAGTTACTAATTTAACAAATTGCCCAATACATTAGTCAATATCTTGATGACAGAGGACAAGTGGATGTAGTCTACACGGACTTTTCAAGTGCCTTTGACACGATTGATCATGGCATTCCCTTGACAAAGCTTAGTGCATTTGGATTAAGCCCACCTTTCATTGCTTTGATAAAGTCTTTTCTTTCCAATAGATCTAATTATATCTTTTATAATGATTTTTCATCAAATTTGTTCTTTTCAACATCAGGTGTTCCACAGGGGTCAAATTTAGGTCCCTTGTTATTCACAATATATATTGAAGATCTCCTGAAATCATTTTCTTGTCCTGTATTGGCATACGCTGATGATCTCAAGATTTATTCATCTGTCGCCAGTCCTTATGATATTGCTCAGCTACAACATAATATTGATATAATTGTTCACTTGTGCTCGACTAATAATTTAAATTTAAATGTTAGTAAATGTTATTTTGTCACCTATTTTAGAAAAACTAATCCTTTTGTATCCAAATATTACATTAAAAATCAAGCTATATCAAAGTTAGAAACCATCAAGGATCTTGGCATACATTTTGATAGTCGATTCACTTTCATCCCACATATCAATAACCTCGTAAGCTCTACGTCCAAGAAACTAGGCTTTATTATGCGGGTATCCAAATATTTCTCCCACGCTGATACCTTAAAATCCTTTTATTATGCGTTCATTGTTAGTTCCCTTGAATATTCTTCTGTGGTGTGGTCCTCTTACTATGTATCCCAACAAATATTATTAGAGCGTTTACAGCGTCGGTATTTGAAGTTTCTTTCCTTCAAAATGGACTCGCTTTATCCACCTAGAGGAATTGACTAGAGAACGCCATAACGTACAATCTCTAACCGTTCGCAGGGAACTTCATAGCATTAGATTCATGTGGAAGTTAGTTAGTGGTGTTATCGACTGCCCCCAGCTTCTTGGTGATGTTAATTTCCATGTACCCCGCTGCTCGACATGTTTCACGGCTACATTTGGTCCTGCTGTTGCAAAAAACAATTAGCTTAGGCAATCAATGCAGATCACTATTATTTTGACATTTTTTTCCAGCCAATGTAATTATTTTTTTATTTATATTAGTCTAAGTCTTTATACTTGATTTGAATTCTGTTTTGTTTTAGTTTCTATTTCTCTGCATATAATCTATTGTAACACTTTTTATATGCATGCATGTACTCATTATAACATTGACCAATAACTGGTATTCTGTTGGACAATAAAGATCTATTATTATTATCTATTTTTATTATTATTATTATTATTATTATTAAGTATAGCATATAAGGTAAGCTCACTTCAAATCATTTCAAAACCTAGCTAACAGATGTTTTCTTCCCAAATATTGCAAGAACAACGATACGTCTAGGTTCCGCAAGGCAAACTCACAGTTCATTTTTCACATCTTAAATCGTAGCTTGAATAGCCTTGAAATTACTAAAATTCTGGTACAAGCCTGGTATCCTGATAGAACTACTTCTCTGGTCCTTGTGAGTAATCTTTTCCACATGTGAATTCCAAGTTAGCGTTTAATCAAATAGGACGCCTAGATATTTTATATTATCTGCAAATTCAAGTTTTACACCTTGGATAGTGGGTGGGAAGGTTATCCTTATGGCCATGCCGAAAAATATGTAGAAAATCTTGGGGGATATCCCCAAAGCTAATCCATTGGCTTTATGTGATGGTAGTACGTCCAACCATAACCTATGGAGCGATAGCATGGTGGCGGAAAGTGCTGCAAGCCAGAGCCACAGCAAATCTTGCATCCATACAAAGGATTGCAAGTATAGCTATCACGGGAGCAACGTCTTCTTCCGAGTCATTTGCGTTAGAAATTCTTCTGGACCTACCACCCTTGCACATTGTTGTGGAAAGAGAAGCCAGATACGATGGCACATTGCGAATCAATCGCCTCATACTCATGTGTGTGGCTCATAAGCTGCTGGAATCGGCCACTTCCAACAGAATACTGGGAATGCCATCGTATATGATGTGTACTCGATCAATGATCGACACATACTTCACTGCCTCCTTCCCAAATAGAGAGGAATGGAGATGTACCAAAAAATACTGACGCAGGCACACATCTGCTGAAAGCACTAGAGGCGTATAAATGCAACTCGAGACCGATCAGGAGCTGTAAAATCACCTTAAACGCGGTGTGGACGGCAAATAACACTGGTCAACAGTGAAATTGCTTCTTAGGTGAAAGTACCGAATCCTGAATGAATTCAACGTGCTGAACACGAATATCACATTGAAAAAAGTTGATTGGCTCACGTTCCAGAGATATTGACGTTTTGTCCATTGTATAGATGCTATTGCATAATGTAATGCAATTTAGTGAGAAATTACGAAATTTTGCGTCATATTGCATCACCCCTTCATGCAAAGAAGTTAATGCATTGCCATAATTGCTGTAAGTTTCCATTGAGAGTCCACTACAAACGGCAGGCCAAAAGAAGTCGAAAGCCAGAAGCAGACTAATGTTTTCTTACCATGTATTATAATATTGACATAAGTACACTTTTTCTGAAATATGCGTACATATTACTGAAAACCCGTAGCCAATTCAGCTTTTTCTTAGTCATTTTCGTGTTCAGCACATTGAATTCATTAAGAAATGACCATTTTCAGCTTGGAAGCATGAACTTTTCGAAAATTTGTTGCCCAGTGTAATCTATCCCTAATCTGGGTACCTGGGCACTCACTTATTCAAGGTAATGAAGATGCAGACACTCTTGCAAGAAGCTGCTGAGCATTTCTAGGGACCAGAACCCGCTATTAGCATAGTAGCTAAACAGCAAATCAATGTATGGGCGCATCAAAAAGTACTCCAACATTGAAACAATTAATCCTGTCAGAACCAAGGAACTACTAGAACTTTACCGTCTAAATGTCAAAAGCAATTATTTCTATCTTTACAGGTCACTGCAAACTCAGAAATCACATACACAGAATGGGACTCTCTGAAGAGACTGAATGCCGGCTGTGTTGGAGGACGCAGAGACCGTTGAGCATATCTGCTTCCACCCCGCCACAACGAGAATCAGGTATGAGATCTTTGAGAAGGTTGACCTTTCCCTAGAAGACCTGCAAAAGACCTCATTCAAAAAGATTCTGAGTTACCTGAAGGGCCAGAGCTTGTTCTATGAACTTTGAAGATAATATCCGCTCTACAATAGGCCCTAGCGGCCGCGGTAGGCGAGACGGATAATCGACCGATGCGGATGCTATCTTTTCTCTCAATACTGAATACTTAACCTGTTCAATGTTCGTTGGCCAGTTCCGAAATCTCTCTTGTCCTTTCATTATAGTCATTATAATACGAACAAATTTTATGAATAAACATAAGTTCCTTTTGAACATCTTTAGAGGTACTATCTTATGTATGTTTTACGTTTTGTAGTTTCTGTGTTAAAGCTACCTAATAAATTTAGCTAAAGCTCAGATTTGAACACATATCTCTCAATCGATTTTGATCGCTTTGCCTGGAATCCAGGTTTTAGAACACTCTAACAAATTTCTCTAACAACATTATTTCTACCACCGTTGACATTTTTAATACAAACATTTAAAATAGCGGCGCAACAATAGATTTGAATTTGGAAAATTTTACAAACGATAATTCAACTATACCTTCTTACAGTATTAATAATTTGCAAACATCCAGGTGATACTAATTAAAGCGAGTAGATCTTTGAATTTGTATTTAGTTCGTTCTTCAAATAAATTAAAAAAGACATATCTCCATTTTATTAAAAATACGGTTACTGAAAAAATATATTAGCTAATTCGTGTATTAAAATAATAACTAATATGCTGGTTTTAAGTGTGAAAATATTTTGGCCACAGTTAGAAAATTGTTGGTTAAAAACATCAGAAAATTTGAGAACTAAAAAGGTTTTCCGGACGAATGAGCTCGTAATTTTGTATTGCAACAAACAATTACCTACTAGCTTTTTCTAAGATAGAAGAAGCTTTAATATTAAAACTCTTAGTATCAGTATACACTTTGCAAGATATTTTAATTGATTCGTACTATGTTACTGACATCAATACATATTCAGCAATCATACTTCTTACTTTCGAAAGCGCGTCAATTACCTCGAACCTTGTTGCGTTACCGTTAGCTACTCTTTCTCTCTGAGAAGATCGCAACAAAAACCTTATTTGAATTAAAGCGAATTCACGAACTTCTTCCGCTCGAATCGCGATATAAAACGCGATTTCTTTCGATAATTCCACGGCAACGGCTGCGAACCCCTCGGAGGCACCAAAAGAAAGAACAAATGCTGATGGACGGTGATGGTAAAGCTCAAGGTATGCATGCATGTGAGTCTGTCGCCGACAAAAGAGCTCACGAGAGCGTGTACTTACACGGATTAATTATTCACGCATTGAAAAGCACTTAAGCTAGGTATTCAGATCAGTCGACTTGTTGCTATGGAAAACAAAAAGGATTAAATGCGTATGTACGAGTTGGGCGTTTTCGTGTGAGATTGGCATAGAAGCGTTAGGTAAAGATGTAAAAAATGATTTATATATTATTGTATTACAAAATAATTCTGAATCATTACATATACAGTAAGGATATACTTATAGAATAAAATTAGTTTTCATGTTAACGTAGAGTTTTATGAAAAATGTTCGAACACGTCAATTTTTAATTTTGAAGATACGTCTTCTGAATGCATGGAATTTGAAATATGTAAGTGCAGGACAAAGTAGATCATCTTTTTAAAATTGAATATATATTTTTTATTTTTGACAATTATGACCTAAGTGATTGATTATGTTAATTGCACGTATTAAGACTATGAGATCATGAAAAATTTTACTCCCTCTGTCGAGAAATAAGTGTCCGATTTTCATTGTTTTTAAAAATTAAAGAAAGGTGGCGCTGCTTTCAAAAATTAACTACCATTTTGAAAACAATTTTTATATGTCAAGTTTTTGACAGCAGTTTGAAAGTTTTGTAGTTTTTCAAGAATTTATGTTTTCAATCAAAAAACAAGATTTTCTCAAGACTTGATATAAATCTCCGGCTAAAAAAAAATATGGCAGATTTGGTAAACATTTTGGCGAGAAACCATGGTAAGAGACCTAATTTGACTCTAAACACAAGGCAAGCGGTTTACCATGCATTACTTGAATTGAGCGACAGTAATAAACTGAAGCAAGGTTCAATCAAGGCGACAGCCAATAAATTCAGAATTTCTGTGAAAACTATAAGCCGAATATGGCATCAAGGACGAAAATCATTAGCCGATGGTGCTGAAGTAGCAGATGTCAGGGCACGTAAGAAAGGACGCGTTGGTCGAAAACGAAAAAGTTTCGACCCAGAGCTAATCAAATCACTACCACTGAATAATCGTCGTACAATTCGTTCGTTGGCTACCTCTATTTACTTATCAAAATCTACAGTTCATAATAGACTCAAGTCAGGAAAATTATGGCGACACTTAAATGCAGTTAAACCTTATCTCACAGACGCCAACAAAATTGAAAAACTCAGGTATTGTTTGTGAATGCTGAAACCTGAAAGTTTAAATCTTCAATCACCCGAATTCATCGACATGCATGATCGGATTCATGTAGACGAAAAATGGTATTACATTAGCAAAACAACTAACACATACTACCTTGTAGAAGACGAAGAAGAATCGTTCAGGACCTGTAAAAGTAAACGTTTCCTCACAAAGGTGATGTTTTTAGTCGCTGTTGCTCGTCCACGTTGGAATCATACCGAACATAAGAATTTCGATGGAAAACTTGGTATTTGGCCATTTGTTTTTTCAGAACCTGCTAAACGGAGCAGTAAAAATCGCGCAGCAGGAATGATTGAAACGAAAGTGATTACTAATGTTACTAAAAAAGAGTACAGGAGTATGATTATTAAAAAATGATTACCCGCCATTCAACAAAAATGGCCAAGAAGCGCTTCCCGCAAAAGAATTTGCATTCAACAAGATAACGTTAAACCTCACATTCTTCCTGATGACATTGAGTTTAATGAAGCTGCGAATAGAACTAGATTTGAAATCAAAGTAATATGCCAGCCACCTAATAGTCCTGACACCAACGTCTTGGATTTAGGCTTTTTCAGTGCAATCCAGTCATTGCAGCAATAATCGGCTTGCAAAACTGTAGACGAATTGATCCGTGCTGTTGAAAACGCTTTTTTGCATTAACTCCTGACACTTTAAATAAGATTTTTTTTACTCACCAGCAGTGCATGGTTGAAATTATGAAAATAAGTGGTGGTAACAACTATAAAGTGCCTCATATGAGAAAAGACCATTTACAAAGACTAGGTAGGCTTTCAGTTTCTATAAATTTCGATTTTGAGCTTTATCAACATGTACAAGATATTATTAATTAAGCTTAAATAACCCAAATTATTCCTAAAAGTTTGTTAGTAACAATATTTGTAGTTAAGTTTCAATAAAATACAACTTTAAAAGAAATCGGACACTTATTTCTGGACAAGCAAAAAAATCAAAATGGACACTTATTTCTGGACGGAGGGGCAGATTTTGATGAAACTTTGTCAGTTTGTAGACTCCATGGTATAACTCAAGGACGCTTACCGTTGCTGCGGAACTTCAACTTTAGGGAGTGCAATTCACCCTTGCAATTTGGCCCAAATTTGGTTTTCTTCTGAATAACTTTTAAACGGTAAGAGATAGGAAAAAAGGTGGAATGACGGACTTGTACCGTTTAGTCAGCCCTTTCGATTGGTATATATATTTATATACACGGTGTTCCAATAAACGCGGAATGACGTATGTTGTGCTTATTTTATCGAATTTCAGAAATCGGTTATAATAGCCTTTTTGTGATTAAATAATCTATAGAAAGGTAATTGAAAAAGTTATACAGGATGTCCACAAAAATATAAATTTTAGCATATTTCGTTATTCTAAGGATATACTCTCTGTATACTATTTTGTGGCTGCATTGTATGTCGAAAATCAGTATAAACTTATACCAGCCGCTAAATGGTTATATGTGATAGTTTTCGAGTTATACGCGTTTGTATGTATGTAAGGCTATATTATCCCCGACAGCAGGCAGATGAAAACAATAAGTCACATAGTAGACTAATTGCTTGCTTCTACTATTTTTGGAGAGATGTGAGTAACGAACGTCTCACTTGCAGATATTTTTATTTTATCCGGGACAATTGGCTAGAATAACTTGACACACATATCCATCGGTGCAATGTATATAAGAACTCAATTTTTATTTAAATTCAGTTCATATAGTTTTGCCGTGGCGGTAGCTAACATGGTTCATATCAATCCAGCAAATATTATTCATCTGCTAATACTATACATATAATTATAATGAAAACCAAATAACACAAAATAATCAGGGTGAAATAGAATTGCATGACGGGCTGAGAATTCTAATCGATAGTGTTCGCGAAACAACGTTCGCAGTAGAAACGAAAGAAGCAATTAATAGTCCTCTAAAGAAAGAGTTCAACTCGTCTGAAATGAATTATTTGCTCACTTAGGCCGCAAGTGTTATAGGTCGTTGAAATCAATTCATTAAGGAGACTTCAAAAATAAAAAAAATATGCAATTTCATAAAACTCCACGATAACATGAAAAATAATTTTATTTTATAAGTGACCACACTATGTATTACATTCACGAAGTATTAGTGTTGGGACAAAATCATTTATTTATTTATTTATTTATTTATTTATTTACTTATTTTGTCAATTATAACCAATATTGCGGGTTACTATGGGTAACTAACAAAATTTGAGTAAACATTAGATAAATATATAAAATATTGTGTTTAAGTGTAATCATCATTGCAGATTTGTCAACAACAATTATTATGAAGTAAGGAATTACAATACTTGAAACAAATAGATGATTTAATTTTGCCAATACCTCATAATCAATATATTTAAAAAAAAAAATTAATGAATACCACCAACGAATCCAATTTATATTAGAAAATAAAAAAAAATCAGTAATTAATTTTCCAGACATAACAATATCAAACAAAAATGAAAAATAAGTACAATAAATAATTTAGTGGATCGGTGCATACCTTTCTCAGAAGAAAGCAAATATTAAACAAAATATCAAAAAAAAAAAGGAAAATAAAAGCAACGTTAATGAACAATAACCAGCCAATACAATTTTTAAGCAGATATATAATAAAAGAACTATGCAAAATGACAGTAAAATCAAAATTAAAATCAGTCGACAAGATAAAGACTAAAATAGAGAGCACAACAAAAAAACACGTTTCTTACCATCACAAAAAATTTGCCAGAAAACTTACAAAAATTATTAAAACACCACAATATAAATATCGCCCACAACCCAAATTACAGAAACATAGTATTTTTTACAAAAACCAAAGGGCACACAGGATTCAATAAACATACGCATACGATGTACAAAATTAATTGCGAAGACTGTAAAGGGGTATATATTGGACAGTGAAAACAATACATCGAAAAAAGAATATATTCATATTCATACAAACAAAATGTCAATTACAACTCCACAGCACTGGCTGAGCTTAAAACTAATGTTCTAGGTTGCATGAAGAAAGAGGCCAATTTACTGCTCTGAAGAAATTATGGTTAGATTCAAGCACAGAGTTTCCATATTTTGGATCTGCACTCCAAGCGCAAAAGAACTAAGAAGCTAAGGTTAGAAACTAGTACTACTGAATGTATATGCTATTGAGAAAGGTCTTTATTGAAACTGCAGTTAAAGAACTAGTCCTCTCAGCCCTAACATGTGCTCGTAAATATTGTAGTGCTTATAAAGAAAGTATGACACATAGAAATCGATCTTATGAGGGAGATTTTTCTGTGCTGGTTAAAATCAATAAATCTGACGTAATCGAAGAAACTGATAAGGAGACGTTTTATTCATATACAATGATTCAAGAAGGAAAGAAACTATCATCTGAATCTGGAAGGTGTCAGATCATTTCTTCCTGTTGTTTTGGAGTTATTATTATCTCCAAATGCTGAGATACATATTGGAACTTTAGACAACTACTGCATACCGTCTTCAAATGCCTTTAAGGTATTTTATTCTATATTTCTAACAATTTGCAGGGTTGACTCAGAAGAAGGGATGTTCAGCAAAAGGGAATGTTGAACCATGTTCACGAAATATGACACCTTCTTAACTAATGGTAGTCCTACAAAAATATTTGGCTTTCTAGAATATCCCTATTGAATTTAAGCTTATTATAACCACGTGATCGAGATACCGAGACATAAAAACCAACGATGACCTTTTGATTTGCTGTTATAGGTGTCAATCACTTCATCAATTCTTAATACATGCGTATCTTGAAAATTTTAGCAATTTTTTTCTCTTTTTACGTTTATACGGTTTCAAAAAGCCATTGCTCTGCTATTAAGCAAATTCTTCACATTCTGAGATATATTTTGGATTTATCAAGGAATGCCGTTAAATTAATTTAAAGAATAAGGTCGTAAATACGTAAGCTGAAGTCGCAATAAGTAACGCTTACGAGTTTGATCTGGAGATTGTATCTTACAACAGTTATAAATATAAGCACTGTGCCCCAAATACCATATCAGTGAATTATTTCCGACAATTACTGCGTCGATTAAGCGAACAGTACAAATTGAATGATAATAATTTTACATAGTAATTTGTTACTACTGAGGAAGTTTAATCTTTTTCATTAGGGTAACGGAAACTTGGTATATTTACTTACATATACAGTGCTGGCAATATTTTCATTTGGATGACGTGAAAACCTTTTGTATTTAACGAACTGGAATTATTACTTGTACTGGCTGATTCACTTTGAACTCACACCATTAGAAAATCGCTCATTTTTTTATATAGAGGGTAGGTTTAAATTTGATGAGGTCACACAGAAATGCCACTTATTAGATTTTCCATCTAATGGTCTATTTGAAATTTTTACATGAGACACTTCTGAGGGGCCAGCAGTCAAAAGAATTCATAGAAAGTCATGAAAAGAAATTTTAGAGAATCGCATTAAAAATCATAACAAAAATACCAGAGCAATTACCAGTTTAAGAAATTAAAGAAAATTGAAAATTTTAGAAAGAATTTTGTGGGAATTGTCCGCATTTCGCTGAATATTTTGTTTGCATTAAGAAAAAATTGTAATTTAATTTTAAAGTAAATTTTATGAAATCTGGGAAAAAACGAATTTAATAGAAAATTTGGGAAAATAATCAAATTTTAGGGATGTTTAAACAAAATAGAAAACTTTGGGTAAAATTAAACGAGAATCTAGAGACAAGTCCAAATTTTAGAGAAACAAATAATTAAAGTTTTGAGAGATATTTATTTAGCATAACGTAAATTTTAAGAAAATTCATAGAAAGTCATAACAAGAAATTTTAGAGAACTTCATTAAAAAACTGAAGAAGAATTTCGGAAAAAAATTTTAGAAACTTTAATGAACAGAACTTTTATTAATATTTTCCTTATATTCGTATGGAGCAAAATTTGCTGGTTGCTTCCATTCCAATACGCCCTATTGATAGTATTCTTCTTCACGTCAGTCGAAAATATCGATTCCGTTTTCGAATCCCAAGCCAAAGCGACAGCACTCTTCAACACATCCACAGCAATCACCATCTCATGCTGGTGGGTAGCGCCCTCAGCCAAATGCTTCAACCGCAAATCCTTTTTCCTGGCAAAGATCAACAACTTCTCTGGAATCTGGGGATAAGTTTTCTTATCTCGCTTCAACTTCTGCCTTATCGAACAGACACAAGTGTACGACCTACCGTTGGGCAACTACCTATGTTCACACCTTCCCTTGTTGCCACCGGAATGATGCTCGTAGTGGGACTGGTTCTGATGTATCCAGAACACAGTTCTTCCGAACTCCAACAAGATATACAGTCTTTCTTCCAACTAATAAGATATCGTACGGCGCATGATCGAATAAGACTAAAATTGTAAGCCTGGACATAACAGGCACAGATGATGAAATTTGAGTGATCTTAAAGCACTGTTGTTACTTGCATCAGACCTGCGAAATGATTAATAGGATTTATTTAGATGCATAGTATACACATCGAACTATATTTACAATAAACATCACTTGTATATAATAACTCTAATGTCTAGTGGAAATCATAGAATATTTCTATCAAACGTTTCGACTGTTAATTTCTGTCTTCATCAGTGAAAATCCACAAAAAATATGTTTATAATTACATAATTTTATATTAAAAACTCAATAATAAGAAATATATCTGATTGTCAACAATGGAATTGTCATTTTATACTATATTATATAGTATATTTTTTTGTAGATTTTCACCGATGAAGACAGAAATTAACAGGCGAAACATTTGATTTTCTACAAATAAATTTAGAAATATAATAAAAATTTCCACTAGACATTGGAGTTATGATTTAAAATGTAAAAGGACTACCAAAAATACAACTATACTTAACATCACTTATTAACGCACCGAGTATTTAAAATCATCTGCTCTTGGCATCTACTTTCGTACTGCACACTCCTAACATAATACAAATATTCTCGACACAGAGACCTCTTTTAAGATCTTGAAGGCTTCAAACGACTTCCAACAGTAAAGCCCAGCCCATGACAAAGGTTTGCCAGCAAGGTATGAGCGGGTATCCTAAAATAAAAATCATGTAATATGCCATTAAAGTATGTAATTAGTACCCCCTTTTATGCAAGATAAATTAATCGTGGATACTTCATTTTATAGTTATCATTTACCGCTTAACCTAATTTTCTGGCAGTACTTTTATTTGCTGCTACATAAATTATCGTTGATGTATTAACACAATTATAATAATAACGGAATATTGTGAGTTATCAAAGTAATTGCGGATGTAAATACTTATACACGCTGTCGATGAAGCAATGAGCAAAGCACATCAAGTCGGTTAAGTCGACACAAATCAGCAAAAGAAATAAATTATAAGAAAGTATGATAATACTTGAAAATATCGTTGCTATTCTTAGTACTGATGCTGACTACATTAGAATGAATGCGATATATAAGAGCAATAAACCAGGCCAACAAGCGTGAGTAACGAAACATCTAGAAACAATTTGCAAGTTTAGTTCTCATTGACAGCATGTCAAAGAACTATTCTAATCAAAGCTTTTTACAAATCTGAAACAACCATATCTACTAATTTGAAATTACGATATACTTCTAAACCGAAAACAAAGAGTATATAAGAACAGATTAACAATACTAAAAGGCATCCAAAAGCAGTACGCTATAAGTAGCGTAGACGCCAGAGTACTTTTAGGGGGTGTAGACGGTCGCGCGTCTGGTATTAGGGGTATCCCCGTTCTTCGTTAAAAGCGGGAATACGCGTAAACCTTTTCGGAAATTTCGATTTTTAACGATTTTCGATAACGGACCGACAATGCCCACGGCCGATCCTCTCACGCCGGCGAGAAGGGTCGGATTATGCAATATTGTCGGTGATCAACAGGTAGTGGTGCACCGAACATCAAACCATCCAAACCTTGAACGGCGATGAATTTGGTATGAAAGAAGCACAAAGGGGATCGAAGAAATGGTAAAACATTATTAATTAACATTATATTTAATGTAATAACCATTATTCGGAAGAAGTTGGTTACCAAGTATGTAAATTATCGATAGTTGACGGATATCTAAGCAGATAAAAATTTTGTGTTATCTTCGATTGTTTTAGTGTTACAACGGGAAATATTGATGATACAGTATGTGTAATTTCTAATTAAGAAAAATGAATATACAGGGTATACCGACAATACCAAACCAATCACAGGTGTAGACAGGGGTTAGCGGAGAGTGGTGCGGTGTAGGGGGTCTGCTGACGTGGGTCGTAATGGGGATCAAAGCAACGATTGCGAGTCTTTTTGCAAGTGGGAGGGGTTTAGTGGGTCTTTTGGGGTGGGTCATAATCCCTTATCAAACCAACGATTGCGAGACGCGAAGCGTCGATTCTTGTTACAAGTGAGAGGCGGGAATTAAGAAAAAGGAATATACAGGGTGTATCGACGATTCCAAACCACAGATGTGTACGAGGGTTAGTGGAGGATCGTGCGGTTTAGCCGGTCCGCTGTTTTAGGACGTAATCCGTCATCAAACGACTATTTAATTGGCTGGGTGAACGATCCGGAGTTTACTATTACTATACTATTACTTAAGAGGAATCTTTCGTGATGTCAGATATAAAAGGATATATATGTAACACATGACTAAGCTACTTTTTTGGCAGCAGCCTATGGTATGCTATCGTCGTATATTGAAAGACTGTAGAAACATGTAGATCCATTTGTGAAAATTAATAACTTCTTTCTCTATTTCAAAAAAATTTACATTAAAAGCGTATTCTTTGATTAATCAGTTTCTCGGTTCATTTCTATATATACAATGATATACTGTGGTATCTCAGGGTTCTTCTTCATTGTTTGCTACATTATCTATCATGTATTCTGATTCAACGCTATTCAATCCGCACTATGGGTATTACTTCAATTAATATTGTGAATATAGAATTGTCTTAAAATTCCAAAGTTGCCAAAATGGATCTGTTACGAATGGCATACGAAACTTTTAAAATTCAATAGAAAGGTCATGTTCTTCTTTTACCTCTAACAGTTTTTGTTTATTCTTCCAGGAAGAAATTAAAAATCTATTCTCAATGTCACTTCGATCTTTTATCTAACTGTGTAGTATAAATTTTTATTCAAGGTTTTGCTCCTTCTTGGTTATCATGAACTTTCTTTTTTCTTATCGATAGTATATTAGATTAGGCTACGCCAGAAAGTGTCCAAATTTCAACCATGTTTTGATATTGCCTATTCTTTAATTAACAAAGAATTTAATTTTTGGTAAGGATATTTTAGAAATGGTAAACTGAATTTATATTTTCCACTTGGTTTGTAATAATAATAGTAGTAATATTAATTACCAAGAAGAAAGGAACAGAAAATTACCCAAACGTTTAAATAATCGGTCATTTTCTTTTACACCCAGTTTCGCGAACTTTTCGGCATTTTGTACTGTCTTTGCTTGACTTTTTGAGGAATTACGTTGAAGGCATTCTGTAATCTGAATATGAAAGTTCTTCAATATCCCGTGAGACATTAACACAGCAACAACAACATTTTTTTCCGATTTGAAAATTTTGGAATATGCAATCCCAGTCCCTCTGATTGGAGGACATTACCTTAGCCAGGTGTTGTTTAAGAGTTTGTTTGAATTCTTATACCATTTCATCCGACTTAAGCAAACATTTAAATAAGTTATAACTGGCCATTTTCTTTTACACTCAATTTTGCGAACTTTTCGGCATTTTGTATTGTCCTTTGCGTGGCTTTTTCAGGAACTACATTGAAGGCATTCTGCAATCTACATGTAAGTTCTTCAATATTTTGTGAGTCATTACCTTATCAACAACAACACCACTTTTTCCGATTTTAAAATTGGTACCTTAAGTAGTTCGTTGCAGTTGCCACATGTGAGCATGTGCTTTGTCTTATTACCACCATAAATACTAAAAATGATTTAATGGATTATTGTTATATAAAAATATACAATTTGCTAGTGCGGAGAAGATTCAAGTATTTTTTCCCATTAAATGTTAAATGCGTTTATACATATCTGGTCCTAAATCGGTACTGTTCCTTTGTATATAACATTTATCTAAAGACCAAAACAATAATTGAAGGATTTCACAGTTCGAAGTCCTATTTACTCTATCCTATTTAATCTGGTTTTATTTTAAATTATATAAATTAAATTTAAGTTTTATGAACGTAAGATATCTGGTGAAACCAGAAAAACAAAGTTCTCTCTGACGAGGTCGAAATCCAAAATGTCGTTGAGTTGAAGTTAAACTGATGTTGCCTTCTTCCCAAATAGAACTTCCGAAATTTTACAATTCTATGACAGCTGATCTGCAGTTTTCTCCGACGTGTTGTTCACGAAATACTTATTTTATTTCTGCAGGATATATTCGTTACTCGTTTACTGGCAGTATTTTCATGTTTTACAGTTACACAAAACTGCCTTTTTAATAAAACAACAGATCTTAAAGTAGCGGTAAAACAAAAACGCAACGAATAGAAAGTCTGTAATGCCAAACACTTGAAAACTTTATAAACCACAAGATACCTAAAGCCCTGATATCCCAGCACTATTATGATAGAATTCAAACGGCAAATATATTTCTGTATGATTTTATTAACTAGGAATTGTTGTATAGTGGGTGGATTGACGAATGCGGAAGTTGTTACAGCTAAAGCATGCACAGAGTACAACTACTATAAAACAAAATATGAAACGTGTACAAGGATCAATCTCGAAAGATCAGACATTAAGCCTCTTTTCCGACACATTAAATTTAATAAAGCCATTCGCGAAATAGTGCACAACGAATATGTAAACGCAAGCTATTAATTTACGATGCTGAGGGTATACCGACGCTCGTCCAACCGGAAAAACATTTATGACAGAGAGTACTCAAGTGCGCCTGCAGCGAACTTTTAATTTGAGGCGTTTCGTGATCAAAGCTCGCAGTTACTAAACACTAAACATATAACCAATGAGTGTATGTATGTATGTATGTCCATACGTTCATGGGCATGGGCCCATATACACATACAACGATCGTACAATATACTTGGATTACCACTTTGATAAGGACATGTGTAATTACATTGCTAAACCGTTGAAGAAAATGCGTGGTAGATACACAAAGATTCACTGAATCCTATCTACGAATTTTTATGTTGTTGTAATCTTTCACAGCGAATAGGTTAGCTGGGCAACAATCGATATTAAAGATTTTATGATATGTATACTGGGTGAGTTTTTTATCTTGAGACAACGGAATATCTCTGCAAAAACTTCAAATCAAAAAAAGATCTTAATAATATTTGTTATAATATAGGGGGCCCACTAAATGGTGCCAAACTCCCCCCACTCCCCTCCCCCCCTCCCCCAGAGTGGGAGGGGAACAACTTTGAAATCTTAAATGGGAACCCCCATTTTGTATTGCAGATTCGGATTCTACGGCATCAAGTATGTAATTTTTGGTTGAAACTTTTTTTTCGATTCGTAACAGATTGCGCTGTAATCGTAAGAAGCATGATTGTGAGAAGTAAGCAAACATGATTTTGTGTTTTTTTTATTTTAACATTAAATAAAATTTCAAAAAGTCATTCAACAACGAAGAACTTTACTTTATCATACCCATTTCAGAAAATGTGCCCTTCCACTTCGATACATTTATTTATTCGCAATTGGAATGATTGCACACAACTGAGAAGTGTTTCCGGCCTAATCCTTGAACAAGCGTTGGTGATTCGCTCAATCATGTTTTCCCTCGTGGTTGGCGCTTCTGTATAAACTTCAGACTTTAAGTGGCCCCACAAAAAGAAGTCAGGGGAAGTAAGATCTGGCGATCTTGCAGGCCAAGACACTGGACCACCTCTTCCGATCCATCGACGATTGTTGGCTCGATCTAATACTTCTCGTGCTATTCTTGAATAATGTGCTGGACAACCGTCATGTTGGAACTACATGGTTTGTCGTACGTCCAAGGGAAGGTCTTCAAATAACATTGGAAGTTCGTTCTGCAAGATGTTTTGATATTTTTCACCATTTAAGTTTCCATCGATGAAATATGAACCAATAAGTTTATTGCCAATTATTCCACACCAAACATTTACGTTCCAAGGATGTTGATGTTCAACTTGGCGCAACCAATGAGGATTTTCGATACTCCAGTAATGCATGTTGTGCCGATTTACCGTACCGTGATTTGTGAATGTCGCCTCGTCAGAAAATAATACTCGAGCAAAAAAATTGGGATTTTATTGTATCCGTTGAACCGCCCATTGACAAAATCACACTCGATTTTGAAAATCATCGCCATGAAGTTCTTGATGCGTGGAAACTCTAAATGGATGATATTTCCTACGCTTCAGTATTTGGCAGATAGTGGACTGAGAAATTCCTGACCCGTAATCTATTTCTCGAATACTAATGTGTGGATTATTGGCTACTGCAGCTAATACCGCGATATCACTATTTTCTCCAGCAATTGTTTTTCGGCGATTACCTTTTCTTGGCTGTACAGTTCCTTCGCTAGAGAACTGTTGAACGACTCAGTAAAAAGAAGCACGCGATCGCACCTTGTCGGGGAAACGTTGTGAATAAAGATTAACAACATAATCGATATTCCTACCAGTTTCTCCATAGATGTAAATCATTTCAATTCTCTCTTGTAATGTTATAGCCTCCATTACTGTTCAAATATTCAACACTAACTAATTTGCATTGGATTAATAATTAATAGTCTAAATAGGGATCGGACAATGTGTAAGTATTCACAGCTTGTCAAATACTGAATAAAGTACGGTTTTGTATCGTTGAATACCGTTGCAATTGCGAATAAATAAATGTATCGAAGTGAAGGGGCACAGTTTCGAACACATGGTTTTTTGAAATGTTAGTTTATGTTAAAATAAGGAAAACACAAAATCATGTTTGCTTGCTTCTCTTTTTTGTGTATTTTTTCTAGACGTTCACAATCATGTTTTTTGCGATTACAGCGCAATCTGTTACGAATCGAAAAAATGCTTCAAACAAATACTACATACTTGATGGCGTAGAATCCGAATCTGCAATACTAAATGGGGGTTCCCTTTTAAGATTTCAAAGTTGTCCCCCCTCCCACTCTGGGAGGGTGAGCTGGGGGATCGAGTTCGACACCATTCAGTAAGCAACATTATAACAAATTTTATTAAGATCTTTTTTGATTTGATGCAGCGTTTTAGAGATATTCCGTTGCCTCAAGATATAAAACTCACCCAGTATAAGCAGCACATGGTGAGAGACATAAGTGATCTGTGCACCTAATTAACCACCTCCCCAAGCCTTCCTAACAAATATTTAAATGCAAACATCCCTACTTTTTAGTTTTAATATGACTGATGATGTAATCGCACCTATAACAATCTTTTCGAAATAGCAGATATAGAATTTCAAAAGCCACATGCAGTTATAAGAACTGCAACTCCAGGTTATTACGGCTTTCTTTTACCGCGTAGAAAGGGTACAGAGTCACCTTTCGAGAACGATATATGGAATATCATTTACATATAACTGTAATTGCGAGAATAGTTCTGATTGCGGAACAAGTGCGCACTGTCACGCTACTAAATATTTAAAAATGTAGATACGGATCGACTAACGTCAATAACGTCTAATAAGCTGTCATCTGTTTGAACATAAAAGCAAACAGTCATGTAATCCGCACTTGACAGGATGTGGTTGGTGTATTGGATTGGAATATAAGTTGATTCGTTCTTTGTACATTAGAAAATTTCTTTTAATAGTAAAATAAATGTTAATCAATTGTACATCACCTAACTTGTGATGTATTCATAAACTTCATCGTAAAATGTATTTATTTAGTGTTTGGTATTTATTGGTAAACATCGTACAATTTTGCCAATTTGCCATAGGTCATCAAGATGTTAGCGATCATCAATACAAAAAAGCATTCTCTATCAATTTAAGTAATAATTAAAACTATAGAATTCATTGTAGTTAAAAAAGAAGTTGACTTTGTTTTGATTACGTTTTATGTTATTCTATATATATTCTAATTCTGATTCTTCGTCAAAAACTTTCGCAATTACAGACAAAATTCTGTCGGTTCTCTGTATAAAATAAAAATAGACGATGCAAGCGAAGCATACGTCTTTGGAGGACGAAGAGAGAGTTACCGCCACTGCTCCGCCGCTACGAGAATTAGGTATGACATCTTTGGTAAGGTTGACTTTTTCCTAGAAGACCTGAAAAATATTTCATTCAAACAGATTCTGAGCTACCTTAACGGCCTGGATGAACTTGTTGGATGAACTTTAAAGATAACATCCGCTCTACAATAAGCCCTAGCGGCGCCGGCAGTACGGCTTAATGGTACGTTGCATCAATAGCTTTGTTCGCGGTAAGGATTCAGAACTAATTCGGGACTATTCGCATGCGCAGTTGAAACATTCACGTTCGCGGATCATAAAATTCAGAATTTCTAGTTACAGTTCTGCGTTCGCGGATATGTAAAATTCAGTTTAAAATCGCTTCAGAATTGGTTCTACCGATTCTATGACCTTAGCAAGAACTGTAAGCACGAGACATGCGCAGTTCTATGCATAACGACATTTGACGTTTAACGTACTGTAATTATTCTGGATTAATACATATATGATCTATGGTTAATGCACGTTTCTGTACTTTTTAGTTTAAACGTAAATAAAATATTATGTAATATTAAATAAATGCTAGATTAAGTTGAAATTCCTAAAACCGAAAATTATTTTGAGGAAATCGTGCCCCAGTTTAATGCAGAACAGTGATGTTACGCAAGAATTGACACAACGCTTTGCTGACTCCGAATTTTATCACTGGCAAGAAGGAGATTCTGAAAAAGTAACGTCATTGAAGTGTATTTTGGTTTTTTTTTGGTTTGCAGCAAATGAAGCGGCTTCATACAGGGATGTATCTGATTGTTTTAATATAAGTAAAAGTACTTTATTCATGATCATAAGAAAAGTAACCAATTTTTTAAGTAATTTATCGCCTGAAGTCATTACACTTTCACTTCTACAAATTATTTTAAATCAAACATTCACAGACCCAGAAAACATAGGTTAGAAATGTGACAGGAGGCAGTTCAGAATTCTGGCATCGTTCGCAGTACATTAAAGTCCGGAACAATACCAAATTGATTGCGTATTAGTTCTGAATCGGTACTAATTGTTTTCCGCGAACAAAACTATTGTCAGTTTTGTGCGTCAAACAGCAATATGCACAACAAGTTGTTGGATGGGTGACCATTTCAATAAAAACTTCTGCCTAAGCGGCTCGGTGTGTCCGGCGCCCTGGGGAGGTAGCACAATGGGCCCGGTAAGAGTGGCCTAAGTGCATGTGTTCTCAGCACCTTCCCCGACCAGAACTTTACCTTTTTACTTAAGCCCTAGCGGCCGCGATGGACGAGACCGATAATCGACCTATGCGGATGCTATCTTTTTCTCAATACTCAATGCATCTTAAAATGCATTTCTGAGCGTGTAATAAGCACGCCGAAAGTAATAAAATCTCTTAGTCTATAAATGCTGTAATATATAATACATTTATTTCACTTTTAAGTAAGCTGTTGATATGGTGGTCCCATTTCAAAATGAAAATTTAGTCCAATCAGTACCAAACTGCACTGAATTACCAGCAGGTCTAATCAGACGTGGGTTGGTAAATGAAAATTTGACAAAATCTGTTTTAGCATGATATAATAGCATCCTGTTGTGAGTGCACCAACTGGTTATACGTTGCATTGTGTGGATGGATGATATAGAGAGGACAGTAATATTATCACCTGAGAGAATAAGTGTAGTATCATCTGCAAGCTGATACAAAATCCTCTTAGTTATCATTCACGTATATCAAACAAGTTACGGTTTAGTGGCCAACGCTTGCGTTACGCCTCTAAAAACTAAGCACCAATCAGATTTTGATTCTTTACTCTTAGTTTTAACTCAGTATCTCCTTGTTTTACAGTCGCGAAGTATAATTGAATAAAGACAGATGCGTTATTTTCGACAGCCAGACTACTACTGGCGTTAATTTATATATGCTGATGTTATAGTAGCAGTATAGCAGTATTATCTTCGGTGACGATAAAAGTACTACTACAAATTTCAAGAAAAACTTTGTCAAAAACGGATAAGAAACTTCACTGGAAAGCGCATATTCATAATTAAACAATATACCTCGCCAAAATATCCAAAGATATAATCCTGACAAATTCAGAAAACAAGAATCGTTTAGGGATAATTATATTTTGCACTTTTATTGTTCCAATAGTTATGAACGTACACAGAAGAGCATCTCGTGTAATACCTTAAAGAGGAACCTTAATCACGTGGGTGGTTTGGTTATTATATTTGTAAGAAAAGCAAAATCAGGCAACCAGCTATTGTTATTAAGTTTTTCATAGATTTTGTTTTACTGTTCTAAAAACGTTTATTTCTGCAAGGAGCTTTAAAAATCGTAAAAATTTTCCTTCCTCATTAGCCATATAATATCAGAATGTAACATTAAAGTTTCATGCTCAGCATCAGCTCCATTAATCAGTACTTTGACAATCTATTCGGAAGTTGCTCGGCATAAATACCTAGAATTTATAATTTTTATAGCAACTTTTAACGACGTTTGCTTTCCGGGTATCTGGTTCGGTGCTGATGGTATTTACTGCTTGCTCTTTGATGTCTTGCTTATGTGCTTGCGATTACTTACTTGCTTTTAAAGTGCTTATTACTTATGCGTTACTCCTCGTAAGTCGAAAAAGGAGATTCGCCCCAAGTTCGTTCAGCAGCGCTGATCGTCAGTTGTCAAACGGTGAATTTCAACCTTCTTGAAATATTGTTGTTTGAATACTGTTGCGTTTTAATCACGCCGTTGCAATAAAGATTTAACTCCAAAGTGGTAGCAGTGAGTCTAAGTGCGGGGTTCAGGGTCTTAGACAAATTACGCAACGAAACAGTGAAAGTCTTTCATAAATCTTTGATAAATGTTTCGTTTATTTCTATACAACAGGTGTAAAAGACATGGAATATATACAGCAAAATAGTAAGTAGACAAGTTGGTCGAAGAGTGCGCGGATGGTTTTTACGGGGTATGACGGTTAGATATCGGTGACGACGCTAATTTCCACGGTGCGGTAATGACTGTAAATGAAACCCTAAGAGCGTCAGAAGCTATGCCGACGCAGCGGCTAGAACGGAGAAAAATCGGTAAAATGCCTATGTTACGTCAATGAGCTTTGCCAGCGCTGCAATCAGACCGGGAATAAGAAGCTCGGCGTGTATCAGAAGCTTTGCCGACACAACAATCAGAGCGGACGGGAAAAACGTCTGTATTACGCCAGTGAGCTTTTCCAGTGCCACAATCAGACGGGGATAAGTAACTCGACGTGTATCAGAAGCTTTGTCGACACAATAGTTGGGGCGGACTGGAAGACTCTCTCTCTACTTGTGCGAAGCGCGCAGTTTAAATACACTTGCGGTTCCTCCCACACGGTCGCAATGGTGGTAGGTGAGCTTACGTGCCTCGGGCATCGTCTGAGGGGACGACGTAAACAATATTAACCAAATAAAAACTCGATGAAATAAAATAACATGCAGTAGCAACGCTGCCGCCCCGCCCGTTGGAAAATCAACAAAATAAACGGAATTAATGATTAATTCAAAATAAACTTAAATCATGAAACGGCACGTTACAAACTGTCATTACGTTTTACAACGCAAAGTTTTTGTACACAATGTCTGCTTGTCTTTTTATGAGATACTTATTTACAAAGTTTGAAAACTAAGTATGGTCTTATATAATGTCAAACAGTTGAACAATTGATTTCAGAACCAATTATAGCTGGTACGTTGTCTGTTGTTATGGACACGTGTTTTTGAAGCACATATCTGCTGATAATATCTGTTGATTCATCATATAATTTTAACGAGAGATTTGAAGTTATTTTCCCACAAGGTTCAGTTGGTCCGAGCTCTACATTCAGAAGAGAGCTCGTCTGAAACACTGCAGTGCACTCGTAGAAAATGATGAAAATTTTATTTATACTTCGATGACGAGGCACATTCCCAGCTCAGTGGCTTCGTCAATCAACAAAAGTATAGATTTTAATGCAGCAAGAACCCAAAAAGAACTCACCAGAGACCTATGCATGCAGCGTTGCGAAAAGGTGTTGCTCAGACGATCAATGAAAAGAGCTATAAGGCAAAGATTAAAAATTGTTTATTGCCGGAGCTATCGAAAGGCCACAATATGTGGCTCCAACAGGTGATAAGGTTCACACTGCCTAGGTCACAATGGACTTTCTAAGGGAACATTTTCCAAGATGGTGATGTGAGATGTCCACCTCGCTCACTGGATCTCACAGCATCTAGCGGGCGATGGTTACAGTATCTCCTAAAATGCTGAGAAGAGTCTTTAAAAACGCCGTGAGAAAAGCCCATGCTTGCGTGTAAGAAAACTGTGATCATTTGTTTAATATAGCCTCCATGTGTAATAAGAGAAATGTAGAATAAAACCTTCATGTGTTGCGTAAATGAATTATTTATTATGTTCCTTTAAAATTTTGCGGAGCGAACAAACTAGGTACCTGTTGCAAATAGTTCTAAACCCGATAAAACCACGTGCTCCAGATAGCTTCGAAATTATTCTGTGTTTGTTGGGGTGCGTTTCATACATTCTTCGACAAGTAACTGATTTCTTTAGCAAATGCCGACCGCTTGTTATCTTGCTTTTACAGAAATCTTCTTCCTCGGTATTTGCGTAGTTTTTAAAAAGTATGTAGCTGTAGCTGAGGAATGTAACTAATAAGCTTTCCTGAATAGCTATTTCCTTGTCTCTTGCAATGCGCGCTATGGATTGGACACTCTTGGATTCGATTCTGGTGCTTTTCAGCTTTGCTTTATTATCATTTTACGCGAAAATTTAATATTTCGCAAATCTACCATTGACACTTTTTCAAATATTTCCGACGCTATAAAATGCGTGTAGGTCAATGTT
The DNA here is from genome assembly GCA_949128085.1 of Cetonia aurata. Classification (NCBI taxonomy): domain Eukaryota; kingdom Metazoa; phylum Arthropoda; class Insecta; order Coleoptera; family Scarabaeidae; genus Cetonia; species Cetonia aurata. The sequence goes on from OX421883.1 coordinate 19,703,431, forward strand.
AATAGAATCTGCACAACAAAAGTATGGTTTACTGTTTATATTTTCTTCGTATGCACATAACTTTAAGAACAAAAGGACAATGTTCTCAGACGATAAATATAAAATCCTGTTCAACACCTCAAGTTCATGGCGGCAACGGTGGCTAGGCTATGTTGACCCGGAAACTAAGATGACGCATTTACTGCTCTCCGAGCACAATAGCAAATATATTTAATGCACGCCCTTGCCTGATCTACCAAGAGACTTAACGATCGCGCCAAAGACGAGACAAAAGAGCGTATGCAACGCCAGCGGATCGTGAAGTAGTGGTGGTGGAGGGCCAGGGACAACACGCTCGTAAATATCGAAATATAATTTAAGCAACGGTACAATTAGTTATTGTCCATTGTTCCAAGGTAGCAGACACTTGAAATACGTCCCTACCTTCTATTATACTAACCTCGATTGGTGCGGAACGTAAAGGCGATCTCTACACCTCGTATTGCTTCTTTCTTTCTCGTGCTGGCTTCTCTTCTAGTCGGTTACTCGCCTCGTCTTTATATCAATGCACACACCGTTCGCGTTAAGTTGCGGTCGGTCGTTTCCTTATTGCGATCGACTCACTCGATGGCTGTAAATTTTATGGGCCGAAATTATATCGTACTTACAACTATGCCGTGCAAGAATATACGTGGAAGTGGATGGTTGATTGAATTTAATAGATACAAAGATTGTAGGGTTCGCTTCGGAACTGTCTCTGGCTTATTGATATAACTGAAAATAGAAATAATTGGTTATTATCCGGAAAATATTAGGTTACAAAGTAAACAAGATCATGGAAATACATTTACAGTTACAACTATGATGTTTGGCGTTAAATAATAACTGTTATTGACTTCTTTTGCCCAGTAATTATGCATTGGCAGCGGAAAATCTTCGTACACATTATTGCAAATTGAATTTGCGATAATTTTCATATCCAATTAACTAAATCACTACTCCAGTCTTTACTTTTAATAAGGATGAATTTTGGGGTTTATATTTACAATTTTGATGTCTAAAATACAGAGGAAATAGTATAAAAACATAAAAAAAATTCTTATGGGGCTCTTTAAAGAACACTGTTTACTGGACTGTACCCACCACAACCAAAGACCTAAAGGAGTGTATTAGACGAGCATGTGATAGTTTTCCAGTCAATATTCTTAGAAAAACAGGCGAGGCATTTGAAAAGTGTTTGCGATTGTGGGTGCTAGAGTGGTGGTATATGTAAGCGTTCTATGTAAAATAAAAATAAACAAGTTATGTGACATTAATGTAATATTCTTGCTGAGTTCATAAGTCTTACCTTCCTGGATGTGTCAACACCAGGTCTTACATTTATCGGCCGGCATATTACACTTAGATACTGCTATTGCAGATACTTTCAAGTTTGCTAACTCGATAAGTACTATATAAAAAATGCTTTGTTATTAGTGTTTCGAAAAGCCCTTGTCATATGCTACAAGAATATGCAGTAATATACAGGCTGGTCCATTTAAGAAATTTGAGGTGACCTTTATATGCCCCTAAAGTGATAGTTCAAGGTCAAATCAATGATACTACTTTATGTCTCCCTCGAAACCATACAACTACTGTTTCAAATTTTTTTTCATATTTTCCATATCTTTCGACATATTTGACTGGGGCGATTAAAATAAAGCACCCGATATATTCAGCAGGAATGGACATTCTCTATATTTTTGGACTATGTCAAAAGATCTTCATAATGTAGTAAACGAATATAGAAGTTCAGGAAGGCGGCGCTCACTTTTCAGAAAATGGCAAGAGTAAACAAAAACTGCACTAGAATATGGTAGGTAAGCTGCAAATACAGACCAGCCAAATCGTATACGTTAAACTGTTTATTGCAACAACAAAGTACCTCTAGCACCTACCTAGCAACTCCACTTGTAAATGTTTTGCAAGCTTGTACTGAAGGTAGAAATCCCATTTTTGCGCAAAACGATGCACTTTCTGTCGTTACAGAAATTAAGAACGAGATGTCATTTTGGTCAAAACATTGAGCTGCCTCCTACTTGCTGTATGATCCTCAATTATAAAAGAAAACATAATTTTAATTCTAGATAATGCTTGAGACTTTTTGGAAAATCAATACTACTAGAATGGTGGTTGTTGTCATCTACACTGTTTATACATTCTTATGCTTCAGATGTCTGAAACTATTTATTTCAACACAAAGCATTATTTATTCCCAAAGTTTTATTTCGTTTTAATAAAATCTGTCAAGTTGCAGCAAAGTTTGACAGACCGAAAGTGTGCTGTCAAACTTTGGTTGGCCTGCTTTATGCTCATATTTTTAGCGAATTTCTGTTGTAAGGAAAAGGACTGCACTATAAAGAATTTCTTTTTTCTGTTTGCGTACGTATCTTTGAGTTATTAGTATAGCCTAGTGGTGAGTAGCCTAGCTTCGTAAATCGCGTAAGTTGAGATTCGAGTGTCGGTGGCGTCATGCTGTGTTTTCGTGTTTCATTTGTTTTATGGTTATCATATTATAATTGCTGTAATGAAGGTGAAAAGGAATATTTAATTTACACATATTTTCTGTAGTATTATTATTTCATTAGCTATATGTGAAAGTAAATATCAGTAACTATCAATATTTAAATGCCTTTCTATTAATTGTAATACTTAGATTGAGGCTAAGTTATTGCTTTTATTTAATTTAATTCAATTAGATTTCTACAACAGCGGGATGTTTCACTGAAGTTGATTAGATTACCTTAGGGTAATTTGAATTTTAGAGAAGAAAAGAAGAAGATAAACTACTATAAAATATGTCAAATGAGTTGGAAATACTGAATTGCACGTTATAAGTGCGCAAGAGTTTGTTAACAGCTAGGTTTTGAGAAGAGTTGGTGTGACAGAAAAGCAGACGAGACGTACCATGAAAGGGAATCTAAGAGGAAGGATAGAATGCGAAAGTGCTCACGTGAGATGAAATAACTACGAAAGGATTGGCCTTACTTTTAATAAAGAAATCTGATAGGCCAGAGAGAACAGCACACAAGAAGAGCATAAGATATAATTAAGTTTAAATTTTAATATGCAAAATATACAGATTTAGACACGCATGCGAAGGAAAGCTTTTATATATTCTTATGATAAAGCCATGTAATTTGTTTAGTTACTAGCAATAGGTGTACTACACGTGATCTTTTTTATACGAATCTAGTATCCACACAGTAAAAAATTAGAATAACTTCACTACAAATTGGGAATACTACATGTAATAACGTTTTGAATTTACCACGATAAATCATAAAAACTTTGTTTTACTTGTTTCTTCTAGGATTTAACATGGAAAACGAATGCAGAACTGACAAATTTTTCTGGTATTTATTGCACATACATCAAATATAATTTTACTTAACTTTTCAGGTAATGTGATGTGTTAATTAGGTTATTCGTTTGTGCCCGTTGTTAACTCTATTTATTTGTTGAACTTATTATTTTTGGTTGGACCATATCAAGTGGTGTTGTAATTATGGTAAATCATAAACAGACGCAGGTTATTGAGCTTTGTGTGTACTTTTTTGTTTACTGGTGTGATTTGTTAAGTGTTACAAAAGAATTAGGTAAGTTACTTATATGAGTACATATTACAATATACCAGGTGATTCAGTTTGGTATTCGCCCACCTGTAACTTTAACCTTGGGACCTGCTCGCCCTATCCATCTCCCAGGATATTCATTGTTAAGATGCTCCCTAACAGCACGCGTAAAGTGCGGTGGAGCTCCATCTTGCATAAACCAAAGGTTCAGTCTTAGATTTATAGGTAAATCTTCCAAAAGTTCAGGTAAAGTATTTTCCAAGAACTCGAGGTATACAGGACCTGTTAAGCGTTGTGGCAAAACAATCGGTCCTAACAACCGTTCCCTTATCATGCCTAACCAGATGTTTAGAGACAAACGTTGCTGGTGCCGAGCTTCAACGGTAGCATGAGGATTCTAGTCGCACCAAACGTGATTGTTGTGGAAATTAAATATTCCATTTTTAATAAAACCAGCTTCGTCAGTGAAAAGGATGTTATCAGGGAAATCTGACCGATCAGCAGCTGTTCGCAAAAACCACTCAAAGAAAGCCCTTCTCGCTTGATAATCCGGAGCAGTAAGGGCTTGTACCCGTGGGATATGGTAGGTGTATAGGAGTTGCTCATGAAGAGTTCTCCAAACAAGATTGCTGCTTACACCCACTTGAGTCGAAATTCTTCTAACACTAGTTTCGGGATTTTCATCAATAATATTCAGAATTCGATCTTCTATCTGTGGAGTACATATTAATCTCTGCCGTCCAGTATCAGAAGACCGCTTCTCAAACGAATCAGTTTCTCTTAGTCGTTGAAACACCGTCTGAAACATCACATGCGAAGGCAGTTGGCGATCAGGAAACGTTCCAGCATAGAAGCGACGTGCTTGTAAAGAATTCCCATTAGCACGACCGTACATGAACACCATATCGCTCATTTCAGCATTAGAATACGCAACCATTGTAAGCGCTACAAATTGCACAAAACGTCAAATTAAACTGTCATAAAACAATAGCTGATAAGCACCTGTTTACTGGGATATGTTATATCCATGTACTACTAGGAACACTCGCTGTTATCTCGTAAACGGTTAATTTGTGAACATATGTTTATTATGACTTTTAACCTTATTTTCGATCGTACTACATGCCCTTAAAATCTTTAAACGATGTTTCAAAACAGCCTGTATATATATAGATAGAATTATTCTATCTATAAATTCTCAGTAGTTCCTTATATTTTTATTCTTCTTACAATGTTTATAGTGTGTTTGGTTTGAAGCTTGAACCCAGTTCTTGGTAACTATTTCTGATTGACAGTCATAAAATTGTTAATATATTGACAGTACTCTATTCGATGCTTTTGACGTTCATTCGTAGTTATGCTATTTTTTTTATTCTTTTTCTCTATTAAACTTATGTGTGTAAATTATTGTGTCGGTATAGCAAAACGTTTAACTAACGCCTGTACATACAGTAGTACATACGTCTTCGCAACGGGAAAGATTCCTAACATTTTACTTGCCACACCATAGTAAATCAATGAAACCAACGTTATTAGCATTCTAGATATATTTCGTTAGTGCAAATGTCATCCATCGTGATCGTATATCATACAAATACAAACATAAATCTCGCTTATGCGTGTCTTCGCCAAAGAATAGATAAATTATCGTGTCGTCTTTCGTTTTGTGCGGGCTTCTGTCCCTCTTACCAGTTGCAATGCGCAATGATTACCTTCTTATGCAAATACGTATAAACGCAGATATTTTTTCTAGCATTTGCGTCAGCCCGTTTCTAATTAACCACAACAGCTTTCCAGTTAGTTATACCCTTTAAGGATAACAAGAATTTTACACATTTCTTCGAGGTATGTTAGTTTTCTTTTTGGTACCTGTAAGCCTATTTAAAATGATAATTACAATGCTCATACATCACATTGCGTGTGCACATATTGACACGAACATGTATTAGGTTCGGTAAGAAGTTCTACTGTATTTATATACAAGTTAAGGGCAAGACTCTTGCTATCAATTATGAGCGTGCTATGAAGATACATGCTCGAATTTAATAGCTCTATAGATTTATATATTTATTTATGTAAACTTGTTCTGTTGAGGTCATGCAAAAGGATGTTTTGTTATCAATGCGAACTAATATAGCAGAACCAACAGATGCAAAGCCAACAAAAAACAATATGTAAACACAGATTCTATAATGGTATTTTGCTAAGAAAATGTGTTTCGCTGTCTCACATTAGTGTCAAATGAAGAAATCCTCACATTACAAGAATATAGTGCTTGCTTCGCAATCTGTATTACTGATGTTTCAAGCACTAATCAGAACAAGAGGCGCCTCTGAAGTCGCCCATTCTCGCATCCTGGAATCCATCTTGAAGATATGAATCAGGTATGCTGAGCTGCCTTTCCACATTACTGTCTTATTTATTTCCCTTCCCTCCCCCAGGAGGATTAGGAGTTTAGGATATACGCTCTTATTGTATCTTGCGGTCTAGACTCAGGTCAGCTCCAGCTTGTCGTTCCCTTCCCTCGCTCTCTTTGATGGTCATAATGGTTTTCATCATATTATGGACCTTTTTCCAGTGATGTTCTGATTTGATCATAGTTTCTATCATATTACTAGGTGACAGCGTGTTTCCTAGTGCTTTGTGGGTATGTTCTCTCCAGTCTTTCCATCTGCGAAAAGCAAAGATGGTATGTTCCACTGTATCATCAGCTTGACAGTACGCACATCGAGATGCGTAGTCGTTATCGAATCTGTATGCATGTGCCCTAAAAACTCCATGCCCAAATAGAACTTGCGTATGGTAGTAGTCTGCTCTTTTGTGTTGATACTTCACCCATGGTCGTATCTCCGGGATCGGCCTCTTGGTCCACTGTGCATTCGCATGGTTTCCACTCAATCTTCTCTGCCAGAGGTCGAAAATAAAATAATAGTAAAAACGTTTGACACCTTGACCTCCTACAATCCAAGCCTTGAGAGGAGGAAACAGATAATTAAAGACCTCTTCCCATCTACACCTTGTGTGCTGGAACCGAAAGCTATAGCACCAATTGTAACGCCATTCTCGATTGAGGAACTGGAATGTGCCGCCAAACAAATGAAACCTGGTAGGGTGCCGGGATTGAATAAGATACCCCCGGAAGTAATTCAAGAGGTGGTTTGTTGTGCCCCAGAGTTTCTGTTAGGAATCATGAATGATCTTCTGAGAAAGCAAGAGTTCCCAGATAGCTGGAAGGTTGCTAAGATAACCCTAATTCCAAAAGCTGGAAAACCTCCAGAGTTGACAAGCTCTTATCGACCGCTCTGCCTGTTAAATACGGTAGGCAAACTACTGGAAACGTTGATAAGAAATAGATTGCAACAAGAGTTAGAGGAAAGGGGAAGTTTGCATGGGTATCAGTATGGTTTTCGGAAAGGCAAATCTACCATGGAGGCCGTGGAAACCGTTATTGAAATGGCGAAAGAATACCAAACCAGGTGGTGCGCCTTAATCACTATTGATGTAAGGAATGCTTTTAATACGGCTAGACATCATTTAACCGTTAGGAAACTACGAGAGCGAAACATTTCGGACTCTCTTGTCAATTTGATAATATGCTATTTGACCAATAGGAAGATAATGCTTGATAAGGTAGAGGCAATGAAGATCGGTCAGGGAGTCCCGCAGGGGTCTGTACTTGGGCCGCCCCTTGGGAATATACTATATGATGACATTCTGTCGTTGGAACTTACTGGCGATGCAGTAAGCATTGCTTACGCTGATGATCTGGCCTTGGTAGTTGGCGCTGACGATGAGAATGTATTAATGGCAAATGCAAACGAGTCTCTCTCACGGGTTAGTGAGTGGATCAGGAGGCACCAGCTGGCCTTGGCAGCCGAGAAAACGGAAGCAGTGATAATGAAAGGTCCCCGCAGAAGAGAATACGTCTCTTTCCAACTTGAGGGGGTGAAAATAACTCCGGGCAGAACGTTGAGGTATGTGGGTATTACCATGGACGACAAGATGAAATTCGACCAGCACGTTGGAGCAATCACCATCAAGGTGGAAGACAGGTTTGTGAAACTAACAAGATTAATGCCTAACCTAGGAGGACCAGGTAGTCTGAAGCGCGCCACGCCATATTGTGCAGTGCCATGAATAACATCATTTTATACGGAGCCCCTGTATGAGGCAAGATCATTGAAATTAAAAAATACAACGTTCAGTTACAAAGGCTTCAGAGGGATATGCTCCTACGTGTGGCGTCCGCATTTAGAACAGTGTCTAGAAAAGTCCTCCAGATGATTACGGGCATGGTGCCGATCATTATTACTATTATTATTATTATTATTATAATTATTATTCGTCACATTAAAGAATCTGTGGAAAATAGAAAGACATCTGATTATTACGATTGCACGAAGCTGATTCAGGGGGCGTACAGGAGCAGTAGCCGCAAGCAGTGCAACAATACAAATATTCCATTCTGGTGGAACGATAATATAAATCAAAAAAGGAAGGCTTGCAACAGGTTTAGAAGGGAACTGACTAGGGCAGCAAGAGTGCGGGACGTGGCTGGCGATGTAATGGAGCATGCCAGAGAACCGTACAAGAACTGCAAAAGAGAGCTTGTAAAACTTATCAAGGAGTCTAAGGAGAACTGTTGGAGAGACGTGTGTCGGGAGTTAGACCATAATATATGGGGAGGTGCGTATAAGATCGTTCTGAGAAAATTGAACGTGCTGGCCCCCTATGATCTTAGCTCGGATAAGCGTAGGCAGGTGTTAAGTGCTCTTTTCCCATCATTTCCCCGAGATCTAAAGATGGGCGCTATTGTTAGGAATGTGCCTCCCTTTACGTTGGATGAATTGGAGTGTGCGATGGGTAACATGAAACTTGGAAAGGCACCTGGTCTAGATAAAATATCACCCGAAACAATCAAAGAGACTGTGAGCTGCGCCCCGGACTATATACTAAAAGTCATGAACAGCTTGCTACAGAAACAGGAATTTCCTGACAGCTGGAAGATAGCGAAGGTCGCCCTTATCCTGAAAACTGGAAAATCCCCTGAGTTACCGAGTTCGTTTAGGCCAATCTGCATGTTGAATACACTTAGTAAGCTAATGGAAGCGCTAATAAGAAACAGACTCCATAAAGAACTGCAGGAGAAGGGATGTTTGCACCCTCACCAGTTTGGTTTTAGAAAGGACAGGTCCACCATCGAAGCCATAGAGACGGTGGTAGAAACAGTGAAAGAACTGAAGTGTAAATGGTGTGTTCTAATCACGATAGACGTCAGGAATGCCTTCAACCTAGCCAGTTATAGGTTGATCATAGAGAAGCTGCGCCAGAGAAACATCTCTAGTTATCTCTGCAACATGATAACTAGCTATCTGAGCAACAGGAGGATTGTACTTGATAAGGACGAAACGATGCCAAGTAAGACAGTACCACAGGGATCGGTCCTGGGGCCGACCCTGTGGAATATCTTATATGACAGCGTACTAGATCTAGAACTTACCAGAGACGCGGTGAGCGTTGCCTTCGCGGATGATTTGGCCCTGGTGGTGGGAGCTAATGATGAAAATACGTTAATCAAAAACGTTAACTCGTGCTTGGAACGGATCAGTAAGTGGACCAAACAGCACCGTATGAGTCTTGCGCCAGATAAGACTGAAGCCGTCATAGTCAGGGGTAGTAGGGTGAGGGAGCAGGTCACTTTCAATATAGAAGGCCAAACACTAACCCCTGTAAAGTACCTAACCTATCTGGGCGTTGGCATTGACGATAGACTGAACTTTAGACAGCATGTGGTGTTCGTGGTGGCCAAGGTTGAGAAAAAGCTCTCTGGATTAACCAGGCTGATGCCGAATGTCAGGGGCCCGGGAAGTTGTAAGCGGTCTGTGCTGCGTAGTGCCATGCACAACATGGTTCTCTATGGAGCTCCGGTTTGGGGTGAGACAATGAGGCTTCATAAGTACAATGGACTCCTCCAGAAACTACAAAGAGGTGTGCTGTTACGCGTGGCGTCGGCATTTAGAACAGTGTCTGCGGCAGCGTTACAAGTTGTAACCGGCACAGTACCTATAGACCTTATGGTACTGGAGAGGTGCTATCTGCACAATTTCAGGAAAGACCCAGACCTAAAATCCATAAAGAGAGGTGCGAGAGAGGCTACCCTAAACGCCTGGCAGAGTAGATGGGCGAATGAGAACGATAAAGCCCAGTGGACCAAAAGGCTTATACCAAACGTGATCTTGTGGGATAACTGCGGCCACAGAAAACTTGATTATTATCTGACGCAGGCTCTGACGGCGCGACGGTCCTTCGCTAAGCGAATTCAGAAAGACCACAGTGATGACTGTATATATTGTGGGAGTGTGGATACCGCATAGCACACTATCTTTGAATGCGGTAGATGGAAGGATATTAGGGAGGTCACCTATAATCAACTTGGAACATCGTTAACCCCGGACACGCTTGTACCCGAAATGGTCAGGACAAAATCCAGTTCGCATGCAATACACGGTATGATAATCAATATCATGAGACAAAAGGAGGCCGACGAGAGAGCCAGACAGGCAGGAGTTGCTACATAAAGGGAGATAGCCCCTTGTTCGCGCCTGATGTTATGTCCTTGACGGTTCCAGGTGCGTCTAAGTTACTGAGACGAGCAAGAGGTTTTAATGGGTAAACAGTATATTGCACCAACCATACTAGAGTCCCACACACCGTCCATAAAGGATTTCCTCCTGGGTAAAAAAAAAATTATTAATTATAATCTATTGTTAAGAGGTTGCTTTTTCATTATACTTAGTATTTATGTATTTTTGTTTATATTGTCCTGTTAATGGGGCTATGTGGGACATTAAAGATTATCTATTATTATTGTAAGAATTTATATTGCAATTTCGTTGGCCCGAAAAAAGTTTCTCGACCCCGCCTTAATCTACAAATAAAAATAATACAAATAATTACTTCACAGCAAAATTTATTATTATAAATCTTAAATACATGAATATAAATATGTAATCCTTATAAAGTACCTGTTTATAAATTTACAAACTTCAAAATTCCAAATTGTGCATATAATATTTTCAAACGTTATTTAATAATAGTAACGATAATTATAATTAATAATTACACATATAGGTATGTTTGTTATAGAGTACGATTGAAGAGTGCGTCTTTTCCTTTATACTACATATCCCTTTTCTCCTTGTGCGTGTTTGAAAAATTAATGTTTTAAATGTAATTGTAGATAAATATTATAGAAATGCTTAGGTAAGCGTCCTTTGAAAAGATTTTATTACCTATTAAGTAAAGAATTAAAGGAATTGTATTTGTAAAAGCGACGCATGTAAAAACAGAACGAAAGAATTGCTGCTATTTTAAGCTTATTATAACGAACTCTAATAGAAGAACAAGGAGATTGTTCCTTTTTCCTTTTTTTTTTAAATAGTATTACCATTCCTCATTTTAAAACGCGTAAATTGGTGTTTTTAAATAAGGTTTGAATATGGTTCAGTATAACACTGTTGCAAGTGCTTGGAATTATTGTTGGAGAAAGATGTATCATAAATTATTACATTTTGTGTTAAACTTACCGAAATTTGTGTAATTTTATACCCTAAAGTTTTTGTGTGATTGTACAGATTGGTTATTTCTTTTAATATTAGAGATATGTTTGTTACCTTGGAAAGTATAAGAGATAGACAGTCGGTAAAATAGGGAAAAGTAGTATATTTTAAAGAAACTCACAAAAAAAAAGATATTTGAAACGGTTCCGAAGATATAGGAAAACAAAAAGAATTTGACCAGGCGTCTTGAGTTTTAGAAAAGCAAACAAAAATAAATTAGGTATTTTTTGTTATAAAGTAACTTAGCTGTTGTGAATACAGCTGTATACATTCTTATGTTTTTCTTTTGCTAGAGTTTTCTACAGTGAATGTGCATAGTGGCAATAACATTTCTCTAATTTGAAATTTTGTGAAAATTTTTAAAACACAAGTTCTAATACAGTCTTGGATAAGAGCAATCTTTCGGGTCTAATTATTCTATCAACAATTAAGCCGCATTTAAGAAGTTATCGTGTTTGTTCCCGGAGCGTATTTGTGCACGTCTTACAAACGAGCGTTCGTACGTAGCTGAAGAAACTTCATTGATGTAAAACCCTCTCAAATGAGCACAAAGTAAAATAATAAGTAATTTGTAAGAACATAAAAATTCGTTGCAGCTGCTTTTAATAAAAATATAGGATGCCTTTAAATAAGTGCATATAAGGTTCTGAATGTTTCAAACAACAGTTCGACTTGATAATAATTTCTCTTCATATAAAAATCAGCAAATACTCAAAATATTAAGTAAAAGGTATATGTACCGTCTAATTCATATCAACCCTACTCTCTCTTCAATTTATTCCACAACTTTGTCTCATTATCATTTGGGTTGTTTTTTTTTTTATGAGAGATCTTATGTTAAAAATTTATACTTACTGGACGTTATTTCGGCGATTGTAATTATCATATATGACTTATTTATAGGTTTAATGAAAATGTAGGAGAGCATACCTTATTATAGAGTAGGTAGCTGTGTAATTTTTTACAAAGAAAATGTTTGAATGAAGGGAAAAATGATAAAACAGAGAGGCATTATTTTTATTTAGAATCGTGTGTGGCTCAAAAAAAAACCTCAAGTTCAAGAAAAGAAGGGTTGTACTACCATATTCACTGTAGCGAGATATAAATCTACAGAGCGGTATTAAAGTAATAAGGTCGAGATATCCTTTTGTAAATCAAATTACAGTAACTCATCTGCTTAACAAAAAATGCCAACACAGGTTTTATACCTTTTAAATTCAACACATTATAACTTTTACTTAAATACACCACTTTTTCCTTATTTAACTGATTTTATATCTCTTATGGCTTCGGAGAGAGCAATAAAGCATCTACAAAAAGGTATATATTTATAGCAAATAAAAAGGAATTTACTTATCAGTTGCATACTTTTCATATTATGAGAAAATATATAGAAAAACAGTCCTTAAAACACAATTAAGCCAAAAACTTTTGAAAGATAAAAATAGTAAAAATAGCTTGCCAAAATTTGATTATTATTGTATATAATTTACTATAAAAATCAAATAAACTGTTCGCCTTTAAAATAACAATAACCTATTTTGATTTTGCCAACAAACTATCGCAATAAATTATTGTCATCCTGATTTATCTTGATATTCTGGTTTATTCCTAAATATATTTTTTTTTATGATTTTGTATGAAAAATGAGGCAAATTAGTTGGTATTATTTCTCGCCATTTCTATATATATTCATGCCAAATTTGGCTAAAAAATCATTCGAAGAACTAATTTGTGTATAGGTACGTACAGTCACGGTCATAATAGATAAGCACTTAAATAAAAGTATTATTTTTTTAATTACATTATTGCGATATTTATCTGTAGGATACGAATCTAAGAAATCTAAACTGAAGTAGTTTAAAAGATGTGCACGTTCACTTTTTACTCGTTAGGGACAGGTACGATTCCAGGCCGAGGAGAAAAATCAAAACATGCTTTCTTCTCGCATAGGAAACACATTGCAGTCCGTGTTTGGCACATGAAAAAAATCCCTTCCTGAGGTTGGAACACTTGCGAGTTCAGCAAAAGTTTAATGGGAATGGCACAATACATCAATAGATGTCAGTATATAGAAGCGCCAAAGTGTACATATTTCGCAACTAGAAACTTCCCCAGCAATAACCAAGCAAGTATATATATAGATTTTAAAAAGTTAATCTCTCTTGTCAATCTGATAATAAGCTATTTGACCAATAGGAAGATAATGCTTGATAAGGCAGAGGCAATGAAGATCGGTCAGGGAGTCCCGCAGGGGTCGGTACTTGGGCCAACCCTTTGGAATATACTATATGATGACATTCTGTCGTTGGAGCTTACTGGCGATGCAGTAAGCATTGCTTATGCTGATGATCTGGCCTTGGTAATTGGCGCTAACGATGAGAATGTATTGATGGCAAATGTAAACGAGTCTCTCTCTCACGGGTTGGTGAGTGGATCAGGAGGCACCAGCTGGTCTTGGCACCCGAGAGAATGAAAGCAGTAATAATGAAAGGTCAGAACATGTCTCTTTCCAACTTGAGGGGGTGAAAATAACTCCGGGCAGAACGATGAGGTATTTGGGTATTACCATGGACGACAAGATGAAATTCGACCAGCACGTTGGAGCAATCACCATCAAGATGGAAGACAGGCTTGCGAAACTGACAAGATTGGTGCCTAACCTAGGAGGACCAGGTAGTCTGAAGCGCGCCATATTGTGCAGTGCCATGAACAACATCATTTTATACGGAGCCCCTGTATGGGGCAAGATCATTGAAATTAAAAAATACAACGTCCAGCTACAAAGGCTCCAGAGGGCCATGCTCCTACGTGTGGCGTCCGCATTTAGAACAGTGTCTGGCAAAGTCCTCCAGGTGATTACGGGCACGATGCCGATCGATCTTCAAGTCCAGGAAAGAACTTATCTACACCAATATAGAAGCGCGGATATGAAAGCGATTAAGTCTCAAGCTAGAAGTAACATCGTTGATACCTGGCAGCAGAGATGGCAGAGCACGTTGTTGGCCAGTGGACAAAAAGATTGATAAGTGACGTTAGAGTCTGGATTTGCTGTGGGCATAGACACCTAAATGACCACCTGACTCAGGTCCTAAGCGGACATGGCGTGTTCAGGGCTTATGCCATGAGATTTAAAAAGGATGACACTGATACTTGTGTTTATTGTGGGCAAATTGACACCGTGGAGCACACCATTTTTGTATGTCAAAGGTGGGATCGTGTGAGGGGTGAAACCTATGCGAAAATAGGATATATACTTGCGCCGGGGACCCTTATAGCAAGTATGATTGAAACCCCTGCTAATTGGAAAGACATTCAGTCCATGATCTCCGCGAGCATGAAGGACAAACAACTGGAAGAGAGAATGAGGCAGATGCGGATGCAATAGAGTTTTAAGCATGAAGATAGCTTATACCGGACACACCTGATGAGATGTTGCACGACGGTACTGGGTGTGTTTAGTGGCTTGAGATGCAGGAGGTTTTATTGGGTATACAGTACTTGCACTACCCATACTTGAGTCCCACACTTCGTCCGCAATGAATTTCCTCCTGGGTAAAAAAAAAAAAAACAATATTTATAGTATATGTTTGTGATCAGATGACAAATTCATATTAAATTACACGCAGTTATCAGAAGGGACATGTAGGCAAACAATTTTGTTGCATGGACAGGGTGTATCCAAGTAAATATTTAGAAAAAATATTGTTCTTACAATGTGTTGTGCAAAATAAAATATAAAGTAAAAAGGCGACAAGCTCCTATTCTAATCTACCAAGACCAGGACAAAGACGTAAAGCACCAGAAGAGATCAAATGATTGCTTAAGTTCGAAGGGAATCGGCAAATGAAATGTTAGCAAATAATTTATAATTAAAAAAAATCGCTGTGGATTCACCCTTTTGAAAGCCTAACATACTTTATGGTTGAAGAATAAGCGTCAGGCAAATTCAACACAAAAGTTAGTATATAAACTTAATTTATTTATAAATAAATGCGGGAAAACATGGTTATACTTGTTTCATCCAGAAAGGAAAATTTAAAATGCGATTTTCTAACGTATTCTACCTACATGCTTAGTTATTCTGGAACACTTTATTTAAGTAAGAAGGCAAAGGAAGCGTATATACTCGAAGAATTCTGCTTTCAATAAAATAACACTTCCTCTCACAAAACTCGTCAAGTTGCCAATAATGATTTGACAATTTAACTAGGAATATATGCCAATCTCTTTCAAGATGCATGTGGCAGATGTAGATGATATACAAAAAAAAAGTCAAGAGGCGGCAGTATTTCCCGAGACTTTATGTCAGACGACTCCCATAAAAAAAATAAATCTGTAGCATATTCTAACAAAGAAGATCCGTATGCGGTGCTATTGAACAATGTATTAAAAAAAGCGATTTATCGTGAATGAGCTGTAGATTTAGCAAATACATGTTTAAAACTCAGATCTACCATATCTAAAAGTATCAAAATAGTGACTCGCATCTTACACTAAATATTCAGTATTATCAGTAAACTAAGTTTAATAACCATATGTGTTTTATTTTAGAATTTACTGCATTATTTTACACAGAGCAACCCAAAAGGTCTTATCTAGCATATCATGTACGCCCGTGACTGTATATATCTTGAGATTACCTTTACTTTTATTTTTTTTTAAATTCATCTGGAATTGGTAATAAGCAGTAGTATTTTAATACAAACACATACATGTAAACAGGTGATTTAATGTCATTGAATCTTGAAATAAATTCATCTTTTTGTTATGCTGATCGAGATCCGTGACATATAACTTAGGAAGAATGATTAAGTACTGCATATAAAAAGAAGCATCTGCTTAGGCGAATACATTTGTATGAATTTCGAATAATAACGAGAATGATAAATTGTAGCACCAATATCAGTAGAAACACCTAACTTTTTCTTATAAAACTTTCGAAACAAATCTTAAAAGTTTTATACGATACTATATTATGTTCAATAGCTTGCCTCGTAAAAAAGTACTTTGATAGATTGCAATATATGATTATACATCTTTCTCATTCATTTTTTCATTGTTAAAAGATAACATATATAGGTAACATTCGCATGTGGGGAAGGATAAGAAAATGACATCAACATATACTACACTAAGCTTGGTTACCCGAATATCCGAACATGAAAAAGAATAACATTGTAATTAATTAATCCGATATTTTTCGAGATTATAATTGAAGGATCACTAGATATGCTATGCAGTAATACATTATATTTATCATCTAAACTTGACATATATGAATAGAAAGGTACAGTAATGCTCACATCTGAACGTAAATATATCATTAGTAAGTAATTCAACCGTTCTCGGTTCTGTGTTTTAAAATGCATGTATTTACGTAACAGTGTTAGCAGGACTATATGTACGCGCACATAGACATATAATATTTGATTGGACGTGGAAGAATATTCAGGGAATGGGGATCTGTAACTCCTTGAGTGTAGGCAACACAAAATGTTATTTTTCTGCGCTAGTATGGTTGCATAACATGAAATTGACAAAGATAAAAAATACACAAATATTATACAAACAAGGGTGTAATGGATATTCTTTAATTACATTGTTTTTTATGGTTTTGTGTTATTATGCAGGTCATTGTTATAATTTTACGTTTGCTCGATGTTCGTACATGAGACTAAAATACTTTAACAAAAAATATGAGTATATCATGTTTATATAGTGATCCAAAGAAGGGTTGCATAATTATTAGTCATGAAAGGATATTTTAAAAATTTTACCTTAATGCCTTCAGTTTAAATATTATCCTGTCGAAATTCAATTGGTTGTACAAATAATGTAATTAAAGAAATGAAATAAAAGTGATATGAACTTTCAGCATAATACACTCTATTGCAAAACATTTTCAGCATAGCAGTAAGATTGCTTGAAATGTCAGTAACATTTCATAAGTGATGTGTCAAAAATACTCAATAGAAATATAAAATATTTATCAATAAAATATAACCAGTAGTTGAAATAAATAAATAGGTTTTGTACTAAAACATTAAACTTTGCTATGACTGGAAATATTTTGCACAGATATTATTTCATTGTTATTTTGCAACATTTAAACAGTTAAATTATTGAAAGATCGTTCAAAAAATTGGCACACAAAAGGCTAATTAATAGCTACTAGTTTTATATAATATTGGCAAAATGCGAAATTACAAATTGGAAGAATATATTGTTTATATGTAGCATACAAATAGATTTAAAGTGCAACATCAAAAAACATTTTTGCTTCATTAATATACCATAAAGTACACAAACACGACAAATCATTTTACATATATGTTCTTTTTATGTTATATGTACTCTAAACATCGTTTAATTCAACAAATACTGTTATTTATTTATTATACATATTACTCTTAAGGTTAACATATTGATTTAACATTGTATGTAACTGTAGATATGGATTTTACACACCATTCTATTCATTCTTTTTCAATTTTAAGCATCTATACATTTTTTTACATTTTCTTTTCAATATTCCGTTAATAACAAATCGATTTTTAAATTTCTATACAAAAGCCTATAAGAAGGCACAAATAAAATTGGTCAAATACACCGTATTGTATTTAATGGTAGGTAGTTTAATTAATATACCCTACCGCTTTTATTTTCTGATATAGTTTTTCCTTAACAATTGTTATCAATTATCAATCTAAAAATACTATTTTTTGTCGACTATAACTTACGTAATCTTTTTTTTTTTTTATCAACTGTCGTGTAAAAATACCACATCTATAATCATTGTCATCTTGTGAATTAATTGCTTCTTGTTTTAAAAATTGAATTCGTTCAATTTACGCAGAGTGATTTTGTTTTGCTTTTTCACATCGACTGAGCGCAATGCAATGCGAAACGTGGACCCAATTTATTACATTGATTCAAAATGTTTATCTACAACAAACTAGTCACTATAAATAGTCAGTTTCTATGATTTGATTTAAGTTATTACTCCTTTCTATGTATTTAACAAAGAAAACGATTTCTAAAATAATGATCATTATGTATTTGTAAAATAATTAGGATATATTCTTTTAATTTTGCTTCTTATAATTATATTTAGTAAATTTTCCCGCATACAATATTGATAAGCAACAAATTCTTTTACAGTAGTGAAATCCAAATGAATAATTGCTTCTTAATTTTTGTTTGAAAACAAGGAGATTGTATAACAATGTTGAAGAAGTTGATGCTTTTATCAAAACGTTGTCTCTTTGATCTGATTTATATATCTTACTTTTATATCTTGCTGTTATCTTCCAAATCATTCATTAAGGCTTAGTCACACTATCGATCAACGAACGGTCAAGCTTTCTATCGGCAGGCAATTTGGTGTTTGAAATTATATATGTAAAGATGTTCTCCATATCAAGTTTAATCAAAATTGCGCATATTTTGGACGAAGAAGAGGAAGGAAATAGGAAAAAGTTCAGAAGAGAAAACGTTTCTAGGTTTATCAAATATTAAAACGCAGAAACATTGAAGGAGAATTTGTCACATTTGGCACATCAACTCTTAGACGACGAAAGTAAATATTTTAAATACTTCAGTATGCCAGTCAAAGAATTTGACTGACATCAAAGAAGTTAATGACATTCTTCGAGCAATCAAAGATGATATTAAAAAGGAAAATACAATATTTCGATAAGCTATGTCTCCAATGCAGAAACTGGCAGTCTGAGGTAAGCAGATAGATATCTGATTTTCAAATCTGCACAGACACGCACTAGAAATACGTACTTAATGATAGGTACATTTGTATTTACATCCACTTTGGCCATAATTTGGCGTCAATTGGCTACAATATAATTCACACTTGCAAGCATTTGTCGGAAATCGACAGACTTGTACCGGTCAAATATTCCTTCAAATGACCGCCGCGGTTACATGATCACAGGGAGACCACATGTGTGAATATACTGCTGGGAAATGCATATGTTTAGTAGAAAAAAGTGTTGCTTTTACCGTGATCGGCCCGTGACTTGAACGTTTGTTGATCGACAGTGTGAATAAGCCTTTATTATGAGCATAATTTGCATAACTACACTTTTTCTACTCTGATGTCATACATTTTTGTCATTCTTACCCAAATTTTAATATTGTTAAATATTGTTTTGCCAATTTTTACTCTTTATTTTATGGGTTATGTTTAATGTCAGAAATAATAATAATGGGCGACAAATCAGATAAAAGTTATACACACTATTGTATAGCTTATAGAAGATACATTTTTATACTGGCCAAATTGAAGCCAACATAGTTTAAGTAGACCTAAAAAGGGCCTACTTCTGCAAACATTCCAGGAACAACGGAAACTTGAGCGTATCTGCGGCCTTATGCTCTTTCTGTATTGCAGATAATCCCGCTTGTGTTATTTCCCCTTAGTCAATTGTGCGTACATTTAAATACTATTATATAGTGCATAACAGTGGCCAACGAATTATAGACTTTTACCTCAAAAATGATGATTAGATGATTAGAGTAATGGAAAGCGGCCATGAAAAATCCAGAATAGACCTTGTCTTAACCCAAAGAACACATAAAAGGGAAATAAACGATCTAAAAGTAGGAAGGAGACTGGAAATCGGGACCGGCCACTTCTTAGTACAAGGGAGGATCAAAAGTGATGAAACGGACACAAGAACCAGAAATCAGGTAAACAAACTGTATAACTGGCCTAGTATAAAGGTACACATATTATTGGAAGGAAAAAGCAGAATTAAATATGTGGAGAAATAAGCCTTAGATAACTAGAAACTTAGTGAGGATGTGGAACAACAATGGAACACATTTAAAATGGCTTCATATCTGAAAGGGGGCCGAAGAGGTATGTGGAATCACAAAAACCAGAACGGCCAAGGAAACGGCGTGGTGGAATGAACATGTGGAGGTAGAAGTTAATGAGAAAGAGAAACTGTGGAAAATATACTACAAATCTACCACTACAAAGTGACAGAACAGATGAGAAACTGCAACGATATAAAGAACAAAAACAAACAGTTAAGAAGGCAGTTAAAAATGCTAAACAGCAAACATGGGAAGACTTTAGACGTAAGATGGAGTAGAATAGTTAAGAGAATGCCAAACTGCTGTATTGGACAATTAAACATGTAAGGAAAGGAAATGCAAACAAGGACTGATTGATAGAAGATATGGAAGGAAATATCATAACAGGGGACAACAAGACTGTAAAAAGATGGCAAGAATACTTTTTACTGAAATCTTAAATGAAGTGGGGAGACAACACAACATAGGACAAAAGAAGAAAGACCTAACTAAACACACGAAGAAATAACTCTAGCAGAAGTAGAACAAGCAATAAGACGACTAAAGAATGGGGAAACGGCAAGATATGACAACAGGAAAGCAGAACTCATTCAATGTATGGGAGAAAGGGGGTAACAGTTCTGTAGCAAATACTAAACACAGCGTGGAAAACAGGAAAAATATCGCGAGACTACAATATAGCCCGGAATGCTATTGTCAATCTTTAAGAGAGGTAATGCAAAAAATGCCTAAGCTATAGAGGAATATCAGTGTTTTGTGTTGCCAGCATGGTATATGAAATAATACTGGAAAAGAAACTGAGAGAAGAGGTAGATAAAACCATTGATGATAATCCGTGTGGTTTCAGGCCAGAGCGAGGGACAACGGACTTGATTTTCAGCCTGCGACAAATATCGGATATAAATTGCAGTAAAGCTGTACCTTGGTTTAGTTGGCCCATACAAAACCTTAGACACTGTTTCAAGGAATAAAATCTGGCAAATACTAGATTAAAGTGAAGTAGATAAAATGCTACAGAGGGCAATAAGAAACAATAAGAATATGGTAAGAACAAACAACTGCCTCTCAAAGTAACCTCGACTACATGTGTGAGACAGAGAAGAGTACTTAGACCACTTTTGTTTATCCTGGCAATGAACGAAATATACAAGACCTGTAAAAAAAAAACTGAAAAATACAAGAAAATTATAACTTACAAGTTTTCCTGACAGGAATGATGTACACAGACGATTTATCGTCGTTGCGAACTCGGAAAACGGCTTTAAACATAATATGAAAACATGGAATGAAAAGTTTATGAGGCACGGAATGAACATCAATATTAAAAAAAAAAAACGGAAGTGATGGCGCTAGAAGAAGATGAACAAATAGAGATTAAATTTAATGACAAAATTTTGAGAAAGTCGTGAATTTCAAATACCTGAGTTCAATCATAAATTAAAAAGCAAAACTTGGAAGCGAAATCGATAACAGGAAAACAAGCACTAATAAGATGTATTACGCACTGAAGAAAAGTTTCATCCGGCAAAAAGAAATATCAAACACAACGAAAGCAAGAATATTTCAAAGTGTATACGTGCTAGCGCTTACCTACGGTTGTGAAACTTGGACATTGAGTGATAGGGATAAATCTACAAGCAAGCGAAATGCGCCGGGCGTAAATAGAAAAGTCCGGGTTAAAAACAGCGTGATTCTTAAACGAATGGGACAAAACCATTGTTAGAATTTTTCGAGAAACTGCAGTTGATGTAGTTCTGGCACATCGCGCGAATGAGCGACACTAAAACAAGTTATTTGGAAAGCCGGAGTAGATAGGAAAAAGAAAAGAAAAAGGCCGTGCAGGACTTGAAACGGAGAAATTGCCAAATCTTTGTAACGAAAACACATTGGTGGGAAACAAGTTGAGATGCTTGCTAAAGATCGCCGAGCATAGAAAACCCTGTGCAGCGACACCGTGAATTACAGGAAGAACTGTTTATGTATGTAGAATATGAACATGTACATACTGGCTTCACAAATTTCTCAATACAATCTTCTATATATGTATGTAGTATATATAACATTCCTTTGTTGTGGTAAATAGTGTAAACCCCAGTTCAAATGACAAACAGAGATGTAGCCAATACATGAAAACAAAAATGAGACGATTTATAACCAGGATTGAGATTTCAATCTCATTCAATCATCAGCCATACGAAATTGTATTACTCGAAATGTCTGTTGAGATAATCTTTCGCGTCCACACCAGCCTAGTGGCATCGATAAATTAGTGGGAACGCGATAGACTGCATGGCAGGGCATTGCAGGTAATAAAATGTCGTACAACGGATGATTGAACGAGATTGAAATCTAAAGCCTGTTTATAACCAATTTAAGAAATCTATGATTACAACATTCAAACCATCAGGTTACAAAATCAGGTGTCGGAGAAAGATCAAAAGGTGATAGTGAACTCGAACTGGTATACCGATAGCTCTAAAACTGACAACGGAGTAGGAGCCGAAGTCTGTATACATCTAGAAAAAGCGCGGAAAAGTTAGTTCGGTTAGCTTCAGTGAAGGCTCCTCCAATTCCACAAGTGTTGACTCCAAGCTAGTTTCAGGTTGCGTAAGCGTCTTAAATGATATGTGCATTCAAAGGAAATTCACACTGACCTAGGTTTCCAGCCAAACTGGTGTGAAGATAATGCAGTGGCAGACGATATACCGGATGGAAGCTCTTCAAAGTTTTTCGCTAGAGCTGGCTCTTCATTTGGTTTTATCAAAACGCAAGCTACAAAGCTCATAGACCAATAAACATGCAATAAGTCCAAGGTATGGTGGCAAAAATAACGAAAACAAACACGGTCAACAGAGGAACCAAGAGTTGGTGAGTAAAGATTGTCAAAATGATAGTAGGACTACCGACCGGTCAATGTAGACTAAATAGATATATGCATAATAGAGACATAGCAGAAGACGCTAGTTGCAGATTCTTGTATTTGGCCGAATGTGGGCACCTCAGACAGTTTAAAATAACCACATGTAGTATATGTCTTCTAGATTGCTTTTAAGTGTTTTCCATATTATTATCTTTGAATAGGCGAGCTTCAATGCTATTTGTGCTTCTTTTATCGGCTTGTCCAATACAATCGTACATAGTATAGAGGATTTAGAAAACATTCTTTAGATTTGTCTCTTCAAAAGATTTTTTGAAAGTATCATTGAAAGTTTGTTTACAGTATTCATAACATACTGAAAAGGATGGTAATTAGCTGTATTGCCTATTGTAAAATTGCTTATAATAAAATAAAGTAAAAAACCCCTTAAACGAATTTTAAACTTGTTTGTAATGCTCTAAGAACAAGGGATAAAAAACTAAATTGCAGATATAAATGTTTTTAAATGTCTTTTTTTCTGATAATGATCATTTCCTTAGAAATTCGCATTTATAAATGCTATTAACAAATCATTTTTTCTGCTTTTCTAAAAATTTAAGAAAACAATTCACTTATTTGCTGCCTAATTATCGGCGAGTGTTCAAATATTTAACAACACATTTTTGTTGTTGAAACTTTATTTTCTTGGTGTTATAATTCCTTTTATTTCAGTGGACCCAAATAGATTCGTTGGGTTTAAGTTAATGTTTGTTTCTCTTAGCTAAGTCATTATGGGTATCTAACTAAAACAGTTTGATTAAAAATTATTCTCGGTTCGGAAAAGAGGCGACAATTATCTAATCATTATTTTTAAGAAAAGGTAGATGGTTAGTTTATAGACGGTTAAAATAATTATAATTAACAATTTTAGAAAAAGAAATATTGTATTCTTATGTTTTAAAAAAGAAAACGTATTATACATATACAAAACAATGAAAAACCTAAGTTTTTTTTGCATTTTGTCCTAAATAAGATACATTATACAAAAATATCAAGAAAACTATTAAAATTCACAATCATTACATTTCACATTCATCACTTGATTCTTGATTGCAAATCTTATTATAAAACACATTAAAAAAATCACATTTATAGCTTGTACTCTCACCTGTTTGTGCTAACCTTTCTTCTAACCAATCATTAGATATTTCATGTTGGCTGTGAATAATTAATAAATAACATGCAACAATAAATAATAGGACGGACAAGGGTTGAATCATTCCTCTCGTTTCCAGATTTTTGTTTTGATTAAACTATAATATTATTTTACTTATGTAAGTAGGATATGGGTGGCGTTTAGTTTATATACTGTGAAATTAATCTTATCTTTTAATTGTTCTTTTGATTAAGGTGATAAAGTAGAGGAACTGTTTGAGGGAAATTTATATCTTGTAGGATATACGTCAGCATTATACATAAGATGTTATCATCGACTAGAAGAATTACAGAGACAAAATACGTTAAATAAACCTTACATTGAGGATAGACAAATACGTTATAGTGTTTGTGACTAGTCATTTCCTAAAATCTACGACCAGGTTTGTCTTCTGAGAACTATCACCTGCAAAACTTAACCAATAGAAGATGGAATATTCGAAAAACTTATATAATACTACTTACAGATTCTAATTCCTTAAATCTTACACGATAATATGAAATGCAAATATATATATGTATTATATTAAATGATAGATAATAATAATTTAATTTTTAAATACTAGAGAGGAAGGGATCGTATGATTATAAGTTTGCTCGTGACCTCTTCATAGGACGTGTAAATTTTCGCATGATTTTGATTTACTGTCTCTAGCCCAAACTTTTCCCAGTAGACTCCTCACTTTCAAGCTGGCAGACGTCCTAGAGCCCCTGTATTTCTTGGGTGAATTTTGTGCGCTTCCGGTGGGCGTGCCGGTAGCAGACGCCGGCGACTTATTCCGGTTCAAGTTCCGCTTGGACGAGCTCCTCTTCCGGAACAGATCCCTCGACTTCTCGGGGTTCTCCAGTTTCAGTCTGATTTGCGTCAGGATACCGACGAGCAGTTCGTCAACGTTGTGGTTTATGCCGACAGATGTCTCTATGTATTTGCAGTCGAAAGAGGTTGCCATCGATTTGCCTTCTGAAATTAGAAATAGTAGATTAATTACGATGTTATTACACTGTTTTGTTAAGTAATCTTTTACAATATACATTATTCGAAAAAAAGCGTGTAAAAGGCTTTTTATTTGTGTCTTACAAGGAGTAGGCAAGAACTGCGAAACACAAAATTAAATGAGTCGTATATTATTTGAAAGAGGAAATTAAGTGTGATGTGCTATGTATCCAATGAACGTTATATATGTAGGTTAGCATAGAGTAGTAAAAAAACTAGTTCTTTCGTTCATCTAGTATTTAATATATGATTACTAGTTTCGGCTAAAAGCCATCTTCAGATCAACGTCAAAAGGTAAAATTGTCGATTGTTTTATAAAACATTAAACATGAAACTGAATTTTAGAAAATAAATTTAAATCATACGAACACCAACTTTTACAGAAAGACAATGAAATGTGAAAACTGTTGTGGAAAATTTTTTTAGTATCACTTTTAGTATCACACTAAAAAAATTTTCCACAACAGTTTTCACATTTCATTGTCTTCCTGTAAAAGTTGGTGTTCGTATGATTTAAATTTATTTTTTAAAATTCAGTTTCATGTTTAATGTTTTATAAAACAATCGACAATTTTACCTTTTGACGTTGATCTGAAGATGGCTTTTAGCCGAAACTAGTAATCATATATTAAATACTAGATGAACGAAAGAACTAGTTTTTTTACTACTCTATCCTAACCTAGGAAATTAAGTGTATAAAAACTGTAAATGGGTTTGAGTGCATGGGCCTTAATTTTTGAGATATGAAGAATTTTATTTAAAAACATTAACGCTTGTAGCTTAAGAAGAATTATATGTATACGACTGATTAGTGTATGTGTAGCCCAATTAGTTGAGGGCACGAATTACGAATTTTACCAGGAAGTGGAATAGGTTCGAGCCCTTCTTAGGGGACATTATTTTTCTATTATCAGTATTCATTTTTTTTTTTTTATTCGTAATATATGTGATTACTAATAATGATTAATAACATATACAAGTTTCACACACAGCATTGGAAAAAAACAATTATAATACAATGCAATAATTATTTGTTAATAAATAAAAGAAAGAAAATGAGGTACGAAATCGTCGCACACGTGAACTTTGGAGATGCTTTGGCAGGTGGTACATATAGTGACAAAGTATTCCGGATTAAAAAGAATGTTTATAATCAACAAATTGAAACACGCAGTACAAAACAGCTTGTTACAAGATGGCAATAGCAGATGTGGGTTATAGCTGCCGTTGCCGAATTTTATGAGGATACAGAAAATAATTGCATTTTTCGATTTGTTGCATCTTCCAGGTGGGTGTCAGATTTATGAAAGAATATAAAATTTCAAATCGTCGTGTAGTGCGATATCTATCCGAAAAGAAATCGCATCACTGATGAAATTATGAATTCCATAAACATTGCAGCCTCTTGACTTTTTGTATCATATCATACTAACCGACAATTCTATGCTTATTTTAGTACCTATTTGTGATAAAGTAAGTTTTGCTTCACAATCATCAGTATTTCTTAACATATAGAAACAAAGAAGTAACTCTAATGCATTTTCTCTTATAGGTTCTTTATTATAATGTAACTCATTACTACTATTCTACAATTTATAGTTACAAAATTGATTCCCTTCGAAAATTTGTAAAGAATATATAATGTAATTATATGTAGCTATAAATATTATGACATTAAAAAAAATATGGAACAGCATAGAAAAGTAAAACCTCTGGGAATGCAATAAAAAAAATGAGTTGGTTAGAAAATAAATACCGAGCAACTTGTATGCGATTAATAAAAACAAGTTTTAAGCACTTTTCCGTGCTGTTTTTTTTTTCTTTTTTAATTTTGGACAATGTTAAAAAACTATTAATGCTTGTAACTTAAGAAAGAAAGCATGTATATAACACGTTAATGGATTTATAACCTGATTAGTATTCGGTTTGTTAAAACCCAAAAGTTTTACATATATCTTTATTATAAAATTTGATAAGCAACAGTCATTATTAGCAGACGCGTTTCGTGCATACATATTATTTTCACTACTATTATTTACAAAAAAGAGCTAGAAAACCAAGGAACTATTAACATACAAAATATCTACAAAAGTTCGTGTGTGCGACGATTTTGTACCTCATTTTCTTTCGTTTATTTATTAATAAATAATTATTGCATTGTATTGTAATTGTTTTTTTTTTCCAATGTTGTGTGTGAAAGTTGTATATGTTATTATTGATTATTAGTAATCACATATATTACGAATAAAAATAGAAAAAAATGAATACTGATAATAGAAAAATAATGTCCCTAAGATGGGCTCGAACCTATTCCACTTCCTGGTAAAATACGTAATTCCTACCCTCAACTAATTGGGCTACACATACACTAATCAGTCGTATACATATAATTCTTCTTAAGCTACAAGCGTTAATGTTTTTAAATAAAATTCTTCATATCTCAAAAATTAAGGCCCATGCACTCAAATCCATTTACAGTTTTTATACACTTAATTTCCTCTTTCAAATAATATATGACTCATTTAATTTTGTGTTTCGCAGTTCTTGCATACTCCTTGTTAGTTTAGAAATATGAATGGCTCAATAGTTATATTGCTCAGATATATTCTTAAACAGTAAAGTGTAGAATGGGATATATATTTTATATTTTACGTTGCATTTAACATGTCTTTATGAATGTACATATGTACATATTTAGGCATTTATGTACATACTATGTTAAAAAAAATTAAGTAATAAAAATTAAACAAATTATTTGTTGGTTATTTTTAAATTAATACATAAATTCAAGTAAAATATTTCATAAATGTTTTTAAGTCGATCTAATGATATACGCATCCTAAACTCCTATTTTCAAAAAAAAATTCGGATTAACCAAAATTTCGATTATCCGAAATCACTTTGGTCCACATTATTTCCGATAATCGAGATTGCACTCTATTTAATTTAATTTGGTAGATTTGATCATTTTACTTACAAACTTTTTATATCTATCGTTACCGATTTTCAACCAAGTCTAACCTAAAACACATAAAAGTTTCAATCTTTTGTATCTAGAATAGTCCTGTGTGCCCTTTTGTGGTTTGTCCAATCAGCGAAACTGCATGGAGAGCCATTTTAATCCCCACAGCTAGCTAGCGGCGAAAGCGCTTTCCGTTAACTTGCAGCTTTAAAGAATAAAGGCCGCTGAGATAAGCTGCGGTATGCGGGTCGTTTAAGGTACGTTGGGATATTTCTCTATCTACTTGTATTATGAGAAAAGTTTACGCAGTTCCGCCGGCGCCGGCGCCGGGCAAAGTTATCCACAATAAGCTGTAGCCACGGGGAAATGAAAATTTTAAAATGCAATTGGAGTTTTTCTGGTACATTCCAAGGTATTGTATGTGTACTTGCATGGGCTGTATTGTGAAATAGGTGAAATAATTGAATAGATTCAATTACAAAGTGGTTGAATTATAATGTGATTAATTACTGTGGTAATTAGTTATTTTGTATTTATTCCAAGGTATTGTATGTGTACTTGCATGGGCTGTATTTATGGCAACACTAAGACGTGTAAACCAAACACAACACACACTCATAGATCATTCACAATTCCTATTTTGAAAACAGTAA
The DNA here is from genome assembly GCA_949128085.1 of Cetonia aurata. Classification (NCBI taxonomy): domain Eukaryota; kingdom Metazoa; phylum Arthropoda; class Insecta; order Coleoptera; family Scarabaeidae; genus Cetonia; species Cetonia aurata. The sequence goes on from OX421883.1 coordinate 19,732,165, forward strand.
TTTTTCATCATTTACTTATGCTTTGCATGTGTCACTGAATTAATAACTAAATATGAATCCTAGAATTTGTTGTAATTACCTTAAGAAAGAGATAACTAATAGTTAAAAGTAGGTTATAATCTGCTGTTTCTTTGTATGAATACAGTGCGTCCCACCGAAAATTGGGTCTTTGTTTACAGCTCCATTTGTCATTTTAGAAATTAACTTTTCTTACAAAAAATTTATAGAATCTGATGTGGTACAACCTAAAAACATTTCTGATTATACAGAGTGTTCCAAAAGTAGACAAACGCATACTTACTCTGTTATTTTAAATAGAATGCCCAATATATTATTTCATTTTTCAATTCGACGAAAAAAAATGACATGACTTCATAGAAACTACTATCTTTACTGCCTATGTTTAATTAATATGTTGATATTTACCCTTTTATAAATAAAAAATAATCCGCTGCAAGCCTTCGGTTAAGGCAAACAACAAACTACGCCTGTAATTGCATTAGTTTTAGATATTCATATTTTAAACGGCATACATACACACTCATTTAGTTTGATTTGCGAAATAGCATCCTATATTTTTGCTGATGCTAAATTAACCGTAATGCAAAGCCCTTTTAATTTATACTAAACATTTATGGTGGTTAATGCAGGATTTTATTCATAATTAATGATTTTAAATGAATCAATTTTTAATTATTTTTCAAGTCGGCTTGGTATATAAACGCTAAACAATTAAATAAAACTACGAATTAATGACTATATCTCACTATCAGATCATAAAACATAAAACTAATTGCTGGTTTTTGGAAAAAGGGAGAAATTTAATGTCATTCGTCTATGATTATCAGAAATTATAGTAGGTACCTATTCTCGGTAGGCCAGGGCAGTTGTTTCGCCATAGCAATTATTGTACTAATAGGTATCTTAGGTAATTAAAACCTCACTGTCTAGAGCCGAAGCCAGCAGTGATGAGCTACATCTAGCCAGTGAGAAGACATGTTTGGAGAAAGCACTGAAGAAGAATGGTAACACTGACATCTACATAAGAAGAGCAATTAGGAAGACGTCTCAAAAGACAACTACAGACCCGCAGATAGGGATGGCGTGTTTATCATACATAGAGGGAATCATGGAAAAGGCAGGACGAATCCTGAGAAAATGCGACATACAAGTACGCTTCGCTACTTCAAAATCCATCCAACAGCATCTACCGATCCCAAAGCACAGAATAGCCAAAAGTCGCTCAGAAGGCATCTACAAGACAACATGTCAAAATGGATAGTGCTACGTCGGACAAACAAGAAGAGGTATCGGAGTGAGGAGCAAAATTTAAAAGAATCGAGCAATCGACGGTGGCATAAGATATGCGCGAGTCTGGACATAAAATGGACTTGGGAAACATACAAGTATTAGTCACCACCAAGAACTATGGAAAAAGACTCATTATGGGGGCAAAAAAAAAATAGGAAAGAATATGACCGTAAACAGAGAAGAGTACCAGCTTAGCAACACGTGGAAGAGTCTTCTATACAGGACCGTCACACTTAGTGGAGCGGAAACTTCACGGTTGTATGCACCAAGGGCGTATATAAGAAGAATGTCGGACAACGATCCTGAAGAAGCTGTCAGCGTGAACAGCGAAACGTCGAACAAAAGCTTTGACACACGATGAAATCCTGAAGAAGTTATCAATAGCAATTATTCTATTTAAATTTGATTAAATGGTTAAAAGCATTGTTTTTGTTTATAACGAAAGTTGCAACAGGTTTTTCTCATTTAAAAGTTAAGGACTATTTCAAATTTTAGAAGTAAGAGTATGGGTTGAAATACTATTACAAACAATTTTATTCAGGACTCAGTTGAAAATTTAATTTATTTAATAAATAAGTGCCCTTTAGTTCGAGACAAATTAATTAAACCAACGTATGAAAGATATTCAAAATTCATGTATTAAACTATATGATATTTAGTTACTACTTACAAAAAAATAATATTTAGAAATAAAACCTTAAATACGATAACTTTTTCACTATAGAATGCGTTCAAAATATTTGGATAAGATATGGTGAAAAAGGACTCCAAATAAAGCCTAGAAGCTCTGTCTTCCACCTAATTCCTAATTGCCGCTTTACGTGGACCTTATTATCGGAAAGTCAGCTATAGACAGACACTGTCGAATGGTAGGTCGTTAGAGGTAATTATAATAATGAAATACAATTATAAAATCTGGATAAAATTGGTTGGTGGTTTAAATGTAAATAGCTAACGTACGCTTTTCTAATTTTGCAGAATTTCTTTTTCGCAACATAAGTAATTTTTCTTCATTCAAGTATGATAGTACTCGTCGAATTTCCACACACTGACTCCAGAAAATAATTCCATAATTCGCCACTCTTTCGAAACAAGAAAGGTACATCAGTTTGGTTAAGAGGTATTGGTTTTATACTTTTTGATGTATAATGTATATACTATCGTATTTAATTCATAAACCTTCCAGAATGTTTTGGAGTACCATTTATTTCAGTCAATATTGAGATAATAAGGACAAACCCTTATTATTAATTTATTGTTGCAGAACAACTTATTGCTTTCTTCCGTGTTCCCTTTCACGGCTGCATCCAATTGCTTTCCACTTAAGTTTCTTATCACAAGGGATGTTGTAAATTGGAGCCTTTCAATTATATGATACATATATAACAAATATTTTTGGGTCTAAAGTGAAGGCCCTGGGGCATTCAAAATATTGTTTATATTATGTTGATTATCTATTTTTCCATTTGAGCGATAGTCCGTGGACAGTATTGGGCAAAAAGCAATTAGTTACTTTCATAATTACAATTATAAATTAATAGAAGACCTTCAATACAAAATTAATCAATTACAAAGTAATTGAACACTTTCAATTACAGAGTTAATTTTTTGAATTAATCACAAAATAATATAATTTCAAAGTAACTGAACGGTTATAATTACAAAGTAATTCACTTATAATGTAATTAGTTATTATGGTAATTAGCTGAGCAATTAATTACGTAATTGAATTAACTTACAAATAATTAATGCCCAAGACTGTTTGTATGTTTATATAAAAGTATATACATTAAAAACTTTTCACTGACGTCTGTCACTCATTGTTGTGTTTGGTTTGAAGTTTTATTTTGAGTTGAGCCGGAGGATTTTAAAAATTTCGTTTTAAGCAATATTTTAACTATGTAAATTTATACAGCTTTACACGCGTATGAAACGTGAATACTGCCTTATGGATCAAATTATCCCTTAGAAGTGAGAAATGTAAAGATAACAAAGAAAAAAGGAGTTTCGTTATTGTAGGTGTTCTGTTATTATAAATATGTTTCTTCGATTGGAAATGAAATCCAAAGGAAACGTGTAAAATGTCTTTTATGGACTTATTTCTCGCTGCTATGCCGATGAGTGGTTTGAAAATTAATTAGATTGTAATTGAATTACAAAGTAATTAATTAAAATATAATTGAATTGCAGTGTAATTACAATTACAAAGTAATTGACCACATTCAATTACAAAGCAACTTAAAACTTTCAATTACAACGTTAATTAATTATGAAATAATTTAATTACAAAGTGATTGATTAATAGGTGAAATAATTGAATAGATTCAATTACAAAGTGGTTGAATTATAATGTGATTAATTACTGTGCTAATTAGTTATTTTGTATTTAGTTACGTAATTCAGTTAACTTGTCATTAATTAATGCCCAACACTGCCGTAGGGTTCTAGCGTTCTACTTTGTTAATAAAGTTTAAATTATCAAATGCCCATTAGTGCGAGGTACTTTTTTGCAGATGTAATTAACATATTTATATATTATTGTTTTTTACTTTGACCTGTTATGGTGACCACTTCAAAATAATGTTATCTTTATATTTATTCTTGTTTTAAATTCAGAAAACATTTTAATATTATATCAGCCTAAGAAAAAGGCAATGTATAAAGAAACTATTCAATATAAAATGTAGCAAAAGTTTACTATAGATTTATCCGAAAAAGTAGAAGAAGTTCAAACAACCTATAAAAATACAAATAAAATTAAAATCTAATACATACAAAATATATGGGTGTAACACGAATCACTTCAAAAGTTCAAACTACACAAATTGTACCTTCTTATCGGTACTTGATGATTAATCGAACAATTTAAAATAAATACGAATGTAGTTCAACATGATAGGCAATGAAATAAATGGTGCTTCTACGTTCGACTGGTGAGGATATATGTAGGTCCCAGTTTGACCTACATATTATCTTCGGGCATAAAATTAAATCGCACATAAATTCCCCTTTTTCGTAATTTTCAACATTATATGGACAGATTTATAGATCAATTTAACCTGAAGTCATGATTACGAAGTGCATTTTATTGAGATATCGACAGGCGATAGTGGCAACATTACTTTTAAAGCCGATGATATCACTTTTAAATTACGGGTTTATTAGAGTTTAACGGATGTTTTATAGGCGATGCATATCATGACTAAAATAACCGCCCTTTCACAGAAATATTCATTCATGAAGAATAAAAATCGAAAAAAAAATAATAACAGCAGTATTTGAAGTAGTTGAAACATGTTTTTTAAAGTTGGATTAAGAGGTAAACCCTTGTCAAAATAACAATTTTAAAAGTTGCTATTTTAATCTCGGAAATTAGAAGTTTTATAAAACATTTCAGAAGCGAAATTATAATAACTGTTGCAATTACAAATACAATTGTAGAACATACTGTGATGAAGTAAAATATAACACAAGTAAAAAAGCACACGGAAAATTGTAGTGGCAACATGCAAATTGCTTCGTATTCCTTTACATATTTATATATTCATTGAACCTGAAAAGTTTTATGACTCTTTGCTTCCAAGGTAAATACGAAAATATTTACGGCATTTTTCATTCTTCTTTGTGCAGTTTCAATTTCACTATAGGGTTCCTTCAAGCTTTACTGGTTATTATTATTCTTCTTCAGATTATATTTTACGTCTAAAATTGCTACAAAAGGTTGGTTTGTACTTTCTTTCTTGTAGTAGAGCTAATTTGTGGTGCTTTCTTCATAAGTATTTCGGGTCTGAGGTACATCGTATTAACACTATTGAAAATCTTAAAATGCAGGTTTCTTCTTTTTTAATTTGCTTGTACCCAATAGTGACAATATGACCACATGACGTTCCTCAAATATAAAATAAAAGAAAGAAATGATCGTTTTTTCATTACATCGTACGGCATATTTTGCAGTGCTGGTGCGTCAGCGTAAACTAAATCTACATTCGGCTTCATTCGCTATTCCAAGCCTGCTTAGATGTCTGTTCAGTTTACAATAGCCTGCACGGATCCCTGTCAATATGCGAATATTATTTTTACTCAGGTTGATACATTCTGCATATCCCTTCGGGTTATAAGTTCCTAGAAGAGTATTAGCTTGCCGCATTGCCTGGAGATTCTCCCAGTATTTGGATTTTCTCTGCTCTACTTCATTTTTAGTTTCTCCAGTATTATGCTGCTACTTATCCCGCAAAAAGGTTCTGGCCCCTAGGGAGGGTGTTCTAGCCCCTCTTTTAGCGAGATTATCTGTTATTTCGTTTCCTTCCACTCCTGTGTGCCCCGGAAGCCACAATAGGGTTACCTTGTTCATTTTGCCTAGCTCGTTTAGTTTTTGTAGACACTCCCAAACCATTTTGGAGCTGATTATGTTTGACCTCAGCGCCCTAAAGGCTGATTGATATCAGATATTATGATAATCTCTTGCTTTTCGTAGCTTCTGGCAATGTTGACCTGGACGCATCTTTCAATAGTGTGTATTTCCGCCTGGAAGATACTTGTGTACATCCCCAAGCTTTCGAAATGTTTGGTTCTAAGCGCATATATCCCTATTCCAGTTCCTTCTGCCGTTTTGGAGCCATCTGTGTACCATTTCATGGCGTTTCTATTGACTTTCGAAACGGCGTCTCTATCCCATTCGCTTTTGGTGCTAAGCGTTGTGGTAAATTCTTTCACAAAGTCGAACTTCCTTGGCATGTTGTCTCGGTGCATGTCCCTACATGCCTTATGTCTAGCCATTCCTTCCCTGATCATCCTACGTGTGGTCCTTTTAGCTATGCTCTCCACCAAAATGTGAAGAGGAGTAAGATTTAGTACCACTTCAATAGCTGCTGTTGGGCAGGTTCTCATTACCCCAGTTATGCATACACATGCTAATCTTTGCACTTTAGTGAGATTAGCTCTCGCAATGGCCAGATTAGTTCTCTTACTCCAAGCCACTGCCCCATAAGTGATCTTTGATCTCCCATCATTGCTGTATAGATCCAGAGCAGTATATTTGAGTTACAGCCCCAGTTGTTGCCTGCAAAGTTTCTACAAACCATTAGGGCCTTCTTTGCCTTGCTAGTTACATCAAGTTCATGCTTATTCCACAGAAGTTTAGTATCCAGGATAAGTCCTAGATATTTCACCTCCTTCTTCCAGTCTATGTCCTGCCCATCTACATTTATGGTCTTGAGGCTGGGTTCTCTTTTCCTTGTGAATGCCATTAAGGTAGTCTTAGTGGCGTTGAGGTTAAGGCCAACTGATTGGCACCACCTTTTCGTAATATTGAGTCCTCTTTGAACTATGTCACAGAGGGTATTTTCAAACTTTCCTCTTGCAAATATGACTATATCATCAGCATACCCATAACTATCCTTTTCTGCATATATTGTTAAATTAAAACTATTATTATTGGCTTTCATAATTGCAGTTACAGAAGTTACAAAAGTGACTAAGTCACTGGCATCAGCTAATACTTAATAAACATAATTGACAATTTTCTCGTATCACAATATTATTTCATTCCTAATAATTCTAAAACTACAAAGATTTGGTAAGGCAACAGAAGTTTTGATATATTACTCACTCTGATTGGCACCCTGATTAATCTAAAAGCCCAATTAGTAGCAATTTTAGGTAATTAAGCAACTGTGTAGGTGTTTAATCTGCTTGTTGTACAAATAGGTTATATGTTAACACATTTAAAAACACGCAATATTGTAATATTGTAATGCATCGTGTAAACAGGGTTTGGGAAACCTAATACCAGTTTTCTCATTTTAAGTAGATCACGTAAATAAAGTAACCTATTTGTAATGTGTTCCCTGCTGGCATTATTTACAACAAGTTTTATTTCGTGCCCTCATTGCCGAACAGTGTGAAAGTAATTTATGTTGCCTGGGTACTAAAAGATAAATAAAAAGTATTAATGGGCTGCTAAAAAAAATCAGAGAAAATTGAACGAGTTAGCTTAATATAGGTACTTACGATGATGAGTACATTTAAAGATATAGGAATCTGTTAAATAATTTTTGGCTGTTTCTTAATAGGTATATAATTTAGTTCCTTGTATAGGCTAAGCCTACACCTGTGATTAAAAAACAGTGGATTACATACATATGTCAATGATAGGAATATTATCTCTTCTTTGGAAACTATAAGTATTTTAAAATAACTTAGGTGAATAACTATGAGATGGTGATATAAATGGCAACCAAATACATCTGGTGCTCCAACTCATATTATCCTGGACGCTCTTTCATACCAAAATGATGCCGATATGTTTCTGAGCGTTAAATTTTTTTTGTAAGCAAATATTATTGGTTCAATGAGATTAATGTTATCCATCTTCGGTTATATTGTTGCAAATTTCTTACTATTAGTATATTGTGTATATTGGTATCTATTAGCATGTCAATTTCCAAAGTAAAAGTAGAATAAAATACAGAGAAAGTGCAAAACGAAGGCGTAATGTGGAGTAGTCCAGCAAATAAGTAATAAGTGAGAAGAAACTTAACGATGTATGGAACATGAAGGATGATGCGACCTGAAATACCTATTGTGTCTCTATTCTTGCTGTTTTTGCAGCTGGCCGCCCAGTCCGATTCCTTTTAAAAAGTGCTTAAGGCCTCAGGTTAGGTGACTCTCCTTCTTCAATTTCATTTCAATTTAAAAGGAGGTGAATGTATTCTGTTCCTCACAAAATCTACATTAGACATCCTTTGCTATTACAAACCTAATGAAATGTCCTTTTAGTTTACAGTGGCCTGACAGGATACCTGTCAGTATGCTAATATTATTTTTACTTAGGTTGATGCATTATATAGATCTCGTCCGGATACAAATTCCCACAGCAGTTTTTGCTGGCCTCATTCACTGGACATTCTTCCAGAATTGGGATATTTCTGTCTTACTTTTAAGTTTCTCCAGTCTTGCAGTGCTACTTATCCCCCAAAGAGTGCAGTCCATCCATACACAGAGAAAAATCCAGCAGCTTCAATCATGCAGTTTCTTATACCACAGTTACAAAAAGGGCCATAAAATTGTTAGAAATAATTGTAGGATAATCTTCTACAAAATATGATGAATATTTTACAACTAGTAAGTATAATAAATTGCGCATAATAAAGTGGAAATCCTATAAAAAAAAAATTACGATTATTTGAAATTATTACCACGCACAGAGAAAACTGTTTAATAACTAGAAAGAAACATATTTCTAAATACTAATGTAGTTAATTACCTCTACAAATATATAACCACCAGTTAATAGCAACAATTAAAAATGTAATATTTTTTAGCTGAAGCTGTATTATAGCAAATTTTTATATTATATATTAGGGGTACCGTGATACTTAGTTACATAAATATGTGATATTACAGAAATTGTCGTAAAGATGTTTCATAACCGTTGGAGTTCTTTCTCAATATAAACGTGGCTGTGTAATATTTATTTGATGTATTCACATAGTGAATATCGTGTAAAGATTCCAGTGATTGAAAATCGCTCACGGTACGAGTACGAGATGCTTCCACATCGGTACCCCGCAGTTAACGGCCGTCCTGTTCTCCGCAATCACGCCCAATGCGATGGCAATTCGTGTGCAGTCACGGGCTAATAAAATTATATGCAACTATATTAATTATTGCATTAGCGTAGTTGATTTGTGTGCAAAATCTTGTTGACAAAATTTGTTGCAGGAGTTTATAATATTTTAGTAGATTGTTGCAATTTTTACCACTGGGGTGTAAACGTACGATTTGCAACAAGTGGCTTGTATGTTATGCTACTTTAGTATATAAATTATGTCAACATAAATTGTAGAACGAAATTGCGCATTTGTTGTAATAAATGCAGTAATGCTCGTCACAATTTACAATTTTGTAGGCAATTTTCATAGAACTTGTGCTCGTCCCTATATGTTCTACAATTTATTGTACTAAACTTAACAATCGTTATAAAATTAACAACATTTTTTTTTTAGTGTACAAATGGTATCCCAGCCACTTTCGTAGCGAGATTATCTGCTATTTCATTTTCTTTCACCCTTGTGTGTTTCAGACCTCACAGAATGGTTGTTCCTTTTGCCCAGCTCGTTTCATTTTTCGACACACGCAGACTTGACTATCAGACATTAAGATAATCTCTTGCTTCGACAGTATTTGTCAATGTTGAACTGTACGCGTCCTTCAATAGCATCTTTCGCGCCTGGAAGAGACTCGGGTACGTCTCCAAGCTTTCAGATTATTGGTTCTAGGCCCATATGTTCCTATTCCAGTTCCCTTTGTCATTTTGGAGCCATCTGTGTACTATTTGATAGCATTTGTGTTGAGTTTTAATCTGGTATTGATCCCATTCGGTTTTGATGCTAAGTTTTGTTGTAAATTCTATCACAAAGCTAAACTTTTTTGACATATTGTCCGGGATCATGTCCCAGGTTTTGGTCACCTTCAAGAAGGTGAGGTCCCTGCTTAATTATTCCATCCCAGGTTATTCTGCGAAACTTAATGATATAAACATTCACAAATTACAGCCACAGTAAATTATTAGAGAAATATTGTCAAGAACTATACTTCGCAAAGCGGCTACTTCAGCAAATAAAGTTATTCCAGCTGTGGAAGAAGGTAACCGTCATTTACGCCGCATATATATTATAGTATTGATGTATTAATTAAATTTGCGTCAAATAGGGTTTTCCTTAAATAATTTATAGGGTAAAGTTTCCATTACGTATGTCAAATATTATGAGAAATGCCCTTGAAGGTAACTTTCGTGTGTTTTTATTTTATAAATGAAGGATGCCAATTCTACTGTCACGAAATATCATGTTATAAAATATTAGCAGGAGACGCCATATCTTTTATCGAAATGACGTTTTTCTCGATAACACCTTTTTAATTTTATATTTTTGCTTTACGAAAAGGTGTAGAAGTTATTTGTACAATTTGATATGGAGCCCCATACACTGAAAATATAAAATTAATAAACTCTGTTTATTACTCTTCTTTTATCAATATGATGAAAAAAATAATTATATTAACAAATAAATTTGTTATACTAATGAACTGATTTATCATTCATAAAATTTTAATCAACCCGGTTATAAATACAATAAACTGCCGTTTATTAAGTTTCTGGTGTATTGTATTTAGGAATGTCTTCCTTAAATGAATGTATGATTTTATTAAAATTGGGGCTAACCGCCAAACAGTAAAGATACACGGACTTGCTTCCTACAGCCTACAGCATTTTATGCGCTATCGTGCAATATGCGTGTATGTAGTTTGGTGTGTGTTTCGTTAATAAAGTGGTTTACGGTAATAATAGTCATATACAAACAACATATATCTTTCCAGTGTCGTATAGTTGAATTACGTGTCGTAAGATGGTCTTACAAGATCCACTAAGTTGCAATTCCTAACCTTACTTTTTATTAGATACTTCAAAAGTACGTAAATAATGTTGTTTTTGAACGAAGCGGGTATATATAACCTTTTTAATAATTTTAAACTCTAGTTTGCAGTATCATTTTTTAGTACCTAAAAAAGATACAGAAATTATTGTAAGATTCCTGAAATTCGATAATCTTACTGCTGAAAAGTTTGATAGTTTATGACAAGCTTGTGCTAATTACAGGCTGAATACCACAAAGAATGCTGACTCCTTGATAACTATTCTAAATAAATGGTCAGAATATAAAAAAACTTAATGGATATCGGTTGGTAAGTAAAAATTTATAATCAAATATATATACCCAAAATTATTGTTACACAGTTATTGTAACAAAAATCCAAAAGAAAAAGTCAAAAAATCCCTTACCACAAAAATTAAAGATACAAATCTAAATACGTATTTCGGCAACTAAGTTGCCATCTTCAGTAGAAAACAAGTGAAGAGCAGTGTTAAACTTAGTGTTTTCGGCTAAGGTAAACCTTGGAAGATATGCTCTTCACCAAATCACTAGTGGAATACACAGTGTTATTCCAAGAAAACATCCAGCCATTTATATTAGTAGGTAGAAACAAAATCCCACTAATAACTGAAACATTCCTGTATTTTGGAGGAATTATGTATAACTTTAAAAATATATTAGGTACAGTTGACATATGCTACAAAGATTTCCAAGTTAAGTTGTACTTCCCAATTTATTTTTCATGTACCTACTACAAAATCATTGCACTACCGGTTTCGGATTTATTCAGCCTTCAGGTGATTTACACTTTGTAACAGTCAGTGTATTCCTGCTTACCTACTAATGCAGTGCCGGAGAAGGTATGCCCGCTGCACAGTTTTTGTAAATCATCTCAAGAAGGCTGAATAACGCCGAAACCGGTAGCACAATAATTTTGTAGAATACATGATAAATAAATCACTTAGGAAGTACCACTGCACTTCATTTAATAATATTTGTCCTCTATTTGTTATAATGTTTAAAATAGATTATGTTTAATTATTTCATTGTGTGGTTATTTCTTTTTACCTGAAAAAAACGTATAATGCTAAAATTTAAGAAAATTAGAAAAGAAAATTGTTTATTTAACAATATGATAAAAACCAAATCTACACAAAATTCAATCAGAAATAGCAAAATTCAATTAATGAAACATCACATGCAGTATATAAAATGAACTATTAAAATTATAATAATATATACATTGGCATCTGATCTATTTAGCTTTTGCCTACTTTATTAAAAAAAAATTGTTAATCTACACTACCAATCATAAGTTTCATCGCATCTAATAAATTGCATTAGACGTAGTATACTATTTAAAAATATTTAGGCAATTTTTTTAAATAGTACCTACTACGTTTAACGCAATATATAAGATGCGATCAAACTTATAATCGGTAGTGTACATAATCCACAACGCATTTATTTATTACTGACGAACGGGGTTCTTTAATATAATAATTAAGCTACATCAAAAAAGGAATTTATTTAGTCAACTCAATGTACAGTAAGCATTAACTCAATAAAGTAGTTATTATTTTGGTAATCTTCAGTATTAATACAATGAATCGAACTATCACATCAACTATTAATCAAATTAGTTCATTATATCAATAACATGCTTTATTACATACATGAACGTACTTATTCGTTAATACAATAAACGGTGGATTATTATAATGATAAACCAAAATTTATTAAATTAACGTACTCTTTTATTATATTACGCACCTTTTTGGTTCAGTGTAGAGTACATTAAACTGTTAATAACGTTTTATAATTTTATTTTGAAAATGAATACAAAATCCGCATTCATACCGCCAAATTGTATTTCTTTTAGCGGTGTTTGAGGCAAAAACCATTAATTGATATTCGACATTCCCGGAATTTTAAAACTATTGGAATTTATAAAAGCGATTATACGTTTCTAGCCCTCGTAAGTATCAAAGTAAAAATAAATTAATGATTTTACCAATGAAAGCATGGTATATATTTCATTCTTAAATTGAAAAATTCCATCTAGTTAAATAGAGCAACAGATAGTAAAAAAGATTCTGTAACTTCTAGAATCGACAAATTCTTCAGTCACGTTACAATAGTACAGCGCAATATAGCGAGAAAATCGCAAACGTGCCTGTGAGACGCCTGTCGTGTTCTTAAACGTGAATTGCTGTTCGTATAACCTGTGTGCATTGCATGTCGAGAATATACACTTTCCGACATCGCCACTGCAATGCAGGTAGAGTTTGTCTTTGTAGTTAATGATTCTATTATCATTCATTCCTGTTGGTATTCCCTTGCGTAAAAAACTACGTATCGTAGCATTATTCAAGCAGCAGACGCTCATACGAGGAAATAGATCGTTCCACAAATAGAAATGCAATTTTTAGATCCTATAAATAGTGGAAAAATACGTTTATTCCGACGATATTTACATTTGAAAAACTTCTTCGTGTTTAACATAACAAAGAATGAGCTCTTACTTCAATTCTTGCTACTAAGATCCGTATCGCTTTAAGAAATGAAGATTGTTTCAACAGAAATTAACATTACTACAGTAATTTAATTGCAGCAGTTTAAATAGCACGCTATGTTCTCCGCAATAATTCTTTCAACATCTCCCAATTAAATCGGACTTGATCCTGAATACGTTCTCTGGGTAAATGCTGTAGAGGTTAACTACATCTGAAAATAGCGTAATATGTTTGTAGCGAGTGAGATTATGCAAACAAAAAGATTGGGGGATTGACGTAAAAATGTATACTGCTAGGCTGTGACGTAATTGCCTTGCATAAACAAATTTTTCAATGGTACATACGTAATTTCTTTTAATTACTTTAAGCGTAAATTACAAAGTTCGTCACGTGAGTACTTAAATATAGTAGTAATTTCATGTGGTTCAGGATATGTAATGCACATTACACTTGTCCGTCCAGTAGAGGTTATTTTATTGATAATAAAAACAATACTTTCCACAATAGCTTCATAATTAATACAAATGAAGTACATTTATAATTAAAGCAATTGTTTTTACTGCACAAACGAGTTCACAGTAAAAAAAGAGAATTGTTGAAACGTTAATGTAACTTCTTATATACTTATGTACATACAATACATGTAACTTATTACAAAATTCGAACCAATGGAGGTCGTATCAAACTTTTTTCTATGATACCTACTGGCCAGTAGATAAACTACGGGCTTCGGGCTCACTTTTAACTCACAAATGTCCCGCGCAGTGTATACTGGTAACGTCGTTCCGCCGTAGATGTTATTGCCACAGTTGCTTGCTTAAAAACATCAAATAAATATTCGCCTTTGATGTTTTTATTACGTAATGAATTGTCGCAGTTAGATCTGCGACTGCATTATCGGATTACTCTGCGGTCGTCTTGCGGTTGAGAGTTTGGCTTGTGTCCCTTAAGGAGTGCACATTTAAACTCTTGATTCCCTAACAAATGAATAAAACTTGAGATGCGATAGCGGTGAAAGTGGGTTTTCCACTAGGAGTAACGTTGATGAAGCCTGGTAGGCAGAAACTTGAGTCCATTTCTAGTGCTATTCTCCTTTCATTGCTTTTGCTTGCATGGTGATTGCAACCATGAACCTCGCCATGGTTGTATTTCTTTGTACAGCAGTTTGCTGTTTAGCGTTATCATTATGGCGTTATTATAGGTGTTAGGCAAGCGATTTTTCAGTACGCATTTACAGATCTGTTGCAAACGTCGTCAAGCGTTATCGGTGCAGGTGTCCGAACGGCCAACACATTTTTAAAACGTTACGATAGTGACAAAAATACTCAAAACTGTGGCAGTGATAACACTACACCCTTTCAAACACCTTACCGCAAAGGTTTCACTCCGAAAAACTATTGAAAAGTGCTTCTAAAGCTACAGATTTGAAATTAAGGCGAATGAATACTACATTCACATATTTTTAAATACGAAAAACTAGCTGAATCGAGGTCACCCTATTTGAGATATTCGCATAAGGGTAGACAAATTAAATGTTTTTTTCTCAGGAATTACTTAAGCTATCACGCTTAAAAAAGGTGTGTAGGTAAATACTAATTATGGGCACATCGCAAAGCTAATTTCGCCCACACAGTTCAAAGTTATGATAATTATCCACTGTGAGAGGTATTGTTTTGATGTAGGTTTGAGGCTCCAACTTGATATTTTGTTATATAAGAATGTATGTATAATGCATGTATAATTTGGGTTTATTATATCCTTTTTTCAGTTTTTTTTTTCTGTGTGATAAGACATATAAATAACAAATAAAATTTTTCTGAATGCTATTATCAATAAGAATGCTAGTTAGACAAAATCGTAGATACGGTTCCGCCATTTTTAAAGGAAAATTGAGAATACATGGAAAACTAAAACGTTTGTGGAAAAATGTTTCCAACAAAAGATATTTAATGTTGAATATAATAAGCTACTTATATATAGCGTGTTCCATTTAAAAAACTTATCTTATTATTCCTTACAAACTTACCGATCACTCGGTGCACGTAAAAATATTTTGAAATTGTGAAGCGTTTACAACAATATATATTTCAATTATCAGAATTTTTGTTCAGCTGACAGTTATCTAGTAAATGAACTTTGCCATTTTAAAAACTCACCTGTGTATCTCCAAAGGTTCCAATTGTAGACCGCGAATAGGCGCCGCAGTATTTTTAGGGGGTGTAGACAGTCGGTCGTCTGGTACTAGGGGTATGCCCGTTCGTCGTTAGAAGCGGGAAAACACGTAAACCTTTTCCGAAATTTCGATTTTTCACGATTTTCGGTAACGGACCGACAATGCCCAAGGCCGATCCCCGCGCGCCGGCGAGAAGGGTCCGATTACGTAATATTACCTGTGATCAGCAGGTAGTCGTGCACCGAACATCAAAACATCGAAACCATAAACGACGACGAATTTAGTGTGAAATAAGCACAAGGGGGACCGAAGAAATGGTAAAACATTAACATTATAGTTAATGTAATAACCATTATTCGGAAGACGTTGGTTACCAAGTATGTAAACTATCGATAGTTGACGGATATCTAAAGCAGATAATTTTTGTGTTTTCTTCGATTATTTTAGTGTTACAACGGAAAATAATGATGATAGAGTATGTGTAATTTCTAATTAAGAAAAATGAATATACAGGGTATACCGACGATCCCAAACCAATCGCAGGTGTAGACGGGAGTAATGGGGATCAAACCAACGATTGCGAGTTTTTTACAAGTGGGAGGGGTTTAGCGGGTCTTCTGGCGTGGGTCGTAATCCCTTATCAAATCTACGACTGCGAGACGCGAAGCGTGGAGTCTTTTTACAAGTAACAGACAGGAATTAAGGAAAAGGAATATACAGGGTGTACCAACGATCCCAAACTACAGGTGTACACGAGGGGTTAGTGGAGGATGGTGCGGTTTAGCCGGTCCGCTGAGTTGGGACGTAATCCGTCATCACACGACTATTTAATTGGCTGGGTGAACGGTCCGGAGTTTACTAGTTATATACATATTTATAGTTGTTGTAATTTGCTTAATTTTGAACAAAACTACCGTTTATATGCTTCTCTGTTATTACTGTCAAATAATTAATTGCATTTATTAATCAAGTAGACCGGAATGCGTGTTTATGTTTTTCGGTGACAGTAGTGTTATTCTCATAGTTGTGTCACTTCAACATATTTTTCTAGAGTAGATTATTATAAATAATAAAACTAAATCATGCCTTCACAAAAATGTGTTAATTTTGGCGGTTTTAAAGTAATTCTTGTCCTACCGTAATATTGCAACATAGTAATAATAATAATAATCCCATTTATTGACAATATTACATACAAATCTATTTTTAATACATAGTGTTAAAAAGACCACATCATTAATGGGTGTCCTTCTAGTCTGGTTCAGAGGGGTCACGGCTTGAGTCGTTTCTACTATTGTAATTAATATTTCCTTTTTTCGACGAAATTACGAAAAATACTAATAATTTTGTTGATACTTTTGACATGACATTTATGATATGTATGCTGGATAGAACTAAATCTAATACACATCATTACAATTTTTAATGTAATCGTACTGAATAACATCCAAAATTTTGCAAAGATGTGCGCTGTTATTGGATAATAAATAGAAAGAGGAATTATAATTGTATTGTTTGTTCTTCTGCTGTTACATACAGGTGTGTAGTTATGGTTGCTAGTGTACCTTTTCAAATATTATGAAAAGATATACTCACAATCAGTAAATACTTTTCTATCTTTTCTTTTGAAGTTGTTTTTCTTTGCGACGGACGTTTAAGTTTCTTAAAAAATATCGAAACAAATTTTATATCTTCAAAATACATTTACATTTGTTTGGTTGTTAGGAAAGAGTATTTTCAGTCTCCTCCAATTTCACTCTGCTACTGTGATAGGACATGTTTCCGAAACCGAAATCCAACTTTAGTAAAAATCGTGCACGCTTTATAAGATTATATTCCCGTTGTTACACTTGACTACGCATTTAATCACTCTGAAAAGTTTTAATACAAAGCAATCTTATCCATTATTCATGGGACAAAAATGGGAAGGTTTTCAGTAAGTCCGTCGGATATATATGCAGATTTCGGGCTTAATTTCGTTTCTTTTTTTTTTTGTTTCGAGGGTGGCGAAATTAAGGCCCGTCTAAAATTGAATAAGAAAAATTTAAATGGAGATTTTAACGTCTCTGCGTAATTGTGGTGGAGTAGATACCGGTGAAATGGATTTAATCTTGGGATAGTAATTATTTTTGATTCTGATATCGTTTCTTGTTTTGCCGAAAGTTAAAGTCCGCTTAGCGTAGAACATTTAATTATAGTGTAGGTTATACTGAAGTACGTATCATATTTCTCACTACTTGACCTTGCTATTACAGTGCCTTTACAAAAAGGTGAAAGCATTAGCAATAGGAGAGGCTCGAAAGCTGTGCGGACTGAAAATTGAAAATAGGAATTATTTTATATATGCTACGAAACTTGTAGATACATCTTTTAAATTTCAATTAAATTTTATTAAGTGAACAACTGTAGTAATTTTACTAAACATCACCCAGTGACATCTATTATACTCTCCGTAGTCCTCAGATGACAATGAAACAGTATTATATATTATATTCAGTAACACCCGGGATGCGGGAGGATATCCTTGCTCCGCATAAATACTGATTATTGTATCAATTATAGCAAATAACATTTAAATATCTTTAATGTGGCTGTATAATTATTAATTAATGATGTTCTTCTATACGTTGAATAAAAGAAACAAGTAAATATTCCTGAAATTTATTTAATCAATATATATTTAAATGAATTACAAAGAAATGAATCGTCTAAAGATTTCTTCAGGGTAAGTAAGTTCTTTACTATATTAGATACACGATAATAATATTTCTATAATCTTAATTCAAACTAAAAACTCGTATTTCTGGTTTTTAAAATCGTAAATAAAATTCCAATCTCCCGCTGAATTCCCATCATACAACTAAATCAAATGCCTACTTAAATATGCTCGTGAAACTAACCCACAGAATCGAATTCAACCTCACAAAACAAAATTCACTAGATTTACAATTTAGAATTCCATATAGTTATAACCTCAAATGCGTTTATACCTTATATGCCGATCATAAGTTCTAAATATGATAAAATCGCTGACTTCAGGTACTAAAACTGCTCTAATATAATCATTTCAGTTCCCAAATAGTGTGCCGAAAAGTCTCACAGAAAAACTGCCTCAAATGTGTTCTTCAAAACCTCAGGATTAGCCGAAAGGCAACCCCAAATCTCGAAATAACTGGATACCCATCATCTTAGCACAATATGCGTAATACTCCCATCCTTGTAAGTAAATTTAAAGACTTTTATAAACTTTATAGTGATAGATAATACAAATTCTAGCTATATATATTCGAAAAGCAAACACACTCAGGAAAAACCGAAAAAGAAGTCCCTCCCATTTGTTTTCAACAAACTCAATATTTCCAGGACGAAAGTACACCGGCAACTATCAAAGAAATCGTCAAACATTTATTGAAAGACATACACATGCCCTAAAATTCATGGTTACAAGCACTAATTGAAATAGATACGAAATAAGTAAGTTTTTAGTACGAATTATTACATACATAGACAGTAAATAAATAGATAGATAAAATACATTTACATAAACAATTTTATTAATTGTCATCGATGGAATTCGCTCCTGAAGGTGTGAAAGTATTGAGAAATTATTGGTACCCCAAACTGAAAGTTCAAAATATATTTCACACAAACTTGCTGATTGTGGTACATATAAAAGAATATTGTAATTACATGTACGGAGGGGAAATTGAAATTCACCATATCAATACTAATTTTGCTTTTCTTTACGAAAGCAGAACATGCAACTTTGTATATCATATAATAAACAGTCGTGTTATCCAACTCGTGTCATCCAACTGTCTTGATTTATACCTAGTTTATGCTAGGTATAGGTACAATAAATGACAAAATATCCGCGATATGAAATGATGACACCCAGTTTGTCACATTCAAATTATTGGTAGGGCATGGCAAAGTTATTGCGCATGGTAAACAAGGGTGTTTCCAGGAATGTACCCAGGTGGAACAGCAACCTTGGAAGCGTGAGGAAGGAAGTCAGAAGAAAGTTCAATAGTGCTAAGAAGACAGTTTCGGATGAATCTAAAAAGGCTCTTACTGATTACAACAAGACTTTGGAAAAATTCAAAGAGAGAATCCGATAGGAGGTGCTGCGAAGACATCGAGCAAGCTCCAGAGTGTGGCAGACTTACTAGGATATTATGCAAAGAACTGCAAAGCTTAATTCATTCTCTGGAAAGAGAAAGCGGGAGCTATACTAAGACGGGAAGTGAGACCACAAGAGAGCTCTTTCGGATTAATTTTCCGAGATGTAACAAAACAGAACTGGAACCCGAAAGATAGGTACCCATAAAGCAATGGCAGATAGCAAAGAAAGTGGTGAATGTGGAAAAGATGCCCATTTTACATTTGAACTCTAATTATTGCAAATTGTGCTGCACCTTTTTCTCTCTGTAGGATTCTCTAAAGACACAGATTTGTCAATTTGAATAGTTTATGAAAAATACAACAAGGATCACAAAAAAACCAGGTATAAATGTGTGGAGTACAAATTCTAAAGAGAATGATATCGAAAATGACAGACTATCACAATTACGGTACCTGTGTACCGTGTTAAGTATGGATGTGGAGTTTATCGCTAATGAAGTGGGAGTGTATGGATGCCCAGAAGTAATAATAAATTACAAATTTCAGGTCATCAACAATTTAAGGTACACTGCATCAACCAATCTTCTACCCCACCTACATATAATAATAGTAATATGCAAATACGAAATTATAACTTTTGCAAAATGGACGTAGGGCTGGTTTTCAAATGTCTGCAATTATTTATTATTTATCCAAGGCCAGACATTCATGTAAAAAATAAAATCAGCCGATATATATTACTATACTTCTTACCTCATTTTTATTACATTAATAGTATTTTATTCTTATAATATTCTTTTTGTATCTCAGTGGTTTTACAAATCCAATAGCCGAAACGTATATATAAATCATCATGGAACTGCATTAATGAATAATTATTCTTGCCGGCTCCAACGGATATATTTCTAGAGCAAGAAAAATTAATGATTCCCCACCATTGCAATTCAACGAGGGTTACAGAATTCTCCCTCTTGGAAGGCATCCATAATTAAAAGGGCGTCATTGCCCTCGTCCTCGACCGACATCCCTGAAGCACCCACTCCAGCCTACTTCTGAAGCTTTCGAGGGGATCCCTCGCAGCCTGACTACGTAAATGCAGGGGCGAGCGGTGTGTGAGGTCATCTGATCGACGCTGCCTATCCTTTATGGTGAACCTCAAAGACCGCCGACCCTTGATTGTGCACGAGAGCACCGTTGACCGCTAACAGCGTGCGCTAACAGTTTGCAGTGCGTAATTCCCGAAGGTTAAATACGTTATCTAGAGCACGTACATTTATTAAGCACGTATATAGGATAACAAGGAGTTGTGCGTGCTTAATGCCAACCAGGAAAAATGAGTTATAGATACGTAAAATATAAAATTTTGTTTGAGATTTAGTTTTCTTGAATTCGTTCGCATCTATTGCAATGATTACACTTTTTACTCATTCATTAGCCATTTGAACAATCTTGTATCAATCAAATCTATATCTGATAGATTTTTCAGGTTTATGAATTTTAGTAATTTTTTTTGTTCAAAATCATTCCTTATTGTTCTTAATCTTTCTTTTTGAGAGTTTCAATAATTTTGAAACCGGTTGTGTTCCTCTTATTATTAGTGCTTTCTATATCTCTATTGCCTATTTTTTTATTATTTCAATTTTGCAAGCATTGCTAATGTAATCTCTTATTAAGGCAAGAGGTACAGGCGGTATTTTTAAAGAGCGAAATATGAACATATGTATTACCTCATGAAACACCCTAAGAAACGCTTTAGGTAACTCGGAAGGCAAACCGAATTTTAACGAAAGATTAGAGATTTACAAAATTCAAGGTAGTGATCGCAATAAAGTTTACATTGGACAAATCAAACGTGTAGTTGAGTGTCGTACAATACGTGAATGATACAGGACATAATACCAAAACAGAAAATCGTTAACTAAAAAAAAATGTAATTTCACTGAGGGAAGTGGACTAACTGTAAAAACATACATTTCTCGCTATTTAGTGTTGATCGACATTAATGTATATAGTTAAAACAAGCGCTTGCACATATTTTTTTTAGAGTAGGTGTAAAACTGCAGGTTTCCTCAATTCATTCGGACTTCGTTGATAATAGATACTCATGAATTTCCAAAAAAGGATGTCTGGAATAAAAGCGTTTGTTACTATGCTGTACTCCTAGCGATGCCTGTGTATAAATGAGTGTGCTAATTTTCTTGGAACCTATTCTTTATGCCATTTTTGGTAATGTACGTTTTTAATTATTATTTTTTTTTTAATTAAAGAAAAGATATTTAAATTTTTTTATTAAAAAGCAATTGTGTAGTGGTTGGGGCGTCTATAAATTTTAAATAATAAATGAGTAAAGTCGAATAGCGACATTCGTGATTCAATGTGAGTAATTAAAACCACTGACAACTAGTGTTTCATATAGTTATGCACGTAGCGGTTTCAAAACTTTTATAGACTCCTTAAAAACGCAAAAAAACTGGAATATTGCAATATAGTATTACATTTCTACATATCAAAAAATAACATTTGAGTAGGCCAGTGCTTCCACTTGAGATACTGATTGCATGTTGAAAAGTATGACCAAGACTGAAATATTCTTAATTCTAAATAATGGGTTATTGTCAGCTTCCTTTCATATGCCTTGATTTTTCTTTATCCATGGTTATAAAGCACAATAAATTAATCACCGAAATGTAGTTTTTCACAAACTAATTTTGTCAGGAAGACAAACATGCATACATGCAGAAGTTCGACAATTGCTCTTAAGCAGTAGAATTACGAAGTCAGTCTCTTAAATAATTCAATAAGTTTGCGAGCAAGTTCTGTGGGATAATACATTATTTCGTAGTCTGTTCCCGATAGTCGATTTTCTTTAGTTACTCCCTAATTGCACAACTTGTAGAGAAGAACGCTTCGTACGTTGCAATAGAATTAGTCTTGTGTTTGTTTGGTGTACCTACTCGGCAAATCGGAAACTTCAAACTGCCTATCCAAACAACTGGTGGGAAATAGCTTACCTTATAAAGCCAAGTATTATTAATGAATGATGATGTACTTCAATCAGGAGTATGCTATATTACCTTCATGATGCTGTCATACTGAAATATTATGGTTTACTTAAAATCTATAAACCTGATGTTCCTTTAAGGACTATGGTGCCATTTATTGGTGCTCTCACTTACTAACCGTCTAAATATCTGGCTAATATTTTATGTAAGGCTTGTTGTAATTGTCAGAACATAATTGATTCCTTCATTTCATGGATGAGATAAGAAACATGATGTCCCGTCTGATTTTGTTTTGATATCACTGGATGTGGTCTCCGTATTCACTAACCTATCCCCATCATTAGTCACTGGCATCTTCGTAGAAGACTAGAATTTGATGCCCATACTTCCATCTCCAAAGATGTGTTCATTAGAATTGTTGAATTTGTTTTCGATTCGGCAGTTTTCTCACATAAAGATATAGTTTACAAATACAGTTTTGGTATCCCGACGGGTTCTATCCCAAGCTCCATTATATCTAGAATGGTTATGGAGCATTTACTGGATTGCTCTAATTTTCACCTACTATTTCAGTTGCCGTTTATATTTGTTTACGTGGATGATATCAACACATCATTTCCCGCTGACAATCTGATACCACCATACTGACCACCTCATAACCTTAATAGTATTGATCTTTTGATTGATCGAATGATGGGAGTAATATCTGCCTGAAAATAAGAGCTTTTGATACCAATCGACAAAGATGTCGTGATTGCTATTCCTGATGATGGAACAGCAAAGCTAGTCTCACATTCAACAGTGAACTATATATGTGATCAGAAAGTTGAGGGTTCGTTTGAGACTTCTTATCTAGTTCTACTACTACTACTCTCGTAGAGTTGTTAAGTTATCGGATCAGCAGTTCCACAGAAAGAACTTGAACCTATTGTTTGACATTTTCAAAAATAATGGTTATATGGAAAACCTCCGGAGAAGCCATTATACGATCGCAATATACAGTAGTGTGCCAACTGTATATTACAGAAGCAAAAATATCCATAAGGCCATTTACCCGGGGAGAGTACGTATAATTCCACAGCTAACCATGGAATTAGCAAGCAATAGTCCTCATCAGGGCTACTCTGATGAGGACAGTAGAACCACTGCCGAAACGTCGGATTTCCAAAATCCAACAGACGATGGAACCAGTCCAAAGAACACCAACGGTGGTGTGTTCTGATTTTTGTACCGCAATTTATCAATCAAATGATCTCGACCGCAAACCCAACGCGTGTGTTTGGCTAAAAGGCATATATGCTAACCATTTAAGCACGAACATAGCTTGCATTTTTGTCCTATTATTAGCAACAGTATTGAAAAATGCTGACCAAACTATTTATTCTGCTATCAGAATGTCGTAATGTAAGTAAATCTCTTAAACATAACAAAAATCCCAAAAGAAAGGTGAAAAAATCCCTTACCACAAAATTAGATAACAAATCTAAATACGTATTTCGGCAACTAAGTTGCCATCTTCAGTAGAAACAAGTGAAGAGCAGTGTTAAACATAGTGTTTTCGGCTAAGGTAAACCTTGGAAGATATGCTCTTCACCAAATCACTAGTGGAATAACACTTCAGTGTTATTCCACTAGTTTAACACTGCTCTTCACTTGTTTCTACTGAAGATGGCAACTTAGTTGCCGAAATACGTATTTAGATTTGTTATCTAATTTTGTGGTAAGGGATTTTTTCACCTTTCTTTTGGGATTTTTGTTATAGTTTTCAAGCCACAGTCTCCACCCATCACTCTTAAACATAGTTTGTAATGTGATAAAACCATATAAAATAGTCTACAATGTCAGATAGGAAAGCGCAGGAGAGAAGTCCACCGACAAAATCGGACTTGAAATAGAAGCCGAAAATATGGTTTCAACGGTATGCAACCAGGTCAGCATCGGAGAAGACATTACAGTGTTCCATGCTAATATTGCCAAAATTCATTATTGCATCAGAGAAGTAAAAGTCAATTTAGGTATGTTAATATTAATTTCGTAAACCTTAGTGCTAAACAAGATTGCTTAAGCACTATAAACAAGGTAGACATCCACAGGAATTAAATTGGTAGCATGCATACGCAACTAGAAGGATATGGACGGCAATGAGGAGAGAGGAGACCATGGATATCGTCAAGTCATTTAATTGGGGCTGATCCTTTTGTCGGCATTACCAAATCATATGTTGCAAAGTCTAATAACGAATGTATACAAAATAATTTGAAAGACTATCGGTGGAGATAAAACAGTCTATAAAGGAACAAAAGCTTGAATTTATGAAGGACTTACTATGTTAAGACAGAAAGACTGGACAAGGTAGTAGCACTACTGGCCGATCATTACAGATTAAATCGGCTAGTAAGGTCAAGAAGAAGCTGCAGTTTGTGTTGTGTGCCAAAGAATTTGCTTGGTTCCGATAAGATTTCTATTACTGGGCTTGAAGAACACCAAAGCGGAGAGCTACGTAAAAAAAACTCTTCCCAAAAATAATAGCTACGATTAACAAGGTAAAAGGGATTGTCATATAGGACACAGACTTATATTGACGTCCTCATCCTGATCTAATGTCATCTAACCTAGTTCCATGTTACTACCTTGGATAAAGATCTGCAAGGACTGTAGCGTGGTAACAGCAGTACAAGCTATTCGTTCACTTCGCTCTACATAAGTTTATAAACTCGGGACAAGTGTTTCCGTCAATTCGTGAATAAAGAAAACACATAATATCTGAACAGGTATTGTTATTTCTAATCTAAACCCATACTAACAAGTACTTTATAAAATGCCCACTATGACTTGCCAAAATATCAGGAATTAAAGAAGAATGTAACAAGGAAAGATATTTATTTAACCCAACAATCAATCAACACCAAAATGGTGCATAGGAACACTCTCCCGCTTCAATAAATTTTAAAGTATTTTCTCATGTACATAGCCTCCTGAGAGCCCAATTCTCTTGAAGAAGTCACATTTCTCATTAGTGCAAGGTTTCTTCAATATTAATTTTATGTACTGCATCATCTATGTGTCGTGCAATATTGGATGATTCAAGCCTTCCGTAGTAGCGCTAATGCTCTTTAATCCGTGCTTAATGTCTTTAAATCTGCTTTCAATTGCACCTTCCGTCTGTCCAATATAAACCTTCTTATAATCTTCGCATTAAATTTTTTAATGCCCGACCGTTATAATGAAGGTATATTATAATTACACTTTCCAGATTTCCAGGAACATGAAATGAAATGTAGAAATATCAGCATTAATATGACATCAAGTCTCCAAGAGAAAATATTAGTATGAGTACGTTTCTACATGGACAGAGATAAAGCTATTTCAATTAATGCAATGTAGGTCTTCCGCAAAACTGTAGTTAGGTACCTTGATATCTCGTTCCGTTTTATGGAGCACGCGATCCTTCATCGGTGTTGTCTGGCTGACGCCTGGTGGGTGTGCCGACGTTCTCCAATTCGCGAACTTTATACTACCGGATTTGTGGATTCATTTTCAGCGAACGAGGAGAGACAATCCGGATGTGGTACATCGATCCTCGTGCATGCGAGAAGTCGTTTCGGAATTCATCCCTAACGCTGACGAGAAATTCAATTTCGCCTACGCGAAAAGAAATACGGGTTTGCATTTATGAAATTGCTTAAAGGAATGCGTATCATAAGTCCTTGTTGTATCCACCTAGTGGTGATGTATGCGAATTGTATCCACATGCGGATGTGCAGTATATGAATATATAATGCGTATACAGTCCCCAATCGAAATTCCTTAAACTTTCGTTTGAGAAGAAACTCATAACATAGCGTAGCATGTAGATATTACATACATTTTATACGGTTGAAATGGATTGGTCACGTTTTCAAGTTTATAGATTTTTCTCTTTGCATAAAAAGATATGGATACCAGCTTGCAGAAGAATTGCATTTCAAAATAATCTTTTTATGTCACTATAAAATAAAGCAGCATTTCTTTTTGCAGTCCCACAACCTACACACCATGTCTATTTTATGCTCTCTTTCTCTCTTCTCTCTCACTGTTCCAACATGACGTTCTAGGGTCACCAACTTGGTTACATTTCATAAACACCGTACCACAGTACTTTGGATTCGGGTGGGCAAGTGGATATGGGTTTAACTGATTTTTTCAAACCTCTTGACTGCATGGACCGTTCCATCATTCCATTCAGGCTGCAAGAGATTGATTTCAGCGATTCATTGGTGGATTTCTTTCTTTCTTCATGTGTGGAAGAAGTCGACCTGCTTTCTATAACGGCTACTCCTCTGCGCCTTATATAGCGAGCTCTGGTGAAGGTTCTAATTTGGGATCTTGTTATTTATCATATTTATTAATGATTTGGTCGATAGCATTACTTTTTTTCTGAATGATCTAAAGATATTTCGATCTATATCCAATAGGAACGATTGTCATGCTCTACAGGAAGACTTGAGGAGCATTTCTGTGTGGTGTGAGGCTAATAACTTACCTCTGAATATTAGTAAATGCAGAGCCAAGAGTTACACCAGAAGGCTGAAATCGACCGATTACAAATACCAAAAGGATTCCTTAGATGGTGTTTCCATAGCATGGCGGTATTGAAGAATGCATAGTATTCTTTAGTGCGTAGTCGTTTGTAGCTTGGAGTTGGCTTAAAAGTGAGGGCTAGAATATGTACAACGGCCACTCGTAAAGTTTTTATGGATCCAAGTGGACAACATCTCTCCATACAGGAATTTCACGATAGATTACTATGCCAATTTGATATACCTTCGCTCTCTTTCAGAAGAACGTCTACATAAAGTGTTACATGAGTTTGTTGAATGTCCATTCCTTCTGCCCAGATGTCAGTTCCTTGTACCACAATTTCCTCCTCGATCGTCCTACATATTCTATTTGCATTTTTCTAGGACCAACCTTCCTCTTAAATCACCAATTTAAGTTATGTGTAACAATTACGATGTACTTGCCCACTGTAATGACTTATGCCATGACAGTTTAGCCCATTTCGAACTATGTATTTCCCAAAACTTCAATAATTGTGCGCTTGAATTAATTGACCTTTAGTTAACTGTTAAATTTTGTTTGTAAAAGGTCAACGTTATATTTTATTCAGTTTATACACCTTATAGGTATTTGTTGTTACAGTTCTTCGCTTCAGTATGTAATTTTGTTTTCCTAATCTCTTATCATCTTTATCTTTTATTGTATTGTTTTCTATTATTTTGTCTGTAATTTGCATAAGTACTCAACTCTTTCTTTTCACAGATTGTCCTGTAATTGGAATTGTTATTCTGTTGGGCAATAAATATATATTATTATTCCTTAACTTGCGCAAATGATGTACCGTATGGATAAACCCAATCTATTAATATGATTACATTTCTTAATTACTATTGCTGTATGTGAGACATGCAAAGATCTACATCGTTTGGCTTCATGAATTTGATTGGCAAGAATGCCCATTCTACTGCGTTGTTTAAATAGTGTGCTGTTTCATTTATTGATCCTATTATCAACTTTACTAAGAAACTAGTTTGTTTCAATCAGCACATATAATTTATAATATCCAGTTTGAAATGTGGAAACTTCGAAGTTCTTGATCTAAGATTCTCAAACATCACCTCTTATTAATCTTAATTAATAGACGGATTGAAAAATTGTGTTCACAGGTATATGTCTTCCAAAATGAGGTGTAGATTGAAAATAACGAAATCAGTCACTATCTTTCGCACAGAAAAGCTTGCACTGTTTATAAATTAATAAACACCTCCTGAATTCCGAGCTAATTCAATAAATATAGTGCTCAAAGTTATTCTCTATTATCTAAAATAAAACTTGCTTTCATTCGGAGCTTATTGCGTTCTTTGTAACATTTCTATAGAACCTTGTCGCAGTTTTTCCCTTAAGTTAAAGGTGTTTGCTATGTATGCAACTTTTTTCAATTAATTTCTTCTTAATCTTGAAGATGCAACTCATGATGTTAAATTGCTGATGAATCCGACGAGGATGGTGTACCTTAATACTCTTATATTCTTATGTTTAAACAAACGAAGGTAGTATAAAGGGATTTCCCAATAGAATGCTTAGTAAAGCAGTGCATACAGTGAAAAAGAAGTATGCATAAATATAAAAAAATCTTATTCTGTTATTTGTAATATGATATTCATTTAGATCAACGTTTAACTTGTAATTTAATATACAAAAAACCTCAACGTAATATCTCACAATACATCAAAGTATAAAAGAAAGTTAAAAAGCAAGAAACATCAGATTGGATGGAGTGATTTATGGCACACAAATTTTATTAGGTACGTTTTTCTGTGACTGTCAGGCATTTGACCTTCTCTAAGGAAAAACTTATACTGTGCGGATTCTTCAGGGTGCCCTTTGTTCGTGTGAAGGATAGTCGCTCTAATTTATTGCGAAATAAATCGGAAAGTCCTAAATAGACGTCTTTTATAATATCGTCCTGTTCTTCGTAGATACCCCGTTATCAAATGTCAGAGCTTTATGTTCTTTGTGTAATTCTACCCTGTTTGTTTTTGCTAAATTCTCATTCACGTAGCAGTTGATTTTGGCAAATGCTGGATGTAATTTTGATAGATATTTTACAAGATTTAAAATGAACTGATTTAATATTCCTTCCTTGATATTTCTATAGAATATATCATTCAGTTACATTCTAATTAACTAGCTAACAATCTACGAAAGATGTCTCCTGGGATTATCCTTAGTTTCAAAATAAATTTCAATGCTTTTCTTAGGAATACATCACAAATATAATCTGGTCTTCATGCAAATAATACAATGAGTGCTAATCGGATTCCCTGCGCTGCAAATAGAATTCCCTCGGTCACCTGTCATAGCCAAGATTTTTAGCGATACTCTTGAACAAGAAGCCATCGCATCCAGTAGGACAAAACCTAGATTCTGGTACAGATACCTATATAATATCTTCGTAGTGTGGTGCCATGGACCACAAGCACTCAAAAACTCTCCGTTACAGATAAACAGTCAGTATGCCAATATCAACTTCACAATCGAGTTCGAAGCAAATACCATTCCTAGACGTGTCAGTAAAACACATCGATAAAAACAGGCTGGATCAAAGTATATATCGTACGAAAACAATTATAGGACGATACCTTCATGAATCATCCCACCATCATCCACAACAGAAGATATCTGTCATCAACAGGTTGTTATCAATATGGCAAAATACAACATCTTACTAGGAAATTATCTGAATTACCGACATACTAAAGACGACTTTGGCAAGAAGAAAAATCACCACACGATTCAACACAGTGATCTCGATAGAGCAATCATTACCTCGTAACAAAGACGTATTGCCAAACTACAAACAAAAGACTACGTACTTGAACGTCAATATGGGAAAAGCTACGTCGGCCAAACAGGACGGAGCATTCACTGCAGTGTGAAAGAACATCAGACCGACGCACGCCCTGGGTATACGAAGATATTTGCAGTCGCCATATATCTATATTAACAAGCTAGCCACCACATAGCTTACAATGACGTCAAGACATTAGCCAGGACTCTTCACTATACCCTCTGTTTGTGGTCATTTTAATCTCTCTAAAATGACAACTGTAGCATCCACGAGAAGGAGGAGATTAGATTGTCTTGGACCTATAGATTTCTGCAATGAAGAAATAAAACTGTGTGAAATACCATGGTCTCATTCTTACGCTTAGCAATCAGCAACTTCAGAAGATTAAAACCATTAAAGGTGGAGACAAGACTTTTGTTGCTTAGAAAAGTCAACAGAAGAACATAGGGTTAGTACCATCATGATATATGGAGTTCTGCTACGGTGGACACAGAGACAAATGCAAACTGCTAAACCTCAGTAGGAGGAGCATTGGAAGGAGGACCACTTCTGCAGAGCAAATAGGATGCTCCCTAGAGTTACCTTCTCTCCATTTGGTAATAATAGAGAAGGCAAGAATGTAGCATCTTAGGTTGAAGGAAACCAAACTATAGGATTTGCAGAATTTGGGCACAGTAATATCATGTGGAAGCTAATTTTGAGAATGAAGTAAACCAAAGGCTTCCGACACATTTATCGTGGCTGATGGTCCAGTGGCTTGCGCGCTTGGCTATCAGTCACGGGGTCCGGGGTTCGAATTCCAGGGCCTGCTCTCAGAGTGAGGTTTTCGTGGTTTTCCTCACTCCTTGGCAAATGCTGAGAGACAAACACCTTAAGTCGCTCCACGGGCGCAGGCGTAATAATAACTCATGGCCGGCCGATGCCCCCTGTAATTGGCGAAAGCTGTTGGGGGGTGTAAAGGCATGAATTATTATTATTATTATTATTATTATTTATTTAACCTGGAAATCACTGATCGTATAAGATAGAATCAATCCAATTACAGTGCGAAGATCGGTGAATTTATCTGGTTGGTAGACGAATAGAAAACCGAGGAGTTAGGATTTGTAGCGAGGTAAGAAATACAATGATTACCACTCTCCTAGGAATACACACTGTGTTACATCGGTTGTGCAACAGAAATCAGCAAAAGGGCGTTAGAAACAAATGAATCTATATTAGAATTAGATGATAGTGAGCGCACTAATGTATTCGAAAATTGAATGGCCTGAGAGACATAAAAAAAGTCACTTCACTGTTGGTGCTGAGATATTCGGGTATTGAAAGAAATGAAAAGCTGATGAGTTAACAAGAAGAGGATCATCAACTTCATGTATAGACCTAGAACCGCTTCCAGAAGTACCCAAAGTAGAGTAGTGGAGGAGGTAAGCATTTAAAAGAAAAGTACAAAGAAAGAAAGAGACAAATTTGTGGCCATCAAAAACAGTTACCTTGACAAAAGTATCCTCATACAGATGCCATATACCATTAATAAGGGCGAGAGGTACTTCTACCACCATTAATTCTCTTTATCCTTTTTCACAGTATAAACTGCAATGTGTACAATTGTTGCTCAAAATTATGCTTTTTAATGCTTCGACCCACATTCTATGTAAATTCCAACATTTACCTGCTTCAATTGTGTGCTGTGATTTTAGTGCCGCTTCACAAACATACAAAACAATCTGTGTATCCGAAGGCACAGCAAAGAGCAGGTGAAGACTTGGAGAAGAAAAACCTGAAGAATACGGGAAAAATGGAACTATATTGGTTTACTAATTAATTACCGAGTTTTGTTTTCTTTTAAAGGGACTATAAATCTAAAAGAAGTAACGGTTTAAAAATTAATTCAGTAGTTTGCAATGGGTAATGTAATAACTAAAACAAAACATCGTATAGTTATGCCTTAGAATTATTAATATAATACGGTTTAAACGCGGTTAGCATTAATATCTGCGTGGATCTAGACTGTTTGGTGTAAATGGTTGGAAAACTTGAAGACGTAGGTATGTATATAAAGGAATTGGTAAACGTTGTTCGCGCAATGTAAATAATTGGCGAGTAGATCTTGTGTTTGATAATGTGGGTAAACAGTTTCCATGTGTAACGTTCCCTCGATGAAAAATCTAACGAACCACTTAATTGAGAATAAGATAGACTGCTTTCTTCTTTCTTTAACGCGCAGCGTATTATAGCGATTATACGCATACCGTTTCTGCAAGAGTTTGCGCGGTAAAGTTCGTCGATTATGATACACTTACCTTCCGTGCTGACTACTCTCGATCTAACGAGGTCCGCTTTGTTCGCCACCAATATTACAGCTCTCGTGCTGATCGTGTCCAATGTCCATAACGTTTGGAGGATCCTTTCCGCACATTCTAGGCTCGATCTGTCTGCACTGGAATAGACTACGCAGTAGGCGTGAGGTTCGCTGTATTTACTGATGCAGCTTTCTGGCTGAAAAATTAATATTACCAATGAATTCTGATTAATGTGAGATTATACTATTTAATTTTATGCAAGTTCTATTTATTGTTTCTTAGGCCACAGTTTATGACATAAACTTCACTTGTCATATGCTGCTTAGGTACAAGGTAGCAGTTATTTATTTTTCTTTATTTTGCATGAAAAATGCAGGAAAGTGTTATATAAGGTTTCTTATTGACACATAATAAAAAGAAGATCGGTCATTCATATTCTAGCAGAGTTTGTCATTACACCACATTTCTAATCTGGGCATAATTATTTACTGTTATTGCTCTATTAGCATGGACAACATTTTCCAAATATTTCCAAAAGGAAAAAAAGAGGACCTGCCAAAGACTAATTTGAAGATAGAGGAGGCTACTCTATCCGTTCTCTTCATCCAATCTACATCTCGGAAATTTACTGTCCAAAGCAAAACGGGGCATAGTTTTGGTGAAATCTGGTGACGCAATGCAATATTATTTGGATATTTCTAATCTACATGTAAAATATGTAAATCATTTGTTGGATTCTATCAACATTAAATTTTTACTATTTAAACTAGGCTTCACAAAGAATTATGTTGATGATTTGCTGTGTTCTCTTACAGAAAGTGAATATGACACCTTGTTACGCTGTTTAAACAGTCTTGATTTACATAATATACAGTTCATGATGGAAAAAGAGGACAAATCCATTCTTTTTCTTGATATGAAAGTTGTAAAAACTCCTATCGATCCAAAAGCTAGAAAATACTACAACCTTAGAGAACACACAACGATTTTTTAGGCTGAAATCTATGCCATTGAGATGTGTGCTAGAGAGGTTTTGAATAAAAACATCAGACATAAATCAATAAAAATTTCCAGCGCATAAATGCAAAGAGGGTGATCTGGAGATGCAAAAACGCTCTAAATACAGTGGGGACGGCCAATAACCTATCTCTACTCTGGGTACCTGGGCACTCACTCATTCATGGCAATGAGGAACCAGACACTCTTGCAAAAAAGGGATCTGCGGAGCATTTTCAGGGATCAGAACCTGCCATTGGCAGGGCATCTATGTTAGCTAAACAACAAATCAATGTATGGGTAAATCAGACAATTGTCGTGGTTTGGTATATGTGTAGTACATTTTATCTAATCGTGTCAGAATCAAGGAACTATTTGAATTTGACCGTAAAAATGTCAAAGTAATAGTTTTTGTCTCTACAGGTCACTGCAAACTCAGAAAGCACCTACACAGAATCAGACTCTCTGAAGAGACTGAATGCCGGCTGTGTTTGGGGGATGAAGAAGGAAGAATCAGGTACGACATCTTTGGGAAGATTGACCTTTCCTAGAAGACCTGAAAAAGACCTCATTCAGAGAGATTCTGAGCTACCTTAAAACCCTGAACTTGTTGGATGAACTTTAAAGATAACATTCGCTCTACAATAAGCCCTAGCAGCCGCGGTGGACGGGATGGATAATCGAGCCATGCGGATGCTATTTTCGTCTCAATACTCAATACAATACAAGACCGATGGGATGGTCTTTTCGCAAACATAACTTACAATTACATTAATTATTATCAATAGCTTTAAGTAATGATTATGGAATACCTGTTCTAGATCGTGCTGTTACGCATATTGATAGATCCTGCATAATGCCCCCGAAGAAGTTTTTAATTACTTTAGACTTCCTAACATTCCTGGGTTTAGTCCAGAACTCATTAGTATATCATTAGAATTACATCTTGTGGTAGTTTCTTTATCCATTAGATAATGAAGGATGTATTACACTAGATTAGAATTACAGTATAAAAAAGCGAGATAAAAGCATCCCATACACTCAATCACATATGCATAAAAGTAAACAGTAGAGAAATAGACATATGGATAGGAAACATTGCATAGAAACGTTTCTCCAAAAATAATTGAAACTTAAATCAAGAACTGGGCTTTAACAAATAGATAAATGAGACCAAGGAGTAAACCTATAGTATAGTTTGTAAAATTCTATCCGTTCCTGTAGACATACAAATACAATTTCAAATTAAAATTAAGGATTGCTAATTCTGAGTAAAAGTTTTATTTGTAAACCCAAACATAAATAAGTAAACTTCTATTCTATTGAAAGAGTAAAAATGAAATAGGTTGAATTTCAATTATAAATACATATTTTGATTTCAAGAAATAGTGCGATAATTCCATGTTTCTATCTCAAATATTCCGAAACAAATTCATAGATTAAGCTCCTCACGACACGTTAAGTAACACAATCACTAAGCTGTGTAGAGTGGAGATTAAGAGTTGGTATTTTCCCGCTTTTGCAAATAACTAGGAAGAGTTACTTTATCAATTTAGTAATGTAATTAAAATAAAATATACCTGGAATGTTGTCGGAGCGTTTGAATATTATGCAGAAAAGGGTGCAATATACCGTAATAATTAATGTTAAACGTCAAACGCACAAAATGGAATTTACCTTCACGACCTGAAAATTGGAACGAATAATTGCTCAAACAATTTAGGACGCTAACTTTCGCCAGCTGTAGGTCGCTCACTTAATTAGTTCTAATTTACCTTACGTATCGTAGTGAATATTCCCGCGCATATTCTAGCGCGTAAGTATTTAAAACAAATTGGCAATTACCCTCACGGCTAACGTTAGAAACAATTCTACGCACAGCTGGAATGCCAACGCTCTGGAGAGATTCCCCCAAACAATTACAGTCTGGCAGTTGTTCTAGGTGCAGCGTTCTATTTTCGATGTGTTAATTTATTTCAGGCTTAGATTTTTTGTTTCGTTTTTCCTTTCTTTTACGTCGCTTAATTCGTAACGTCTCCATTGGGGTCTGATAGAAATGTCGCAAATAAGATTAATTAATTTCGTTGTTCCATATATGTGTATATGTAAGATTGGTGATAATATAATATATTGCGACCTGAAAAATCTATCGTATTCTCTTTTCTCGCTGTAATTACAGCTTGGGTGGCCAGCTGTAATTACAGAGTCTGGTTTCATTTAAAATGTGCTGAATTTCAGAAGGGCCCAGATTAGGTAACTCTCCTTCTTGAGTTGCACAGTGCAACGCAATGTGCTTGCTGTTCCAAGCCTACTCAGATATCCATTCTATTTACAATGATGTGATATAGGAATATTATTTTTGCTTAGATTAATGCATTCTATAGATCTCTTACAGTTATATGTTACCAGAAGATTTTTAGCTTGTCTTATTCCCTGTAGATTCTTCCAGCATTTTCTGCCCTACTTTATTTTGAGGTTTTCCAGTATTATACTGCTACTTATCCCGCAGAAAGGGTCAGGCAATACAGAATGTATTCCAGTCCCTTTTTTAGCGAGATTATCTGTTATTTCGTTTCCTTTCAACCCTGCGTGTCCTGGAAGGGTTACCTTGTTCTTTCTGCCTAGCTTGTACAGTTTTCTTGTTGATTATATTTGAACTCAAGATGGCCGCTTAACTATTAGATAATCTCTTGCTTTTCATAGTTTCTGTCAATGTTAAACTGGAGGCACGTTTCAATAGCATGTGTTTCCAGCTGTAAGATACTTGGGTAGATGCACAAGCTTTCGAAATATTTGGTTGCAGACCCATATATCTCTGTTCCAGTTCCCTCTGCCGCGTACCATTTAATGGCGGTTTTATTGAATTTCAAGATGGTGTCTTTATCCCATTCGCTCTGAACTGAAAACTGAACTTTTTTGGCATATCGTTTGGGGACATGTCCAAGGTTTGGCAATTTTTAGAAGGCTGAAGCCTATGCCTAACCATTATTTCCCGGATCAATCTGCGTGTGTCGTTTTGATTATGCTCTCCACCAAAATGTGGAGAAAAGTATGGTTTAGTACCACCTCAAAAGCTACTGTTGGACAAGTATTTAATTCACACAGGTATGGATACACATGCTAATCTTTGCACTTTAGAGAGATTAGCCAGAGTAGTTCTTTTGCTCCAAGTCACTGCTCCATAAGTGAATATTGGTCTCACTATTAATGTGTACATCCAGAGCAGTATTTTTTGGTTGCATCCCCAGTTATTACCTGTGAAGTTTCTGCAAACCACCAGGGCCTTCGTTATTTCATGTTTGATTAAATACTCGCAATCCTCACTAAATAAAGCCACTTTTATTGCGCTAAATGTTTTAGTTCTTCTTAAGCGCTTTGTGCCATTAAATGCTGTTAAACCTAAAAAGAAAATTCACTTTCCACTACACCCTATTGAATTCCAATATTACCACTCAAATAGGAAAAAATATACTGTAGAGAGAGAGCAATAAATCTCAAAAAATAAATAAATTTGCTGTTTTCTGAACCAATCAAAAGAAACGAAACGAAACGCGAATTTCCAATTTAACCTCGAAAGCTTTGTATACACATCGAACAGACTAGGAGAGATCGCAGCTGTTCTAACTTTCCACGATTGTGTGTGCCGATAGCGCGGTGAGAGGATGAAGTAACAGTTGACTCGACTCGGGTACAGGGTTATATTATGCCTGGGACTTACCGATAGATCAGCTGTGGCGAAATCAATAAAGATCAGCTCAGATTCCTCTCCAGCCAACAATACCGAGACGGATTTTTCGCCGCTTTCATCATCTGAAAAGCAAGAAGAGGAAATATTTGAAATCGTTTTGGTGAAATGTTTACAAACAATTATTTTTAAACTGCCAAAAAATTGTGCTTATTCCCATTTTTAAATGCGTATGCTTTTTTAAACATTTGTGTGGAAGTAAAACTAATTAATTTTAACTCTATTTCTTTCGAAGTGATAAATCAAATAAACGCAGTTTTCGGTTTTGATTGTGACAGTATGGAACGAATTACGAAAGGTTTCATTGCATCCAAGGAGTAAGTTCCAACAAAATCCATTGATTTTACTTCATTCGTGTATAATTTTAAGTTATTTGGACTTTTACATAATTCGATAGCAGGCCATTATCTCGATATACGTACATAATAGCAAAACAAACTAAAAAAAAAACGCTAACACTTGCAATTATTGAAATTTTGAAGATTATTAAATTTAAATAGAAATAATAAAACATGAATTAAAAATTTAACGATATTTATCATACGTCTAAATTGTCCAAATGGCTACTAAACGAATACAAAAATTTACCCATCATAGTAGATAGTTTTAACGTAGTAAATTCTCGTTTTGTAAGTAAAATGAATAATAAGGAATTAAAGAAAGGGGAAAAGGGGAAATTCTAAATTGTTTGTTCACTCTTCTTAAGCGCACCAATACCGGAAACTATAGAACATTTAGTGCAGCTCCTAAAATTCATGACAAAGAAATTCAAAACTAAACAAAAAAATTGAGAGGGTTATCCACGGATACTGAATTATTCTTTTTTTTCTGCTACCCTCAAAAAAACTGAATATTTTCTTTGTTTTGTTTTTTATTACGTTTCGATCGGACAATTCCATTGTGTGTAGAAATTTTCAAATAATAATTGGTTTTCATATTTTTATTCAGAGCTGTGAATTTGGCTGCTCAGTTTTCAGCCAAAAATCTACTGGGGCGATTTTTAACTACCCCCTTCTACATAGTATTTTTATTACGAATG
Source organism: Cetonia aurata (assembly GCA_949128085.1). NCBI lineage: Eukaryota > Metazoa > Arthropoda > Insecta > Coleoptera > Scarabaeidae > Cetonia > Cetonia aurata. Next base: position 19,770,196 of record OX421883.1, read on the forward strand.
TATCTAAGCAGTCAAATACTCTTACTAATATATATAGTATTATTACTAACTACATTACTAACATACGTATATTGCCAGAGAAGGGCCGCTTTTCGAGTAGTTAGTGCCTACCGCACCGTTTCGGAGCCCGCAGTTCTCGTGGTGGCGGGGATAATCCCGGTGGCGCTTCTGGCCCAAGAGAAGAAGCGCATTTACCTGAGGAGGAGGGAAATCGGAGAAGATAGTTCCGCCAACGAAAGGGACTACACGCTAAACACGTGGCAGCGCCTATGGGAAGGGGATGGGAGAGGCCGTTGGACAGCTAGGCTGATCCCACACCTGCGCCCATGGATCCAAAGGGCCCATGGTGAGGTAGACTTCTACCTCACCCAACTACTGACAGGCCATGGCTACTTCAGATCCTACCTGTATCGTATGGGTAAGACGGATTCTGAAGTATGCCTGTATTGTCCCAGCCAAGTTGACGACGCCCACCATACTTTCTTTGTATACCAGAGGTGGGCGGAGCGGAGAAGACTGGTGGAAGCCACGCTCGGTGTGTTCTCACCAGACACGGTCATCGAGAGAATGGTGCAGAACGAGGGCTCCTGGGCGAACTGTATGCGGTACGCGCACGATGTCCTACGGGCCAAGAAAATCGACTTGGATCGTTCTACAGGAGGGGGAGGATAATTTATATATTTATTTATTTATTAGATATTAATTTTTTATCCTAAATGTTTGTGACTGTTATGGTTCCCTATTGAACCACAAATGGTGAGTGGCCCCTATACAGCCCAAACCGACTGTGTGTGTGTACTGTATCTTGTGCGATGGTTCCTTTTTGAGCCCGAAAAATGGAGTGTGGCCCCTATACAGCCAAGTTAAAGGACCCAGCCTGATGCTATGTGTTAAACGGTTCCGGGCTGGTGTATGGGAGTGGGGAGGTGTTTTTAGTTGGTAGTCTTCATTTTTGAAGGAGTCCAGCACTACGTGCGTAAGTGCATTTTCACCTCCCCGTCAAAAAAAAAAAATACGTCTATTATATAATACATAATCATGAAAAATATGTTGAAAGTAATAAGTTTATTGAAAATACAACGTAATTTTATTAAATGTCTACCTCAGTACAATAGTTAATATTTGATGTAACCAGAAATTCCTTATTTATAACCAGTTTATGTAATGTCTTTATTATCAAGATACAATCGTGCTCTAATGTGAGATTTTTAAAGAACAGGCTCTCTTATTGTAACCGTTAGATCAAAGTCAAGTGGATACTATTAGAATAGAATAGAATAGAATAATATTTATTGCCGTATGTTGTAAACATTGACAGTGTCGATATTTTACAATGTATATAGCCTACTTATAGATAATTAATTAGTTGATTCTATAAATAAAACAACAAGAAACATTTGACAGTAATGATAACAACAAATTATTCACGAGATAGTCAAAAGGGAATTTTTTTAAACTGATCTGACTCACAGTGGCTTTAGTATCAGCAGGAAGCTTATTAAAGAACTGTACCGCATTGTAGTACGGCCCTGTTTCATATAATATAGTGCTGTGGGAAGGCAAGGACAAATCATTTCTAGCCCTTGTCTGCATGTTACTATAAATGTCGCAATTTCTTGTGAATTTGTGATGATTTTTCTTATAAAACATGAATATCTCGTGTATATAGAGCGACGTCAGCGTTAAAACACGTAGGCGTTTAAAATTTTCACGGCATGACTCTCGGGGACCAACACCAACCATACACCTCAGAATCTTTTTCTGAACAATAAATAACCGCGAAGACGAAGTTGAACTGCCCCAAAAAACGATACAGTTACGCAGACGCGACTCCACACAAGCGAAATAAAAAGACTTTAGTGCTTCTAAATCATAGCACTGTGGTAGGTTCCTAAAAGCATAAAACGATCTAGATAAACGTTTATTTAATGTAGTGCAATGATCACGCCACTTCAGATACAGATCAACACAGACACCCAAAAATGCCGGAGATAAAACCTCCGAGATTGATCTACCATCGCATTTTATGTAAAGGCTGCTTGGGCAAGCTGAATTGCCATTTTTGAAAAGAATAAGCTCGGGCTTATTTCGGTTTAAAGTCAATCCCTGGTTATCACAACAATATCAACATTATTTGCGAAATTTCACGACTTTAAATTCATTTGAAACCCACGATAAAAGATTCATTCAACTTCCACAAAATTTCGATTTAACTAGATTTAAAGAACACATTGGACATTATCGATACTGGAGGCTTGATTCATCCAGCGTGGCACAGCATATTAATGATAAGGGCCATAAAATTAACATTGAAAATCTCGAACTATTCAAAAATGTAACATCTCCGAAAGAATTAAACGCATATGGAAGCATTTATATGATAAACACACTTCTTTCCCAGTTACATTTTTGTATGAGCTCGGAATTCACAGAATTCTAGCAGGTCAAAAGTAGGCGGTAAAGGAAAAAAGCACTTGTAAATATAGATTTAGGATAGGGATAACGAAAAATGTTTAATTCACGAATTTTCGAAACAATTGTCCGGAATTAATTAAATTGGTGTAGCACAAACTGATCGGATATCTTGTGCGTCCATATTATGACCAGTCATTATATAATACTTACACCTATTATATTTCCAACTCTTATAAATTCTTTGTATATAACCATTACCCACATGATAGAATTAATGTTAATGACGGGTGAATAATGTCAGTACCATTACCACGCGAACTATGCATCTTCAAAAACATTTAAACACTTCCAAACTCATCGACTAACGGCAATATCGACCTAAGGTAAATCGTTTTGCGTCAGCCGGTACTATGTAGTGCATCCGTAAGGTAATCAAGTAACATCACGCTTACTTGATTAGTTGCACCCAAAGTCCTTTGTCGCGTTACCGGCAATCATAACTCAGCCGCTCTCCTGACAGCGTGCACATCCGAAGTCCTTCCGCTATTACCCGGTGCATGATGGTTCCAAGCTCTAGTCCACTTGGGCGTTGCGTGTCTAGCAACAGAATGCAAGATTTCCTGTTAATGAGCTCACGAAATCTAGCCGTCGAGAAATGGAACAATGAATGCGCTGCTGAGGTCTACCGATCTACGTCACATTGGATTTCAGGGCCCGGGTTTTGAACAGGTCACACCTGTATCACAGGGAGTGTATGCCGCAGCATCTTTGTTATAACAGCAGAGATTGTTATTTAGTACTCTAACTAGGTAATTTAAATACACCATACTGAGAAAAATGGGGGTATTTTTATATAACTTAAACTGTTGTCGTATTACAGAATAAGTTATCTAACCTGAAAATTACATAATATGCTGTACTTTGCTATTTTACATTGTATACTGCCAACTTAAGAGCCGGTTTATACATAACTTGTACATAAAGTACAATTTTTTCATAGATTTTGTAACTTACACGCAGACTTATACTAGATCAAAGAAAGCATATTTGTGGCGCGCGCACATGTTGTTTCATTTCATAATTTCTAAGTTAGGTTAACGTAATTTACTTGTTAGGTGTTCGGTATTCGATAGGATTATGCACAGCGTTGTGCGTACGTAGGTATACACCGGAATTAGGCTGGCGTCTAATTCAAATGTATCGTAGAAGGTATTACTATTTTTCTTTTTGAATCAGTAGTTAGTATAGTGTAGTTAAAAACGATATGCATATTTGTGATAATATTAATTTCCGTTATATTAAGCTTCGTATAGAGTAGTGATTCTCACTTTGCCAATCGGTATGCAATCAATGGCATAGTGTGAGGCCCTACTCAAGCAAAATCAATATTTTCAATTGCATATCATGCTACTAGGAAGTGTGAATTAATTATACTTTATGTAATAGAGAGATTTAGATAAAAATGTCTACGATCTGATTGAAACAACATTGTAAACGAGTTTCTTATTTCCAAAATCAAGTGAATCCAAAATTGAAGTTCGGGAAATAGATCTATTCCAATGTAAAATTTACTGCTAACATAAAAATTAAAAGAGCAAAATTAAAATTATACTAGGCGCTAAATGTGATAGTTTTCTAGTTATATAGTTTGGATGTAGGAATATATTACGCCCCGACAGGAGACAGGTAGAAAAATTGTGTACTTCTACTGATCGTTCCTGATACTCAAGCCATAACACACGGTATACACAAAGTAGCGACAGATTACGGCTTCAATTTGCCGTTAATGAGATTTCCCTCTTTAATTCTGATTCATACCCTTTCACTGTGGTACTGATGAGCCTTGCCAAGGCGAAACGCGTCTGCTAATAATGACTGTTACTTATTTTCATGAAGATTCGCGAATTTAATGAGATTTTGCATTGTTAATTCCCATTCATACTTTATCACTTGTCATTCGCATACATCCGATTTTCTCCATATAGTGCAATATGTCATTCAGTAGCACTGATGAGCCTTGGTAAGGCGGATCGCGTCTGCTAATAATAGCTGTTGCTTATCAGATTTTGACATAATAAAATGTTTTAAAATACATGATAGATCTAAAATCCACTGTAATATCACACGTTATATGTTACAGTATATAACGTGTGATACGCACATAATGATGTAATATACATATAATATGTTAAAGTCGGATATAATATTGCACCTATATAATGTGCAATAACTATTCTATATATAACAAAATATTAAAAATTACATGATATTGGTCATGTAAATTTCCAAATGTAGAGAATGGTGTGTGAAATTCCATCAATAAACGTTGGGTATAAATTTCCAACATTAAGTAATGTAAATTTTATTTTCACGCAAGTAACAAAACTATGAATTAGAAATTTTGTTTCTCTGACATATTTAAGATAATATATCTATGCTGATAATATTCAGTTTTGAAAACTTCCAAGGCTAGTAAATCTCTGACTTAATATAAGTAAAGAGTAGGTCCACGCCGATCGTTTAGTGGCGCTGATCGTCAGTTGTGAAACGGTAAATTTCAACCCTGTGACGGCTTGAACGGTGCTTCGTTTTATTTCCGCCGTTACAATAAAGTGTCAACCTCAAAGTGGTAGCAATGAGTCGAAGAAAGTTCAGGGTTCGGATTACGCAACGAAACAGTGAAAGTCATAAATCAAACGTTTATTTCTATATAACAGGTGTAAAAGACATGGAATATATACAGCAAAAAAGGTGAGTAAACGAATGCATGTACAATCGCGAGCATATAAAAATATGTATAGTGGTGAACACGGGACTTCGGTAACGCTTTTGAAATCTAAACTCGGAATCTAATAGCTTTGTTTCGGTTAATAGCATAAAACCACAATCGATATACGGGGGTTAGTCGATAAGTACGCGGATGGTTTCCACGGGCTACGACGGTTAGATGTCGTTGACGACACTGAACTCTGCGGTATGCTAATGACTGTAAATAAAACTCTGGGAGTGCCAGAAGCTGTGCGGACGCAACGGCCAGAGCCAGTAGGCTTTGCCAGCGCCACAGTCAGACGGGACATGAGCAGTCCGACGCGTATTAGAAGCTTTGTCGACACGACAGTCAAGGCGGACGGAAAAAATGTCTGTGTTACGCCAGTTAGCTTTGCCAGCGCCACAATCAGATCAGGAATAAGAAGCTCGACGTGTATCAGAAGCTTTGCCGACACAACAGTCTGAGCGGACTGGGAGGGATTTGGGGACTGAATGCTTGTGTTAAGCGTGAGGTTTAAATACGCTTGCGGTTCCTTCCACGCGGTCGCGATGGTGGGAGTTGAGCTTGCGTGAATCGGGCACCGTCTGCGGGGACGACATTCGCGTCGTAAACAATATTAACCAAATAAGAAACTCGAGGAATAAAATAACATGCGGTAGCAACGCCATCGCCTATGGAAAATCAATTAAAATAAAAGGAATTAATGATTAATTCAAATTAAACATAAAACTTGACACTGAAATAGATTTTTCCATGTACAATGTAAATTTCCAAATTTAGAGAATGGTTGTGAAATTCCATGAATAAACTTTGGTTATAAATTACCAAGATTAAGTAAATTTACATGTTTTTTTTTTACATATAATGATAATAATCTTATTCAAATAAAGCCACACATGCGATATTTAAACCAAAACAATTGTTACTTTCTTTTTGGCTAAACCATGTCCTTGGAGCATCTTTGAGGAAATTTTTGATAAGCAATCGAACATTTGTATTTTTCCATTAAGCTAAAACAATAGGACGAAGTACATGGTGGATCAATAGTAAAGAAATGACAAAGAAACACAATGCTGATGCCGTGTAAACACATATACGTATATACTTCAATTTTACCGTAGAAAAATACCCATTTGCATTTTCATCTTCAATAACTTTTGTATTAGAAATACTAAATATACGCAAGAAACTCAAAATAGATGAATAAATGCTCAGTTTGGTTTATGACTAGTATGATGAGCCCATAGAATGTGCGTAACGTAAAGGTTCAACATCGTTTATAATCCTCAAAGAATTGAATAAAAGTTTAGTATTGGTTTGTATAAATATTGTTGAAATTCAAGCAGCACGCATTTTATTATTGATTATGCTAGGTACACGGTACAGACAGATTAAATGTTTATTCAACTGTTCGGTGCATTATACACTGTTATTTAGCGCTCATGGCTCGGATATTCAAATGTTTATTTTACAATATAAAATTTTGTTGACGTAATCTTTAATTTATATATGAAGTTTTAGTACTTATATTGTACAGATTACCAATTTAAGTAGTTTTAAATACGATATTAAAGACAAATATTTTTCATTATTAATTTAGTTACGTTGAATTACTTCGAATATTCAGTGGTAGAAATCAGGAATTTTTATTTTGGCATAAAGTAAGAGCATTAAATTACCATTAGTTTGACACCCCACATTAAAACGTCAGTTGAATGTTTATAAGTAATATCAGCGAAACGTAAAAAATGTAATACAGCAACACAGAACATTACTTAATAAACATTCAGTTGCCATTTTAATGTATGATATAAAACGGCGTATGAGTGCTGTTTTATAATGACCCAGTAAACCATTCGGTTCCTATTTGACAAAAAGTGAAAATAATGTGTAAATTATACGTTTTTAATGTTGAAAGGCGGGTAAAATGGAGCTTTTTTTCCCTCAACGGATAAACATCCAACGTACTTTAAAATTTTATAGAATATCATGAGACGACTTGTTCGATGTTCCAAAATGATTCTATATCTTATTATGGCAAAACATTAAACAGATGTATAAACTTTTATGAATGCCTTTCAAGTAAATTGTAATTATAACGAATTAAATCACATAGTTAGTGATTGTTCCTTGTTCCAAGTGTCAAGCATGTTGCACGGCGCTGACTATCAAACGTTACTAGACTAATTACAAGGAGGAAAAGAGTTATTTAGGTTATCAGAGACATTACAGTGTTTCAAGCTTGGTTGCAAGGTTGCTGTAGCTCAATATTGTATTAGAGAAGTGAATAGATTGACTCGCGCAGTTAGGACTGTCACCATATTCTTTGACAATCAGTCAATACTTAAAGCGGTTAATTCCGAAAGTGTTGACTCCTAACTGGCTTAGATGAGGATTGTCAAAGATGTTAATTGAAGCCGACCTTTCCTTCGGCATTACTAAATCAGAAATAACAAAGCTACTAATGAATGGATGTATAGCAAGTCCAAAGAGTATTGGCAAAAAGCAGCAGAGCAAAAATAGGCAATAGTTGAATATACAAGATACCTACTGAATAAAGGAGGGAAGACTATTCAAATAATAGTAGGTCTAGTAACTTGTGACTGTAGACTAAATAGGCATGGCAGATAACGCTATTTATAAACTTTGCCTCTCTCAGTTCATGTTCTGCGCCAATGCGATGGCTTGGCAAGGACAAGGTTCCTATTACTGTGTTCGGATAATTCCGCAGCACATTCCTATGTAAGGAAACTGTTATCAAAGATGTCAAAATTGTTTTAAAAGGCAAAGAACGTCTTTTAGTATAAGGGAGATCACAATAGGTCTTAAAAAGTAGCGCTGAAAAAGGCTTTTATTATGTTTACAGTCCTAATTTAATCTATCTTTAGTTAGTAGTGAAAAAGAATAATACAAACTGCATTGGCAAATAGAAAACTTTTCAAAGGAATATCAGTTTTTTTGCCCATCAATTTTGTTTACACCCTTCCTTAGATATGTGCTGATGATTTTCATCTCCCTAGACTTATATACACTTGACAAATATGCCATCGTCCGAAATCACTTACAGTATAGAACGACTCAAATTGATTGTATAAAAAGTTACTTTAAACTGTACCACTATTAGCAGAAAGGAAAAAATGCACCTCAATTTAAAACTTGAAATAATGGACACCATAATGAATATGTTAACATTCCGGTTCCAGAGGCACTGCGGTACTAGTTTTTGGTTCCTGAACTACGGCAAATGATTGTAGATTAATATGATAATTGATTTGTTTCTGTCCAAAATATTATAATAATAATTTATCAAATTTGATCAAAAGTTTTTCAGGAAGTACTAAGTTAATGGTGAAATAATACCTTAAAAATGTGCCCCTTAGACAAATTATCATCCAATCTCGTTATTTTAGCTATTTAATCGCTAAAGTTTGGGATTGCAAAACGGATATATGATAGTAGAGCACGATATAGCAACCAAGTGTCGCTACTTTTCTTATTAAAGAAGGCCTATGACCACTTTTTAGAACGAAAATTCATCCAAGGCGTTGGAACTTCACATTTTCAACATTTGAAAATATTTCCATACAAAATAGTGTCCAAATTTTAAGGAAGCAATTTCATATTCTTAGCTACTAGTTTTGTAATCATTTTTAGAAAAGATATTCTTTTCTGCGAAGTTTATGTAATCGTTACAATGATAATTATTTTTAATATATATTTTTTCAAAAGGGAATGACAAAGGAAATATTATACACACAATTAGTATAACTCATAATTATTATGACTATACCAAAGAAGAAGAATATTTTGGAGTGCTCTTGGAAAGTACATAAAACGAAGAAATTCAAGTTAATGAGATACGGGCATGGGAGAAAACATTAAATTAAAATATCGGCCCTTCAACAATGGTTTAGAGTAGAATACAAGCTGAAGTTAACGAATGGATAACGGCATTTGAATCCGTTACCATTATCTTTAACTTCGCGATAAATTTAAGACCAATGCAAGGGAAATAACGATCTTGTGAAGGTCTCATATTTAAAACCTAATCAATACGTAAAATCCTCAGTTTAGTGATACATATTTATGTAAAAAATTTCGTAGACGTCTCTAAAATAATATCAAATAATTACATTTGCCCGAATTACTGATCGTTCCGCTTCAAGTTACAACCTTCTATAAATATTGACAACCTCAACTAAATATTGACATGAATCGCATTTAGAATGGAGCGCAAATATTAACACTTTATTATGTAAACGAGCAGCATTGGTTAGGACACAACTTTAAAAATAACTTGCCTGAATCTTTGCTGTTTCGGCATGTTTTGGAATTTTTTTACAAATACGGGCCTACAGATCCTATATTAAGGCGCCACCAACCCACATTTCCTATGTCTTCGATGACTCATTCTTAGGGCCTAAGTTTGAAAAATGCGAACAAAAAAAAAAATGCAAATGTTATAAGCAGTTTACCTCTACTAGAGATTCTTTCCTGTTTTATGGGTTTGTTATGCAAGGAAGACAAACATTCTTGTAAGTCTTGAAATATTTTTAGAAGAAGAAAGAATTTGAAAATAATACAATATTTATGCATCTAAATTTAGTTCATGTGAAAACAGCATATGGATATTGCTATTCATCATCATAAATAAATTCATTGCTACTTTTTTTTATAGTTCAATTGTTGAATGATTAACATATTATGTTATATATTATAGCATATTTTGCATATAATGCAAATATTTAGAACATTGTAGATATCATTATTTGCGTTGACCCTCAATTTCATTTATGTAGGTCAAAGAAAATATTCGTCCAACAAAATTCTTTCTTTTATACAAATAATCCGGAAGATCATAATTTGGCGTGTCTAAGGTGCAACACTGTTTCCGGGCTTGCGATAGTTCAATAACATCATTAAAATTTTAACATAAATATTGTTTATTTGGTTTTGAAAACGCTTTTTCAAATAATGCTATAAGGAACTAATCTTTGAAATCAGTAGGCATGTACATATAACTTTTTGATAGGAATCTAAGTTACTTTATAGGAAAGCTTATCATGACAATCAAACACAAAAAATCATTTGGTAAAGAAAGCGCTAAAAAAAAATTTTAGACTAATACCATAACTTTCCTCATTTGACGTAGGCATTGCAATTATCCTAATAAATCAAAAGCAATAGCATAATTGATCAATAAACGTGGTGTAAGCGCTCATATTCACAACCTACAATGAATTGGGCACCTATTCAAAACTATGGCAGAACGCATGATTTCAAGATGTATGCTTTAGTAATTCATAAAAGCAAAATCCAAATCTGCTTCGATTCAAGAAAGTTTCTGTTATAAGCATGAATGGGGAATTTCAACTTCATATGTCAGCGAATCCAGCTTCTCTGTTTCAAAATGTACAGCAGATAGTTTAGTATCAGGCATACAAAAAGTTATTACAAACGCGTTTCTGAAAATCGAATAAGAACTAGGGTGTTCATACAGAAAGCCCAAGGTTTTCACTATTTACTTTGACATATCCTTGTTAGATGCTGTCTTATTTCAATTACATACTCCAAGTAGCTGTCAATTCATCTTTATTGCATCTATCTAACTTTATCCAGGTCATTCTCGTTGTCTTTTTGATCCTTCTCTTGCCTCTATTACCGCTTTAGGTACACATTTTTTCCTTTTGGTAAATTATATAATGTCCTAACCATCTATGATACTGGGGTTTTTTATTGCTGCAGTTATTTTCTCTTTATTACATATTGCCAGTGGGTTGTTGTTAGTTCTTGCTCGCCATATGCTTTCTTCTTTTACTTCCCAAAACATTTTTCTGAATATATTGCGCTTCCATATTTCTACAATTTTTTCCAAATTTTTCGTCAAAATTTAGGTGTTGCATCCATATAGAATGCTAGGTAGGGCGGATAATTGTTGATTGATTCACTTTCAGTAATTTTATTAATGCTTCCTTTATCTATCCTGTTCTTTGTCTTTTCTTTTTCGCCACGGTTTTCTATTAGAATGACCTCTAAGTAATTGAAAACTATATTTCTTCCAAGTTGCAGAAGATATCCGAAACTGCTTCGTATTGTGTTTTTTCCTTAGCTCTATGTATTTTTTTCTCCCCGTTAATTAATCCGAATTTTCACACCGACCGCCGCCTTCATTTCTCTAAAGTATTCGATTTCAAAATGAATAAAGCTAAATAGCGTTTCTTGGGGGTGATGCATTTAATCTTAAAGGCAACTACCATTTTATGTGATCTTGTACGGGAAACGTATCGTAAAATTTTTAGATTTTAAAATCTCCATTTATTTTCGAGATATTTCATATTTCGCAGAACACCTTCAGTGCGCCATGATGGCTTGGTCATGTGAAGAGCGTGCGTTCGTTGTCGAAGCTTAATTTAATAATACCGGATCTGTTATTTTGACACAACGAGCCTTTAGATTACGCTTCAACCTTGGCCCATTGGATTCCGTACCAGATTGCAATACGATTATTTGTTGGTGTTCAACACTAAAGAAAAAGCCTCCAAGTAGACTAAGAACCGTTCGAACACTAGAAATTATTGAAAAGATAAGGCCGCGTCGTTCCACATTGAAACAAGCGGCAGCTTTAAAGTTGTTAATGTTACATCAAGACCTTAAGTTCCATCCTTACAAAATGGCTTTTGTCCAAGCGATACGCGAAAGCGATTTTCAAAGGGTTATCCTTCAAAACGTATCGAGAAATGCAGTTTTACTGACCTGTGGTAGAGCGCATTTCCATTTATCTGGTTTCATTAACAAGCAAAATTAGCAAATATGAATACCATGGAACTCCTCTACATAATCAGCGAGTGACAGTTTGGGCGGTGGTGTCAGCATTTGTAGTTTTGGAACCTTTTTTACGAGAATGGAGCTGCTGTTGCAGTCATATCCGCTGTTATGTCCCCATGCTGCAGACCTTTATGCAACCAAAATTGTAGCAGCTAGATAGTAAGATATGATTTCAGCAGAACGCAGCCACCGCGCACATATTACGTGTCTTCTTCCAAGTTTTCAATGGGATGTTCGCTGGCCGCATTGTTTCTCATCGCGGTGACTTTCCATAGCCGCCGCGCTCACGCGATATGGCGCCAGCTGATTTATTTCTCTGGTGTTACCTCAAAGAAAAAGTGTATAGCAACCGTTCTCCAACCATCAATGCATTGAAAGAAGCAATCCGTGCCGAAATGGTAAACAGATCGCCTGCAGTGACAGCGCGCGTTATGGGAAACTTCAGAAATCGCTTTACCAGGTGTATGGCAAGCGAGGGACTTATATATAAATGAACTTTACAATTCTGTAAACATTTTCCAACACATTTTTTTCTATTGATTAGAAAATTCTTGGAAATTCGTGCACTTTTTTTGCCGGACCCTATATACGTAGGTAAAATTATTTATTTATGTATACACTCACATAATTACAGTTCCATTTAATTCACTTATCCCTTCTAAGTTACCGAAAGAGATACACTAAACTCCAAGGATGCTACGTTTTGATAATTTACAGATGCGGTCTGCGCTATATCTCAGATACGACAACATTTACCTAATTTAAACCCGTAAAGGATCTTTTGCAGAGAATTTAGGACAGATGGGTCTCGCCGGGCATCGAGATAAATAACGTTTGCGGATGGGATAGAAGGTCACGTAAGCCGTGACTGATCCTAGGTAATATCTATCCGCGGCAGCTTCCCTTATGATTAGTCTCCTCTTTCCCAGACCTGAAGCTCGAGGATTCCAAATTTGAAGCAGTAATCTTTGGTTGTATTTTTCTTTCTTCTTTCCTAAATCGATCACTCTTCCTAATCCATCCAGGATTTAGAGTGTGGCAGCTTGATCATGCAGTACACGGTAGGAAATGGAGCAATTAATCACCATTTGAGAACATGTGTACTATGAAAGATGCATCCTTAATTGCATACACAATAAACGTGGTGTAAGCGCTCATATTCACAACCTACAATGAATTGGGCACCTATTCAAAACTATGGCAGAACGCATGATTTCAAGATGTATGCTTTAGTAATTCATAAAAGCAAAATCCAAATCTGCTTCGATTCAAGAAAGTTTCTGTTATAAGCATGAATGGGGAATTTCAACTTCATATGTCAGCGAATCCAGCTTCTCTGTTTCAAAATGTACAGCAGATAGTTTAGTATCAGGCATACAAAAAGTTATTACAAACGCGTTTCTGAAAATCGAATAAGAACTAGGGTGTTCATACAGAAAGCCCAAGGTTTTCACTATTTACTTTGACATATCCTTGTTAGATGCTGTCTTATTTCAATTACATACTCCAAGTAGCTGTCAATTCATCTTTATTGCATCTATCTAACTTTATCCAGGTCATTCTCGTTGTCTTTTTGATCCTTCTCTTGCCTCTATTACCGCTTTAGGTACACATTTTTTCCTTTTGGTAAATTATATAATGTCCTAACCATCTATGATACTGGGGTTTTTTATTGCTGCAGTTATTTTCTCTTTATTACATATTGCCAGTGGGTTGTTGTTAGTTCTTGCTCGCCATATGCTTTCTTCTTTTACTTCCCAAAACATTTTTCTGAATATATTGCGCTTCCATATTTCTACAATTTTTTCCAAATTTTTCGTCAAAATTTAGGTGTTGCATCCATATAGAATGCTAGGTAGGGCGGATAATTGTTGATTGATTCACTTTCAGTAATTTTATTAATGCTTCCTTTATCTATCCTGTTCTTTGTCTTTTCTTTTTCGCCACGGTTTTCTATTAGAATGACCTCTAAGTAATTGAAAACTATATTTCTTCCAAGTTGCAGAAGATATCCGAAACTGCTTCGTATTGTGTTTTTTCCTTAGCTCTATGTATTTTTTTCTCCCCGTTAATTAATCCGAATTTTCACACCGACCGCCGCCTTCATTTCTCTAAAGTATTCGATTTCAAAATGAATAAAGCTAAATAGCGTTTCTTGGGGGTGATGCATTTAATCTTAAAGGCAACTACCATTTTATGTGATCTTGTACGGGAAACGTATCGTAAAATTTTTAGATTTTAAAATCTCCATTTATTTTCGAGATATTTCATATTTCGCAGAACACCTTCTTGGTCATGTGAAGAGCGTGCGTTCGTTGTCGAAGCTTAATTTAATAATACCGGATCTGTTATTTTGACACAACGAGCCTTTAGATTACGCTTCAACCTTGGCCCATTGGATTCCGTACCAGATTGCAATACGATTATTTGTTGGTGTTCAACACTAAAGAAAAAGCCTCCAAGTAGACTAAGAACCGTTCGAACACTAGAAATTATTGAAAAGATAAGGCCGCGTCGTTCCACATTGAAACAAGCGGCAGCTTTAAAGTTGTTAATGTTACATCAAGACCTTAAGTTCCATCCTTACAAAATGGCTTTTGTCCAAGCGATACGCGAAAGCGATTTTCAAAGGGTTATCCTTCAAAACGTATCGAGAAATGCAGTTTTACTGACCTGTGGTAGAGCGCATTTCCATTTATCTGGTTTCATTAACAAGCAAAATTAGCAAATATGAATACCATGGAACTCCTCTACATAATCAGCGAGTGACAGTTTGGGCGGTGGTGTCAGCATTTGTAGTTTTGGAACCTTTTTTACGAGAATGGAGCTGCTGTTGCAGTCATATCCGCTGTTATGTCCCCATGCTGCAGACCTTTATGCAACCAAAATTGTAGCAGCTAGATAGTAAGATATGATTTCAGCAGAACGCAGCCACCGCGCACATATTACGTGTCTTCTTCCAAGTTTTCAATGGGATGTTCGCTGGCCGCATTGTTTCTCATCGCGGTGACTTTCCATAGCCGCCGCGCTCACGCGATATGGCGCCAGCTGATTTATTTCTCTGGTGTTACCTCAAAGAAAAAGTGTATAGCAACCGTTCTCCAACCATCAATGCATTGAAAGAAGCAATCCGTGCCGAAATGGTAAACAGATCGCCTGCAGTGACAGCGCGCGTTATGGGAAACTTCAGAAATCGCTTTACCAGGTGTATGGCAAGCGAGGGACTTATATATAAATGAACTTTACAATTCTGTAAACATTTTCCAACACATTTTTTTCTATTGATTAGAAAATTCTTGGAAATTCGTGCACTTTTTTTGCCGGACCCTATATACGTAGGTAAAATTATTTATTTATGTATACACTCACATAATTACAGTTCCATTTAATTCACTTATCCCTTCTAAGTTACCGAAAGAGATACACTAAACTCCAAGGATGCTACGTTTTGATAATTTACAGATGCGGTCTGCGCTATATCTCAGATACGACAACATTTACCTAATTTAAACCCGTAAAGGATCTTTTGCAGAGAATTTAGGACAGATGGGTCTCGCCGGGCATCGAGATAAATAACGTTTGCGGATGGGATAGAAGGTCACGTAAGCCGTGACTGATCCTAGGTAATATCTATCCGCGGCAGCTTCCCTTATGATTAGTCTCCTCTTTCCCAGACCTGAAGCTCGAGGATTCCAAATTTGAAGCAGTAATCTTTGGTTGTATTTTTCTTTCTTCTTTCCTAAATCGATCACTCTTCCTAATCCATCCAGGATTTAGAGTGTGGCAGCTTGATCATGCAGTACACGGTAGGAAATGGAGCAATTAATCACCATTTGAGAACATGTGTACTATGAAAGATGCATCCTTAATTGCATACACAAGAATGACAAGGATCCAAGCTCATTATATACTATATCCGGTTGTACTAATAAATAAATCAGTTTATTTCAGTCTTTTCTACCAATTTTGTTAATATAAGACCCAAGTCCTGCTTGTAGGGGGTGTAAAGTAAACCGAGAAATAACGTTGTATCATGAAATGGGCCAAAGTCCTAGACTAGGGTGTTTTGCTTTCCCAAGTTTCTACGGAACTTGGGCCTGTTTATGTACATTACCTATGTATGTTATTAGTCATTATGCAAAATGGAGGGCGATAATGTAGAAGTTCATGGTAAACAAAGAAGAAATGAGAAGGAATGGATGGCAAATGTTCGAAAGAAACATCGAGCAAAAGGAAAACAATATATTTCTCGACGTACACAAGTTGTTGAACTTCACAAAACCGGAAATAAATGCAGGTATTTCCCTTGTTTAAATAATATAACCTAAAAATAATGGAGATCGAAATTTATTGATTTTGTAACATGTTAGGTGTAGTAGAAAGTGTCTCGAGATGCCTCTTCACCAAAAGAAGCGTTTACTCAAATACTTCAATAAATTTTGCGAACAGAAAAGCCAGGATGTATATCTCATGGGTGATATAAAATCTAATGAAGTTGTTCGTAAACGACCCCGAAAAAACAAGGACAATCCTGCTACTCGCAAGGGAACTTTTACTTATACTGTAGAGTGTAAATATATAATACGTAATATCTTTTTTTCTAATCGGGTGTTGTAATAAAGCTAAAACAAAAGACAACGCAGTGCTGATATGGCTATTACAGCATACTGTGCTGTAATGAGATATTAACGTGGGTGGGGGGGACTTTTGCGGGAACGTAATATAGACGATTAATGTGCAAATTAGAAAAAATACTGTAAAAAACGTGTGCCACAATGACATGTAATGCTCGTACTTTGAATCTCTTGCCGCTACGCGGCTCGAGATTCAAACTTGTACTCGCATTACATAAACGTCATTATGACACTTGTGTTTTAAAATACTATTACAGGTGTGCTTGTAGGTTAATATTGGCGATATTTCCAAACTTGTGTGTCGTTCAGGTTATGCCAGTTTGTTCGGCGTAAATAAAAAACGTATAAGGCGTTTACGGTCTGCTGTATTAGAGGACGAAACACCTACTGATCAAAGAGATCGTCACAATAATCGCCGATTTGCGAAAACAGATGAAGTAAAATTAAAAATTCACAACCACATTAAGAAAGTGTCCCTATCAGGTATTGCATCATGGGAGAAACCGAACCAGACGTCGATATTTATCATCAAATTTGAGCATGTTAAAAATATACACTATGTTTTTAAAGGAAAACTATGCTCATCAATACAAACTAACTGAGAAAGGCAAGAAAGTAGACCATATTAATGGTGAAGTGTCATTGTATTATATCGTGGGATACGCTGATAAGCAAATTTGGCCTGAGCTAAACAAGGTGAAGATAAGGATAATACAGAGACTGCATTACCATGTATTAGCGAAATTTGAACAACGTAGAACGTCGTTCCCGTGGTCAAAACCAGAATACCTACGTAATAAATTATTTCTTCAGTTTGGTGTATTCAGGGCGATTTGATAACATTGAATTGCGCTTTCCGGTGAGGGGTCATAATTTCTTGCCGCCCGATAGACTTCTTTTGGAAATTGAAAGAGAGAAACGGAAAGTTGAAAAAGTTCACTCACACAGAGAGTGGCAAGATATCATCTCACAAAAATTTACTATAGCAAAACTACAGCATCAATTTTTTTTTTAGATTATAAAAGACATTACAATGGCATATTTAGAAGAAATTTCAGCAAAACTTGGAGAAACATCAAGTGACAAAGTATAAAGTTTTTAAGATCTCCAAACATCAATGGGGAGGTTCATGTCAGGACTTTTAACAAAACGATTTACGTTACTAAAACCGAATGTTACGGTTACTAGTGTACCCTCTGCTCATCTTTGATTCGCAGCTTAAAATAAAGAACTCCAAATTAACTGATGTGCTAGCGTTGATTCGCTATTTGAATGAAGACAAGCGAGAATATTATGCAAACCAATAGCAAATGTAGGGAGCAGAGGCGGTGATGAAGATGTTCAGCATTCAGATTGTGAATAAATTTCTCTATGTTACTTTTTAATTTTTGCAAGAATAAACGATGTTTTGAGTTGAGGTTGGTTATTTTAGTATTTCTTTGGAAGAAGTACCTTTTAAGAATGACAATAAGGGCCCAACTCTACACATTTAAAAAAAATAAAATAAATAAAATTGATAAGGATTTAGAGTATATTTAAATATGAAACGAACAATTTCTTTTATCGGTGGGAATTCACTTTGACTGGGCGAAACATCCTTTCAAAGATTCATAAATTTTCAAATTTTTAATTGTCGACTGGTAAGTATACTATCCATAATATGTATTAGTAGGTTTCTTGGTCGAAATCGTATCCTGGAACAGCTCATGGTCGACATTTTGTTCCCATTTGTAGTAGAAGTCTTGAAGATGTCCCATACAAGTAATCATAATAATAATAATATTTAATTGTTGGAAGCTATATAGCGTCAACATAGTCAGATATGCAAAACAGTTATTACATAAAGAATTCCTCAACAGTATAACAGTTTTCCCCACGAGAAACGCTTTTAATTTCTTTTTAAATGCGCAAATGTTGGGGGAGTCTCTAATTTCTATATTTAAATTATTATACAA
This sequence comes from Cetonia aurata, assembly GCA_949128085.1. Taxonomy (NCBI): domain Eukaryota; kingdom Metazoa; phylum Arthropoda; class Insecta; order Coleoptera; family Scarabaeidae; genus Cetonia; species Cetonia aurata. Next base: position 19,788,795 of record OX421883.1, read on the forward strand.
TTTGCATGCTTGGAAAATGAAACTTTTTTGGTAGTGTGCAGTACGATGGCTGGGTGGTTGCAACAAATGCTCATGTCTAGTAGTAGTAGTATTCAAGTTGCTGTATACATAACAGCAAATAACAAGGCTAACCTACATGTCTGCATTATATTTAATCCCTCAATAATCCATATTGCATACTTTTGTAATAAAAATACTCTGGCAGCTTGAGAGCTACTCCCCAGTGCATAATGCCATACCTGATGAGATTTGCTATCGTAGAATGGTACACAACTAACAACACTTTCTTACTACATTGTTGAGAGATAAATATCAATGCATAGCAATGTTGTCTGAGTTTATTGCATAAGTCGTCTATGTGTACATCCCACCGTAATTCAGAGTCAAAAGTAATACCCAAAGTCTTTTGTGACTGGCATATCGTCAGGTTCGTTGTTACATGCTTGCAGAATAGGAAAATTTATTTTATTTAAAGTAAAAGAAATAATAGATGTTTTACCAACATTCAGAACAAGTTTGTTCTTAATGACCCATATTAAAGTTCTCAGACTGGATGGGGAGCTATAACTGCGGGTAAACCCTAGCAGCTTACAGCTGATGTAAGGGGGCACAATAGATCAATAGGCCGCGGTGCAAGGTTACCCTAATTAGATCTAATCTAATCTAATCTAATGACCCAGTCCACTACGGATTTATAAATATCCGAAACAGTTTTTTTATTCAATAAGATTCAACGCTTTTATGATGAATAACGCTTGGAAAACTTTGTTTTTTTTTTATTACTGCATGTTACCAGTGATAATCCAAAACATGGAAATTAATAATATTTAATCCTTGTAATTTTTATTATATAAGGTAACATATTGAACATACAACGAGGAGTAAACCGAATTTTAGTAAAAGATCGGTCATCTACAAAGGTACAGGCAAAATCTGCAATCTGAACTAGGAACATGAAGAATGCAACATTACTAAGAGAATTAGACACGTGTGCAGGAAATCATAAACACCAGGAAAAACTTTGCCTCGTTACTATTCGGTGGTGACAGATTTATTGAGGTAAGCGGATATCCTTTCTGTTGATTAGAATTTTAGCAGCTCAAAGTAAGCGTTAGAGAACACGCTGATTTGCATATCTTTTTGGAGTAGGGATAATGATTCAGGTTTATGTAGTAAAACGTTTGGGTTAAAAAAATATCTCCGCTTTAATTATGTAACCGACTGATAGCGTGCATATGTGTTAGAACACTATGCGTGCAGTTATATAGTCGTCCAATAATAGAAGCAACATAAGAATAGCAACTAGGTAATTAACATTGTACCGTAAATAGGTGGAATAAAAATTAATGCAAATTCATACCTTGTTATTTAAATATACCTTCAAGAAATGACTCTATGAAATGATCGCGACTACGGAAGCTAACTATACCAATTGTCCCCCTGCGTCTGCATTATAGCGATCCTGTAGTGTAAGCGAGATACACAGAGGAATCCGTGCATTAGAACGGTAAAGAAGTATACGGAATATTGTATTGGATTACATTAGCATATCCCTATGATGCACTCATATTTGCCAAGAAATCCACATTTCTACGCTTTCGTCGTACAGGCGCATGAGCCGTCGCCCGCACACGTGCGTGTCAGATGCATTTTATATTTCGTCGGAAGAACTATTCGCTCGTACTATTTAATAAAACGCGTTGCTGGTAGGTAGATAACGGTTATTTTAAAAATGGAGTACTATACGCCGGAGCAAAAACTCTTCATGATTAAACACTTTTACGGTGGTAATTCCGCGGAAGTAACTCGGGATTTATTTGCAGCTAATAAATATCGTTCATACAAATTTACAAGTTCCCAAGTCCTTCTCCCCGATGATTATTATCGTCGAATGGAATTTTGCGAAAGAATGATAAATAAATATCACGATAATCAATTTTTTTTTAACAACGTATTGTTCACAGATGAGAAAACATTTTACCTACACGGGCATCATAACCGCGCAGTTTGTCGTTACTGGTCGCGTAGAAATCTACATTTAAATATACCAATGCGAACGCAGTATCCACAGAAGCTAAATGTATGGGCAGGTATCATTGGAAATCATACAATTGGGCCTTTCTTCATTGACGGTAATTTAAACGGAAATAGATACCTACAGTTACTTGAAAATAATATTATTCCGGCAATACGGGAGCGATTTAATATAAATTAGGTTTGGTTTCAGCAAGATGGTTGCCCAGCACACAATACATGCATTGTAACAAACTTTATAAACGCGGTTTTTGAAAACAGATGGATCGGTAACTCGGGCCCTATTAAATGGCCAGCGCGGTCCCCTGATCTAGCTCCAATCGATTTCTTTTTATGGCCCTTTTTACATAATACAATATACGGATACGGTGATCAACGGCCATCAAACCTAGAAGAACAGCGCGCGAGAATTATTGAAATCAGTAATACTGTCACAGCAGATATGTTAACAAATGTTCGTCGGAATTTTTATGATCGGTTGGGTTACTGTTCTTATCAAGAGGGAGGTTTATTTGAACACTTAATAAATTAATTTACTTCAAATTTTATTATTGTTTAAGAATAATATTCTCTTTTAGCTAATTGCAGGTTTATTGCAATATTGAATACAATTCTCTTTTAAGAATTTAATATTTTATTTTCCATTATTTTATTATAGTTGCGTTTTTAGATTTTATACTTGTTGAACAATATTATTTTAGTTTGTATTTTAAAGTTTAGGAGTTCTGATTATTTATTTTTCCTTTTTTATGTTGTTTATGAGGCTGTGATGAATTACTTCACTGACATGTTATCAGTGATTATCTGATGCTTCAAACAACTAAAAATATTTACTTATATCGGGAACACACTACCTCTAACAGTGCTTTTTATTTTTCAGGAATAGTATTTTCTACCACATGTAATGTTATTAATCACTTATGCTATAACATAGAACTCTGAAAGACTTTGATTTGCCTATATGCCCCAATACATTTATACGTGTAACTTATAATACGTCCGCTATCGTTTGTAAATGCCATCCGCGTGCCGCTAAGTAGGCGTGGCAATTCAAGGTGGCACGCCCATTTATAGTCGACCAGTAGTTACTAATACATGCATCGTGCTATGAACGATTGCCACACTGTATATAATTGCATCTGTTGCATGCTTGCTGAGAAACGCAATTACTTTGATAAAATAGTGTTTGCAGGGAAAACAAAACAACTTTATCTAGGAAGTTCTTTCTATGTAAGAATTGTGGAATTGTAAAAAGTGTAGTTTTTCTTTATTAATAAATGTTCGGCAACAAAACCAAATAAAGCTCTGATATAATATAGAAGTTCCTAGATATAAATGCATAATGTATATGTTACTGCCTTGTGCCATCTTCCATATTTTTCAGAAAAATTGGCTAAGTATGGACGTATTCCGCAAATGTGCGTTATGGCCATGAAGTTTGTTATTCTAAACTCATTTCAATTTCTTATTTCATATTCGGATTTTAAGGGAAACTTCATATTGAATTTATAAGCCCATTGGCACGTTAGATAGCGCCTAGAGTAGGTAGTGGATGCTAGTAGGGTATTTACTCAAAAAATTAAAATTAAGGTGGGATATAATTATATTAAATTAATATTTTCTTCTTATCAGACATAGGTTTAACCTGCCCCAACCATCGATAATGAACATGAGAATGATGCATTATATGCAGTTTTCGATGGCCCAGCTTTAATAATTTATTGCTAATGAATTTTTGTGTCATTGTTCTGCTGAACCGTGGTTAAACTAATCGAGAATTTATCATGAGTAGATACATGTCAGCGTGCAAGTAATTCTTCATTATTTGGATGTAAACCACGCATGATATGTTGCCGACATGGAATATAGTAGCCAGCATTTCACGAGTTGCATTGTATGATCCAAAAATTCTAATGCATTTAATACCCCGTTACATTCAAAATAGTGTTACTTTCATCTCCTATTAAATTCTTGGGATTCTATACAAAATACAACAAACCGCTTTATTCTGCGTTTACATTTCTATTGTTCTCATGCGATCATAAACCTATTAAAACGTCGTGAGATATTAGAGTTGCCTTTGTGGGAAGCTTACCACAAGGAAAATCCACGAAATGTTAAACTCAACTTGGTTGTAGCATTGTTAGGTAGCAGTAGGCAATTCTTGAAATATTTTTGGTAAATGTTAGTCACACACGTTCCAATAACGTAAAAAAATAATGAACATTTTTTCAAGACACGGTGAAGATTTCGCCGAGATAATTCGCAGAGTTCATGGTATTTGTGGTCGGTTAAAATCGGTCTTTGTAAAGCTAATCGCAAAATTTGGACAAAATGGCTAGGTTACTGATGTAAAATTGCTAATACGAACTTGCATTGGCAGATGAATTCAAAACATTGCTGCTGTCACTCAAAGCGTCCCAGAAAAACAAATTTTGTCTATCCCAAGATGTTCACAGCACCTAAAAATTAGTGAAATGTAGGTTATAACATTTCACTCGCAGCTTGTTAACTTGCATACGTCTGGCACCAACATGTACTTGTTCATTCATTCACTGAATTATGAGTTTCGTCTTTAACTAATTGTAAGTTAGTGTAATTATTTGAATGTAATTTTACATATAATTGTAACAGTTTATAGTATGACCTTTAAGAAGCCTTAAATAATAAGGCGAAATTTTGCGAAATAAAAAAGGGATCAATAATAGTGCCCTGGTCGTATACCTGTTAGTTTTTACTTAATATAATAATTCCAATGGTACAAGGCCTGAAGTTATAAAAAGGAATAGTACTTACAGTTCTTCTAAAGTTAGCAGCACGCAATCTTAACATTACTTACTCCACATATGTTTCGCGTCTGTATACTATAAATGTATTATTAATATAGATTGCTTTTCCTTATACTTACTCATTTTGAACATTTTACTAATGGCGCTTATAATATAATCTCCTAATATACTGACGGTATTGTATGTACATGTAAGTGGAAGCAGTAATATCTACCTCAAAGCAATTTAAAATTTAAAGCTTAGAGGTGATTTAGTTTTAAAATTTCACTTAACTAAAGTAAGCCGTGTAGGTAAAATGCACTTTTAGTTGAGCTAAAGTGTGTAACATGTGCTGATTTCTTTGAAAAACATAGTATTTTGTTTTATATTATTTTTTAATGTAAACGTGGACGCGAGATGAACATATTTTCAACATTTGGTCGTATTCACCTAAATTAGTGCAACTACTATTAGATTAGAGATTTGAAGTAATGCTGCATTCCGAATATTGAAACCATTGCGGCAATGACATTTGACACTTTTCAATTGAGATTATTCTGAACCGTTTCGATTTGATTAAAATAGTCGTTTCATGTGATTATATTTTTAATCGATTAAATTTCTCAAAGATTTATGTCAACAGCTACTGCGCTGTTCATTTTCAAATCGAAACGAAACATTGGTACCGTGGATGTTCAGTTTATATAGTGTTTTATATCGTTCACATTCCACTGCAACAATGGCTTTAATTAAAAACGTATTATTGTTTAAAATCGCACGCTTGTAGAAAGGGTAATCCAGCGTAAAATGTGAATTTTTTACCTACGGTAGATGCACCGTCTGCAGCGAAATGTAAATTTACCCGTTATAATTCAATTCGAAATACATTAATTTGATCGATATGTTTGTTGTTTGTTTGTAGGTTTTTGCCGAAATCCATTGTCTGTTTTGTATTTCATTTCAGTATCAAATAGATAGTATGCAATAAATGAGAACAAACGTTTATTTTTGATTATAGGAAATAATGCTTTTCTGATATCACTTTAAAATGATTTCACACTGTAAATAAGTGCACATAACTGTATATTTTTGTTTTACAAAAAGAAAGTAGAGAGACAGAGGATAAGAACTGTTTTAAATAAACGATTATTTCTGATATGAACACCAATCTGGTGGGGGCGACAGCAACTCTCTACTTTTTTTTCCTTCTTTTTCTTGTTTTTTATCTTCATACCCATTTAGGACGACGCATCGGAAGTTCAGCCCTTCTCTGTTTTTTTGGGTTTTCGTGAGGTTGATTTGAGTTTTGCCCTGTTCGCTATCTTTTCAAGCTCTGTATCCACTGTTTTTTTTTTCTGGGGCGTTCGCTTTCTTTTCTCTGTCTTTTTGCTGATTCTGTTATCTTCTGCCCCAATCCATTACTTTCTTTTCTTATTAAGTATAATTGTACATGACACAAGATTTGCTTTAGCAAAACCTTTGCCCTTCATAATAAACTTAAAACCATTAAACCATTAAAACGTGTGTTTACCCTACTGCGTGGCGATGGGCTACAATTAGTCCTATCTTTAAGAAGGATGAGAAGGATAGGGTGGAAAATCATAGACCGATTTCAATTCTTTCTAATTTTGCTAAAGTTTTCGAGCATTTATCCAACATGGATCCGTTCGTGGTAGATCGACTGTTACCAACTTAGTATCTACTTCTCAATACATTTGCACTGCGCTTGATCGCCAGGGGCAAGTTGATGACACTTACACCGATCTAAGCTCTGCTTTTGACACTATCGACCACGGGATATTGCTTCATAAACTGCCTGCTTACGGTTTTAACTTATTGCTTCTTCTTTTACTTCAACCTTACTTGAACCACAGATTCAATTATGTTTACTACAATGGTTACAATTCCATTACTTTTTCACCTTTATCAGGTGTCCCTCAAGAGAGAAAGGCTCGAATTTAGGTCCGTTGTTATTTATACTCTATATATTAATGATTTGCTTTCATCTTTAACTTGCCCTGTGCTCGCTTATGCAGATGACAAAAAAATCTATTATTCTGTTAAATCTTGGGATGATGTTTCGCATTTACAACGAAATATGGATATCATCAGTGAATGGTGTTCCACCAATGCATTAAAATTAAACTTCAGAAAATGTCTCTATATGTCCTACACTAGAAAGTCAAATTATATTCAATCCTTCTACTTGATTGGTGACCAAAATTTAAGTAAGGTAGATACAATCAAAGATCTTGGTGTTTACTTTGACCAGCGCATGAGCTTTTCATTTCACATAAACCAACTTTGTACCTCAGCCTCCAGAGCATTAGGTTTCATTATGCGCTCTTGCAAGTATTTCCACAACTAAGCACTGTTGAAGTTACTTTACATTACTTTTGTTGTCAGTAAACTAGAATACGCATCGCAAGTCTGGTCTCCTCAGTATGTTTACTTACAATTGTCCATATAAAAAGTGCAACGTCGATTTCTGAAGTTCCTATCATTCCAAACAACAGGTGTTTACCCATAGCGCGGTTTCGATTACAGTACCTTCTTGCGGAACCATAACTTCTCTTCGCTAAATCATCGACGCGAAGTGCATGGAGCTAAATTTGTATGGAAGCTGACTAATGGTTGGATTGACTGCCCTCTCATCTTTATCTCTCCTTCTTTCTAGATCCTCCTCGCGTACCTGTCCCGCCCTGTTTTTACCATTTTGTAGGACCAATATACTACAGAGTTCTCCAATGGTATCAATGTGCCGAGCAGTGAATGTTCACTATGATGACAATTTCTTCAATAAATTAAATCATAGTAAATTCACTTTCAGGTTGATATACACTCCGCCAAAAAAGTATCGCATAAACTAAAAAAGGGCATTTATGAACCAAGATATTTTTATACGTTCACAAAAAGTTTGCCTCGTGTATGTGAACTATAAAAACACTAACAAAATAATGGAACTTAGCGTTTTTACTTTATTTTTTTCCTAAGAGAACACATTTAGAAAAATGCATATGTGTAAGGTTTGCTCAGTTGTTTATTGAAAGTCTTCCTATACGGACAAATTTTAAAGTGCGAAGTCAGAGTTCTGTACCAACGCTTTTAAAACTAAAATGAGCAATTTAACTTCAGAACAAGTGGCTGCTATAGTTGCTTTAATCGAAGATGGACGATCTCAAGCATACGTTGCTAATTTGATGAACATCAATCAGTCAAGTGTTTCTAGAGCCGTAGCCAGATATAGGGAAACAGGCATTTACAGTAGAAGACCTGTACCAGGTCGTCCAAGATGTTCTACTCGCCAAGATGACCGCTATTTACTACTACAAGCATTACGTCGAAGACATGTAACTGCGAGACAATTGCAGAACGACTTGGCTAGAGTCAGAAATACTCGTGTGAGTACTCAAACTATTCGGAATAGGTTACGACAGAGTGGATTAAGAGCTAGAGTAGCTGTAACAGCCCCTCGTCTCACTAGGAACCACCGAGTGGCTCGCTTAAGGTTTGCCAGAGAACATGTAAATTGGAACATTAATGACTGGGCCAATATACTCTTCACAGATGAGTCAAGATTTGGTCTTTACACCTCAGATAGGCGTATCTCAGTGTACAGACGAGACGGTGAGCGCTATTCGCAGTGTAATATCAGACCTAGACCTAATTTCGCTGGTGGCTCTATTATGGTTTGGGGAGGCATCTGTTTAACAGGTCGTACAGAGTTAGTACCAGTAGACAGAGGTACACTGACTGCCCACAGGTATATAACGGACATTTTAGAAGAACATGTAGTACCATATGCGCCAATTATAGGAAACGAATTCATGTTAATGCACGATAATGCACGACCGCATGTTGCAATAATCGTCCAGGAATACCTTAACGATGTTGCTATTCCAGTTTTAGATTGGCCTGCGGGAAGTCCGGACATGAACCCTATCAAGCACGTGTGGGACCTCCTACACAGACGGATACGAACCCAAAATGTTGCCCCAGCGGACCTGCATGGACTAGCAAATGCTCTCCGTGACGAGTGGGAGAATTTGGATCAGGCTTATATACGGAGGTTAATCGAATCTCTGCCAAACCGTATGCGAGCGGTCATAAGAGCCAGAGGTGGCAATACTCAGTATTAAAAGCTACTGTTATGACATTTTTCTTTCCAAAATTATAATTTCTTGTTTTAATAAAAATCTCAAGTATAAGTTCTTGTTTTTATTTGGCCTGTATTTTATTTAAACAATCATAGAAATTATATCTTAGAGCGCATTAAAGTATATTTACAACTTTATGCTACAAACAAAGATTATGCGATACTTTTATGATTCAAAACTAAATTATGCGATACTTTTTTGGCGGAGTGTATTTTGATGTATGTATTTACGTTTTATATGTTTTGTATTATTGTGTTTTTTCTTATCTTATTATTGGATCACTCCGTTGGACAATAAATAGTATTATTCTTATTATTATTAGTACCTGAACCATCGTAATTGTTCCTTTCAATAAATTCCACTATACCTTCTTGTTTCAGTTAGTGTCTTATGCTTTCATTTAATATTCAGCCATATTAGCTTTTTCTTTCAATTCTTCTTAAAAAAATCATTTTCGCCGCATTTCGTTTACTTTCGTGTTTTCTACAGAAGTGGATTCAAACCCTCTCCTTGTTTATTTCCTGCTGTCACCTCAAATGCCCTGATCGTCTTCCTATATATCTCTACTTTTCCTTTTACATTTTGACATACACTTATCTAAGCAATTTTGTAGGAACTTCTAAATCTCTGAATTAGTTTTACATGTGAACTCTATTTATTGAGTCAAATGTTGCTTTTCAATCTATGAACATTGCGATCTGCTTGTTGCTTTCCTTCCCTCTATGCTATGTATAAATATATTTATTTAAACTCAAAGTGCAAACGCTGCGATTACTTGTGGAAAATGATATTCAGTAAATAATAACTCGAATATTGGCTTTTAAATCGTTTGCGGGCATTAACGTCGTAGATTCTTGCCATTACGTAGTTCCGAAAAAAAAAAGTTTGGCGGAGTTAAGACGCAATATTAGTGGAATGTGGAGGAGGGGAGGTCAATTTATGACCGTGTTTCGCGAAATAACGCGCTCCGGCAATATCTCCCGGCAATTGTTTGTGGAGCGCTATCTCGCTGAAAATAAAAATCGTCTACGTCTCTATTGTCTAACATATTATAAAGAAAGTCTGTATTGACTGTAGTCGCAGCACCATCATCATTCTCAAAAAAGTAAGGCCCGTTCCAAAAACCACACCAAGCAGTAACTTGTTGGATATAAAGAGTTTTCTCGACTATTGTTCTTGGATTTTCGGAACCACAGATGCGGTAGTTCTGACTAATTACGAAACTAATGAGATGCATCCATTATGCAAGTTTAATCGCTTTCTTCCTAGTCCGCAATTATAATAAATTTGGTTTCAGACTTATCTTAGTTGACTACTGCTTCAAATTCTTTATCAAATCTTATAGGGCTTCTTCCGATCTCGTCAAGATGGTCATCCGAGTAGGCCAACAGCTGGTGGTTTTTAAAATTTGGCGTGCCTGATCTATTTCATCCGTTCTTCCTGAGGTAGTTGATATCGGGTGTCCTTGCCCTTCCTAAACCCCGAACCCGTGGAAGAAGTACCACCCACTTTAACTTTACATTTTATTTTCTTCAACGGTATTTGTGCGTTATATTAACTTCTTGTTATATATAATAATTTATTCTCTTAAGTATCATCTGCCTATTGAGCCATATGCTCCCTTGAAATCCATAAAAAAGCTGTATATACGAATATAACATTCATTACACATTCTCTGCATTTGTTTTACTGCAAAAATGTGGTTCGTTATAACTTCGCCCAAATTGCCTGTTGTTTGTTCTTTGTTGCTTGGCGGAGCTTTTATTTATTTATTTATTTATTTAGTTTCATTGCCCAACAGAAGAAATTCCATTCACAGGGCAAAAATAATCGAAAAGTAACATGCAAATCACTTAAAAATAAGTTAAAATCAACAAATCCAAATGCAGAATACAAAAGTTTAACATTACATAGCTAACTAACTTAAAATAATATTCAATCAACCTAGGTACATAATACAAAAGTTGAACAATACATAACTAATTAACTTAAAATAAAATACAATTAACTTAAATACAAAGTACATACAATTTTAAGACTACTTATTGTTAGTTAACAAAAAAATTAACTAAAAGGAAAAATTAAATTTAAGAAAAACTAATTATAATGGATATTTCCAGTACATTTGCTGAGGATACACGACAAAGAAGAATGATTAATATCGATTTCACAGTGAGACAGTGAATTGAAGATAGAACACATTCTAAATAAAGGAGAATTAAGTAAAAGGTTAGCTCGCGGTTTACAACAGTATGTATGTATGTGTGATTAGGGTGATAGTACACTGCGACCTAAAAGATCTATTGTGTCCCCTCTTCTCGCTGTATTTACAACTGGCCGTCCAGTCTGATTCCTTTTCAGAAGTGCAGAATGTCCGCAGGCCCCAGATTAGGTAACTCTCCCTCTTCGATTTCACATGGTCCCAGGTGCAGCGCCCTCGAGTTGCACAGTGCAACACAGTTTGTGAGTAGATGAATGGACGTTTCGTCCTGTTCCCCACAAAATCTACATTCGGCTTCCTTCGCTATTTCAAGCCTGCTTAGATGTCCGTTCAGTTTACAATGGCCTGTAAGGATCCCTGTCAATATCCGAATATTATTTTTACGCAGGTTGATGCATTCTGCAGATCTCTTCTGGTTATAGGTACCCAGAAGAGTTTTAGCTTGCCTAATTCCCTGGAGATTCTCGCAGTATTTGGATTTTCTCTGCTCTACTTCATTTTTCAGTTTCTCCAGTGTTATGCTGCTACTTGTCCCACAAAAAGGTTCTGGCCCTACAAAGGGTGTTCTAGCCCCTCTCTTAGCGAGATTATCTGTTATTTCGTTTCCTTCCACTCCCGTGTGTCCCGGAACCCACAAAAGGGTTACCTTGTTCTTTTTGCCTAGCTCGTTTAGTTTTTGTAGACACTCCCAAACCATTTTGGAGCTGATTATGTTTGACCTCAGCGCCCTAATGGCTGCTTGACTATCAGATATTATGATAATCTCCTGCTTTTCATAGCTTCTGTCAATGTTGACCTGGACACATCTTTCAATGGCGTGTATTTCCGCCTGGAAGATACTTGGGTACATCCCCAAGCTTTCGAGATATTTGGTTCTAGGCCCATATATCCCTATTCCAGTTCCCTCTGCCGTTTTGGAGCCATCTGTGTACCATTTAATGGTGTTTCTATTGAGTTTCGAAATGGTATCTCTATCCCATTCACTCTTAGTGCTAAGCTTTGTGGTAAAATCTTTCACAAAGTTGAACTTCCTTGGCATGTCATCTCGGGGCATGTCCCAGATTTGGTCACCTGTAGGAGGCTGAGGCCTATGCCTAGCCGTTCCTTCCCTGATCATCCTACGTGTGGTCCTTTTAGCTATGCTCTCCACAAAAATGTGAAGAGAAGTGAGATTTAGTACCACTTCAATAGCTGCTGTTGGGCAGGTTCTCATTGCGCCAGTTATGCATACACATGCTAACAGTAAAAAGTAGATGGAGCTCTTGGAGAAATGCGGGGGATGATGAAATTAACAAGGCTTAAAAAAGGAAAGCAGCATCAGCCTGGGAACGTCGGAGGTCCAAAGAACTGAAGCGATACGTTTCCAAAAGTGTACTATGGCTTTGAAATCTATGTATCCTGACACCTCTTGGCACTGAGATACCTACTGATGTATTATATCATCCCACTGATTTTTTTTTTAATTTTTCGTACTCTCCTGTTCTGCTGTGTACTCCTTCCAATTTTTTATTTTTACCTTTGCTAAGACTTTATACGTCGAGTTCAATAGGGTAATGCCTTCATAATATTTAATACTTTTCGCTGAATTTTTTTTATATACAGAAGTACTAATATTGCCGTTTTCCACATGCAATCTCATCTATCCTTCATATATCTAATACCAAATAAATAACTGGTGATGAAACCACAAATTTGCATATTAGCATTTAACGCAGTATGAAACTTATCAAACTGTTAACTGTGATTCAATTAATAAAAATTTAATCAAACAGGCTTACATATTAACAGCAGAACCACCTTTATGCAGCGTATTTCAAATAACCTTTTACGCGCAGCACACATTACAGCACTAGAAATCCATTTGTTTTCATTGAATTATTCATGAAATGCAGAAGAAGCGAGGAATCCGGTGATGCTTTTTGTATTATTTTCCTGTTTGGAAGCATCGCACCGTGCCTAGCTCCTAGTTTTGATAAACGCGAGTGAGTACAATGAAATCGGGATTTAGTCACCCTTTTTGTTCGGTATAAAGAACAAGTAATGAAATTCATCAAGAAACTGGCTTTCAGTACAGCTAACAAACTAGTACATAGAAAATAAAGCTTTCCTCTATGTCTGGCAATAAACTTTTCTTCTTATTCTCATTAAAGAGACAGAGGTCACGCTTAAACAAATTCTTCTTAAAAGAATTTGAAAAGATAATTGAAGGTTCAGCCCATGACATGATTTACTGAACTATTCGTTTGCTAATTCAAACAAAATTAGGAATTAAAAGGCCATGGTCGTTGTTTGTAAAGAAATGAAATTTCAATATCTTAAAGAATCTTTCCGTAAGCCGTTTGAAGGTTCAAATTAAAATTCGGGTTCCAGGATCTAAATTGGCGCCGTCATTGAGACGTCCGCGAGAATATAAAAGGGGAACAGAAAGCTTTGCTTCTGCTACGGTAAGCAAATATAATTGAAAACGCCACGTGCGACGGTCTTTTCATAATTGTAGATGTCGAAAGCAAATCTGGAGACAAAGAGGATGTAACACTTTCTAGCTACGATTTCCACAGAAATTGTTTAGTAATTGTCTCAATTTTATTAATTATTTAGACAGAATATTAATCTATTATAAAGAAAGCAAAGTACTGGCAAACTGAAGTAAAGAAAATTTGAAATTTCGGGCGTACAAAGGAAGGATTCATGGAAATTATGTTCCTAAGGAGTATAAGAAACTAGTCCCTGTTTTGGTAAGAATACTTATACTTCTCAGTAGAACTCATTAAAGGTTGTAATATATAAAATACTGGAAAAATTAACGCTTTTCTATGATCACATGCAAAGTTGACAATATCGCATACCCCAGCGTTATCATAATAAACGTGTTTGTTATGATAATATACTAAAATATATTATCGACTGGTTAGAGCAACCAGTGACATTTAATAACAATTAACACAAATACCATAAATATTCTAAATGACAAAATATGAATTAATTTTTGTTATATTTTTTAGTTGTGTTTACTTTTTACATGACCCTCGAATTTTATCATAATTTTTATTTTTAGAATCGACAAATAACACCACGGCGGGGCTGATGCCATCGGCTTACGCTGCGGTCCCCTTGTGGGTTGACCGTTTGGCTTGTGTCCCCTAGAGAGCGTACATCTAAACTCTTGGTTCCCTAACAGGCGATGGTGGATAAAGCTTGGGATTGGATAGCGATTAAAGTTCGGTTTCAGTTCTAATTGTATGTAGGCATTTTTTCTTTGATGTAAGATGTTCGTTTCTTATTACCGGTTTGTCAGTATTAATTTCCTACAAGTTCTGCTCAACCTTAAAGTTGAGTCTAAACTATGAACACAGTTGGCGGGTTTTCCTACGGATTCAAACCAGAAAAGGAGTTTAGCTATTAAATGATGGTACTTCCGAAGAGAAGTAAAAATATATAAATGGTGTTCCGCAGTTAAGTGAAATGTCTATTCCTGGCTATAAAAGCTCAAAACTATTTTCTGTGCACGAACTTAGACTATTGAATAAAAGTGTACCGAACTGTTCCACCCTCCTTTACCTGACATAATTCTGAACAAAATACCTTATTTGACCTTAGATTAGATTAGATTGGGGGTTGGTGTGGCTTTTTGACCTATTTCATCGCGATTTTTCAGATTGATCGTTATCCTCTTCGTCCTAGAAAGCCCTCTCTAACTTTGCCTTCTTAATTATTCTTTCTAATCTAACTCTTATCTTTGAGAGCGGCTATTCATTCTGGGGTTTTATACGCCCAGTACTAGAAACTTTGTCCTCGACAGGCCCTTGCAATGGCATAACACATGAACTGGGGTTTTGTTCTCCTTTTGACAGATTCTGCAGATAATGTCCTCTGCCAGGCTTATGTTATACATCTGCCTGATTAGCCTATAATGATCAATCGATATACCTTTTATCATTTTGATAGTGTTTCTGTCTTTACTCAGTAAGTAAACTCAGGCATCTGTCATTGTCCTGGTGATTTTTGTCATAATTAAACATAAAAAAACGTAAAAATGTCTCCAACGAATGCTTTGACAAACTTTGTCTGGTCAGATCGTCCGCCGCCTCACTTCCCTTCACCTCCAGGAACTCAGGGCAATTAACTTTCGTTCGAAAATAACTTATTACGAAGATACGGGCTAGCTTTAATGGGGACATGCTATCTCGGAATGCATAATAAATGCAGATTTGATTAAACGGTGAAAAAATTGTGTACCCTATTGATGAACAAAATGCAAAATAACATATTCCAAGCGGTTCAAAAGATACGAAGTTTATTCTGACTATTTCTGACATAGCTCCTTGAATTATGAAAATATGAATAAAATCTATTAAGATTTTTTGTTTTAAAATAACTTGACGGCTTTTGTAATCAGATTTACAACTGGAGGTGGCGACTCTATTTTGTTTTTCTTTTAAATACGACCTTCCATAATTTTTTTCTTTGTTATTAGTTTCTATACTAAATATGGTGGTGGTAGTAATTTTTCGTTTGTATCCTTTTTTCAAGGTCTTTTACACAATAGCGGATCATACGGTCCTGGATAAGAACAGTGTTTCACTGTTCCTTCAGACATGTCATTTATTAATATTTGGTTTATTCCTCTCTAAAGTACAAGACTTTTTCTCCATTTAACTGACTCTATATCTCCTATACTTCCCGAGATAGCATAGTGTCCTTATGGAAGTCAGCTTATATCTTTACAATGAGTTATTTGGGGATTAAAGTTTATTAAGATACTTTGCTCAGAATTATGTCAGGTATCTGTTTGCCTTAAAAAAATAATAGCTCTATTGATGCACAAAATCATCAAAAGTAAAATACTTAGGGCAGGATGTCTAGGCGAAGAACAAATAATTATTAATATTCCTAGAATCGGTTTTTAAAGTTTCAATTCTTACTTGATTGATTGATTTCTCATAATTAACTAAAATTCAGTATTGATTATCTAATTTTATTGACTTTCATAGCTATTAAACTATTTTTATTTTGGTATGGTTGACTATTAGTTGTTTGTTAATATCAGAACCTACTTAAATAACTTCGACGGGTGCAGCAATATTTTGAGGTAGGCACACGGTATGTAATACCAAACACCTCCAAACACCTTATCACAAACTGAACTTTAGTGTTACTGCTGATGATTGTTAGTTAACAGTTAGTTGTGTTTTAAATTTCCCAAAATCATTGATTTTACCTCGTTGAGTTAGTAAAAACAGAGAAATGGAAATGTGTAATTCAATATTTAAGAAACTGTGTTTACTAAGATCCACATAATGGTCTCAAAATTAAATTATGAGGAGCGTTTTCAAATAACCTTGTTGGATATCACATTATTTCAAATTTACCACTATAGAAGTGATCACATAACGTAGGTATGTCAAATAAATGCTGAGTCACGCCAAAAAATGTTGCAAAATACATATACATGTCAGTCACTGTATAATAATTTTATTGCTTAACTTACTGTTAGTACATACATAAAGAAGGTGAAACAATTGTGACAACTTTCAAACTCATGTAGAACGCAACTAAATTTGAAAATATATGTTTTTGTATTTTACCACTATATGAATTAAAATGTGACTTTCATGTTAAATTGAACTCTGTAATGGATTCAAAGTGAAATAAATCTCTGTGTATGTTATAAATATATAATTTTTATTGGAATATCGGCAAATATTCCATTTTGATAATATTTTAATTCATATTTATCCAACATAAACATTTAGTGAATATACATCTATGCGTATATAGTAGAATATTTAATAATAATGATATATTTTACGTATTGCTGGCGCATCCACCAAAATTTATGCTTGCTATGATATTAGATTAGAGCCATGTACGTGTTATTCTATATATCTCACAGCATAATGTTGGTGTGTCTCAGGCTTACGTTATAGTTTTCTGTTTGCTAAATCTCCAGGAGTCGTCATCCAAATCCTGCTGTAATTTCATTTTATCTTTCAAATAGATTAGCTTATCTGCGTCGTAGGAGCTGTAATTTCAGTGCCGGGATCAAGCAAGATTTTCATTTAAGATTCCTTTTGTAAACATCTGAAGCTTTTGCTTCTTGTCCTTTACATTACTTGAAAGCTGAAAATCTGCATCTCGCTATTATACCATGATAATTTATCTATATCTAAATATTATTTTAAGAAGTAATTATTCTACGCCTTGCTTCAAGTGATAAGTCACAAATTATTATTGTAACTATCCCCGTAAGCAGTTTATACGACAAGAATATTTGAATATTATAAGTCTTAAAGTTATTTTGTATAAAAGCGACGCTATTTATCATCTGGATTTGATTGTTACCATTCCATCTGGGAATATAATTACCTTCGTTTGAGGGGTGGAACTGTCTGGGCTAAGTTTTAATTGGGCCAGTTGATTATAACGCTTATTTCCTTCCCTTTTTCGGCATTTCGCTTGACTTGCAACGTTTTACTTTTGATTAATAGCTTATTTAGAAGCAATTATGTTATAATGAGGAAAAATGGTTTCCTTTGTAAAACACATCCAATAAATCTTCTGTAACTATTAAGTAATTTTGACTATTAATTAAAGAAGCTAAAATTTATTATCATATTTTTAAATCGGTTGAAGCAAGCTAACTGGACAATCATCTAACTTTCACAACTATGGCATCTGCCGGTGCCATTACCAATTTCGACAACAAATAAATGAGTGCGATAAAATGTAATGGTAGAAAGGATACTTTATATAATACGCATCGATATTGTTGATACTACTGATATATGGTCAGTTATCTATGATTCTCTGATGAAGGTTATTTCGGACCGAACTAGCGTGCAGAACGACCAGATATCCCATTCGTTAGAAAAAAGTAAAGGAAATGTTTCAAAATATAATATTTTGAGACATTTTATTTTAGTTTTTCTAACGAATGGGATATCTGGCCGTTCTGTGGGCTGGTTTGTGATCGTAGCCTCCATCCTTCAAAACTCTCACGTTGACAAGACATATAATCTTGTTGATAATAATACTTCGTCAGACACATCCAAACATACAACCGCACATCATGAATTGCTCACCTAGATGTTCAGGAAGCTGTTCAAGAGGACGGGAAAGAAATAGCAAAATCTATATACAGCCTCAATCTCTGCAAAGTAAACGGCGGGGAAGTACATATACTCCCATTGTCTCCCACTCTACCTAACAGCGAGGTGTGGCGCTGTAGTACGATAATAGCACGTGTACACTGATCAGTGACCAGTATTATTAGTCAGTTAAAGTAAGTTGGTTGTTTAAATATATATTTTTGCGCAAAATGCCGCGTTATACTGTAGAGGAGAGAGCTGAGATGATGCGGTGGTATCACGTTGGCATTTCTTTTTAAAGAGAATGCGACGTGTTTGCAGCTAAATACCCCAACAGGCCTATTCCAAGTAAAGCCACAATTTTTAAATTAAAAAATAAAACCGACAATACCGGTTCGGTCGAAAATTTAAAAACATTACTTCCAACTCGCAGAATTTCTAATAATCCGTCCGTTTTAGATGTCCTGCAGTTGAAATAAATTCGAATATGTCATCCGGCACTATTTCCAATGATTCAGACATATCCCGTTCTTCCGTTCAGCGAATACTCAAAGCAAATGGGTATCACAATTTTATATATTCTAAGCGCCAACAATTATTTCACGGCGACGCATTTAAGCGTATGGTATTTTGTGAAAAGTTACGTGATTTAATTAACCGAGATGCTAATTTGGTAAACAATATTGTCTTTACCGATGAATCTTCTTTTCCACTGGTTAGAAGTCACAATTTATCTGTGACAACATACTGGGCCAAGCAAAACAAGCACAGATATTTAAGTTCATCTAGTCACCAACGGCAAAAGGTAAATGTTTGGGCAGGTTTGTTAAACAATCATATTATTGGGCCTTTTTTGTCAATGGCAATCTGAAAGCAAATGCATATTTAGAATTACAGACCACCCACATTCTAGCTACTATACAGCAACTTCCCGACATAATTATGCAAAACCCCTACTTTCAGCAAGATGGTTGCCCTGCATATATATACTTTTTCTTTTTGAGAGTTTGCCCAAAATTCAGTAGAACGTCTTTGATTTCCCTGTCATGAACAAACCCTAATTTTATATTTCTTTATTTATTACTTTTACGAATAGAATAGTAACCGAGCTGGTGTTAAAGTTTATTTAATTTATTGTTAAGAGTTACTTTTAAGTTTTAATTTTTTAAAATTATTTATTCAGAATTAAGTTTTATTTTTCCTTCGTTAAATTTATTATTTCTTTCTGAGGGTTTTGTTCTTCGTTCATTAGAATTACTTTAGTTTTCTTGTCATGAGCAAAGACTATTTTTAAGTACATAATAGATACTATAAATTACTCTTTTACGTTTTCATTACACCTTTTGAGTTTATAAGTACGTGTGTCCAAAGCAATACATATTGCAATTTATTCATTTTCATATTAAAAATACAATACGTTTCACGGTCACTAAAAATTAACACATTTCTGAGTGTAGATTTAACAGCAAAGCAACCGCAAAAAGAACATATCCCAGCTATATAATACTCTTCAGATAAAATGCGTTGGAACACATTTTTCTTTGTAGAACGGGCGTATTTCTAATATATAATAAATAATATCCCTAATGTTGTCACAGATACTAGCAATAATAATAAGTCGTTTCAATAGTTGACAATAACAGCTAAATGGACAAAAAGCACAACAAACAATGTTATGGGGTGATTCAGTTTCTCATTGTTTTATTTGTCCAACAAAAAATTAAGGATTGTAATAGCAAAATACTGGACTGAAACCGCATCGTACAACTGCTTGTGATCGACATTTCTTCCAGATCTGTACTAGACACCTTCAGGGGTGCTATGACAATGCTTCTGACAATGTTGACCCGAAAATATTCAATTTATTATAAGATCTAAACCAGTGGTTCTCAACCTTTTTTTCGCCTAGCGCCCACTTACTGGATTTTGTATAGATCCCAGCGCCCACTGCAGAAAATCGCGAAGGGACACGTCATGGAGTACGACTATGGATTATGGACTAGTTAACCTGGGCACAGTAATTAAAACAACGGCCACTGTGGGCGCTACCGCCCACGTTGAGAACCACTGATCTAAACTATTAATTAAATCTTTGAACCCAGTTTACTTGACTCCTTGGTCATTTAAAGTGCTCTCGTGGATTTGGATTACGAGAAAGTGAATTTATTTTAGTTGAATAATGGCAGTGCTTATTTGGTACTAATTTATTTGCAAAAACATTTAGCTTATGTAGTTATTGAAATGTATCTTGTATTTTACCATGCCTATGTTCTTCCGCAATGGAATATAGTTTATGATGGCGTTATAGTTTTCGCTAAACATAGTTCTATGAGATATAGAATTACGCTTCTACTCAATGGTACTGTGTACATTTATTTAAATTATGCGCCAAATATGTTTCGCTGTGTTTGTACGATCATAATTTAGTGACTCAAGAGTAACACGTATGTACTGCGAAAACGTCTTTAATAAGTTGCAGATCTTATTAAGATGAAAAAGAAAAGTAATGGTAATGTGTTAACTCATACCTCGAATCTTGGCAATTCCTTTAAGAATCTGTATTATACGCAATTTCACCGCCTGTAGTGTGTGCACAATTTAACAGCCTTCCTCTACGTACTACGTTTAAATGTTTGAAGCGGCATTGTTTTCTGGGTAAGAGCAGGAGGAACCAGAAAACCGACTGAAATTGAGTTTTAACCTACGTATGCAGTTACGCGCTGATTACGCAAATTTATTCAGATTTCTCTCGGAGGATTTGCGAAATCCAATTACATCGGCCCGTTTGTACCGGTACTCACACCATCGACGCTATTCTAAATCGCGAATCAACCACGCGGAATGGTTTTGCCGTTCACCACCGCACAATTATGGCAAAGATTAAAGGAGATATGAAGTAATACTGGTTCGTTAATTCGATATAGTCCAGCGATAAGTTGAAATTATTTCTATATTATTGTTTTATATGAAACCTTAATCCTCCTGCATAATCTTGAATGTTTACGGAAGGTTATTTTGATCAACTTTAATGTGTTACTATAAACGGTATTCATTGGTGTATGCATGTGTGCATATATGAGAGCGATAAAGCGTTGAAACCTAATGATATGTTGTGCCAATCGTAAAAAGTGTGCATCTAGCGAATTTTCCACATAAATTGTTACTGGCTTTTACAAGATCGTTTCATATTCCTAAAAAAAATTAAATACTTCATAGATTAAACATTAGGATGTTCTACCAAAATGGGTGCAAGTAAAGCAACGTAGATTTTCAGTTTATGCACAATGTGTCAAAAAAGTTCTAATATATCATTTCTTTAAAACAGAAACAGTGTGAGAACTTTCGTTCGTTCGTAATGTTTGACGTACTGCTGCGCTGTTCACTATTTACTACGTGCCTTCAATTACTTATTAAATTTTTATAATGCATATTACTTATGACTTTTATGTGAAATTTCCGCGTGCAGAGATCAACATCGTGGACGCGTGACGGCGTTGTACGGCCTGTTGTCAAAACGAAATTTCGCGGTCTTTGTTGATTTGTACGGTGTTGCGCTTTTGATTACAATAATGTTTCAACCTCAGAATGGTAGCTGTTAGTGTGAGAGCGAGATTCCCAGAGTTACTTTTGGAGTGCGCAACAATTTAAATATTAAAATCGTGTTTTAAATCAAGAATTTATTACCATAAACCACATACGAAAGACATCAAATTTATACAACGATAAAAAGCAGGTGAGTGACAAAACATATGAATGTTCAGTTGCAAACACATAGGTATAATAATATTTACAATCGCAAACAAGCAAATATTCGCAGGGCCTCGGATTCCACAATTCTAAATGAAGCATTTGATAAACAAATTACGTTAACAAAGTACGTTAAAAATTACGATAAATCATCAAGTCATTGATTCTTTTTACTAAATCTAAAACTTAGATTTCTATGTGCTTAGAATTATCAATTTTGGAAACAGGTTTAATATTATAGAACATGAATTTGAATATAGAGGTAAAGAAAATAAAAATTCAACTCTTGAAGAGAAAATGTATTGTATAAGTACGATTTGAATGGGGATTGCATCATCTATTGTTCTGCTATTGTAACATATAAACGGAACTTTCGCACTTACCAATGCTGGTATCGTAAGCATGCAGATACTCGGACGTCATAAATTGCGAAACCAGAGACGATTTACCGACAGCTGGTCCGCCAAGCATGAGTACTTTGTAAGGCATAGGTCCCGGTGCGCTTGTCGACGATTCTCTCGACGATGCCAGGCTGCAAGAAGCAGATGTTCGAGCCGATCCCGCCGCTGACACCGCTCCAGGAAGTTGCTCGGTGCTGAAAATAAGTTATAAGTTTGATTTAATAATGGTACATCTAGAAAGTCTGACGCCAAGGATCGGCATCAATTCCACGGGGTTGCATTGACCTCGTGAATAATTAAATGAGTTTCTGATATTTACTTCTAGAGCAACACTGCTGATTTTCACGGAAAATCCCGGTAGGGAAAATGACGGAAGTGAAAGTATATGCTTGAAATAAAGAAACCAGTTTCGGAGAACGCTTTTATAAGTTAGAAATCAACTTAATGATTTAAGAGTTTTACTGAGTGTTTCTTGTCTGTTGATATTTGATAGAGCTGAAAGAAAGAATGCAATGCAATCCTTCAGTACGTTTATTACTTTTAGATATCTAACGCACAAGTTTAATAGACTTATTTGTACAGGACGATCCATACCTCGGTAACCGTTGGTCCTCCAGCTTAGGCAGATAATTACACTATAAGTGTGGTCACGAATATCTTTAAGTCTCTAAAGTTCCTACAAGATGGCCTAATTCATTTTAATAATTTTCCGCCATTAAAGTTGGGGAAAAATTAATGTAAAATAAGCAGCTCATGATTATAAGTTTGGTTCATGACCAGAAAGTGAAAGAAAACATCCTTCCGGCGTGTTTTTCTTGTAAGAACACTTGATTATAGTACTTACAGCTTATAGGGTTAGCCAAAAGTTTAGAAAATTTACAAACATCGAATTATCTTTGGAACCACAACAGATATGAATTTGCAGTTTTGGCAGGTTAAACTGTCATTGCGTTCTGCCATTTTTCTAGATTAACTATAGTGATACCATTCCGTTTGAATTGTTTCGAGAAAATCGTGTAAATAGGGCAAACTAGCAGATAACTCGATAACTCGATATTCTCTTCACAATGAATTCAAGTGTTTCAAAATCGATTGACATTCACTAAAGTTACATGGATTTCTGTGTGACAAAAAGTAGGTTCCTACTACTTTGTAACAGATACAATCTTTAAGTGTCATGAATGTGAATAATTTTAATATCTTTCTATTACAATCTCCCACCAACCTTATTCATGGAAAATTATTAATAATAAATGTAAAAAGAGAATAATATTACACCATCTTGCAGGAACTTGAGAACTTTAACGATATTTTTGAATACGTTCTCTTGACCACGTTTTCCAGTATAATCTTTTCTGTAAGCTTTAGAGCAAACCGTTACTGAAATGTGGCCAGTGGCTACCCCCAATGGATCAACCTGTATAGCTATATTATATAATTATGGAACTAATTTTACATAAACCAAAACAATTAAAAAGTAACTGAAACGATGTATCTACGTCTACGTGCCTTTTCGAAGGTTCATGTTTAATTACACATTTAATAAATCTTGGTATGGATTAGATTATGTATGCGATTCTACGAATTGTTCTTATTTAAAATATTACTCTGAAATACCCATTATAAACCAATTGATGGTAAACGTGGAAAAAGTCCTATAGTGTCAACTGTAAATATTCATACATTGTGCGTTAATTAAATAAATAAATTAAAATATAAATCTTTAGTTTTTCGTCTTATGCACCAAATTTGTTTGTAGTATACATACTTTTCTCAGGATATAGTAGTAGAGGAATTAATGACATTTCATTAAAAAATATATAAAATGTTAGTTAACTCAGTTAGTAGATGCATCTGATAATATTTTATTATTTGATGTATGTATTGCTACGAAACTCGTAGATAATTCTTTATAATTTTATTAAACTTTTTTTATTATTAAATTTACTCCACAGATATGCTACGCCCCATCGTAAGCTGACACTACAGTACACAGGTACATGAAATTTACCCCTTTCACTATGTTTTTGGGTACACCGCAAACCAATCGGATGATATTACTTATTATCTTCAGTCCACCTTGGGATGTGGGGGAGGTGTTTTCACACCAATAAGCCTCCGATTATTAGCTTTATATACCTGATATACACTTTAATATCTTAATTGTGACTGTACTAGTTAGTCGTTAGTGATGTACTTATGCTACAGTGAATAAACAAGACATTATTGTAATGAAATTTATTTATTTCGAGTTAAATAAATGTGATGAACAAAGAAATGAATCTTCTAATGATTCCCTCAGAGTAAGTAAGTTCTTTACTATTTAAATTGTACAAAAATAAGATTTCTAGAATCTTAATCCAAACTAATAACTCATATATCTCGTTTAAATATCAATATAGAATTTAAATCTCCCGCTAAATTCCCGTCATAAAATCAAGTATTGTGAAATAATACCAACTTAAACTGCTCGTGAGATGAGCCTACAGAATCAAACGATAACCTCACAATACCAAATCCACCAGATTCACTGTTATCATACGATAATATAACCTAACATTCCCTTTACGCTTTTGACGCCAGTTATAAATTCAAAAAAAATGATAAAATCGCTTACTTCAAGTATGAAAAACTGCTCTAACACACTCCAAATACTAATTCCAACTCCACAACAATCATTTCAGCTCCCAATCAGTGTTCAAATGAAGTCACAGCAAATAAGCTCGAACAAGACTCTTCAATAGGCCCCAGGATTAGAAATACGCCACCCCAAATCTTGGAAATCACTGGATTTCCATCATCTTGGCACTACATATGCAATACTCTCATACTTGTAAGTAAATTTTAAAGTTAATGACTCTTATTGTGATACAAATTTATAATTTCTAGATAATTATTCGAAATGCAACTACACTCAGGAAAAATCGAAAAAGAAGTCCTTCCCATTTGTTTTTAACAACTTGATATCTCGTAGGCAAAAAGGACTCCAGCAACGATGAAAGATATCGTTTCCAACGATACGACACAGCATAATCAACCCATGTTCGAACAATCAGCGAAGGAACACATTTCCTTAAAATCCATGGTAACCTGCCTTTTTTGAATTAGATACGAAATAAGTAAGATTTTAGTTTAGATTTTAACAACATATGTTTACAAAATAGATAAATAGTTCAAAATACATTTACATAAATAATGTTATAGTTATCGTTTGATACTGTAGGCTGTATAGCAATGATATATCATAGCAGTATATCAATAGACAAGTTTAGTTATTTTAAATGTTTAATTCTTTTAATTATTATGATTAATTCTCTGTAGGTGTATACAGTCGTTTTTTACGCAAAAACGCCTTTTTTAAGAAATATGGTGTATAAGGGTATGGCACTTTCCATCTCTCATTATTAGCTTTTTGCGAAGATGGGTTACTTCATCTTTGGGAGATCATT
This sequence comes from Cetonia aurata, assembly GCA_949128085.1. Lineage (NCBI taxonomy): Eukaryota > Metazoa > Arthropoda > Insecta > Coleoptera > Scarabaeidae > Cetonia > Cetonia aurata. Next base: position 19,814,660 of record OX421883.1, read on the forward strand.
TCGGAGATATTCGGAGATATATAAGCTTTGGCAAAAAAAATGTGAAGTTCTTCCAGCACTCTTTCAATCTGTAAAGTGCCGGTATTCCTTTGTTGTTGTAGGTAGGTATAAATAACTGAAATATTTACTTTTCAAGTGTTAAGCAAAATTAATGGAGGTTGATAAAAGTATAAAAGAAATAATATTTTACAAATACTACGAGTATAACAAAAAAAAAAAGAAAAAGAAGAAAGCAAATGTATTAAATATCTACTTGGAGTGAAACTATTAGTCCTGCAGTTTTTATTGACATGAATCTTTACTAACTGTACTTATGATACAAAAATAAAAGTATTTACGGTAGTTTTAAAGTTTTGCTTCACATCCACACTTGTAAATCATTAACGATATTTATAGTAGGACATGCTCAAGCTGTTTATTTATTCACATGTTTTCTGAAGTGTTTGCCGATTGAAGTTTGTGCAGGGTTCAACTTCGGGAAGTGCTTGCATACATGTATAAACCCACTTACGTGCCTTGTGCGAGAGTATCAAACTTGCATCCATCTACAAATACCTGTCGATTCTGCTCGAACAGTTACTTAGAAACTAGTTTTCCACTATGCGTACATACAACGGAACAGTAATGAAGGGATTTAGCAGTGAGAGTAAGTAACAGTCACGTTTGTCCTCTTGACATACTCGTCGGTATCAATTTAAATTCGCTTCACTTCCCAAAATGTAAATTGCACGGTAAGCAAAGGGAGAGAACGGATTTGTTTGTGTATTGCATCGGCGGTTTTGGTGCGCTGGTACACGGTTTCACAAGCAAACTGTATAGGTTTCATATTGGTATCGTTGTTACCAAGATTCGCGAACACAATAATTGAGGAAACGTGTTTGTAGCAACAGCGTGGAAATATCGACAGCCTCGTACTGTGTGGGCACGGTTACATGTTATGTTGGTTGCCAAAATCAAACATTTGTGCTGAATATTGGCAACAGGGTTAATTTAGTACTGTTATTGACAAATATTGTAGATGTGGTTTTAGTTAGCTTCATGGTAAATATACAGAGTATTTTAATCAGCAGATCAAACCATGATTATAAATAAAAAGATATAAAGATGTTGTATGTCCTTTCCATTCAAAGTTTATTATAAATATCTTTCATTTACTACATGAAATGAAAGATATTTATAATAAACATTGAATGAAAATGACGTACAACGTCTTTTTACTTTTCTATCACAACTCCATTCACTAGAATAATTAATCAAGATAATAGATATCTTCTTTTGTAATTTTTTTTTATATACGAAACCATTTGATATGAGAAAATGCTTAAAATATACAATTATTTTTCAATTTTTTTAATTATTTGTTGTTAGTGCAAATTCTTAAGTAGCTTAGCACTTCAGACGTTCCCAGTTCATATTTTTTTTTGATTGAATAATAAAATAATATAATAAAAAATAAAAAAAAAGTTTTACGTCCGGTGCCCTATTTAGAAATAGAAGAAATAGTAAAGAAATTAAATAACACTTCAGCTATAAGCAATAATGGCATTCCGACGAATGTTGTGGCGCATATTATAAGTTTTCCATTGCAGGACATATTTAACAGTTTCTATGAAGTAGGTTCTTTTCCAAATATTTTCAAAATATATCTAAAATAGTTGCATTATATAAAAAGGGTGATAGGTATTTGCCGCAAAACGGTTGACATATTTTCATCCTCCCTGCATTGTGTAAATTGTTTTAATATGTTTTAAAATCACTACCCCTGAATCATTTAACAAAACACAATCTAATTTTGCTATATCGTGTTAATTTCCTCTTTACGAAGCCGTGGTTCTTAAAGAGAAAATCTTAACTAATATCATGGATGGTGTACTATATGCTCTTAACTCCAAAAAATGTGTAGTATGTATGTTATTGTTATTTAATTGGAGCATTTGACCTAGCTGATAAAATTTTACCAAGTAAACACCTTCGATATGGTATTAGAGGGAAGGTCTAATAATCTTATTTAAGTATGTGGTCGCGCACATTGCACTGTGGTTAAATATGTTCATGACGATAGCAATTTCAAGTATTATCGGTCGAATATTGTGGGGCATTGGGGTTACGGCCGGTGTGCCGCAGAGTTCTATATTGAGACCTCTATTGTTAGCGATGTTTACGAATGATCTGTCCTTTGCTTTGTATGGTGAAATGACGTTCTATGCAGACGACACTACGGTATTGATGACCCGAAACGAGTTGTTTAATGGGTGTGGGAGGGTGTTCGGGGAACTTGGTACAAATTAACAAAAATCTGTAAACTGTATATACAGTCTGGCGCTATTTATAAATATCAAAACCCCGACAGATTCCGGACTAATTCCGTCTGCCACGACCATAGAACTAGAAATCCGGGCTATGTGCACCCTGCATTGGTGAAGTTGACAAAATGTTATAACTCATATATACTTATCAGGGTGAGAATTTTTAATGCATTACCGCGGAAGTGTTCGCTCGCACGTTTCCGCTGATAGGTGTTTTCACGATTTAGACGGCAAAAACCAATATTAAAAGCTTTTAGAAGTTTCTGAAAAACAAGGAAAAATAAATAACCTTAGTTTTGAGTAATATTTAACGCAGTATATTTTTCATCCCGTTTGCAGTTATTATGTAAATAAAAATGCATGTGTTAGGTGCGTTTTGATGCCGGTTATCCTGGTTTTCCTAGAGAACATAAAACGAAAATCAGGAAACAACATAAAAAGCGGATATATGTATCAGTTTTTCTTCCGGTGCTTCTCGTGTGGATATACATTGTCTGTTACTAATAGAATAATTTCCAGATATGCAGAAATTGAAGGTGGGCATTCATATTCAATAAAACATTTTTTTATATAGTTCTTGTCTTGCTCTATTTAACTTTCTCGTGAATTATTTAAGATAGGTATAGCGAAATCTATGGAAAAGTAGTAATACAAAGTTTAACGAGAAATTGAACAATGAAAAAAAAATGCAAGCTATTTTATTTAAATTAAAAACCTAGTTAGAGATTGTTTGGATGGAAGCGGTAGCACTGTATTAGGAAAAGTATTTTAGAAGCGCAGTTCACTTCCAACAAAATTTAATTCATTTTTATGTTTGGTTCTGCGTATACTATTGCTACGCCATCTATAATTGGATGTTTGGTGTAATACGAATAGTGCCTAACTGGGAGTAGGAGATGATGAACATTTGCATGTTGCTTAACATAAAAATGTAAAAACCTTTTTTGAGAACAATTTTTTGCCATATTGTAACAAAAGCAAACTTGAAATATGATTTCTACTCTAAAAGAAAACAATAGTTGTTGAAAGTCCTTTACATTTTAACGTCTTTAGCATTCGTATACAGTGGGTAATTAATTTCATTCCAAAATGCATTTATTCTGTTTTAATTATGTACATGAAAATGCACGAAAACTTTCATATCTTTTCCTGAATTTCAAATTTAAGGGTGATTGATTCCTAAAGGGCAATTTCAATTTCATCGGTTTATTGCTTAGGTAAATCAATTTCAGAACGTCAATTTTGTGTTATATTTGAGATGTGATTGAAATCTTAAACTTATATCGGTCTTTTTATGTTTGAATATAGGCAAGTAACGACGCTATACATATAGAAAAAGCGTTTCTCAATACGGGGTTCAATACGAAATATTTTTCAGTATGAGCGACAATGCGCGTAAAATATGAATAATATTTGTATTTCAGAATTGATATCTGGCTCATATATATATATATAAAGAAAACCGTATTTGCAAGGATTATTAAAATACATTACGAAATCAATGAATTTTAATTTTGTTCTTTAGTTATATTTACATATGGTGGATGTTAGACAAACCCTGACCCGGCTGTCGTGTCGTGGCTAAGGGTTTGCACCAGGATCAACGGTGCCGGATGGAGCACGTCATCTGTCCGATATACCAGGCACTTCCATGCTGTCGTGGACATGTCTCGCGAGCGTGGGGTGTTGGGGGATCTTGGCTTAACCGCCCGGATCGAGAGGAGACAACCTCACAAATAAACCTAAATCCTAAGGCAAAGGGGTCCGGCCGAAGGGATGCGTGGCTAAATAGAAGATTAGTCTGCGAGGACCTCAACCTTGGGGCACCAGGGGGAACCCCACTGTATTTACCCCTCCATCCTACATGCGGGGCTCTGTAGAGGTGGATTGTTACTTCCCTAGCTACTCGTGGGATCCATTATGAGTAAGAATTTAAACAAAACCAAAGAGCGGGATGTTACCGCACAAACTACCGGGACTACTGATAGAGACAAACCATCTACCAGCGCAACCGGGACAAAAGAAAGGACGGGCCGTCGTTCGACACCCCGTCCTACCTTAGGGCAACCAGGAGGCCTGGATGATCCGAGGAGGAAGGGCCTCAGCGGAGCAGGCGTAAAATGGTACCTGCGCTTTCTTAAACAGGGACTAACACCTGAGGAAGCCAGGGAAAAAGTAGTCAAGCAAAAGCTTGAAAGAGAGAAGGCACTGCCACAAACGACGGCAGGAACAAGTTCGGGCAAACGGGGCAGTGAGCACATCTCACCTGCCCAAGCACCCCGGCTTAAGAAGAGGAAGACAAAACCTCTTACCTCTAGTGCAGCAGGCACAGTTGGGCAAGCCACCAGCTATGCCACGGCTGCAAAGATAATTAAAGTAGCAGTACTACCTGAGGAATACCCTCAAGTAATGCTGGACGCAACCCTGTTGTCCTCGCTGGAGGAAACTCTAGTCGAGGCAATGGTGGGGAGCACGGTACGCGGTCTGCAGTTTGCCGGCATACACTTCCGTCAGGGAGCAATGCTGGTCGACTGTGAGACTGAGCAGACAGTTAACTGGCTCGACCAGGTAGTAGGCTGTCTGCCATTATGGAAAGGACCCAAACTGGTGACGAGGAAGGGAGACGACCTCCCAAAACCCCACGTCATGACAGTTTTTCTTCCAAGAAGTAAGGGTCAGGAAGCAGAGAAACTGCTAAAGCTGCTGGATATTCAGAATCCTGAAATCCAGACAGACCTCTGGAAGGTCATGCACCTCAAGGAGGAAGGACACGGCCAAGTACTCACCATTGGGATCGACCCCAAATCTTGTGAGGCGATTTTGGCAAAGGGATGCAGTATCCACTACCGGTTTGGTAGGATCCCTGTGTCAGGGCTCAAGAAGAGTCAAGGAAAACCAGAGTGCAAAGAGACTACCTCTGAGACCTCTGGGGCTACGGCAGAACAGCGGGAGACCGACGAGAGAACCTCGCCGGCCTCTCGAGGTACACTGGACGACATCAACCTAGATGACGTCAGGATCGAGTCCGATTCGGATGGAGAAGCCACTCTGACGCCACAGGAGTGTGCAGTACTGGCGGCAGTTGACCCTCCATCCGACTAGTCGTCTTCACCAGGCTGGCGCAGATTAACTTGCAGCATGCGAGGGGAGCCTCTGCTGTGGCTGCAAGGTTATTCGCCAAACACGACCTGGGACTTGTATTGATTCAAGAACCTTGGATCAATCGAGGACAGATCAAAGGTCTGTCATGCAAAGACTCACAGGTAATATGGGATCGCAGGCAGGAACACCCTAGGGCCTGCATCCTAATCAGGAATAATATTAAGTATATGTGTGTTTCAGAATTTATGACTCGGGACCTGACAGCCGTCATGGTACACCTCGATATTGGGGGAAAAAACTGAGCCATTGTCATTGCCTCCGCATACTTCGCCAACGACGGGACAACACCACCGCCTTCAGAAGTGAGAGAGCTGGTGAGGTATTGCAGCAGGAAGAACCTGCCGCTGATAGTAGGCTGCGACGCGAATGCACACCACGTCATGTGGGGAAGCAGCGACGTCAATGAAAGAGGTAAGTCCCTTTTAGAATTTTTATTAGCTTGTAACCTCCAAATCCTCAATGTGGGCAAAGAACCAACGTTTGTTACAAGGGTAAGGAAGGAAGTACTAGATGTGACATTTAGCAGCTTTAGTCTGAGTAGTATGGTTAAAAACTGGAAGGTTTCAAGTGAACCCTCCCTGTCAGATCACAGGATAATAGAGTTCACTTTAGAGGGACTAGACTCCTCAACCTCCCATAGCAGGAATCCGAGGAAAACAAACTGGGAGCAGTATACAGTTTGCTTAAGAGAAAACCTGAACCAGCTGAGTACAAGCGGGACAACACACCACCTCAAACTGGAACAGGACGTAGAACACTTCAGCGAGGCGATAACAAAGGCTTTTGAAGCCAACTGCCCGCTAACCCCGAGGAAGCCGGCCAAGGATACCCCTTGGTGGAGCGGATATCTAGCAAACATCAGATCTGATGTTCGTCACCTGTTCAACAAGGCAAAGGTTGACGGGGACTGGCGAAGGTATAAAGAAAAGTTGACTTTATACAATAAAGAGATAAGGAAGGCTAAAAGGCAAAACTTTAAGAACTTTTGCGAAAACATCACTTCCACTCCGATTGCAGCAAGGCTTCACAGGGCAATGGCAAAAGGTGGAACAAGACCTGTGATGGCCTTAAGGAAGCTAGATGGTAGCTACACGGAAAGGGAAAGCGAGCGGGCTACCCTGCTCCTTGAAACGCATTTCCCCGATAGCGAGCAGACAGATCCAGAAGACGCAACTGGAAACACCAGGAGGGCCAAACCCGAGGACTGGGAAATTGCCAGACGGATCTGTACAAGACAGCGCATGAAGTGGGCTATAAACACCTTCCAGCCTTTCAAATCGCCAGGAGCAGACGGGATTTTCCCCGTGCTCCTGCAGAAAGGGCAGGAAGAAGTAATACAACACCTTGTAAATATAACAAGGAGTAGTCTGGCGCTGGGACATATACCCCAAAGTTGGAGAAGGGCAAAAGTCACCTTCATACCAAAGATAGGGAAGGAGGATGGGACTAACCCCAAATCCTACAGACCCATTAGCTTGACGTCATTTGTACTGAAAGCAATGGAAAAAGTAATAGACAACTATGTCAGACTGGAGGTGATGGAAAAGGCTCCACTTCACAAGAGTCAGCATGCATACAGGGCAGGTAGATCGACAGAGACTGCCCTGCATGAGCTAACCGGAATCATTCAGAAAACTCTGGATGAAGGAGAAACAGCGATCTGTGCCTTCCTAGACATCTCCGGTGCGTTTGACAATACCTCTCATGAGGCGGTCAGACGAGCGCTGGAAACAAGGGGGGTGAGTAAAACAGTAACAAGATGGATAAGCGAGGTGCTCTCTACGAGGATAACTGAGACAACAATAGGCGAACAGACTATTCAAATCAGACCCACTCGTGGAACACCCCAAGGCGGTGTATGCTCGCCTTTGTTGTGGAGCCTGGTAGTAGACCAACTGCTGCACAGGCTAACAACCTCCGGCGTACAATGTATAGGATACGCTGACGACATTGTTATAATAGCAAGAGGCAAGTTTGAGGGAACTCTCTGTGACCTAATACAAACAAGCCTTAGAATTACTAGTGAATGGTGTCGATCAGTGGGGCTGAGTATCAACTCGGCGAAAACCACAATTGTACCTTTCACGAGGAAGAGGAAAACCTCGAACATGAAAGACATCCATTTGGATGCAACAGTAATTGAATGTAAAACAGAAGTCAAATATCTAGGAGTAACCCTAGACCAAAAACTTCTGTGGAACAAGCATATTGAATTAATACTGAATAAGGCAACAAGAGCCTTAATGATTTGCCGGAACCTAGCAGGCAAAACATGGGGTTGCAACCCAAAAATACTGCGATGGCTGTACATCGGCATAGTAAGACCTATGGTAACGTACGGGGCGATAACCTGGTTCCAGAAGGTCACACAGGTCACAACAAGGAATGCCCTTGACAAGTTGCAACGGTTGGCATGCGTATGCATAACCGGAGCTATGAGAACATGCCCAACCGCGGCCCTGGAGGTCATCCTCGACCTCACACCCCTACACTTAGTAGTGGAGGGGGCGGCCCATGCGGCAATGTACAGACTAGTCAGAGCGGGGACTGGAGGATACGAGACCCCGTGCCAGAGGGCTTGGTCACCTCGAGCGGGTTTCTCCCCACTTCTAAGTCTACCGAGTGACGAGATGGTTAGGAAATTCAGCTTCGAAAAGTTTTTCGTTACGAAGCTGAGCAATAAGAGAGATTGGAAAGGAGAATCCTCCGCCTACTCCCTAAAGGCAAATGCCATTAAATGGTATGTAGACGGTTCCAAAATTGATAAAGGAACAGGTGCAGGGGTATTCGGGCCAGGAACCAAATACTCAGAGCCAATGGGAATATACCCCAGTGTCTTCCAAGCGGAAGTAACTGCGATTGGAAGATGTGCTCAATTGAACCTTGATAGGAACTATCGGAAGCAGCACATTGTGATTTTCTCCGATAGCCAAGCAGCCATAATGGCACTGAGCTCTAACACCATCAGTTCGAAATTAGTCTGGGAATGTCTTGGCAGACTAAACGATCTAGGCAAAGAAAACAAAGTTGCGCTATGCTGGGTACCAGGACACACTGGAATCAGCGGCAACGAGGTAGCTAATCTACTAGCGAGAAGGGCCGCCACAACTTCGTTTGTGGGACCAGAACCGTTCTGCGGCATAGGGATGAGCACCTACAAAAAAGAACTCAAAGACAGGGAGGAGACGCTCAGAGCTTCCCTCTGGGAAAATCTCCCTGGTCTGAGACACTCCAAGATATTCCTTGGAAATTACAGTAAAGAAAGAGCAAAGACCCTGCTAGAACTAAGCAGAAACAGACTACGCACCCTTGCAGGTTTTCTGACAGGGCATTGTCATCTGGGGGAACACATGACAAGGATAGGTCTGAAACAGAATAGTGATTGCAGGTTTTGTGGAGCGGAAGGTGAAAGTCCGGAACACCTAATATCCGACTGCACTGCCATCACAGAAACTCGTACCAACTATTTTGGCAAGGACGTCATAGACGAGGGAGAAATACCCTCCTTGAAACCATCACAGCTACTGCAATTTATTAAAGTTCTTGGCCTGGATGGGGAGCTGTAAGTGCGGGCAAACCCTAGCAGCTTACAGCTGATGTAAGGGGGCACAATAGATCGATAGGTCGCGGTGTAATGTTACCCTAATTAGATCTAATCTAATCTAATCTAGACAAACCCTAGTGGTAACTATGAAAGCAATTTTGGCTCTACTTTCTGTAGCTTTTAATATATTATTTTGATCCAAACTTTTGTCTAAGAGGAATTTCACAGTAACATTTTATTTCCTGGACGCAGATAACGTCAGGATGTAAAGCAAATCACTGAAGTATACATATATAAGAAATCGTAAATTAAATTTTTGCTTGTTTTAATTGACGTTAGTGAATACAAAATGTTGTGCCAGTGAAGCATTTTCAATCAGTGTTTAATACTGCAGTGCATTTTGCAATATATTCCAGTGGCTAGGCAACATTTTTAGTTATGCTAGAATAGTCTTGTGCTTCCTCAAAGCAAGTACCCATCCGGTACATATAGTTATCCTTCTAGAGGAGCCGTTAAAGTATCTATAAAATTATTAACTATGTGATATTCTATCGTAATTGCTTCGAGGGTTCTGTTGATTCCATGTAAAAAATAACTGGCGTAGTCATAAGCCATACCACGGCGAAATAATTTGAAATTATGTCTCATTTCCATTATATAGATATATAGAATGTGGGTTCTCCGCAGATACCTGATTTGAAAAAAAAAAGTATTGTTCATTTATTCTCCTAGGTGTACCTTCTTCAAAACTACGAATTATAGGATGCCCCACATAGCCATCACAAGCACTTGCGTTTTTATTTACAATGACTCAAAAACTGTTTCAATAAAAAAACAATTAATTCTTAACTTGTGGTCTATCAAGCTTATTTTGGGTTGCACAAAACGCAGAGGAATCATGTAGAAGGCAAAGTCTGAATTAACAGCTGTTTAAAGAGTCAATCGAGTACATCTTCTCATACAGAATTGAAAGAACCTCAGTGTCAAGAACACAGCAACAAAAAGACTTGTAATAACGATTCTAAACAAAGAAATAATCAAATGCATTGATTATGTACTTTCGGAATTATCACATGATTACTTGTGAGCGACACTAACCCAACACTCAACTTGTTATCTACTATCTAGTTAAGAGGCAGCATCATTGTTATTTAATAAGACAAGCAAAAGAAGTAATGATTGAGAGTTTTGTAGCGTGTAAGGTCTCTATTAAAATATTTAAAAACTAATTTCTTCGTTGAGTTGCCGCGAATCCTATTTTCCATCTGAAGGGGTTTATAAGAACATTCCTTTCACAATATTGATTATTCATATATGTCTATGACTGAAACTTTCTTGATTTTCTTTTTGCCTGGCCAATGCTTATAGACAGGGTCAACAAACGGATATGAACTTTGGTATTACCTTGCTTGTTATGCTCTGAGTAGGCAGGTACAGTCTGTGCACGATAAATGTCTGACATAAAACAATTATCGACAAAATTAAAACGAATTTAATTATTAATAGTTGACTTCCTAAATACTCTAAATAATAGAGATATCCTAACATTTATTAACCTAACTTTTATTTTAGTAAAAATGAGTCTGAAAATGATATTTTTTGGTGAAGTTATGAAAGTTTTTGCTTCACGTTCTAAAAGAATAGAAGCTTTTAGAACGTAATAAGAAAAATGGGCAATTTTGCTGATCTCTTTTCATGTAAGAAATATATTTTAGGAATTATTTTGTAATAACTTTTATTGATGAAATTAGGAGAGAAGTGTATTAAAAAATATCTTCATATAAGTCATTACATTTTCAGAGTTCTATATAATAAAATATCAGCAAATTATTTCGTTTAAACTGCTATTTGCACACAAAATTATAAAAAGTAGTTAACCTATCGTTTCAAAGATCTGATGAATTATGCACAGGTATTTTTAGATCTTTATATTTTGATGTTTCCTTATTTTCATGTTTTCATATCCTTATATTTTCATTTAAATTTAACCATTAGGATTAGTAGGCAATTAAGAATTTGAATTTTAGAAATGGAATAATAATATAATAGCAAAATAAATATTTTATTAAATAAATTAATTATAGTAGGGCTCTGCTTTGCAAGCGTGCAAATAGCAAACACATAGTCCGCACCACTCCGGGTTTACACATTCTTTGTCGTTGTTTTCCGCCTCCCATTGGCATACCATGTAGCGCTTTTCGTACTTCGAATATCGCAAAAAATTTCGGGACGCCGCTAGAAGAGCGACCCCGCCCGGTAGTATCACTCTAGCGCGCCCTCTAGTGGCCTCGCAAAGTGCTTCCCAGGCTAATCGAAAAGGATCGCGCGAGTTTTAGGCGCATGAAGGTTTACTCAAAAAAAAAGAGGCTAGTTTGAAACAAGTGAACGTAGACTAACGGTGATTAAAATTTTAAATGTTTACTTGATTTTCAAATGAAATTGCAGGTACTCCTTTTGATGGTAGTCTGTGCACATATTTTTCAATCTTGCAAAGTTGTCTCTACATATCACATTAAGAAATCAACACTTGATTGAAGTTATACTGTTACGGGGTCTCGGCTATTCACAACCGAACGTGGATTGTTTTAAAGGTACCTAAATTAGATCGAAATAATCGAACAAGGCATCAATAAGCAAATAAACAATATATTTGAGTCATAAGAGAATAGAAAGAAGAGATCACAAGTGTTATATATAATACACGATTTGAAACCAATATATTCTATATAAATAGCAATAAAAGGTATGTAAGATTAAAAAGAGGTACGCACATATGTTTAAAATTATACTGAACTTATTCCAACTTAACTAATAGCAGTGCTGTAACGTGATTTTACAAGAAAATTAAATCGAGCTAAGGAACGTAGATTTTAAAAAAAATTACACCGATCAGTTGGCGCTTGGCCTTGACCGGGAAACGCTGCGCGTTTATTTACAATTACAAAAAAATAAATAAAACAGATGTTTAAAAATATGGAATTTATTCGCTTTTTTCTATAGTTTAACAGAAAGCACATTTATGGCAATACCTGTGAATCTACGGTTACAAAAAGAAGCATTCTACATGGTTTAAATACGGCGTTCTTAATTTAGCTTACAAATTCTAAATTTAATTAACTATAACTCTCGCTCATTTAATCCAGATACTATGAGTGAAGTTCCGCTTCGAAACCTTTTTCGTATGTTCAAAAAGAATATGGTTGCACTAAAGGCATTTCTTTCGCTAACTTTTCTGGCAGTCCAGATAACCGAAAATGCAAACGATCCTGCGGTATACCTTGCGCGACAAAACCTACAACTTTGCGGTACTTATATATAATAATAATAACTTAAAATGCGCGGAGCGCATACAGAGTCGGTGGTGTTACAACGGCCGTTGTTTTCCCACTTTCTCGGAAATAGTTGTCTCGAGTTAAAAGACGCTCTGACGAACCAAAATAATGATCACCTTAGGTAAACGACTGTGGATGAGTACAAATGAGAGAAACATTTAGGCAGGAAAAAAAATTATAAAGAATTTACCGTTGAATAACTAAGGAATTACTATACTTAAGAAAAATGGATAGCAGAATGGACATACTCTTGACCGGAAGATACCGGGAGTTTCCAAGCAATGACAATAACTAAAACTGGATAGACCTACAGGGTTTAAAATTGAAGTTCGGAAAAGGAAAAGAAGTGCAGCAATACAAAACTAAATCAGAGGATCGCCATTCCACGGCAACAATACGAATTAAAAATGTCGTAGCGAAGGGACTTAGTCACCCACTGTTAATTTAATAAAGACGCCGGGTGACCTTATCTGCACGCTCCAATCTGCTTCAAGCGCCGTGTTACTCTCTCAATTTAATTATCGGAGTCACGTACTCAAAATGTAAACGACGATATCTTCGTTAGCGATACGCCAATTAAAATTTCCACCCGCTTTCTCCTCGTCAATTCAACGCTATCGCCGTCCTTAGAATCACGCGACGGGAAGATCTAATATACTTAAGATGTTCACGCCGCCCGCGTCGCATCCTCTCCCCAGCTCATCGCACTGTTGCCGTACAAAGCCTAGGTTTGCGCACACATACACTGGTAAATATAAACGCTAATGAAGTTAGTATCGGAGAGTGGGAGACAGCCGGAGGCATTTGACAATGTGCAATGCTGAAACCTCTTTCTTTGTCATTCCATTACCGTCGTTTAGAAAATGTCTCGTGCACTCCAAAGACATGTCGATAGAAAAAGACAAGGCGCGCTAACTTTCTTGCAGACACTACTTCATTCATCTCTAATGGTGCACTTCATACTTGGGAATGAAGATATTTTTTTTTTAAATCAGAAAAATTACGGCAGGTAAATTCGTTAATTATTTTAGAGCATATCTTTCCATTTCCGCACTGCTAATAAATGAAATTTAAATCCCCAATTCCGGCTGGGTATTCGTACTTAACATCGGAATAAATTGCTTTCTCGATGCCGCTGGATCGAATCCAAATTATGGGCTAATTCCAATACCTATCAACTTTAAGCGGATTTAAGCTGACTTTCAGTAAAAAGCGTCACACAACATTCTGCCCAAAATTAATTGAAACGAAGTGTTAAGATCCCAATGGCACTTTAAAATTAAAATTATTTTACTCTAAGAGCAACCTAGAAGAGATCGACTGTTTTAGTTTAAATCACAACTTCTTGGTTAAGTTGAATACCTCTATATAAATTTTCTTTAGTAAAGGAAGCATCGCCTTGCTATATTATATGTGGGGCCTAAGGGTCGAACATAAAGTTGCAGCTGTGTCAAGTTATTTATGCAGCAAGCTACCTCATTAGTTCTAAGACGGTGGGTTTACAAGGCAACTGTTAAGTTCAGCTTCACTTCCTGCATATCAATGTAGGATAATTTTCAACTAATTATAACGCAATTATCATCTTCATTAATAATGGAGTATACCCTAAAACTTACACAGGTGTTAAATATAGATATTCCTATAGAGACTAGGTTTGTGATTGCAGCTTTACATTTCATTTTGGTGCACTAAGGTTTTATAGAATTCGATGATACATAATAGATACTCCGAAAGTGGGTAAACGTATATTAAACAGAAGGGACTTCTTAGTTTAATCCGTCTACTTCAACTTTAGATATCTTGAAATTTGTAGCATCTTAATTTAGCCCACATAGTAATTTTTTTTTAACATGTTTATCAGAATTCTAGTTCTATAGTTTCAATTTATCTAATTGTTATGAATTTCCCGGGTTGAATTTCTTGGTAAGCTTCAATCTTTGCAAGTTTTTTCTTTAGTTTATCTTTCAAGGTTAGTATACTATGGACTACCTTTTGTAATCTCTCGGATGAAGCTAATAAATTTAGAAAAAGTTCCGATTTGAGAACAAAAGTTTCATTCAATCTCTGGAATTCTGGACTTTTGATCCGTTTTGGAGATATTAGCAAAAATTAGGATGTTTCTATAACCATTTCTCTACAACGACTATTAACACATGTTAAAATGGCTGGATATCAGTGGGTATGGGTTATGATGTATTTTTTTAACAATGTATAGGTTGATACATGTAGGTGCGTAGGAATAAAGAACTTAATGAGTAACACAGCAAGAACCACTACGCTTCTTTTCTTTGTTTTGTTCAACAGATTCTGATATCTTATGTTACCCTCCAATTCCGGATTGACTTTGAACTGCTTTAGCACTATATTCACAAACCTTCAACCTCCACTATGATTCAATAGTTTTAGTTCTTGAGAGGACTGCACTTCATCTAATATACTGTTCCAAGAAAATTTTCTTTCCAAAGTTACTTATGGAGTGGTGTAGACTGGGCGCCCAAATTTTGCTATTTCATATTTCTGGATATGTTCCTACAGAATCATCACACACACCATTGCTAAATTTGTATCCAATGTATAGGAAGCAACAGCCAAGCAGTAGGTCTCAAGAATAAGTTCAGCAAAATGTCGTTCTATTATTTTTCAAATCTCTGACGCTCTCATTGATGGATGTTGCACAAACATATTTGTGCTATTACACCATACATCACAAATACCGGCTTATAGTCTGATCAATGAAAATCTTAAGACAACTAAGACAGAATATACTATAAATGACAACAACACTGGAATACGATCTTTCAGGTTAAAAAAACAGGCTGTTTGGGTCGGTTAGTGAGAACAAAGTTAAGTTTAGCAAATATTTTGCAAACTTAACTTCCGATGGGGGCACACAATAAAGAAAACTATTTGTAAAATACGGCATTATTAGAGTTGGTAAGGGAAATAAGTTGTTCTGTATGTATAGTTATACTATTGTGACAGTTGTATCAAGCAATAGATCCGATTAAATCATCCAAATAGCTGTTAGCAAAGAATACTTTACACAAGTAGGTAATCCAAGTCATCTTTATGAATTCGTTGATCAGATATTGTCAGGGTAGGGCGGACCTTTCATAACACGTATCGTATTTATTTTTTGAACTAACCGATGTTTAGAACAGAAGCGGTGATATCTATCAAAAAAATGTAGAGGCAAACCGTAGATTGTAGAATTCATAATATAGTCAATGAGAATGGTTGCCAGTATAAGACAAGAGGAAAAAGCTATTGAATATAATTAAATTACAAACTACTAGACAATTTTTATACAATTTTTACTGGATAATAGTAGTGGTTTGTTTGAAACCTCTCTGTGTTTTATTTAGCAGTAAAATAATCACTTAATAGCATTATCATTCTATTTTAATTTAAGAGGAAATGCTCCTGTTACATACAATTAAGGGCTACAATTTTTTATATTTGTATTTTCTTAGATTTTAATGACACGGAACCTATGATTAGCAATAAAGATAACTAGAAACGTAAGTTCAAATAAATGTTCTCTATATCTTTTATGATTTTCGTTAAACAATTTTATGAGATATATTGATTACTATAATGAATTTGTTTAGACTGAATAAAAATCACAAATTAAAGACAAGCTTTTATATTTGGGTATTGATTAAGAAATAATTTATGGTGGATTTAAGATTTTGGTGAGCATTACAAAGAAATTTATTCCTTTCTTACTGTTTATTCTTAACTTGAAATTAGGTTAACTAATATAATAGAATTTCGAAAGCAATATCAAAAGTTCTAAACTAAGTTATAAATTTTACAATTCCAGAAACATCTAATGAACCTATCATATGTTGATTTAGTTTCTCGATAAATATTCTGGAAATATTTTTATAGGAAGTTCTGAAAATAATATATATATTGGTGTGAGGTTTTGTACCTACAGTTGTAGTTCACCAAAAGTTTCTAAATAAAAGGTAAAAAAGTATCTCAATGTAATATGCACGTAGAGTATGTTATGACAAAATAAAAAATCTGTGAAATTTACATATTTATCTAAGCATTAATCAAGATTGAACCAGCGCTTCCACCAATCTTACTGCGCGACTTCCCGCTATGAATACTGACTAGTAAAACAAATATGAATGTCGAGAAACAAGAATAATCATCGTAAAAGTTAAAACTTGCATTCTACAGCTGAATATAAATCTAGACAGGTTGATTCTCGAAAGGATTCATGTATTAAATGTTACATTGTTCTAATAGATCAACATGCAATTTTTAAAAAACCACTTCGAAGTTTGTACACTGATCTTATTAATACCTGTGCAGTTATTTTAGTATCTAAAGCTGTTTCTTTTTCTTACTAAATGTCTCTTTAAAACAATATTTATTGTTCTTTGTATAAAAACTATTCTTATAACTATAAATTTAAGAAACAAGTAATTAGTGCTAAAATAACTTCTTTTTATTGTATTTCAAAATCTGATGAATATTTTCTAATAGCATGTGTATGTAAACAAAAAATAAATAATTCCCTTGTACTTTTATTGCAAAAGTGCAAAAAACAACGTCTAGATTGTTGTTTTTTTGTGGCCACTACGATGATATTGTTTCAAGAGTGCTTCGATAAAAATTAGCAGTGGAAGAAACTTAAATAATTTGTAAAGACCTTTGAGAAAAAGTGAAATATTTTTTGGCTCAGATGCCGTTCGCAGATCAGTATTTTATTTGCTTGAGCAATACAAAGGGCACTTTTCTAAAGGTCAGAGTTTGAGATGTTTGGATGTTTTGGAATCTTTATGATTCATGTAAAATACCTAAAATGGTTTTCCTGATTTATAGATGGGAATAAGCGTACGAATTCTAAGGAAGTCAGTATATCTTCTCCAGCTAATTTCCTTATAATTTGGCTGTGCAAATTATTCACCACGTGTATGGAGATATAACCAGGTTTTCCAAGTTTTTGTACTATTTCTTGCAAAAATGAAATGTCATTTAAAAGGTTTGGTTATTTGTTCTGCGGAACGCGTAACTGAAATATAATATCAATAGTCTTAATTAGTGTAATTACAACGTAGAACAATAAAGCAACACCAGGCTTTCCTATAATAAATTTTGTAGGTTAATAGCTATATGTATAAAGCTCTAATCAATTAGTGTCGGCGGAATTTAGCACGAAAACTACGACAGATAGGAAAGTGAGATTTTCTGTACCTATGTATATAGTTGATCAATGCGCATATGGTGAAATTATTGTTAAATATACAGGCTGTTACAAATTCCCAGAGCCACTTTCAACTTTTTTATTTTAAATGGATTGCTATATTTTTTAGTTATTATTTCGATAGCCAGCTAAAATACCTTTGCAGTGATATATGGTTATGTGCGCTTCTGACTGTTGTTAGTTTAGGCTATATTGCAAATTTTGTCAAAATTTTGGCAGTTGCGACTTTTGAGATTTGAACGTTTATCTTAAAAACTGTTTTAGTGTCGCGCGTGAATCTTTTATTATGGATTTCGGGGCTAACAGTTAGCATGTTTCAAGGTGGTGTAACTTAGAAATATATACAGGGTGTTAAATATGTCATGGAACATTTTTCGAAATTCAAACGCTTTTCTTTCGATTTTTTTAAATGGAACCTATATTTTCCAACATAATCAGCAAATTCTTTGTAAAATTGCCTTCAAAATGATACCAATAACGTAATACTTATTTTCAGTATTTTCGAAGATATTATGGAAAATATGTTTAATAATAGCAATTTACCCCTATTCATTTGTTCTTTTTTTATGTAAGTTGCTTAGATTATTTGTAACGTAACAAAAACAAACCGTACGTGACACAAAATTATTTTATTTTTTACACTTTTAGATATACAGATATAATAATTTTAAATCAAAAGATGCTCAAATATATCTCTATTAAGCTCTGTGTGTATGGTCTGCCTTACATTTTCAAATATACATATCATATTGTCCACATTTATCTGAAGAGAAGCATTAATTATACATTTGTGCATGTTGTCTGCCGTTGCATCGGGTGTCATGCATATGATGGTTTTTTATAGTAGACCGTAGAAAAAAATCACAAGGGGTCAATCTGGTGATGCGGTGACCAACTTAATTAATCCCAATCCGTCTATTAATAAATACCTTATAGGATGCGCTTTTACAGCAGCACCGTAATGTGTGAATGCACAATCGTGTTGGTACCACAATCTCTCCATAAATTTCTATAGAGGCCTTCTAGCAGTATTGGTATATTATTTTAAAAAGTTTCTATAATTCTCACAATTTAAGGTATTGTCAAAGAAGAATGAATCCACAACGGTGTTTCCTGATGTCCCACCCGTTTCTGTTGATACTAAATGGGTTTTGTGTATCATAGTAGTGTGAAGTTTATCTGTTCATTATTCCACAATTGACAAATTTTGCTTCATCTGTGAAAAACACGATAATCTAGAATATTTTCACCGATACACAAGTTTCTTTTCAAAATCCGTGTGTAGTGCGCCATGGTGAATATTAATTTTATAAGGGTGAAACTTATGCTTCTTTACAATTTTCCTCGTGATAGTACATGCAATTCCATGATGTTCCGAAATTGTCGTTTTAGAGATTGGCGAAGTTTCCACAACGGATTTTCTATAATCATAGTTTTTGTCCTTTCATGTTTATCATAATTCACATAACCCGACCAAAGAAACCTTACCAACAAATTCTCGAAGCTTACTATCTGACGCTCTACAGGTAGGATAATCCGCTGCATACATTCTTGCTGCTGATAGTGGATTTCTGTTGCAAGCACCAAGAACAAATATCATGTCTATGAGGTCCTCCTTGGAGAAATTTATTTTTAATAAATGAATTTAGGTAAAAAAAAAACAGGAACAAGGCGATATAATTAGCAGCCAGATTAAAGTAATACGTAATAACTAATAATCCACAAATAAATAATTCAAATACTATAATAAAATCATAAAACATTGTAAAACGCCAAGACACCAAAAATAAACTACAAAAAATAACATTATGTGGACATTTAAGCAGAGATTTGATGTTTCGTTATATTCTTAGCTTTTGTTTGAAAATCATGGCTATCTAATCATATTTGGTGTCCCACATATTGAATATTGTCAACATATTTTCCATAAATTTGTAATATCTTCGAAAATACTGATAATAAGTGTTACGTTATTGGTACCATTTTAAAGATAATTTTAGGAGGAATTTGCTGCTGAAATTGAAAAATATAAGTTCCGTTTAAGAAAATCATAAGGAACGCGTTTGAATTTCGATAAATGTGCTATGACATATTTAACACCCTGTATTTATATTGATGTTGCGCCACCTTGAAACATATAAATCGTTAGCCGCTAAATTCATAACCAAAGAATAACGCGCGACACTATAACCGTTTTAAAGATAAAATTTAAAATCTCAGAAGTCGCAACTGTCAACATTATGACAAAATTTGCAATATAACCTAAACCAATTGTCAGAAGTGCACATAACTATATATCACAGGAAAGGTGGTTTAGGTAGCTATCGAAATAATGACTAAAAAATATAGCAATCCATTTAAAATAGAAAAGTTGAGAGTACCTCTGGGAATTTGTAACACCCTGTATATTTGAAAATATTTTTACCATGTGCGCATTGATCAACTATATATATATACAGAAAATCTCACTTTCCTATCTTTAGTAGTTTTTGTGCTAAATTTCGCCGACACACTAATGGCGCACTCGGTATAGTACTAATCTGGATATGCCAAATCTAAATATTTATTAATACAGCGTCCGGCATTAAGACTTCCCGTATTTCAAACGACAGTTACAAACAAACAAGCAAAGATACAAAAAAAAAATACTTTCATTTGTTAACAATAACTAATATGCCATTATTTGGTTTTAAAAATTATGTCCGGTAAATAGCGTCCTCCGTTGTTGTTACATTGACGAAGCCTTTCCTGGAAGTTGTCCATAGCTCTGTCATTTCCGGTGGAATGGCAGCCACTTCCGGGGTGATTGCCTCCTTAAGTGTTTGCAAGGTTGTGGGTCGATGTTTGTAGACTTGCGCCTTTAAGTGTCCCCAAAGAAAAAAATCACAAGGTGATAAATTAGATGACCTTCGGGGTCAGGCGATATTTCCTCGCCAAGAGAGAAAACGCCCAGGAATCAGCTCTCTGCTGATTCCTGGGTAACGAAGTAACCGTTACTGTTAGCCCATCTTCTTCGAAAAAAAAAAATACGGAACCCACACACTAAATTCAGGAACGGCGCACCAAATTCACACGAGGGCTGTGAAATGGTCGTTGGTAAAGTTCCTGAGGGTTTTCTGTTGACCAGTAGCGGACATTTTTTATATTTACGGTAGTATTTTAGTAAACAATTGAATTTTTTCTCTCTTATGAAGCTGCCAACTACTTTTATCAGCAATTCCCATTGAAATAGAACACTATTGCTAATACCTACTTAGCTATGTATATAAAAACAATTTCCCACTTCAATCCACGAATTGCATATTAGGTTGAACTTTGGATTGGATCTACTAGGCACATTAAAGGAAATTCTAAATTTAAAGTGACTTTCTATTTTCCTCTCTGCGTTAACTGTGTCTTCTACACCGCCTCTGCTCATAAATATTTATCGCTTATCAGCGATAGTTCGCTATAACATTTGACTATTGCGCACTAAATATCAGCTGCTGCTTTGATCGTACCTCAATCAAAGGACTACGCTTGATGGTGAAGGTAGAAGGCTATTTTCGCATGCGTCAAATACGTAAAAAAGGCAATTCATGAATTGGTTTATTTGACGCCGATGTTCTATTACCATGCAAATTCGGCGGCGATAAGAATAGGGTAGCAGCGTTAAATGTTGCAGACACGACGGGTAGGTTATTGTGAGCGGTAGGCTTTACAATAGAATTACGGTGTAATTTTTCCAGACAGTACGCGAATCTGATGAAAAGATTTGACGAGGGAAGTGTAAAGTCATAAGGTGATTTGCATAGGCGCTCAGATATTCATAGAATAAATTTACCAAATTGTCGCTTACTTTACATTTTTATCTACTTGTTGATACTGTATTTTTAACACAATGTTTTAAAGGACAGAGTATATACTTAATCATTCAGAAATAAGTGTTGACATTAAAGCGCTATTGAAATGTTAATCAAATTAAATGTAGTGTGAGTGATGGATGTATTTGCCATAGTTTAAATAACAGTAAATGTTATACAAAGAAAATGTAAAAAAAGAACATCTAACCTAAAGATAAAAGATATAATAATTGTTCTAGATATAAAATTTAAATTTTATGCTATGCTTTTATGATCTAGATTTTAACAATATAGATACCGAAAGATAGCATTAGCCCTAGAGTATGTTAAAGCTTTGAGTGCCTTTGCTAGTAAATTATGTCGCCCACGTATCAAACACTCTCGAAATCATTTATAATTTAACCTATTCTAAAATGATAAAATAAAACGATCTTCAGGCATAGATAAATGAAACAACGGCTAATTAAGCAACTTTTATATTGGTAGCATAAATTTTCCAGCAACTCGAACAGGCACTGCTCTTTATCAAGTTAAAATTAAGTTGTACACCGTCCAATGTGGATTATGAAAAAAACAATAATTGTTACCTGGTCACTAACTAAACAAAATTGTCAACATAAATAACAATTACCAACGTAATGAATATAAGTCGAAATATTCCATTACAATGGAAACAAATTGACAATAAGTAATTAAAGTAAGAGCTAAAAGGGATGTGTAAACTAGAGCGGAAAAAACGGGGTTCAGAATGTAATGTCTAAGAACTCCAAAATTTATTTTAGTACACGTTACGCAATTAACAAAAGTGCAATGAATCCGTAAAAAAAATATTTTGAAAAATTATTTGAAACAGTTGCTTATAATTCAATTCTACTAGGCGCGTATATAAATTTCTGTAAACATGTAAAGCAAATTAAAAGCGTTATTTTTGTAAAAATTTTTTTAAATAATTTACAATTTTACATATTTTCATTTGTTTTTCCTCTAAATTCGGTTGATACTCTAACAATTTCGTCAATTCTTGTCTCAAAATTAATATAGCCAAATCTAAAAACTAGGTTTCCAGCATGAGAATTGCTGTTAAAGGCATTGTACCAAAAAAAAAAAAAAATGAAATCTTGAACATGGTTTGTCTATTCATTCATATTCAGCAGCAATATTCGGATAAACTTTTTAATTTTTATATTATCAATTATACATCTTTGTAAATGAATAAGGTTTTGAAATAAACCGAAACGTCTTACTGCGGAAACACCTGTTTTATTATAAAGACCTAGATAACAAAGAAGATGGTATATATCTCTTTATACATATAAGGTCAAGAGAATTTTGAAGAAATATGTTAATGTTTATTATTTCTTTTTTTATATTTTGATACAGTATCATTATTTATAGAATATACTAATTCTAAAATATATTCACAATTCTGATAGTTGGACTTATTGCCAAAGAATTAAAACTTAAGTTAATCCTCGGCCTTATATATTTTGCTGATATGGAAATTGCTTTAATTTTGCCGCGTAAAGTTTATTCAAGATGTTGTAGTGTGTAATTTGAGCTAGGGGTTTATTCACAAATTTGTCTCTCTATTTTTTAAACAAAGTATAGTATTAGATGCACTGCAAGAAACATTTAGTGCTTTTAGGTTGATCATTCGGGGTGAATAATTAATCATGAATGTGACGAGGTCTTTCATCATTTAATTACGTGATTAAAATTTCAAATTTATAGGCGTTATCAACTACTACATAATTCTCTGTATCATTAAATTCCTCCGCTTTTATAAAAAAAAAAACGATGTTTAGCATCAATTAAATCATTAAAATTGATGACAACGACATAGCTTCAACATGTTAAAATTTATTTTTACTACTAACCTTGAATCGAAATCGCAAACTGTAAACACAAACATCTTCACTACCTATTCAGTGTTAGTAGGGCAGAAGCAATGTTCAATCGAAAATACACATAACATTCAACACAGTTTACAGAGTTCAGATAGATATACAATGTAGAGTCGCAGTCACTTATTTATACTTTTGCTCTGGCTTTTGATTTATGTATGGGCTACAACAAAACGTATTCTGTTGTCTGGTTGAGTTTGCGAATTCAATTGCTTCTCATAAATCTTATAATACTGCCAAAAACTCGAACTGATAGCGGCAATGGGAAATTGGAACGAATTACTTCGTGATGGTTGCACAATTTAGTGCGTAAATCAAAATAAGTAACAATAACAGTAAATTTTTTGAACAATAAAGTAAATGTTTAGTACAGTGATTCGTTTAGTTTAATAGTAGTTTTTTATTAACGCTATAAAACAAATGTGTAGGTACATACATGTCTCGCTTATTTAATTACCTTCGTTAGGAAATAAATTTAAATTAAAGCACATAGATATAATTACACACATACCATTAAGGTTGGTTAATTTACGTAGAGCAAATATATTATTGTAGAACGTGGTACCCATACGACACACAATTGTTTTATATTAATTACTGCCAGTCTTCATTAATAAAATTCTTGCGACGTTGCAAACTCCAAAACCATGCAAACCACAGCACTAAATCGCGCAAACTATAGTTTACTCTAACTAGCGACAGCCCTGCGGCGTTGACCAGGTCGGAATTTTATTCAGTAGACGCTTTAGGTCGTGTATTCCGTGTATATGTGAGCATACATCAACTGGGGGACGCTGCTATCGACGCTACAACATCCGCCTCTCAGTGGAAGCTAATGAAATCTGCTTCGCATCAGTAATTCACCGTTTGTCACCTTTTGTCGCGAGGGCAGCTTTCACATGTTTCCTATACGACCCTATTTCACCGTTGGTCGGATATTCGTGTGGAAAATCCCTTATAGGTTAGGTTTCCGGATTTTAGGTCAGCTGGCACTAATCCACCACACATAGACGGTTAAACCCGGTAGTTAGGACGACACAAAAGATGTGCAGGCTCTCGTTTGTTCGGGCACTCATCCTGAGGAACGATGATGCAATGGCGGAAGGTCGGACCTAACTGCCCTCGTTAGCCAATCGAATGTGAAACTGTACCATAAAGTGGACGCAGTAAGATCTATGCTTTAAAGGTTATTATCTGAATTTTAATATTCAAAGCGAATATGCTTTCTTCCTAATTTATTTATAAGTCCATTGAACGGTAATAAAATAAATCACTAGCAGCACGCGTTGCCCTGGAACGCACCATTTTATAGAATGCGGGATAAAGCTGTTATTTAAATATGGATAAAAGAATTTCAGTATAATTTTTCTGAATATTTTAACTTCAGCAATCAGTATCTAACAATGGAAGTTACAATTTACCAATGCGATTGTAAGATTCTAAGCATAACATTCATAATGCAAAGGATATTTGTTGTAGGTCATGCAGCTTCTTAAGGTACATTTACTACTAGCTCCATGTGGTAAAATCTTCAAGTATCCCGAAGAAAAGGGATGGAAAATGCTTAAATCAGGCGATATTCCAGACTATGGTACAAGTGTACTCCCTGCTGTCCATCCTTGTCTAAAAGTCCCATGTAAGTGCCTTCCAACAGGAACATCATCCTGGATCCTTTATTGCCACTGGTTCAAAGGAATATTGTCTAAAATATCACTACTGGATTCTACTTTAATAAAATAAATGAAAATAATAATGTTCTAATTCCATAACTAAAAAAGATTGGTGGGCCAGGCCGCACACGATATCATTTCGCACCACTGCAAAACTAAATATTCAAATTCATCTCTGGATTCTGACTATATTTGTCATATTGCTTCTTATATCTAGTAGAATAACTAGCAGTGAGTTGGTTTTGGCCCAACATTCTATACGGCTTAACACAATGGTCCAACATTACATTTTTGTATTCCCTGCAGAATCTAAGGTATATGCCTCGGCTATTGGCTATATGGCTAGTGGGGTTCAACAGGATGCCTTCCTAATGGACGTCTCACGGTGGGAATGATATGATAGGGCGCTCGCAGTACGGCTTGAACAGCTCTACACTGAAAAACCATTTTATTTACAATTTTGTCAAGAAAAATTCACTTAATTCAACAAGATATTTTGTTATCTCAAATAAACTAACGCTTAAATGAACAAATAATTTGGTTCAGGTGATCAAATATTTGTTTGTCCATATTTAACTTTGCCATTTAGAGTCTTTAAGCAAATTTTGGTACTGTCAAACAAATCGGTTTTTCAGTGTAGGAATAGGTAGGAGCAATTTGAACAACCTTAGAAGTATCTTCAACAGCTTCAACAACAGCCAGGAATAGTGTTAACAGCTCTAAGAAAAACTATATAATATAAACAATTTGAATAGATCAAGAAATTCTTCAGGCTGTTCCTAAAAGTGTTAAAGCCCCTACAGCTATTAAGGCTGTTTCTGCATGGAGCTCTTAAAAGTATTCTTAGAGCTGTAGAGGCTGTTCCTGGAACTTGGCGTAAAATGCCAAATCTTGGAATATGGGGACTCCCATGATTGCACACCTGCCATAAGATGAAGCATCTTGCTGATCCCCTCTCACCCATGTTGTAAAATATGAATTCAAGCTCCTATGTTGGATCATAGGGGATTTTGGTCAGAACCAGCCTAGCTATTTTACTGTGCCTCGAGGACACTGACCTGGTTCTCTTGAAATTCTACTACCATTTTGCGAATGAAGCGGCATCATTTCATTTTTGGTTATCGGAGGATTAGGATAAGCGTTAACATGAGAACCTTCTGTTTCTCTGGTATTCCTACTAGCGTACAGGAATTGTATGTCGGTAAATTCAATATTGCAGTAAACCAGCGCAAGCGTGGCAGAAATTCATAAATTTGTACACTAACCACTGAATATTTTTCGTTTGACAGAACCTCTATTTACGGGGATAGAAAAATGTGTAGGCAATGAGAATTTATAACAGTTACAAAGTACATAAAAAAAGATAACATCGTTACAGAAATTATTATATTATTTCTTCTTGTCAGAAAAGAGTTTTGGAGACAAAAAAAAAAATAAAGAAATGCATTGATATCAATAGATGATAATTCAGCAGGCATATGTAAGTATTTATAATAAGGGTGCTACACAAACTTGAAAACTTAGAAAAATAGATAATACTCGCATACGAAATCTAGAAAAGATGCACGATTAGAAGAAAGTAGCTAAAAGTATTAAACGAAGGTGATAGACCAAGATAGACCTCTCTTCATATAATACGTACATCGTGATTTTAGCAATGAAGGATCCCGTAGTAAATGTTGCCAGTCTTCTTCTGAAACAATTACACAATGGTATCAACTTCTCTACATATGCATACATGAAATATTTCATGTTTGGAGATCATAGTCGAGGCTGTTTAGAAAGAGATTCTATTTTAGATATTTTTTGCAATATGCTACTTACATTAGTCATCTTTATTGGACTGGCTTAGAAAAGTATGTATGTAGACAGGTTGGAGGCATTATCTGTTTGTGTTGTATACATTTGGACGATATGAAAGATCAATTTCAGGAGCACACGATAAAGTGACTAAACATTAAATCTGTTTTTAGGGATGAATACATTCTCCATTGCTAGATAGCGATCATCAAATATTATTTATCACATTATAATAGAATATGTTTTTGGAACGGAGTCGAATAGCAAAGAGCATTTGCATTGCAAATGTAGTCGGTTTTGCATATTATGTCAAAGGAAAATCTATATCTAAAATAATTATACCTCTACTTACTAACGGTTATTATTGAAGTTTGTTGATGCATATCCAGCTTAAATTTGCATTACTTTGGGGGCGTAAAATAAACTTAATGTATGACCTTAACCCTGCTGTACCGTTCGGGTCTATTTGACCCGAAAGAAAATGTAATCCTAAATTGTGTTTTTGTTTAATTGTTTTTCTGTTTGGGCACAGCTGACTTTATTTGTTAATGTTAGGGCTTTGTTATTTCATATTACATTTTTGAATGTTATGTATTTTTTTTAGTATACTTTTAAATGTTACACATATACCGTTCGGGTCAATATGACCCGAACTTTATTTTATTATATTTTCAACTAAAATATATTGTTTGAAGTAAAAATATAGTAAAAACTTTAGACATACATATATGTATATACAGTACAGTAACAAGTCTGTACTTGTACCTGCGACCATAGAGTCTTATAGCCTATATCCATATGCATACTTTCATAAACGTTCACTACACGTATGCGCTGACAACTCTGTGCTTGCTAACGATGTTGAGACTATAAAACAAGGCATCAATGCAGTTATAATTCAGTATTCGAGTTTACATTCAACATGGCACACCGCAGACTTTTGACTGACAAAATGTTATAAGCGTATATTGAAGCATCTGACAGTAATGAAGATATTTCCGAATATGAAGATCATACAAGTGAAGCATCCGGAAGTGACAGTTCTGATGGTGAAGTCGATAATATGCATCTAAGTACAAACGTGCAAAGTTGTTCTTCAAAGGATGGAAGAATAGAATGGAAGTCGGAACAACCGCAGCAACGTGGTCGCTTTTCTGCTGCCAATGTAATACATCAAACACCAGGAATTACAAGATATGCCAGTAGCCGCATTAGGGACATCAAGTGGTCATTTCAAGTTACATTTCCTAATGCTGTAGAAAATACAATAATTGAAATGACAAATCTCGAAGGACGAAGGGTTTACGGTGAGAATTGGAAAAAAATAGATAGTACTGTTTTTGAAGCTTACGTAGGATTGTTGTTACTTGCTGGAGTTTATCGGTCACATGGAGAATCTACGAAAAGCTTGTGGGATAAAGAAACTGGTAGAAATATATTTAGAGCAACTAAGTCATTGGAAACATTTTCCATGATATCTCGTGTAATTCGGTTCGATGACAGAAATACAAGGCCAGAGAGAAGCTTGCCCCTATTCGAGAAATCTGGGAGAAATGGGTGGATGTTTTTCCAAAATTGTATAATGTTGGAGTAAATGTTACTGTTGACGAACAGTTAGTAGCATTTAGAGGGCGCTGCCCTTTCAAACAGTACATTCCCAGCAAACCGGCAAAGTATGGAATTAAAATTTGGACCCTTTGTGATAGTGAAACTTCTTATGCGTTGAAATTACAAATATATACAGGAAAAGTACCGGGTGCAGCTCCTGAAAAAAATCAAGGCATGCGCGTTGTATGCGATCTTAGTAGCGAACTCAGAGGTCACAATCTAACTTGCGATAATTTCTTTACGTCTTACAATCTGGGGCAGTTCCTTCTGAAACGAAAAATAACGATGTTGGGTACTATAAGAAAAAACAAACCTGAGCTTCCAAAGTCAATGGTAAATAAAGAGGTATATAGTTGTTCCTTTTATTTTACGAATGACGCTACCGTAGTCAACTATATTCCTAAAAAAAACAAGAACGTAGTTGTGATGTCTACCTTACACCACGACAAACAAATTAGTACCAGAGATGACAAAAAACCGCAAATTATATTAGACTATAACGCTACCAAAGGAGCTGTTGATACTCTAGATCAGCTGATAACCACATACACCTCTAAGCGTAAAACAAATCGCTGGCCTATGATAGTATTCCATAATATGCTTGATATTTCAGCTTATAATGCCTTTGTTCTATGGAGGAGCATAGATCCAAATTGGAACGCGAACAAGCTAACTAAAAGAAGAATATTTTTAGAAGAATTAGGAAAATCTCTCATACAATACCACATAAGAAGCAGAACACATATGCCAAGAACAGAGGAATCGCGAAATATTGTGCAAAGAATTCAAAACATTGGAAGTGCATCTTGTTCCGTTATAAATGTGCCACAAGCAACTACTCTAAAACGCAGCCGTTGTAAATTTTGTCCTTCAACTAAAGACAATAAAACAAATATAGTATGTAATAAGTGTCATAAACATCTTTGTAAAACTCACTGTACATACTCTTGTCCAAATTGTAAAACATAAAAATAGCTTTTTATGTCAATATTTCATTATTATCCGTAACTTCTAAGGTTCTAAGAATATTATTTGTTAGTTTTGCATTAAATAAACAAGTACTAGTAACATGTGCAATTTGTTTCCTTTTTTTTTTTATGTTTCGGGTCATATTGACCCGAACGATACAAGTGTATAGTAGATGTGAACAGACCAGCAGGGTTAAAATAGCACAAATGTTAGATAGATTCTGTTTACTCAAGGAGATGCAGTATGTTTCATACTGCTCGTTCACTGTATTTTTCTACTACCTACTGCACCTGCTTTAATGTCTCAAAAATGTTCATTACAAAACTTTACCCAAAGGATCATTTATATCTTCCGGAGACGTTGTGTTATACCGGGAGTATAAATGTATAAATGTTGTTCCTATCCAAGGTATCCAAATTGACGATCATTCTATGAATCGCTTATACAAAATTTAGTTCTGGCAAAAATTAAGACGTCGCACTTTCATTGTTGCAGCACAGCAAAATCAGACTGTTGTTTCTTATGGTTTGTAAAATACGGTTC
Source organism: Cetonia aurata (assembly GCA_949128085.1). Lineage (NCBI taxonomy): Eukaryota > Metazoa > Arthropoda > Insecta > Coleoptera > Scarabaeidae > Cetonia > Cetonia aurata. Next base: position 19,844,564 of record OX421883.1, read on the forward strand.
ATTTTCAAAGAAATTTGGCATGTGAAAAACTTTATTTAATTGTAAATATCACAAAAGTTCTTGAGTTTGGAGCTAGAGAATCCTTAATCGAATTGACTTTAAATAATGCCCAGAATCCATCATGATACAAAAAATAATACAACTCATGTTAAAATAACGCAGTTACTATCGACATCCGGTATAATAAAACCTTTCTTTATTGTTTGATTTTGTTGTGGAAAAATGTGTCCCATTAATCCAGCTGCAATGGAATGCAGACAAAAACAGTAGACGTATATAAAGTGAAACACACTTTATCTTCGTAATTAAACACAATTGATTTACCGTGTTCGTTACTTCCAATCATTATATTAAGGGTACATTATCAAATTTTCAATATAGCGATACAGGACACCTTGTATAATTGTTGTGCTGCTGTGCTATTGAAGTACTATGTCTGTTAGTTCTTAGTAATTGTTTTTGCATAGCTAATTGTAAGATTCAAAATTTTATATTATGTACTAATGTATCTGAATTATATAAATTGTTTAACGGACATACGTACAAAGTTGTATCTTAACTATACTTAAAACTTTACTTTTGTTCAACATATTTCCAAGCAAATTCGCGAATTTGACGTTGATCTGAAGATAACCCCCACATGTCGAAACATAAGATCTGAATTTCAATAAATATCTAAACGGTATTTTAACATTTATTATATTGAAGCTGCAAAAAAAGTTAAAAATTTCTAACTTAGTCGTTTTATTTTCTGAATAGCACATGTAGAATACCTTACCAACGAATTAGAATGATGGGTATTTATTTATCCGTTTCTAATGCCTTCGAAAATTTGGCTTCATAAAATATTAAAGGGAATGGGAATTGATGCTTATAATACCACCCTGAAATAATCTTTATTAAACAAAAAACAATTGAAGATTTCAAAATTTCAAAAGGAATGTACTGTCAATACAAATTGTGATAAAGATTTTCATATCTGCTGCAAAATGAGAAATTTCTGTGATGATTATTTTAGTGTTCAAGATTTCATCTTTCATAGACTATTTTATTCATAGACGTATAATACCATTTAAATTAGGTGCATTGTGTGGCTATGGAAATAGCGAATATCCTCTTCATTAAACTAATATTTCACAACGGAGATTGTATGGCGGAAAAACGGTAGAATTTTCGCTATGTAAACGTTGAGTTACCCTTTATAATCCATAGAATAATTGAATAAGGTTTTATCTTGCTTTTTGTAGGATAAAATATACACGGAAATGCTAAAATATCATGAATCTATTATTAGTATAACATAAATCGTATTTCAACGGATTATTTAATCATTGTTATACTACGTATAAACTAATACTAAACGATCATTTAAGTATTTCGTGCTTTATAAACAGTTATTTAATGTTTATGGGGGCAGATATTTAGTCGTCTACTGCTCTATTAGCGTACATCATAATTAAACGTTTATCCAATTATTTTGTCATACTTGCGAAAGTGATAAAATGATCTTTCTTTTCATGAAAACATCAATATATTTCTGACTGCCTCATTCTAGTTGGAGTAAAATGAGAGATTTGGGGCTGTTACTCTTCTTTCTATAAATATTCTTAGGACATTATTGGATATTGTAAGGTAGATTCGTCGCTGAAGAAAAACAAAAAAAAAAAGCAAAATATCGAGAATTATTCTTTCTTTGGCTAGGTTTCTTCACAATTTTGATTTAGTAACCGCTGCTTTATTGATTTTTTAGATCTAAAATTTCTATCAGCAAAAAACTTTCACGGTACATGATGTTAACCATCAAGCAAACTTACCCAGAAAAATGTTGTTCCGTCGACAAGTCGCAAACTATCGTGGAAAACACTCGTGTTTTGAATTTATATTTTATATCCTCTATGAAATTTCAAAATTGTTTATTAAACTTGTGTCGGAAACCTTCCTTGATTTATTAGTTTTCAAAGAAGGGTTCAGTTTAAGGCGCAAAAAGTTTGCCGGGAAACCACAAAAGGGAAGCATTTGTGTTTGCCTGCTATTCTGCTCTTACAAACATATTTTCTATCGAAACCTCGCATAACAAAAATGTTACGTTAAAAAGTTACGAACAAATGTCATACGCATGCTCTTTCATAATTAAATTAATAAATCATTTCAATTAAAATTTTGCATAGCTTTATTTTTGCTTTTTTGTTTTATAATATTTTCTAAATAGTTAGGTTTTATTGCTTTGTTTTACAACATATTACTGAAAAAATAAATGGCAAATAACTCTTGTCTGCAATTGTATATCTCAACACGGAACTCTTTTATATTTTCAATAGTAAGAAATTTAAAACGATGCATATTTGAAGGGAGAACAGTAAGTGTTCGACATGCATCCAAACTTTCGGAAGTAAACTTACTTACTGCTAAATGTTACAATTAAAAAATTACCAAATTCAAAGAAAGAAACTTCTGTATCCACTATATTCCATATTGGCAGGACATGGGTATACAATGTGTCCCGTATCGCATTATTAAAATTTTGGGAGGATAAAGTAGACTAATATTAATGACTAAAAATAACAAAAGTGGTAGGTTAATTTTACACACTACGATCATTGCGATTCAATTTATTACTTATTTGTTTAATTTATTCACTTGTTTAATCATTATCTTATATTAAACCAAACACAATTTACTAACCACGTTTGTTATTTCTTATTATAAAGTAAGTCTAGTTTACGCTTATAAAATTTGGGGGCATTTAAGAACTGTATTTTATGGCTGGCTATCAAGAGCATTTAAAAAATATTTATTTAGGATCAAACTTATGAATGAATTGAATTTAAAGATAGAGAACGTAAGGGCAAATTGCCTTTAAAGAATGTGTAACATCCTCTACAGTAAGAAAAACAACGCTATTGCATTTAAAATAAGAAAGGAACTATCGACGTCCGGTAAAACGAAATGTTTCCGGAAATTGAAAATAATGTTAAATAATTCTCCAAGTGAGGTTTTGTTGCCAAAATTTTTGTCCCATTAATCTAATTGCAAGGGATCTCCAGAAAATGATAGTGTACAAATGGCAAACAGCCTGTATATTGGTAACGAAACAAAATTGACCTGCCACTTTTGCTGTTTTTAATCATTAATTTAGTCTACATTACCCTCCAAAGTTTGAATAAACTGATACGGGACACGTTGTATATACGAAATAAGATACTCTAGTAAGCCAATGAGAACATCGAGAAACAGATAATCTGTTTTACTAAGGAATACATCAAAATATTATTTCAATGTGTGCATGACTGTGTTTTGATAACAAAAAATAAATTATAGAAACGAGAAATTCTGTGTCGGATGAATACACACTTAATCATACATTACCGCTGTTTACGCCGATAAGCCGCAGCCGTAGTAAAAGCCATAATTACATTCAACTTGGAGACATTTGTTTTATATCCCTGACAATGACTTGGTTAACTTTGAACTTTCAAGACCCTTATTATCTCCCTATTTGCCATTACTCTGTCGGGATCTTCAGCTTTTTCTTTAGAATAAACCACTAATCTATTTCTACAGCTTCAAAAAATTTGATTTCCCTATCTATTTTATTACTATCAAATTGAATTATCACTGACAGAATAAAACTTTTCCAATAACCGTGCGAGCGACGAAATTTAGTCGATTCGAAGGAGAAATATATTCTCTTTGAAGATTGAAATCCGATTTTCGACATTCGATAAATTGTTGGCTCCAACTTTTTCCAGCTGGCGTTATGGAAAACTCAATGTACTACTATATTTTATTCTTTTACAAGTATTTGCTTTCGACCTGATTCAAACGAAGATATAATAATAGTTCTTATGTAAGGATTTCAAGATAAATTAATCGTCTCTTCGAAAACGAAAATTGAGTTTTTGTAGCGATTTCGCACCGTCGGATTTACTCTTAGAACCTTTTAGAACGGTTCACCCAATCGTACTACTTTTTATTACTCCGAAATGAAATTATCACTGCTAAGACGCCACGATAGAACTTTTCCAATAGGCGAGAACTTCAAAGAAATTTAGTGAATACGCGACGATTTACGCCTTGAAAAAAAAAAAGAAGAAAAAATATATGCTTTGAAGGTTGAAATTCAATATTCGATCAATCGCTTTCGTACACCGACTTTCGCCGTTCGTATAGTACGGGAAACTCACTCGGTTAAATCCTTTTTATTCTGAAATACTGCGCGCAGAGGGAAATAGCTAACACCGTTAGAGAGCGGATTCCGCTGCGTGTCAGGCCGACACAAAAATCAAATTTGCTATCCTCTTTATGAACTTTCTCGCTGTCGCCTTTGCCCGCTTTGAAGCGCTGGCCTTTAGCACATACGCGCTGTTAGGAAAGAGTTAGGGATGTGTACACGTAAGCGCTTGCGTCAACGCCCACTTTCCGAGACCTTCTAAACGTACGTACGAGCCCCTAGTAAATTCATCGCAAGCGACTCTAAAGCTTCTCCAAACTATATTAACATAAATATATTACATACTGCTCCTACATCGAACGTAAAATGCGAACTTTGAATGGCTGGGACGCAGTTCTGGGTATAAAAGCCTAAGGGTGATTCGATTCTGGGACAATATCGGTATCTTTATGGTTTTCCCTATATATATATTCTATTGGGACATAGATTTTTATTGAACTGGCGGTAAAAAAAGAAAAAACGGGCACCATGGAACACTTTTAAAATATACGTTTACTCAAGCTAAACGATTAAGTTTAGAAGAGTGCACTGAAGATGATAGATGTTAGCAGATTCTACAAATGTAAATAAATAAATAAATAAATAAATAAATAATCTTTACTGTCCAACGGTATACACCATTTACAGAACATAATAATATTCAAATGCAGTACAACAAAAGTGAATAAACAGGTAAAATAAGCAACAACTTCTAAAGTAATGTAAAGTGGGTGGCATACTAAAAATTTCACAATAATTCACGAATAATCCACGCTACATAAATAAACATGTGGATAAACATAAACATAACCTACAGCAAGTAAGAAACATGAGTTCGTACCATAACTTAAAATTACTTATAACCAACTCAAATATTTGAAATGCATAAATACTCACAGGGATGTACATTTAAATTACAGCAACATATAACCAAGTAACTAGGTAAATAGCAAACATTTACAGCATTATAAGAAAAACTAAACAGGAAATTCATATGATATCACTATCAGAATACAGTTTGTTGAAGTTATTCACCATGTGAAACACCGGAGATTTAACCAGCACATTAGTTCTAGCCCTTGGAGCTCTAATAACATCATATGATCGTGTATTTTGCACTGGCACATGGAAGCTGATACAGGCGAGCAAAGAAGGTGAGTCCACAACATTTGTCAGTACATTGTGTAGAAACTTGGCACTGTATCTGTCACGTCTATCTGACAGTGAGTGAAAATTATGCTGCATCAGCAGTGCACCATAGTATGTAATAAGTAATACTAATATAGAGTCAATAATACATTACATAATAATTAGAATTCATCCATATATGTATTATTATATTTTATTAGACAAGTTATACTACTGGTAACGACGTTCGCTAGTTTACTGTGTACTGTGTTGTGTACTGCTTACTACCTTTCCTGCTTTTATTTACTTACTGACTTTTATAAAGCTTATTACTTATTACTTTTACGTTGAACCCTGCTTATGTTGATTTGAACGGTGTTGCGGTCTTGACGTCGTTACAATAATGTTTCAACCACAGAATGGTAGCTGTTTGTATGAGGGTGAGGTGCCCAGGGTTACTACCGTGGTGCGCAACAATTTAAACAATGAAAGTACAACGACAAAAACAGGTGGGTGACAAAACATATGTGTGTATAATCGTAAACAAACAAAATTCGCGGGTTTCAGAACGCTTTTACATTTAGGTGCGGAATTTTAACAGTTTTCAAATCTGATGACAACGTGAAATGGAAATCTATATACCGGGGGATCGGATCAAAAGTACGTGGACGGGTTTCACGTGCTATGTCGGGTCAGAAAGGCTATGCTGGCGCTAAACTTTGCGGAACGAGAATGACCATGAATAAATCTCTGCGTGCATCAGAGAAGCTATGCCGACGCGACTGCCGGAGTGGACAAAGCTGTCAAATGCCTGTGTTACACCAGAGGCTATGCCGGTGCCAACGAACAGCCCGAAAATAACTGAACGTGACTGTGTTACGTCAGAATTCACGTTAGAAGCTGTGGCGACGCAAATGGACAGATCGGGCTGGGAGGAATTCAGTAACTTAACTTCATGCCTGCGTTAAGCGCGCAGTTTATATACACTACAGCGGTCCCCTACGCGGTCGTGATGGTGGGAGTTGAGCGTGCGTGAACGGATATACAGTCTGCGGAGGCGATGCTTGCGTCGTAAACAAGAATAAATACATAAAAACTTAATTAATGCGGTAGTAACACTGGGAAATTAATCAAAATAAAATCCATTTCGTAAGTTTGTTTTTACTTTACTATGTTGGTATCGGTTTTGTTTTTCTTGGTAAAGAGATTATATAGTATGCACATGGATTTATGTATGTATGCATTATAATATTTTTTGTACACATTTTGTTCGTTTGTTTGTATTTCTTATATTGCAAGCAATTTATTTATGTATTTATTTATTATTTCTTTGTTTATTTATTTACAGCTTTCAAAAAACTATTAATAATAAAACAATAAATTATATCATGGTTGCCGCTGAATGGAAATTTTATAAGCTGATAGTGAAGATGGGCAAGATACGTTCATTGACAGATGGAGAGAGCGATGGCGAAGATAATATGAATGTAGAAGATTCAGATGCAGAGGAATCCGTCAGTTTCAAGTCAATAGTCGGTCAGTTTCAGGCCAACAGTCTGTCAGTTTCAGGTCAACAGCGAAGATAGAAGCAGTCATGAAGAGACTGGTGAAAATCTACTCATACGCCGTTAAAAAGACGCAACAATTCTGGCAGAATCAAGCAGAAGGGAAAGTGTTACCTATCTTCCAGAAGAAGACCAACAGGAAAGAATGCCAAAAAGCCAGTTTGTGCTCAACACTCAATGTGATGGATGCGCAACTAAAATCTAGTTCTTTTTTTATAAATTCTAATGTTTTTCTTCTTTCTTCCATACAATATAAAAAATAATGTCAAATAAATAAAAAAGTTATGATTTATAATAAAACAAAAATGTTTTTCTTTTTTAATTGCTAACTAACAATTTGCATTTACACTTCCATGCACACCCGGGTGTGTTGACTGTAGATAAAAGGAGTAAATAGCAAACACTACTTTTAAATTTGGCAGCAAAAACTACTACTCCTATAATTTAATGAAGATTTTGTCTAGAGAGCTTAAAAAAATAATTAGAAAAGTTTTTATAGATGTCCAAATTTTATTTAAAGCAAGACGGCCTATTTTTTCAAATTTTGGTATTCCGTTTCTACCCAATTCCTTAGAATTTAAAAAAAATCTTAGAGAGCAAACTTGCGCCGAGAGATTCTACATCATATGAAAAGAAAATCAGTTTGATAGATCACACAAAACTGGAGAAATTTGTATTTATGGACTGCGACATTGTAGTTTTGCATTAAGTTAGTGAAATACTGAAGTTCCGTGCTTCTTCATTCTGTTCTTCAGTGATGTGCCTCGCATAGAGAGTTTTCAAAAAGAAAAATGGGTTTCCCCGGCGCACGAGGAATAAGTTACTCTTTTACAACAGAAAGTTCATGAAAGTTGTAGGTACACTGCCGAACGGACTTCTTGCTCAAACTAGCGTATTTGTGCGACGTATTTCACAAACTTGAATATATCTGTGTAAGGCAATAACAACGGCAGTTGTAGATAAGAGAAATCAATGATGACGATCGATCTTAGTTCCAAGAATTTCACAAATACCTAGGCCCTAACAAAGCTACTGCTTCACAAGACTGTTGTCCCTTTTCAAGGTATCTCTCCTAAAGCTCACTGATTATTTTGCAAAATATTTTGAGGAAGAACATGTCGAGAAGGGATTTTCAGTTGTAGCTATAATAAAAAGCAAATATAGCTTACATATGTGTGGCGATTTTCACGATACTTACGTTTTATATTTCATTTATTATATTTATTATTCATTTCTTAAAAATGTGAACTTAACATCCTAAGATCTGCCTTAAGGCAGCTTTCATTTCTGTGCTTGATTTCTATCATTCTGCAAATATTTTGACAAGGGTGTCGAGAAAAAATACTAAACTTGTAAGTTCGCGTCAAAGCAAGATTATCTGGTAAATACAGTAAGTATGTATTCTATAGGAACCACCAAGATGATTGGTTTCCTCAAATTCGGCAAATTATTTTTGCATGTTTACGGTTCTTTATACGCTCTACCAAATAGATCTTCGTTATAGATTTCTGTGAAGTTTAGATACCTGCTACAAGTCCCTATCTAATCACTTTTTAGCAATTTCATTCATTAGTGCCATTGCTATGCGTCACTAAAGAGGTTTTCGTGAAGCAGAGCGTTAATTTATGACACCGGAGTATACTGAATGCCATGAAACGATTATCAATCCTAATTATTGTTGTTTTCCTAAAGCCTACTGGCATCAGAAGTTTGGTCCCTAAACATTAGTCCTAAGCGGCGTGCATTCAGGCAGTAAATAAATAAATAAACAGTTTATTGCAATTTCTAAATAAACAATAAATTTACAATAGCAAAATGTCAAAATAAGAAAAATACAAAAGAAAAAAAAAGAAAAACGAAGTACATACGTAGGTATAAAAACTATCATAATTAGCTATTAACAAAATCGTCAACGCTGTAAGGTTCTAATTCACACAGATATTTGAAAATTGTTTTTTAAATGTCGTGAGGTTATTTATTTGTTTAACGGCGGTTGGCAGTTTATTAAAAAATTTATAACAGTTATACGCTAAGCTATTTTGTGTTGATGACAGTATGTGTTTAGGGTAGCGGTAGTTGTCCTTATGTCTAGTAGGATATATATGCTCAAAAGTATTAATTTGAAATATGTGTTTGTTTTTGAAAAGAAAAGCTAAAGATTCGTAAATATAAATTGCAAAAATAATTAAAATATTATTCATCCTAAAATATCCTCGGCATGATTCTGTATATTTGAGTTGTAGCATAGCTCTTAAAATTCGTATGTGCAACACAAAGATGCGGTGTAAGTCACTACTGCCACCCCAAACAATAACTCCATATTTCAACTGAGAATGACAGCAACTGTAGTATACCATACGTAAGATATTATTACTTACTAGATCTTTCAGCTGACGAACAGCATAACAGAAACTGCCTAACTTCTTACAAATAACGTTTATGTGTTCTCTCCATTTTAAAGAATCGTCTATCAAAACACCTAACACACTTATTTTATTTTGAGTAGGATATGCGAAGTTGTTAAGCATAATAGTACCAGGATAAGCAGTTGGTTTACTCTTAAACAACATTACATTGGTCTTGCCGTCGTTAAGACTCAAATGGTTTTGGGAGAGCCAATGTTCCACACTCTGCATATAGTTATCCCCATTGGCGATTAAGGAACTTAAGTCATTTTCCACAATCAGTATGGAAGTGTCATCCGCGTAATTGATAGTTATAGAGTGTGGATCGCCGACATATCTGAGAGCATAGCTATCATTGAATTATATGACAAATAAGAGAGGCCCTAAGACGCTACCCTGTGGGACACACGTATTAACAACAATATCTTTTGAAGGTATAGGTTTTCCATCAGAATGTAAATAGACTGTTTGCTTTCTATTCGAAAGGTAAGATTTGAACCATAAGAGGGCACTTCCTCTTACCCCATGACATTCCAATTTTTTGAATAATTTCTGATGATCTATGCTGTCAAACGCCTTCGACAGATCCAACATGACACCACATGGAACCTGCTTATTCTCCAAGCAGTATTCACATTTATTGATAAGTAGAAAGGTACATAGTTATCAATAAATTTTGTAACACAATATAATGCATAGAAGGTGAAGAATTCGGAAGATTCAAAGAACAAAAATGTAGAAATATCAATGTAATCAACAAGAAATACTGACAATAATGAGGAACATGAATAAGATTTTCCAAAAGATATTCAGTAAAGTTTGACAATTAAGGATATTTACTGTATAGTACAGCAGAATTCACAAACAAATGAAGTTATAATGGAAATTATAGAACATTCACCAATCAGTTCTAGTGAATGCATTCCACAATATAGTTTTACTTCTGAGTGATTTCGGAAGCATCCTCTCCTTATCCCCATTCCTTCTGAGATGTTAGCAACTAAGAAGCAAAGTTCGAGGATTACGGATGATTAAATAATAAGCAATGCTCATTTATTATAGCTTTGGTAGAAAATTAGTACTAGAACGTAACCAGAGTAGATATGTTTTGTAACTGCAACGAGATATATCTTCTACCTCCCTAATTGGTTACATAACTGTTGCATGATGCGGTGTCAACTGTACGTGAAACTAGAGAATGTGAAACGCAGTACAAAACCTCCAGGCTTAAATCTGGATTTCTTTGAACCAATAAACTAAGAGTGGTCAATTACTTCAAATACTTTAGTAATTAGTAGTTCTTTCTTTGTTTCTAAGTTGATTAGTTAGCAATGCGTTAGTTGAGTAGATGTCCCATTATTTTGTTTAATGACTTTCTTTCGTATCTGCCATAATAAAGAAAGGGGAAGCCAATCAATGGTTTAATATGTAAATTTTAATATCTCCTGAACTGTTAAACTAATGTGAATATTTATGGGTCTTTATAGAAAAATTGTCGTTCTAACATTTAATTTGAAATAGGTAAACTAGAGGGGGTTTTCTGTAGTGATAACATATTTTGGTGAACTTCAAGACAAAATTAAATATAACTATGCTATAGAATTCCCAGTGTCGTAAGCTAAATTAAATTGTTGAAATTTCAGTGAAAACCGCATCTTAATATCTTTATCCGTTCTCGATTCATCTCCAAAAGAAGATAACGAAATTTGTAGCAAACATTTACCGCTGACTTCGCAGACGGCCTTATAAGTAGGCGACGGATGGTTTCCAAGTATTGTTTATTTCTGTCATTTTTATATGTCTAGGGAAAGTCATAGCGAATCGATGCAGAATTAAATTCTGCATCTGATCATCCAACAGTATACAGGCTGTTCCATTTGAAAAAAAGAACTTTTTCAACTTTGAAGATTTTGTAATTGGTCATGCAGTTTTGGACACCCTGTATGCGACAAATCAATTGTCAATGTGGATTTCGAAAGTGTCATTCTTGTGCTTCCATTTACCCTAGAATTGTTTATTACCACACTGAGAAAAATAGATAGTAAGAATAGGGACAACTAACTTTATAGTTGGTTGTATTATAATTATATTAGAGCGTACCATCTTCCTAATAAACAGTAATACATGGATGAATACTGGGTACTAGATAACGTATTGTTGTCCTTGAGTTAATATCATTCACTATATTTATAATACGTGGTAACATCTTTTTTTCTCCGTGCATAAGAAAATGGGCAAAAGATACTGTGTTGCAAATAACGCTACATCTTTCAACATTTTCAAAAAGCTCAAGATATCTAAGTAGCAGTTGAAAATAGGTATAGGGAAACCTATTATAACTCATCATAAAATTTTCTCAGGAATTTAAAAATGAAATAACAGACAGGGTATTCCATTTAAAATAAGAAAGTTTATGGCGACTTCCGGTATAACCGGAAGTGGTAAGACCCTGAAAATATTTTGAAATGAAAGAGAATCTTGAATAGCCCCAGATTCCAAAAACTCAGAGTTCCAGGTTTTTTCTAACCTCGGAAACTTCTAACGAACGGCTACCGTGGAAAACCCTGTATAATCTGTACTTGGGGATTGTGGGCAAGACTTCATAGGCTACAATTCAGAATGCTATTCCTCTTTGTTAAAATATCATATCTCAAAACAATTTAATTTTCCTTCATTATAAATTTCGAGCATTAATGGCAACATTTTCAAGTGTCATTACCATAAATTGTTTATCTATTTATACGAGTAGCAGCAAGTATACACTTATGTCTCACCGAAATACGTATTCCTATAAATTTCCAGTTTCCGTTGCAGAAAATACATATTATATACGTACAAAGAATATTCAAGACGAATGCTTAATGCGCAAATTTCATCTCGCAATTAACGTCGGTTTTCCGGCGCTATTAAATCCTATGTAATTATGGGTAGCAGATGTTCGACTACAGATACCGCGTTGCGTGTCTTCGCGAACACGCCTAATCTAATTTCTGTTCATGCGAAACGTGAATTCAGAGATGAGCGACCGAGCAAGTGATTTCTTCGAGTGAGGATACGAAGAGATGTTCGCGTGATTTTTTACAGGGAATCGTGTAACTAGGAATTATTCTAAGAATTTTTTACTCGGTGAATAAATGTACGGCGAATAAGTTTTGAATTAAATTAGACGAAAGTATTGTAAAGGTTGTTATTCGTGCGAAACAAAATTGATTTAAGATAAAACGTTAGCCGGAAACTCTGTTAAGACAGAAAGAGTGGCAGAGATTAAATTACTTCAGTATTTCTTGTTATTCAGATGAGAGACGTCTGAAAATGAAATAAAATACTGCGATAAACAAAAAAAAGGAATCTCGGTATAAAAAAGAACGATACCTTGAGATTGAAATAGATCCGCAAGGTGTACCATAAGCACTAAATCTGCCCATCTATTAATAACACTGGTCAACAGTGAAATTGCTTCTTAGGTGAAAGTACCCAATCCTGAATGAATTCAACGTGCTGAACACGAATATCACATTGAAAAAGTTGATTGGCTCGCGTTCCAGAGATATTGACGTTTTGTCCATTGTATAGATGCTATTGCATAATGTAATGCAATTTAGTGAGAAATTACGAAATTTTGCGTCATATTGCATCACCCCTTCACACATTTCATCAGGACATTGCCACCATGGAGCAACGGTACCAAGGCAAATGGTCTACGTCAATGCTAGCTGACTATTGTTGGACAATCAGTAGAGATGCTCCACAAGTCCACTACAAACGGCAGGCCAAAAGAAGTCGAAAGCCAGAAGCAGACTAATGTTTTCTTACCATGTATTATAATATTGACATAAGTACACTTTTTCTGAAATATGCGTAAATGTTTTCTTACCATGTATTATAATATTGACATAAGTACACTTTTTCTGAAATATGCGTACATATTACAGAAAACCCGTAGCCAATTCAGCTTTTTCTTAGTCATTTTCGTGTTCAGCACATTGAATTCATTAAGAAATGACTATTTTCAGCTTGGAAGCATGAACTTGTCGAAAATTTGTTGCCCAGTGTAATTTGTAAGTTTTATTAAGATTGTGATGTAGTTGTTCGTGGCGAAATGCTATTGCAGCAATTCTCGCAATATAAATTGTCCGCTGCTCATAAATCGGGGCGGGGTCGTGGGTTTGTTCTATATATGTAGGTGTAAAAAAATGTGGGCGCCAGCCGTTACCAAACGGCAGGGTAGTCGGGTTTGTACACAATAATCAAAATAATAGACTTCTTAGATTAACAATAACAATATAAATTAAGTAATAAGATAAATTTGACAGGAAAAACAATTAAATTGAATCACAACACAATATTAATATTGTTACAATACTAAGTTTAAAGTTGGCTGAATTCTAACAAACAAAAATAGAAGCTCTATCCTCCGCTGAACCTCAGAACAAAACTCAGGCTACTCGATCAGCTGATCGAAATAAAAGCCATGCAAGAGCCAATGGTATGTTTTAAAACAATAAAAAGATAGTTATACTTAATCAAAGAAATGTATAACCAGCACTATAACAGAAGATAATATATTGATAAGATGGTAATATTTTTAATAAGAGTTGCTAGATCGTAATTATTAAGTAACCTTACTTAGTTTAGGTTAGAATTCCGTATAATATAATAGATCTAGTCCGAAGGATAGACTTCATCAGCCGGATAGTGTGCGGTTATTGAATAATTGCTTGCATCGTTACCACTGCTGTATGCGTTCATGTAGTAAGGTGTTATTATATCTATCTCAGATAAGATGTACGATGTATGAGATGAGATCTCTGATTTAAGATAAGATCTCAAATAAGGTATATGAAAAGAGCTGTAAGCTCTGAACAGCGATGTCTGAGCTGTGATTTTTGAATTTTGAGCCTAAAAATCGAAATATAATGTTACCATGGGCCCTTGAAATATTTTATAAATAACATGTAAAATATTAGATTTCAAATAAAGATGTGATTAAACGAAAGAGATTTTAAATAATCAATCAGATTACCTGAAATTAAAATTATTAACATTTAAAATTGAATAGGATAACCTTACCTAGATGTTCTTAGCTCGATTTCAGGAAGGAAATGAACTTAAAAATGGCGAGCTAACCCAGAATGCAATTCTCATTCTTTTTTATAAACAATATATGTTAAAATGAAGTAAACATGATCTACAGGTACGATCAAAATAAAAAGGACATTTGCACATGGGAACAGTATATTGTCTAAACGCGCAAACTTGTTACAAGATATTAATTCAGCATCTAGTGCTGCGAAACTACACAAAGTAATACCGAAGATCTGAAACCTATTCCACTGAGATGTGTGTTCTTGGCATAGAAGCAGCAGAAGCAAATCAAAAAAGAACAGCCAGTAGCAGTCAGGTGATGCTGAAGAATGCCATTTACTTCTGGTGTTTTGTGGAGAATCAATTTCAGTCCTACATTCGGCCACATATAATACCAGTAAGTGGATATAGTCGAAAGCTAGGGCATAAAAACACTTTCACACCTAAAGTAGAGAAAAAGGATACCTATCAAATGTTTATCGATCTTTGAAGTCCTGAATTGTGACCGTAAATGTTTTGGCTTAAGATATCTAATGACCTGCAAAACGGTACAACCTATGGGCAGCATCAGAACTTAGCTTTACGAAAGGTAAAGTCCTCGGACTTTACCTTTCGTTAATACCATATCAATTGATTCAGTATCTCTAGTATTTCTGTAGAAGATGTAGTCCAAGCTAAGCCATGCGCAATGGTACCGTAGACAGTAGAGTTGGAAAAGTTCAACGAAGGCCTGGACCATGTGTAGTAAATTGGCTTAAGGTACTAATGCTTTAATACCGGTGGTCTTAGGTTTGATTCTCATCATGCTCCACAATGTACCTACAATAACAAGATAAAGTCGTTTCACTGTAGAACTTTTCTTAGAATGGTATATCTAAGCCATGTAGGAGATAGCCAATAATACTCAGGTATGAGCATGGTAAGTAACTTATAGGCTAGCCAAGCCAGAGAACAGCTGAATAACTACTACCTTCGAGTAAGAATCAGTTTAGGATAATTGTGGGATTCATGTCGGGACATGCACCGACAAAGGAACACCTATAATGTTTAATGCAGACTTTGACTGCGGAATATGTAAAAAGGAGCCAGAGGCAGCCCACATACTTATATTATGCAGTTGTGAGGCGCTGGATCACAAGAAGCATCAACTGTTTGAGCAGTGGAAAACTGAACAAAAGAAATATAGACCCCATATCAGTAGAAACCTGTACCGTCTGTTACATGACATTGATATACTGGAGTGGGTGCTGTAACAAGAACAGTTAGAGCACAACAAGCCTTTAGACTGCAGCGTTATACAGAGACCATGATCATGTGAATAGGAAAAAGAATATTTTTAAGCAATTTGTAAAACAAAAGACCTTATAAAACTAATAAGTTACATATTATCACATAGTGCCAAGAAAACAACTTAATAAATTACATGCGAAAGCTATTTAGGTATCTATCAAAAGATAAACTAAAAGTCAATAAGACTGACCTTTTAAGGAAGCCACATTTTGCAATAACTCGTAACAACTTAAAACCACAAAATATTTGCATGTACAAACTCATGTATCTTGGCTCCTGTATTTTTCAAAAATTTTGGTAAATATGTTTCAAAATGTATTTGCGCAACTTTTGCTTACTTTATAAAATATATAGGTTACTGCTAAAAAAGCAATTGATGATATCATCCAAACGGTTACACATGTAGTGACGTTGTAAGATCTTTTCGTGTATAGAAACATACCAGAAAAGCTTAATCTTATGGAAGCAACTGCGAAAAATCTAGGTCAATATAAAAAGAAAATCGATGGCACTGCCAAGGAATCAAGAAATCATTTGACGTCATTATTGCAGCAGAGGTACTCAATTCTTTTCAAGGACGGATTACTTAATTTGCACACGACCAGGAAGAGTATTTTGCAGTTAATATATTTCAATATATATTAGATCAGAGTAGTGCAAACATAACTTCTTCGGACAGATACGTTGATTAATGCTCAAATAAAAAGGAATAATGACGTTTTCTTTATGATTATAAACACCGTACAACAACCTTAAAACGCACTGCGTATGAAAGTTTTCATTTTTGACATGATACATCTATGATTAAAATATTAAAAGTCAGGCAGAATGGGAGCTGAAATAATTGAAGGTGATTGATAATTTAATAAATAGAGAACGGCGTTTGTAGGTTTTTTTTTTTTTAGTTGTCAATTAAAATAGAAAGTTGAAAACATATTACCCAAAAATCCAGACCCAAGTATGTCAATGTAAATTACTAATAGTGCAAATATGAACAGATTATTCCAAGCTATACAGTTCTTGGTTTACGGCTTAAAACCGCGTCCTAGTACTTCCTTCGTCGCTATTGACCTGAAACAGTTTCAGGAAACCAAGAAGTGTACAGCAGAAACAACGACCGCGGAACACCCGCCGGCGCCGTTAAATAACATAGGAATTGAAGGGCTATTTTGGCTTTTTAAAGCAATTCATAATGCATATGCTTCTACTTTGCACGTATAACCTCTACTGTTTTGCTGTCGGATCGTATCACCCGCCTGTCACGCATTTGTTGCCGGTACCCTCACTATATGCATACGCTGCCTTTTTGCACATAAGAGAATATAAGAGGAAGAAATTATCACGACCTTAAACGTTTTTTGGTCGATCTTTAAATAAAATAAAATTTTGTAACATGCTTATAGCTTTATACCATCACATTAATACATAAGAGTAATATATTGGTTTTTTCTGGTATGTTTGTGGAAACCATATAGTTTTACTATCAATCATTCTTTAAAATTGAGATGGATGAGAGAATATATTCCAGAAGCATGTTTAATGTAGTAAGTTAAGATTAATAGACTTTTCGGAACGTACACGGTACAGGTAATAAAAGGTATTAAAGAATTACGGCGTAATTATTGAAATGTAGGGAAATTGCTTCATATATCACAAAGTTATGTCTTCGTTCTTTTCTTTTTGGAAGAAGGAGTTTATTTAGTAACCATTCAAAAAAACTGGAATAAAAAACAAATTAATTGTAGACGAGTTAAATAAGGCATGTTTGGGATGCTCACCATTATAAGTTCAGCTGGGACTCGAATGTAAATTACCTTCAATACCCGAGAGGAAAACTGGCCCAAATAAGATCTTATCGAACATATATCTACTTAAATAAATTATGACCATTCATAACGGAAACTAGTGATGACGGACAACATACTAAAAGAATATAATATGTATATTCATTTAATAAGGTAATACGTTTTGAGAGTTAGGGTAAAATCTTTTGTTCTATAATTGTTCTTCATCATTGATTACCCTTACAAAAGAATTTTAAAGCAATCGATTATAGTAGAATACATTCATATAATTAACCATAGAATGAAGCTTAAAAAAGGAAGACATAATAAGAATGAGAGTGATCACAAAACGGATGATAACCAGATTATTTAAATTGATTGAACTGTTATTCTAAAGAAACTAAGATTATGGAGAGAAATACGTCGAACGTAAGTTTCATATGCAGCAAAATTCCGCAGAAAGTTACCAGTAATTGTATATAAATAACTAAAAAAATAATAATAGTTTCAACTCATAAACAACAAGAAGCTAAAATGCAATTGGAATAGTGAAACATTTGTTAAATTCTAAACGAAGTAACTAAATATTATATTTAATACCAAGCAATAGCGCCACCATATAGTACAAGCACTATATATAAGTAACTAGTAAACTCCGGACCGTTCACCCAGCCAATTAAGTAGTCATTTGATAACGGATTACGTCCCAAACAGCGGACCGGCTAAAC
Organism: Cetonia aurata; assembly: GCA_949128085.1. NCBI lineage: Eukaryota > Metazoa > Arthropoda > Insecta > Coleoptera > Scarabaeidae > Cetonia > Cetonia aurata. The sequence continues at coordinate 19,862,759 of OX421883.1, forward strand.
CGCATCACCCTCCACTGACCCTCGTACACACCTGTGGTTTGGGATCGTCGGTACATCCTGTATATTCCTATTTCTTAATTCCTGTCTCTCACTTGTAAAAATGTCGTCGATTTGATAATGGATTACGACCCACCTCAGAAGACGCGCTAAACCCCTCCCACTTGTAAAAAGACTCGCAGTAGTTGGTTTGATCCCCCATTATATATTGTAATAATTAAACGTGAAATTGTCACCCTGTATATTCATTTTTCTTAATTAGAAATTACACATACTGTATCGTCATTATTTTCCGTTGTAACACTAAAACAATCGAAGAAAACACAAAATTCTTATCTGCTTTAGATATCCGTCAACTATCGATAATTTAAATACTTGGTAACTGACGTCTTCCGAATAATGGTTATTACATTAATTATATGTTAATGTTTTGCCATTTCTTCGATCCCCTTTGTGCGTATTTCACACCAAATTCGTCGTCGTTTAAGGTTTCGATGTTTTGATGTTCGGTACACGACTATCTGTTGATCAGCGGCAATATTACATAATCGGACCCTTCCCGCCGGCGCGCGGGGATCGGCCTTGGGCATTGTCGGTCCGTTACCGAAAATCGTGAAAAATCGAAATTTCGGAAAAGACTTCCCGTTTTTAACGACGAATTGGGATACCTCTAGTATCAGACGACCGACGATCTACGCACCCTAAAAATACTCCGGCGCCTATTCGCGGTCTACGATCGGGTCCCTTGTAACAAAACATACCGGCTAGAGGCGTCCACGCTACTAATAGCGTACTGCTTTTGGAAGTCTTTTAGTATTGTTAAAATATTCCAATGTTCGGAAATTTGCTTGTTTATTTATAATTATAAGATATCATGCATTCGACGTAGTCCTATACATGGTTGAAAAATTTGTTAGTTGACGTGACATGACCAAATGCAAAGGTAAACAAAGCTGTTACGTCAAAACTAGTAAGTAGCAAATGTAACAATGAGTAGGTGCAGTTCGTCCACTATCAGCACAATATCAGATTGCAACTGCGTTTCTGTCTATTAAGCAGCAAATAGCGTGACAAGAATACCACATGATGCTGGCTAACTTACGTCTTGTGTTGGGATTTGCATGTAAAAGCGTACGCGTATGTACGAGTATATACTAGGTCATTGAAAACACGCGACAATTATACTTCACGAGGGGCGCAGTACGATATATATCTACTGAAGATGCGAAATTAAATTATAAATTCTCATATACTATAACACTTAATTTCTGAAGTTTAGCAATTTATAGTACAATTATTGCAGATAATGAACAAATAATTCGATGTCATGTAATATCTGCAAGGTCATATAGTGCAGGTATCATGTTGGCAGATCCATATATATAATATAATATCAGTTTTGTCGCCGGTTATTATGCAAATTACCAAGATTGTAGCAATACAACAAAATGTCACAACGCAGATCTATTCTTCCGGAATAAAATGTATGCTCTCTAACTCTAAGCATTATAATAGTAATTTTACCACACTTATCGACCGTGTAATGTAAGAAGCACGTGGTATTGCCAACTATAAATGTTTTTTTTTTTGCAGAATAAATCACTTGCTACTATCGAACAAAATCACTTTGGTAGTACCGCTGTATGACTGATACATTTGAACCTATCTTAATAGGATTTCTACACATATACAGTTAACCGTAAAAAAAGAAGCACAACTACACAACAAAACTAGATGTTTTGATTATTAAAAATGAAGATGGGATAATTGCTCTTTTCCGTCTTGGGTAGTGATCGGAATATTTATGAAAATAGCAATTAGTGTAAATAGATTTTCAATAGATTCTATACTTGGTCATTGAGTCTATTAAAAATCTATTTACACTGATTCTTGTTTCCATATAACATTCCTATCACCATCCAAGACGAAAAAGAAAATTATGAAAAAGTTAATTTATGCAAGAACAAGGAATCCTTAAATCATAGCCTGCGAGCTAACGGTTACAATAAAAAATAAATTAAATTATGATACGCTACAAAAATGCTAAAATAACATCCAAAGAATGTCAACTCCACACATACAACTATTTTCCTATAAAAATATGACAGACGGAATTGAAAGGCTTACCTGAGTGAAAATGTGGATAAACCCACTCTATAAATTACAAACCGAGTTCTGCTACAGACCAAAGATACCTCTTGTTATCTTCTAGCATTTAAAGGATAGGATTAAGTTTATATTGGCACCACTAAACGCAGCGCTGGAACAAGGATTAAGAAATACAAGAGGAATTAATAACTGGGATAAATCAGCATTTGTTGCACATACTCTGCAGAATGTAAACTGCATAATTTATTTTCGAAACACGGAGGTTAAGGTTTCATGTTCAGTACTTCCGACTTTAGAAACGTTCCAACAATTTCAATAAGAAAGAGGAAAGTCGTATCCCGAGCAGAGTTTGGTATCCCGTGTTACGTTCTAGAACTGCCTGTGGTTTAGATTTGTACATGATATTTGACGTTGTGAAAATTGGTAAGAGTAACATAGAGATGTAAAGGAACAGTCGGCTGTTAATGAAACTTAGTTTAGATGGCAGTATCGCACATTTTCGAGATGTATCTTCACTCAGACATTGAGCATTATTACATTTTTAATGTATGCAGTTCTTCGTATCCAGTTATTTAAATTCTTAAACTTTCACCTCGTGGTCTTCGTTCTTCCATTATCTTTTTGTGTTTCCCTATAACCGTGCACTGTTGAATATGATTTATCTAGAATTTTGGTTATTTGCCCCAGCCGCGATCTCTTAATTTTAGGTACTATTATCATGAGTTCGCACATATAAGCAGCATGTTTATTTGAGAATTTTAAAGATCCGAGGTCCGTAAGCCCAATACACATCTCCTATAAAATTATTGTAAGCGTTTATACATTTAATTACATAGAAGTAGTTTGTTATACGCATTAGATTTAACATAGGTTGCGGAGAGGATAAACTGACACCTGATTGGTTCGCGAATATTTACATCTCGGGTCATTTTATGGGAACTGGTTAAGAGTAAAATAGTAAGTATGAGTGTAAATTGTGATAAATGGAATCAGTGGTATTATTAATGCTATTTAGGGAATATTTGGTATGTACTTTAGAGTACTTTAGACCTCGTCTTGCTAAATGCGACCTTTAGAGTTCTGTATAAGCACGCTTTGATAGAACCTTTGGAGTAATATATGAGCAAACTTTATTTTGCGAAATCTTTATTGTTCTATATGAGCTCCCGTTGGTAGGTGTTAGATCACGCCCAGTCATGCACCCGCTGTTCTTTGGAAGTGCATCCAGAGTTTTGTGGGAGCAGTTAAACCGTATACCTGGTGCTCCCATGAGTAGGCACATCTACATTGATAGATCACCTTCACTATTCAAAGGACAGGTAGCGACCAGTAGCAGTAGGCTAAGTTGTATTAGACAAAACTTATATTGTAATAAAAGCAGTTTGAAGTTTCTAAAGGGCAAAGATTAGGAGCAATAGGAACCTGCCCAACAGCAGTTACTGAAGCGATACTGAATCTTACTCCTATCCACATTTAGGAGGACCAAGGCCAGAATGATCAGGGACGAATCTCGTAGGCATTTGGGACACATAGGAGTAGAAGGAAATAGAATAAGAGATAATCCTGCTGGAAAAAAAGACTAGAGCACCATCTATAAGGTGAGAATCCTTCCTTGTGTAGAACAAGAACACAATACTGGAAAAAACTAAACAGTGAAGTAGGACAGTTGAAACCAAATGTTGTGAAAATCATCTACGAATTATGTAAACGAAAATCTTTCTGGGAACTTATAACCGTGAGAGATCTGTAGGATCAATCTAAATAAAAAGTATCCGCATTCCGACAGGGACGCTGCCAAGTAACTGCAAACTGAAATGATACCTCGATGGGCTCAAAATAGCAGAAGATGCAGCCTATAGCTGGGGAACAGAATGAAGACCCGTCTGACGTAAATTTTTCCCACGTCTTACAGTTTTTGAAGAGCATAGAGTTGGACGATCAATTGTGAATGGAGCAAGAATAGGATACAAAATAGATATTTTAGGTCCCAGTGTAGTATCGCTCTTATCTTATATCTATATGATACATACTCTACCTTAGTATTCATTCATAGATATATTCTTATGCAGTATATTTTCTTTTTTGGTTTGGCTTGAATCAGTCGAAATGTTAGGTTGAATGAAAACTAAACGTGATTCGTGAACTGTAGTAACGCTATGTTTCTGACATAGATTGCATAGATATTTGTATATATGTAACTTAAAATAGACAAAGGACAGCTGTTGAATAACATAAAGATATCTACCATGCCATCCGCCTCTGGATTAAAGTATTTCATTATAAATAAATATAATAGTTTCTATTGATAATTGAAAATTCCTAGTAGATGTTTTGCAGTTACCACTCTAGCAATACCGTCCTCCGCAGAGACGGACTTCATTAATTCTTCCCGTATTCTATATAGGTTGCCATAGTTTAACAGTACTAGTACTGTAATGCAAACTGAGCCACGAATCATAGATAAATGACCAGGTGTGAGCGCGGAAGAGTCGTTCGTATCGTAAGAGATAAATGTCAAAGGGAGTTTGCCAGATATTTTATTTGACACAGTGTGGTATTGAGTTGTTTAAATGTTAAACGCGTATCACATGATAAATGACTTTTTACCGATTTCATATTGATAATATGAATTCGGATGACACACAGACTTTTAGATTAGCTAGTTGTAGTCATTAAATATACATAATATTGCTTCTAGTTGTAAGCTAAACCGGTTTACATATTTATTATTTATATGAAGTTGGACAAACTTGTTTATTTGTTATATTAGGTGTATTTCTAGATATGTTAATATGCTTGGACCGAATTTACTTCCCCAATAAAAACCGCTTATTTTTCTAAAGTGCAGCACCTAACGGATTTTTTGAATTTGTAAAGGTGGTACACGAAAACCTTCGTTACATTCAATTAATATAATATCTGCCCTATTCTCACGTAGTTTAATATAGTCACTGCTTTCACACTGTAATTAATATTTTCAAATCTTGTAAAAAAGAAGTAAAAGCATATAACTGAATGCTTAAAAGATGTTCTTTAACACTAGTTAGGTGTATGAATACTTTCATGATTCATTATATCTGGATTATTAGGCAATTATATTCAATCTATATGAACGATATTTATTTGTCATTAAACTATTGCAGACCCTGGCGTAAATGGAAGAGAAGGTACAAATAAAATATAAATAATGAAAGGTAAGGTGTATAACTTATAAAATTAAAATTCGATTAGGCTGTTTTTCGTTCTAACCTAGACAAATTTCCTTCAAATACGTGCAGTATATGGCCTAATTCTGTATTTCCATTATTGTTATCATTCAAACACGGTTTAGCTCAGAATGTTCTCACCATTCATTGTCTTGATAGTAAACTATTCTATGTTGACGACAGAGTTATTGAATCATGTGGCTTGTGGGATGATCGAAAAGTTTTTACTAATAATTTATGCTCACCTCGGAAGCGTTGTTTATCGGGAATAAACTATGAGCGTAACCGCTAACGTCGAAGTTTGAACAATAGGCATTCCTAACCGGGGGAACTTTGAAGTTATTGCCAGTTTGGTGTTCTGGGAGGCATTCCTCTCGAAAAGACGTTATGTTATGTATGTATACGTGTATACGTATGAAACGAAAGACGATGATTGCTACAAATGAATTTATTACCGGTATCTCACCGCAATGTGCGTCCGTATTAAGATTTATGAGAGCGAATCTCAACGGATTGCTGTTACGTTGATTTACTATGGTTAGATGTGTATATCTAGATTAGTCCTAAAATGGATACCCATGCGTCTTTATATTTTCTTCATGATATGCAAAATGTACTTTGTACTTAATTGCGATGTATGAATAGCAGATATTTGAATAAAGTACACTTATTATTATGTTATATTTATTACATTATTTTATAAAACACCCACAGATTCAAATTCCAATTAAGCTCAAACTAATGAATATAAGGGGAGCACCTCACTTTATAAAGTGTTATATTACGTGTAAAGGCATTTGTCAATTTTGATTTCCACCGCCTACTGAACGTATTGGTTTGCCAATTCCTCTTGTGTAGTACCTATTACCTGGTAACATCAGTGCAGTGTATTTCAAAATATGAATCATTGTAATGTGTCAACCTCAAAATAGGTGTTATCATGTACAAATGACGGCTACATATACAAATGACATTGAAGCATAAATCGACATAATAGAGAAAAACCACAATGAGCAATCATTGTCGTTGTTGATTAACTTACCGTGAGAACACAGAAAATCAATTAATCCAATAAATCGCTTTTTAGGAACATTATGTACCTTTTCTTGGTCTCGGATTTTTTTTATATGCGTGTAATCACATCAGATATACAGGGTTAGTAAAAAGTCCCGGAACGGTCGAATAACTTTGTTATTTGAAAATTATGATTTCTGAAATTTGGTATGGGGGTATAGTTAATATAAATGCATTTTATGCAATACAGTTAATATTTTTTTCACTTCCGGTTTAATCGGCAATACGTCAAACTTTTTTTTTTAAATGGAACGCCCAAATTTGTTTAACACTTTTGAATGCAAAATAAAAAACTACGTTCAGGAAGTATTAAGATGTTTATTTTTATTCACAAGAAAACAGTTAAAAAAATAAAAAAGTGTCCTAATACAGAAAAATGAAGGTACCTTTGAAAAAAGTTGTTGTTTACTGTTTGCATCCTTTTTGCCGTCACATTTGACAACTTTAAAAGCGTTTTAACTTTTGCATCTCTATAAATTTACTTATTTTAAACATTGACACATTTGAAAATGGCAGAAAAACTTACTGAATCAGAACGAATTGAGATATTAATGATGCGTGGGTACGGTGATCGTCAACGTTCTTTTGAAGAGGTTCGTATTTTGTTTAATACTGTTTATCCGGATCGTCACATTAGTAAAAGTACGGTATGCCGAACAATTCAAAAGTTTGAAGTCTCTCGTCAGGTGAAGGATTTACCTAGAAGGGGACGTCCATTAACAGCAACAGATGAAGAAACTAGTTTGAATATGTTACTTACAGTGGAAGAAAATCATCACGTGCCCACAACAGAATTAGGTGAAATTCATGAGATCTCTCAAAAATCTGCTCATACGATTCTTAAATCAGCAAGAATGAAAGCCTATAAAATGTATCCCGTCCATGAGTTAACTGAAGATGATCCAGATCGTAGACTACAATTTTGCGAAACAATGACGGAATTGATTGAGCAGCAGCCTAATGTTTTAGATCACATCATTTTTTCAGATGAGGCAACGCTTTGTCTCAACGGCACTGTGAACAGACATAATTGTCGCTACTGGTCAATTGAAAATCCGCATTGGATTGAAAAAGTCCATACACAGCGTCCTCAAAAGGTGAATGTCTGGGCTAGTCTTGTTGGAAACAACATCATAGGACCATTTTTTATAAGAGGAAATTTAACTGGCAACGTCTACTTAAATTTATTGCGAAATGAGGTTGTTCCAGCACTTGCGGCCCTCTTTCCAAAAGCAAACATAGGTGATCACCCTAATGCACATTTTTGGTTTCAACAAGATGGAGCTCCCCCCCATTTTGCCCATAATGTCCGCGATTATTTGAATGAAATTTTTCCGGGACGTTGGATCGGACGAAGAGGAGCAATCGAATGGCCAGCACGTTCGCCAGATCTCTCGCCATTAGATTTTTTCTTTTGGGGTCACAGGAAATGTCAAGTGTACAAAAATCGTCCCCATAATCTTGAACAATTGGAAGAGAGAATAGTTCAAGAAGCCAGTCGCATCACTCCAGAACAAATACAAAATTCAATAAGAAATTTTACTGACCGTTTACATTTTTGTCAAATTGTAAATGGAGAGCATTTTGAACAATTATTGTAATCGCAACCTGAATAGACAGGTATCTTGATTTTTCTGTATTAGGACACTTTTTTAATTTTTTAACTGTTTTCTTGTGAATAAAAATAAACATCTTAATACTTCCTGAACGTAATTTTTTATTTTGCATTCAAAAGTGTAAAAAAATCTGGGCGTTCCATTTAAAAAAAAAAAATTGGACGTATTGCCGATTAAACCGGAAGTGAAAAAAATATTAACTGTATTGCATAAAATGCATTTATATTAACTATACCCCCATACCAAATTTCAGAAATCATAATTTTCAAGTAACAAAGTTATTCGACCGTTCCGAAGCTTTTTACTAACCCTGTATAGACAGATGAAGGCTACAAGGAATAATAAACCTAAATAACATATTATTTCTATACAAAATTAGAAATAAGGAAATTAAAACAAACATAAGATTACAAACGAATAGAGATATACATGACTACAAAACTCGCAGAGTATCGCACTTGAGAACTAAAAAATATAAACATCACAACTACAGTCAAACACTAACTACAACAACGTTAAAAATGTACAATAAAATACCGAAACATAAAAGAATTACCGTACTCCAAATTTAAAAGTGAAATACAACAGATTTTGAGGAAGAAAAATTAATAGTAAAACCTAAACGACGACCGTTTTAGAAGAAAGAAACTGCTAGGAAGCCCTCAACACCGTTAGCCCGAGATAGTAGCTCCCGAGGCGAGGATGAGGGATGGCGAGCAGCAACGCTACTAATATACATGTACTACATTATGTAGCTATGTATTTATTATATTGTTGCCTGTTTATTGTAAATAAATAAATAAATAAATAAAATAATAAAATAATAATTAATAAATAATTAGTTATTTACCAGACAGTAAAAGAAGTCGTAACAATTAATTTTTTTAAAGGCATCTTTTAGTGGGATGAGTGTCGTCTTTAATATGACCTTTAAAAACTCTAACATTATTTAGTTTTTTTTTAATAGCATTGTAGCATTTCCTCTCCAATCTTTAGATATACTCTATAATCTCTAAATGCTAGTTACAAGCAAATCACACATAGCATATAAGCAAAATCTTTAGAAAATATACAAAAAATTAATTTATTCTAAGACATTTGCAGCAAGTATAAATTTTGCCATCCGCAGTACCTACAGTTGTTTGTATGTTAGTTCCATCTAATATTGCAGCACATGTTCCACGAAACTTATTGTAAACAAGAAAAATACTCACTAGAACACGAGGTGTTTTCAAAATTACGATTATCGTAACGACTTTCGTTTTATTAATAAATTTAATTAAGATAGATATTTCGGTATTATCCTCCAAAAAGGAAGAATAAATTACTTTGCTATTTCAGTACTTAATATGCTAATTGATATTACAACCACCCTTTGAAAGAATAAAAAATTTAAAAGCAAAAAATTTTAGTCTAGACACCGTTACGGTTTCTTCCGTAATTATAACGAATTGCAAAGAAAAGTGATCGAACTTACTTAAGATTCAAAATTCCTTCGCAAAGTTGAACTTTTTTTTTCCAAAACATTAAATATTTTAAATGTTCCACTTTGGAATAATTTCACCATTTGCAGTACTTTCAATTCGTGGAGAATTTTAGAAAAATCTACGTGTCGGCCTCTCTGCAAAAGAAGAAAAAAAATAACAAAAGGGGAAAACGTAACTCATATCCGCCAATCGTCGTGGATTCTAATTAAAGCGAGTTGTTTTTTACTTCTTAGCGAACATATTAAAGCCTGCATATTTTAAACGCAATTTGCCCTACCGCATTGAGTGAGATTAACTTAGCCTTCCATACCACATTTTAATATTCCCATGTTCATTAAATTACGTACTAAAATGTTGAGTTGTTTTGGATAGGTTCACGACTTTCAGTTGCCTTCGAACCCATGTTACGTAATTACTTATAAAAGCATTGCTCAATACGTTGTACGAAAAGTCCCTTTGTGATGTCACACCAACAAACAGTGCATCGGTAGCCTCTCAGTTATGCGTAAATAAGAGTAAACCCGTTTCTTTTTTACGAAACAAGGGAAAGTAGTGTAAACAAGAATTGTATTATCTCGTTTTGCTGGGGATAGCGAAACTCTGCGAAACTTTTTTTTTGTCTTTCTTAGTATATAAAACAAAAATTTGAATATATAAACTTTTTTCATTTAATCCCAACGCTCATTGTAAATTCAAAAAGTTAAAAACACATTAAAAAAAGCTATAAAACGTAATCCGTGCTGTTGAGTGGTTGTCTTATTCTATGTTACTTTAAAGAACACAAAAAAAAGGAAAGGAAACGAAGGTTTTCTCAAACAAATCTGTTTAAATATACATGGTGATTTAAAGATGTTTCCGATAGAATCCGTTTGTACTGTAAAATGTAAAGAGGATTTATATCTGGTGCGCGGCGACTTTATCATAAATAATTTTATGGAAACTTGCATTTTACTAAGGGATAATTAATTCAGCTGGCGTTACGGGTACAGATTTTGTATAAATCTTTGTCCACTAATCTTGGCAGTTTCTAAGAATGTTTACTTACTATAAGTTATATCGACATTGATTTAAGACTGTAGGGTATTTGAACGGCGAAATTATATTTAGAGAAAATTACTAAGCCTCGTTGATTTAATTCGGGGCGATTGCAAATGTCGAAAGCATAGAATATTAACCATCTTTCATATAAATTCAAAATACCCGGCGCATCCACCAAAATTGTATCTTGCATATAAACGATATTAGACATCTGGATTAATCATTTAAAATTAAGTTTATGAGAACTAAAATAGGGTAAGGATGACAGGCGAGTCATTGGCACATGATCACATTTCTATCGATAATGTATTACAACTGATATTGTCTGCGTGAAGATTTTATTCAAACCAAGGTTGGTTTTTTTAGTGTTATAATTCACGACACTTCTCTGTAGAGTTGGTATCCGATATTTACCGGTGCGTGGCGAGCTGTTGATGACAGTGTCATGCTGTCAGTTAAGCTTGTTTTCATGGTAGATTAGTGTCCGAGAAATTGTGTTATTTTTATACTTGTGAAAGAGTACAAATAGGTATGTAGGTGTTCCCATGCAAGTATATTTCTAGTGTATGTACCTATGTAAGAAAAACTGCCTTATGTATAAGTTCTAGTTTAAAAATCTTGATGCCAACCACCATAACTATTATAAAATACAAATTTCATTGATTGACATATAGATGCCAATAACTGCTTCATAATTTTTTCCGACTAATTCAATGGTTGGCAAGACGATTAAAATTTAATAATTTGACGTTTACTGCCTATGGCCTATAACCTATAATAATAGACGTAAACTCGGCCGATTATAACATTTTAATCTGTACTTGCAACAAGGACGGTCTAAGTACACATGTCAACTTGGACATTCTGAAAAAATTAAAACTCGGCCGTAGAGTAGCGACATCTGTCGGTAGCTTCTGAAATCAGGAGCAACGACGCGTTTGATCATGTGCACAGCGCATATAACCTAACCATATCATATTAAAATGTAGACATTCACTTGTTTGTATTTTGTACCTAATACAATTACGCGTAATGCACGATGAGCAATAAAGCAATTACAAAAAGAGATGTCGTTCAAGGCGTGAAATTTATTTCCAAACACTGTTAATAGTACGAAATACTAGGTATATACCAGCCCAGTTTACATATCAAAACTGCAATATAAAACTTTCGGCCGGCCGAGTTTACATGGCCATAGGGGAGTAATGCTAACTTTTATAATCGGCCGAGTTTACCATCGTCGTTTACACCGGCGATTGTAACCTCTCTTTAAAGTGGTTATGCCAATTACTATACTCACTATATTCTCACATGCCAATAACTGTGGCTTCCCTGCCAATCACTATGAAATATAACTATCTTTATTTTTCTTTACGATAGCTGATGCTTAAACAAGAATAGATTCTAAACAATTGACGTAGTCCAGAAGTACTGTCTTTCCTGTTTCGAATGGCTTGGTTATTATAGGTTTTGCTACACGGAATACTTTGTGACCTGTATATAAAAATCGCCACAACCTAAATGTGCCAACGACTGTCCCCTTTACCCTACTGAGGTATGTTAAGATGATATAAAATAGACAACAAAACGTTTTTTCTTTCTTTCAAGCGATTGAATATAGAAACAAAGTTTGCATTGGTATATCAACAAAAATGTCTATGATATAAAGTATAATAAAACTTTCGCAGAAAGTGAAGGCAAATATTTCTTCAGATAAGCTTTTTTTTTACAAAATTTGTATTAATCGAACAGCAATAGTTCGTATAAAGAGGAAAGTGAAATACGTTAATTTTATTTGATAAAGAGTATACCTACGTTGACTTTCCATTTTTTTATTTATTTTTAATTAGTGCGCTTTTACGAGAACAAGGACACTCCAATTTGTGGATTGTTTTTAACCGTTAATAAGATTCGAAACAGTGCCGAGAAGTGTTATGGTAAATTTTACAACCGAAAACTTCACCTGGAAGGAAGCTATGCTTATTTTTAACAAAAGATCTAAAACGGAAATAATAACAGCAATTACAATTGGTGAAAATGGTCTATGCCGTCTTGAACAATATGCTAGTAATAATTTAAACTGTTTGGTCTGTTAAAACATACCCCATCATCAAATAATTTCAAGAGAGGACTCATTTATTTATACATAATTACCTAAACGAGTTTACGCATCAATTTTGTCCTAAAACGATGACTCCCCTTCTCATTTTTGTGTATACTCGACATAGCTTATCAATATTTTTCTTGATCGATGGACTGACGTTTGGTAATTTTTAAGAGAGACCGAGCGACAGTTGACAGATGAATAGAGGGTCGATGTGCAATTGAATTGCCGTTACAGTCTGCTATGCTACTTTATGAAGGATTATTTTAAAGTGCAGCTCTATTGTTGCAGGTCCCTCTTTTTAACTAGAGATATTTTAAACATTTGTAGGAAGTATTTACCTCTGTTATTACCTCTTATTAAGTTATTACTTCTGTTTTAAATCTTAATGTATTTTTGTCATAAACGACTATTGTTTCTTTATGCAATTTTTCTTAAGGACACATTCTATATTTAGTGAACGGTAAGAATGTGAGAATGTCATAAATAACGATGATATAACTAGCAATAATATTTAGCTAGGAATGAGCGTAAATAAAAAATAAGAAGGCTAATGCCTGAACATATGAAAAAATCACTGTATCATGCTCTTTTCACATCCCACATGAGCTACATGATAAATGCATGGAGTGACACTACGAAACGTAATATAGACAAGCTGCAAAGACAGCAAAATAAGATTTTGAAGATATTACATAGATTAGACAAAAAAACACCCACACTAGAAGTTTACGAAAGAACGCAAGAACTAAATATAAAACCATTAACCATCTTAAAAAATTTAATTCTTATACACAAGATGAAAAATGGATTAACAAAAACCAACACCAAACTAAAAAACAGCAAAGAAACACATAACCATAACACAAAAAGACTCACATGAAAGAACTGAAAGAATAGTCAGCAATAAGTATAAAAAAATCCCAAACACAGAAGCAATCAAACATTATAATAATCTATCCACAGAGAATAAAGAATTAAAACACGCACAGTTTAAAAAAGAAATTAAAAAAGGAATCATTTAATTGAATAAGTTTAACAAAAGATAAGTTAGTTAGTCGGAAAAATATAAAAGAAAACCAGAAGAAAGAAGTAAAAAATTATGAAAGTTGATTAGTAAACAATGTAAACGGTTGTACAATATTAAAAAGGCTCTAATTCTATTAATTTTAAGACATACACTGAAGGCCTCAGTGGCATCTATGCAGATAAGATATGTTCAGTTATTGATGGTTACTCCTTGGTTTACTTTTGTATGTCATTGTACCTAACTGGTCGTTTTATTTTGTATATTGTTTACTAGTAAAAAAATGATTTATTTCCACCCTTTTGCTTTTCTTTTATATTTTTGCGATTAACTAACTTATTCTTGATTGAACCTACGTTGGATTATGTCCTCGTTAAATTTGCTAACGAGAGGGTTTAAAATTTTCAAAACGTAAGTTTGTAATTTGTAATTTTGTATTCACTATCCTTTACAATGTAGTCTGTCTCGACGAAGGCTCAAACTGGATCGAAATATTGGCTAAATAAAGAATTAAAAGAATATGTTTAACATGGTAGATTCGGCGTTCCATCTTTTGCTGAATTCTCGAATATTTCAGTATGAAATTATCAGCGTTAGATTTTGTTTATTATACACAATGTTAGTATAAAAATGGCATATATAGAAGATCAGTTTAACAGTGTTTTAAATAAAAATGCCTAAACGTAAAAAATACTGATCGATACTAAGACGTAAAATACAATAAACAATAATAAAAGAAAATTAATTACTGCAAGGTTCGAATATTTAAAGAAGCGTTCAGTTCTGCGAGTTTAGGAGCGCGTCAAATTAGCTGTGAGATTTGCTACCGTAACTTTACTTTAAATGCCTTTCCGGGTTCAAATTATCCACAGCATGACAACATTCGTTCAGCCACCTAACGATAGCGTAATATGTTGGTAAAAATTCCAATCAAAATTCCGAGTATAATTAAAGTTAATTAAATCTCTATATCTATTAACTTTGAAATTGGACGATCATAACTTCATTATTGCTTGGAATTTAAACGCTTTTAAGGATTCTAAAATACACGTGTCTAATGGTGTATTGCAACAAAGCTGCTAATAATTTTTTATTAGACGTTAAATTGGCGGAAAAGATAATTATAATCAAGCAATTTAGTATAAGTGCTTGATAGAATGAAATTCTACAAATCAATAAATTACAAAGCAAGAATATAATCGAGCTGACACTGGTTTTCTTCAGATTTCAATAACCGCTATTTGATGATTTGAAGTCTTCCTGTTCAACTGTTCGTTCGATTCCAATCGATCGCTTTAAGATAAATTGAATCATAGCGACGCAAAGCGATTTATATTGCCTTATGGTACGTATCAAAGACGAGACAAAAATGCTGAACTTGCAGTAGAATGTATTTTCTAAATGAAAAATCGAAAAAAAAAAAAAGAAATGCTATCTTTAAGATAGCAGGGTAGTTTAAGTACTTACCTCGAATTACTAGAAGCTACCGAATTATTGGAGCGGGATCTTCTACTCTTCAGACTGTCGCCTCGGTTGACTATGCCTTTCCCCGTTATGGAAAAATGTCTGAGTCGATAATATTCCTCCTCGACGCCCGTATTGGGCATAGACGCCACGCGGGATCTCTGTTGGGGTAGACAAAGATAGTTCGGCCGACCGGAAGACCTCCCTGGAGTTTTCACCGACTGCGAGCGGTTGTGGTGAGGGCTGCCGTATCTGAAAATGAAACGCGGTCACGTGATTATCGTTTCAGTAATGTCACTTTGAATGCCACTATCGTCCGTCGACCGACAAACCACAGCTTTTGCGTCGACCGTATTAAATGTTATAAAGTGGTGGTTGCTAAACGAGGGACGATGTCGAATCTGAACAATGGTTTAGACTAGACGGCAAAGTGTTAGTATAATATGTACAGACACGCATATTCATGTTTACATGCTGGTAGATGAACAATAATTGGAGGTGCTGAAATCATATTTGAAAAATGGTGGTTTCTTTTTGTGAAAAAGAATAATAAAAGACGAATGAAAAGAATTTTTGCAGTAGATGTGGTCTCCTGAAAACTAAAAATTAAACCAATTATTTAATATCATTGTCTTTAGTCTTTATTTCTTTTTATCTTAATTAGATTTACAATAAGAAATAAATGCAGCGAATAAAAAGAAAAATATAACTAAAAAGAAATCACAAGGCGAGGAATTCAGATAGGCAGCAAATAGCGCTGCCCCCTGTTCTACCACCTAACCTTGGAATCACAGAAATAGAGAAAAATAAAGAAATGCTTAATATCTAAATCCTACATCTAACTTAACCTAATTCTGCAATGAACCGCGCTAATGCACGCAGTATATCAACATCTCAAAAAATATATATATAAATAAATTTTGAATTCTTAATCACTGGCCATCAAAAAGTAATTCGCGGATCGCGCGCCTGAACACACCAATAGGACTCTGCTTCAGGTATGAAGGTAAGGGATTAAATAGTTTGTAAATACAGAAAGTGAATGATCTTTCATAGAGAGCAGAGTTGTGAAGGGAAATTTTTGTTTCTGACATTGATATTATGTACATCCGTCCTAAAGGTGATTCTGTCGTACAGATACGGTGGCGATTTATGGGATATTATATTATAATACAAGCACAGACACTGAAGTAATCTACGGTGCGTCATGTTCAACCAATGCAGGTCTCGAAGTTTTTGTGAGATATGGTCGTATTTTCTAAGACCAAATATATAACGCAAGCAGGTATTTTGAACCTTTTGTACCCGTTGAACGTCAACAGAGTCCAGGCATGGGCCATACACCGGCGCGCAATAATTAAACACGGATAGCACCATAGTCTCGCAGAGAATGGTTTTTAATCTAATACTGAAGACATGTCTAAAGGAATATAAAATTTTGAGGTTAGAATAAGCTCGCTTGATCAGTTCATTAATAAATTGTCTAAACCTAAGTTCATTATCGATGATTACACCTAAATTTTTTACTTCTGATCGAAAAGGAATGCGCACACCTTTAATACTGATGACAATGTTATTCTGGTACTGACCACACACCTGCCTACCACCAAAGAAAATAGCAACACTCTTCGAAGGGTTTAACGCCAAAGCATGCCGCTCCGCAAACTCAGCAATGCCATCCAAGTCTTCCTGGATTTCCATTACAGCATTATTAAGTTCATGCGGAAAAAAGTTTTACAAACCTGAGTGTCGTCAGCATAAATTATAACATTTGAACTTTTTACTGAATTTGGCAGCAGGCGAGTGTATACCGAAAAAAGTAATGGCCCCAAGACAGAGCCCTGAGGGACGCCCCTACCCACACCAAGAAATCGCGAAAACTGGTTATTTAAGCGGACACACTGCGTTCTGCCCGACAAATAGGATCTCATCAACTCAATCGACACAGCATCGAAACCAACGTAATGCAATATAGATAGTAGTAAATTATGATTTAGCGTGTCGAATGCCTTGCTGAAATCCAAAAGCACCAGGACCGCAAATTGGCCCTCATCCCGTGCTTGAATGATGTCATCCGTTACTTTCAGCAGTGCAGTAGTACAGCTGTACCCTCTACGAAAACCTGATTGATTTTGCGGAAGAATGTTGTACGTATTCAGATGTTCTGTAATCTGGATATTCATGATTTTTTCTAATACTTTGCTGAAGACAGGCAAAATGCTAATAGGGCGACAATCACCGCACGTACTTGGAGCTGAACATTTGGGAATAGGTAAAACAAGTGCTTTCTTCCACGCATCTGGAAAATATCCATCAATCAGGCAGCTATTGTAAATATGGGTGACATAGGGAATAATAAACGGCATGCACAATCTAATCATGGTGATACTAATTTCGTCACAACCAATAGAAGTGCTACTAATTTCTTTAAAATATTTAGAAACTATATCCGGCGAAATCGGTTTAAAACCGAACAAAGAGCCAAAATTATGCATCCTAGTCTCCGCATACACCCTCCCAGCATCACCCACACTCACACCAGGTAATGAATTTATAAAATGTACATTAATGGCATCAGGTTTCTGCATCTCGACAGGAACCCGATCCCTTCTATTTCGGCCAATATTAAGTTTTCTGAGTTTAGACCACAAGGTTTTGCTCGACTTGTTCTTCAAAACATGCTCAAAATAAGCTTTTTTTCTCATTCCTAATAGCTAGCGTGGTAAACTTGCGTATTAATTTATAATAATTCCAGTGAGCCAACACTTTAGTTCTTTTGAACTTTGCTTTAGCTTTGTCACGTAATTTTTGTAACAACTTAATGTTGCTGTTCTTTTAAAACAATCTTAGCATAAAAATTCGATATTAAGGCTATTATTTCTCAATAAAGGAAATACACTTAAACGTTCAAACGATGTCGCCATGAAATTTCAAACAGTCTTTTTACCGGTAAAATCCCTGATGTATGTGTAAGAAAGTGAAGAGTACTATTTTAACTCAACTGACAACTTTTAATATCTTTTAATATTAATGAAAACCTGAAATGCTTGTTAAGAGAAACGAATATTTGGTAAAACTCTATGAAGATCACTTTGTTCCAGTTACAAAAAACAGGGGAACCTCGCGAATTGCAAATCGCAGATTTTGATGAAACTTTGTCAGTTTGTAGACTCCATGGAGTGTTACTCAAGGACGCCTTTCGTTGCTGCGGAACTTCAACTTTAGGGGATGTAATTCACCCTTGCAATTTGGTCCAAATTTGGTTTTTTCTGAATAACTTTTAAACGGTAAGAGATAGAAAAAAAGTTTCAATGGCGGACTTGTACCGTTTAGTCAGCCCTTTCGACTAGTGTAGATATTTATACCCAGCGTGTTCCAATAAACGCGGAATGACGTATGTTGTGCTTCTTTTATCGAATTTCAGAAATCGGAATAATAGCCTTTTTGTGATCAAATAATCTATAGAAAAGTAATTTAAAAAGTTATACAGGGTGTCCACAAAAACATAAATTTTAGCATATTTCCTTATTCTAAGGAGATACTCTGTATACTGTTATGTGGCTGCATTGTATGTCGAAAATTAAACTTATACCAGGCGCTAAATGGTTATATGTGATAGTTTTCGAGTTATACGCGTTTGGATGTCTGTGAGACTATATTATCCCCGACAGCAGGCAGATGAAAACAATAGGTCACATAGTACACTAATTGCTTGCTTCTATTATTTTTGGAGAGATGTGAGTAGCGAACGTCTCACTTGCAGATATTTTTATTTTATCCGGGACAATTGGCCAGAATAACTTGGCACACATATCCCTCGGTGCAATGTATATAAGAACCCAATTTTTATTTAAATTCAGTTCATATAGTTTTGCAGTGGCAGTAGCTAACATGGTTCATATCAATCCAGCAAATATTATTCATCTGCTAATACTTTCATATAATTATAATGAAAACCAAATAACACAAAGTAATTCCAGTGAAATAGAATTGCATGATGCGGTGAGAACTCTAATCGAACGTTGTTATATTCGCAGTAGAAACAATAGAAGCATTAGAATTTGAAGATATAGATCGTCATCGAGTTATTGAAATAGCAGTTGAAGGCGAGCCTGCATCGTCCTACGATTTAGAAGACGCTGAAGAAGAGTATGAGGACCCATGCGCTTTCCAAGATGATAATATTACTCCAGATTACAAATGGAGAGCTGTTGAGTTTTGGACTGATTCGAAATCAAAGCGACGATCGTTAAGTTCTGTAAAAAGCAAATTTAGCAAAGTAACATCGGTTCAGCAGCTGTACAGATGGGAACAATACATAGAGATGAGTGGAAGAAATAGGGATAAATGGCGGGAAATCGCAAAACACGTATTATGTAAATTTTCATCAGCTATGGATAATCTATCGTGTACACGATATAGATCTGCAGGCCAAAAATGATATGCTGCTAATAAATTAAACTTGAACGAGAATAAAACTCAAAAATAAGGTCTCCTCTAAGGCTAGGTAATGTGTGTTCTCTTAATTTCTTAGGTGATACTTTAACTTCAGATCTGAATTGGAAATGTCATATAAACAGTTACGTCAAAAGCTAAACATTTAAGCTTACCAAATCGAGAAAATAGTGGATCTTGCCGATATGAAAACAGCTTTGATGCTATAATATGCACATTAAAAGATATTGCAATTCCTGTTTAAAATTGCTGTTAAAATTGGGAATTGTGGCAATTTTACTCTATACGTTACTGGAATTTTAAGCAGGAACTGCTGGAAATATTTTTTTAGCATGTGCCATTTTTTTTTAGTCTAGTCAATTACAGTATAATTTTATGTATTTTTTTTATAAGAGTTTAGTCTCATACTTTCAGATTTCTTAGAATTAAAAAAGAATTATTTGTACAATCATCAATGCATCACTAATTGTAAGACAGCATTGTAAATCATTGTTCAAAGAATTGAAAATATCGCTGTACCTTTTTGTACATTTTTAATTGTTTAGTATACAGAAGGTCGCACTAAAAGTGGAGAACGGGGATGTTTTGGAAACTATAATAGCTGTAGCGGTTGGGAAAGGATTCATAAATTCATAAACAATAAAACAATATTCCAAACGTGACAGCTAGGGACATAGTTAATAGGATCAACAGTAAATTTTAAATTAGCTTGCAAACGTTTCAGAATTAGCTATAATTTGAAATGCTTTATGAAAAACCTTAATCAATTACACTCGACTTTGTTTAAAGACGATTTGCCATATTGTGAATTGTAACTGCAGTAGGTTGTTTGAATGAGCATTTAGCCCTACTTGAAACGCCACAATCTTTTACTACCCGTTAGTGTTCAATAAATGTACCAGATCGCATTATCCCCAACTGTAGTTTTTCTAGATTATCTTAAAAATCAAATGTAGCAATATGCCTTTCTTACGTTGCGTTTAAGGAGCTTTGACAAACCAAAGTAGTGGTGAAAACCGCCTAGGTGTTTCCAATTTTCTTTGCCACTTTAGTCATGAAATGTTTTCCCCAATCACTGCAGCTATTGTATTATCCAAGGTATCGCTGGTCTCTACTAATGCAGAGGCACCCAGTATGTAAGCACCACATTGCCATAGTATAATTTCCTGTTGCAATAAACATATGCACATAGTACCATTCGCCTTGCTCTCTGACCTCTAAATGATGAATTTTAAATTGGATTTGCAGATCTGAGCCTAATTAGAGAACTACCGAACCATAAACTTCGTATGAAATATGACTTTCATTTTGTATGTTTATTTTTACAGCCACTTTCCGCACACACGATGTTCGACATCCTTTTCTGGTCCCTATTAGAAAACTCATTACCTCCGCATACTTCAACGGTTAATTATTGCCTGCAAATTCCTTACGTTTTGAGCCTTGAACGCTTTGGAAAATTTGACGTATCGTCTAAATAAACATCCTAAATTGCATTGGTAAACAATTGCAAATTTATTGCTGTCAGTTAAGTTAGATGCGAAGGTCATTCTCGACAGATGTACAATAAATATTTGGAACGAATTAAGTGCTTGCTGTGTTTGAAGTCTCGTCACTAATCAATCCGAACGGTCACTATTATTCAGATCTAATTGCGCTGTCCATTAAATTATATTTGTAAACCATTGTAAACACAAAAGCATAAAATGTTCCGCGTTCCTTTGCATGTTTCCAATTTTCAATTTGGAATGTTGCGTATTTGGTGATGCATATGTTGGCAAGTTGCTTGGCTTTTTGTTTTACATCACTATATATCCGGAATATAATCCAATTTCATATATAGACGCTTGCCCTTGATTAAGAAACTGTGGATTTCATGCTTTTCGTATGAGTTATTTTTATGTGTCATTTATCGCGATCCAGACAGGCTTGTGTTTATTCGTCTCGGGAGAAGGGGTTCGTGTTGCTTACTGGCTTTCCCGACAGTCGACTAAACACGAGTCTATCTAGTCCACGCTAACGATAGTTATTTTCCCCTGCTTTGCCCAATACTAGTTGCAATCATTTGGAACGGTTGACTCTAATACACATCAATCAAATGTGATGAGAATAGAACTATCACTCCTTACAAATTGTGAAGGATTAGTAAAAAGCGAAGATGTAGCCATGTGGTTGTATGCCACACTGGAATAGCTATATCTTCTACATTAAGCTTTCCCCATCAAGACTAGTTGCTGCTATACTTTACTAGTGCATCTTAGTTTGTCAATGGTTGTACTGTTTTTGGAGCCCAATAAACTCTGGTGCGATACCAGGCCGAGACAACATGGTTTTTAAATGTGGATAAAAATCAGAATATGCCTTCCTAGATTCTTAACAGCGGTTGGAATATATGTCAGTATTCAAAAGTTTATCCAAGATGTATTCTACAACTCGAAGCTTCACCCAGCAACAAACAAACTGGGAAGCTACTGCTTTATTTATAAACGCTCTTTAAACATTTGTTTATCACTGCTCATTTATTACATCTACCAGTGTTAACATTTGACAGCACATAAGTCATCACGATAGTATAAATTTAATTCATAGAAAATTCGTGCATTTCTACCACTGATTTCATTCCAAGTATTCGGACAGATAAATGGACTTACAGCTTGTAGTTTTCATTGGCGTCACCAGCATCTTGGCAAAAATGATTGATAACTTGAAATGCCCCGATAAGTTTATCGCAAAGGTCAAAGAGTGAACTAAATTGAAGTAAAGCCGACGGACAAACAATAATTGTTCTCAGATTTTGGGGCTCGTCATCAAAGAAATAGTTTTCCATATTTAAAATAATTATTTGGACAACAAATGTAAGCTTTATGGTGGATCCTGTGGTGCAGTCTTGACCTTTCGACAACTAACACATCAAATGGTTCTGAAAAGTGGGAGCATCGGAATATACAACAAATTCGTAGTTCCACACCTCTATTATAGAAGTAATAATACATGGCTCATGACAACAAACCGAAAAGATAAAAGTAACAACGCCAGAAAAGAAACGTTTAAGGAAATTCTGAGGAAAAGCAAGAAGAGACTGATATAAAAACGAATAAATCAGAGATAACGTCAAGCAAAAATCGACCAGTCGAGTCGACTGATAGTTGACCAAATTGTTTGGTCGTATGCAAAAAATGGGAATTGCAAAAAAGGCACCAAAAGGACGTGGAAATAAAAATGTGGGGAAACCAGGAAGAATATTGAAGAAAAATAGATGTTTTTTTGTTAATATATAAGAATGTATTTACATCATATAAATAAATAACAAGATAGCACTAGCATTGATATTGAAATCACATATTTGTGATTAAGTTGTTTACATTTTGGCATTTCTTGTCCGACATAAGTATGTGTATTTAAAAAGGTAGTATTTTGTCTAAAAGAAATGAATTATTCAATGGAAAAACTCATTGGTATGATTTTTGTATTGAGTGGGAATGAGAAAAACTGCTTTCTTGCTACCAGAATTTATGCAATTCGATTTCCCGAAAAGCGATATCTAAAAGCGATCAGTGTTGCCAGACTTCTTGAGAAGTTTGTTGAAACAAGAAACGGTAACTACAAATAGATAGAAAGAACAACGGCTACAAATGAGCAGAATAACTTTTCAGTTACAGAAAATCCAAATACTCGTCAAGCAAGTATAGGGCAAGGAGTTGCAATTAGTGATAGGTCAGTCTAAAGAATTTTCATTTTCATGCGTAGCACATTCAGTGCCATCAGGTCTGAGTGAAAATGACTTTCAGCGGAGTGCAGAGTTTTGTACATGGGCACAATTGTGTCTTAAAAAAAAACATTTTTTTTTGTATGATTTTTCTAATGCAGCAACTTTTCATAACACTGGATGCGCCAACAGACATAATTATCACTATTATTCTGTCGAATATCTAAGAATAGTTTGGCAAATAGATCGTTAATAAACATTTGGGGAGGAATTGTTGGAGAACATGTGGTGGGCCCTCATTTTTTTAATAGTCTCCTTAACGGCCAAATGTATTTGGAATCTTTAGTAAACGAGTTACCAAAATTAATTCAAAATTGACCTGCAAACATCCACGCACAAAATATATGGTTACAGCAAGATGGAGCACCAGCCCATTTTTTAAGTCAGAGCCCTGTTAAATAATCAGTATGAAAATCGCTGGATTGGAAGAGGAAGACCAGTTCTTTGGCCTGCGAGGTCGCAAGATCTAACAAAAATAGATTTTTTATGCGGATATGTAAAAGAACTGTGAAAGGGTCTTTCGAGTGAGAATTGGTAAATGCCTTGAACAAGATGGAAGACATTTCGAACATCTGCTAAAAAATGAAATTTATTTAATAATTGTAACTTCAAGTGTAGTTTTCCAAGCCTACTTTAAGTTTACAGATGCCCTTTATTTTTGTTTGTTTGTCTGCAGTGGTTCTTCTAGTAATTTTGCTGTCAGTCCCAAGCCTGGTGAAATGCGCGGGGAAGATGGAGAGCGCTGAGCAATACGTTTCTATCACCCTGTATTTTAAATTTGACCAACACAAGAGATGTGTGCTCTTTCATGTGTAAGCAAAACTGAATACCACATCTTTTTAACTTTTACAGTGTTGAAGATATTTTCAAATTTCAAAAACCCTGCAAATATAATTTTTTTAAAAAAAAAAACGTTATGCAATTCGGAAGCAATGCGACTTCGATTCATTGTATACCTTACAAAGTGCTATTTAAATTTAACTAGGAATCCAAAAATGCAATAATATACAGTATGCTCCATTTAAGACAACAAAGTTGGTGTCTATTTCCGGTACTACCGGAAGTTCGCCACTAGTAAAAATATTTTCCTGAGATAATGGGCGTATAAATAAAATTCCTAACTTAATTCGCAGGGAAGGTATGGAAGTCTGACACACTATTGCAGACCCCTGTATAATAATTTAACACAGTGTCATCTAGATCAATTTAGGCTAAATACTATGTCCATGAATCACATTATTTCTGTTGTAATCATGATTTAATGCTGATGTATTTCTCGGTTTTTCATAAATAACTAAACCTAAAAAAATAATGTGCCATTGATTTCGATACACAACACTGTTAATAATCGATTTTTGTCGGTGGTGAAAATTTCTTTTTTATAGCATTTCCTTTTATTTTATTCGTCTCTATTTTCCGTGATCCGCGAAAGAAATAACCGAACCTGGGTCCTTATTATTTATAGTTTGTTATCTTTTGCCTTCTGCGCGCAGTTGTTATTTCTCAATTAATGCCGTTACCGCATACACACACTCATAAATAAACACCTACAAAACAGTCACACACGCATACGCATATCGATATCGGAAAATCTAAGGCACGCGCACTGTATTTTTAGAACGGGAATAATGCGAGAATGGAACCGTAGCGCTTAAAATAAATACGAAACACTACGAAACTCGCCGGCTATTTTTGTCATTACAAAAGCCACATATAGCATTTGTTTCAGTGGTCCATGAACCGCACGCTGCATTTTATTTTTGTCTCTGAAACTCTTCGGTGCTTCGAAGTTTTTAATGGTCGAATTTTAGCGGTTTAGTCGGAAGAATAGCGTCTTCTTGACAGTGCTCCTTCCCAGAACTTTTTATGTTCAGAAGTGCGGTACCCCAAATATACAATTCCTTAATGATTCTGCAGATCTAAATTTACACTCACAATCTGCTAAAAGATTAAATGGATGATGTTTGGAGAAACTTATTACTATACATACTAAATTTACTACACTTATATATCAACATTGTACATCTGTTTAGATTTGACCACCTTACGCGATATGCTTGTAAGATCCTATTGATTTCCAAGAACTTGAATTAATCACATAGAACAGCAGTAATAAATAATTTTGCAAATAAAGAAAATCATCCAAGGTTTTATATTAAACTTGTTTATGAAATTTAGCAAAAGAAAGCTCTAATCGGAAAGTTCCGCAGTGATGAGACATATAAAAGAATAATATGTTTGATTTGAAGCTATTAGCAGAGCGAAATGTGGAATTATAACACTTGGCAATAAAAGAAAGTAAACAGGAGACGGTCTGGCGTCAAAACATGGTTCGTAAGAAGTAAGATTTTGTTTATTATCTGTTTAAATATATACACATAGGTTATTAAACTAGGTACAACGGTAGTATTTTTAAAACTTTTCGTCTTCCCATATTTGCTTTTATGAAATAATATTATGTTATTAAATCAAGGTTAGTTGAGTAATATCATTCGTAGCTAGAAAATATTGTTACGAATAACGTAATAAAATAATCAATGGAAAAGAAGGGGTCTAAATCCACAATTACCGTTTACTTCAAGCTACCGGTTTCGTAAAACTACCACATCATCAGGCTTTACGGTCTATCAGTAAAACAGTAGATTAAGAGAACTAATTTTAGGTTAAATTAAAAACTATTTACAGGGTATTGAAAGAATAGTCAAAAAATGAATGAAATTGTCACAAATAAAAGTTGAAATTTTAACATCCAGAACATTATAATTTTTAATTACAAATTCAAAGTGTAAAATTATAAAGACCAGGAAAGTCCATACTAAATGTAAAGGATGTCGCACTACAATAACGCTTAAAACTAAACTCAAATTATAAGAAAATATTTGTAAGTGGAAAAACAAGTGACGGGGAACAGTACAAATAATATTAACGTGGTAAAAAATATTCAAAATTATACAAAACAAATCTGAGGGACATCTAAGGTTGAGATATGAAATTAAGATAATTAATGTAAGTCTGTACAATTGAAGAATACAAAACAAAGTTTAATAGATTACTTAAATAAATAAATCAGTGCTCTCTATATGTCAACATAATAATTATAAGACTTAAGGATAAGGATATCTACTGTGAAAGGAGGCAAACCAGATAAATATGACGAGCTAAAGTCAAAGCAGATACAACAAAGTGGGGGTAGATTCAAATGTGAGCCGAGCATTGACTATTTTCTCTTTATTAATTACCTGCATCCGCAGAATCGCCGGGCTTTCAAGGTACTATTCTAAATAAACTCATATTTACATGGTTTGCGTCCTTTTACATATATCTTTATCCTCTTATTATTATTATCTTCACATATAGAGGGCACTAGTTTATTTAAGTATTCTATTAAACTTTGTTATGTATCTTTAATTGTGGGTTAGACCTTTTCTTTTCTATTAACTATGTATCCACACTACGTCCCCGTCAAACAAATAAAATAATCAATTTTATGGCCATGGATTTGTGAAATAAAAACAAATAAGTACAAAATATACAAAGACCGTTTTAAAAGAAACTAAAGCAAATTCTATTTGTGGTGGGTTTGACATCCTTGAAGGAGCAATTGCTGTAGTTCTAAGAACCAACTAGAGAGAATATATTTTTTCAGTGGACAGGTTTCTCTGTGTTGATGCATGGAACCGGCAGTTTACATGTAATTAAACATATAAAACTATTTAACACAATCGATTGAATTGTCTTTCATTCTTTATTGCACAATAAATTGTTTTACGTGTTTGTTTGCTTTGAAACGAAGATTGTTGATTCCAAGATAGCGACATCCAATGAAATCAATAAATATATGCTAATACTTTACATACAATAGAACAGTTGATGACATCCCCAGAATTGTTACATATTGGAAAGCAGATTTCGATAGTAGAGATGCTGGTGAACTAGAATTCCATTTGAGTGCGTAAGATCGACTAATTTTGTACGTGAATTATCAACAAAATAGCTTTTAATTACTAATAACATTATTGTATATTAAGCTTCCGTATATCTGCTACACGTTTATTCCACTTCACAATCTTATAAAAGCAAAAAATTTATTTTATTACATATAGAAAATATAAATCATACCTATGGAAACAATAAATAATAAAAGAACACTACGTATACATAGAGTAACAAAAAATGTAGACGTTCTACAATTTCTAGATTTACGATTTAGTACAGACGTTCTTTTACTTACACATGGTGTCTTTCCCACAAAACCTTGATAGATTCTTGTAAGTAAAATACGAGTTATGGATTTATTACTATCTCTTGTTTTTGTCGTGTTATCTATTATAACCAAAATAACGTTGAAAGCTATGGGAAAATGTATTTATAAAAATATTCTTCAACAATAATATATTTGCTAACCTCTGATGTAATGTTAGTAGTGAAGAGAAAATTATTTAATATCAGCAACGTTTTCGTAGAAGAATATTGACAAGACAAGCAATTCGTGCAATTACTCATATGAGTAAAAACTGTTAAGAGCATATCATCTTTATAGATTTTAAACAAAAATTTGGCAATATTATTCAAATACAAAGTGATACGACATGTGGAGACGGAAATACCAACAAAATTACTAAAACTGGTAGAACTTCATACTGATATATACAAGAAGGGCAAAGGTAAGGCAGCGCGCTTTACTGTACACCATGGCCTTTAACATAACCTTGGAAAGAATTATTATAATGACAGGAAAGGAAAGAAACCGTAGCATAAAGGCGGAATTTAGCATGAAAAGTACTAAAGATACGGAAGCGAGACTTTCTGTATACCGTGTGTCCACACTTAAGTGTGCACTATTGATAACTTTGTTATCTTTGGAGGTATAGAATCGGTCAAATGGACAAAGTAGTACTATTTTTTTATGGCGGTCACAATTGTGAAAGCAGAAAAACAATTGAGCGTCGCGTTCTCTAGATATTCGTCCAAAATTATTTTTTTTAATGGAACGCCCTGTACCTATATTATTGTGCAAATTTAAATGAAAATTCCAAACTGAACAAAAAAGTCTTAGTACACTAGTATAAAAAAATGTTAAATAAAGTAGTTACTGAGAAATCTTTATCTTTGCTTTTTTGGCATGAAATTGATATACCTATGGAAAATTAAAGCGTCACATTCATTAAAGCGTTTAATTTAATAAACAAATAAAAATAAATACAAAAATAGTCAAGAAAATTACTCAAATTAAATGTTCAAAGACACCTCCTTCCATTTCAATACATTTTATCATTCTTCTGTGAACATTACGAGTAGCTCCTAAAATTGTCCTACCGTCGATGTCGTCAATGATGTTGGAAATTCTTTCCTGAAGCTCATCCACTGTTGTATATCTATGTTTGTACACTTGATTTTTTACTGCTCCCCACAAGAAGAAATCTAATGGCGTCATGTAAGGTGAACGCGCGGGCCACTGAATTAGACCATTTGTGCCAATCCATCTATTTCCAAATAATCTTTCTAATAACTCACTTGTGTCACGGCGATTATGTGCGGGCGCTCCATCTTGTTGAAAGTAAATAATCTGTCTGTCTACCAAACTTAATTCATCCAGAAAATTATCTAAAATTTCTGTCAATGATGCCACATATCTTTCTCCTGTTAAAGAATCCCGATAGAAAAATGGTCCAACAATTCGGGATCCGATTATACCACACCAAAGATTTAAACTAAATCGGTGTTGGGGATTACAAGGATAAACAGCAAATGGGTTTTCACGACTCCAGTAATGATTATTTCTTTTATTGAACATGCCGCGATTAGAAAAGTTAGATTCATCACTCCATAAAATATGTCTAAAGAAATTGTGATTTTCTTCAAAAGCATTGATAAACCATTGAGCAAAACTTAATCGTCTTTGATAATCGCCCAAAAGTAGAGTTTGAACAGGCTGATATTTAAAGGGAACATATTTATATTTTTTTCAGAATTTTATGGATCGTGCTACGAGAAATACCTGATTCTCTGGACAAAGCCCTTACAGAATTAGTTGGATGTACCTGAAAATATGCCAACACATTTATTTCTATCTCTTGTGATAATATAAAATAATTTTTTTCCTTTTCTTTATAAAAATTGTTTCGTTGCTTCTTAATCTTCGATAAAGTTTTAAAAAATAGCGACGGTCTGGTACATCACGGTCGGGAAATTGCAGAATGTAACGTTCTCGCGCTCTATCTGAATTTTTGTTAAACAGCAAGTACAACTCCAACATATCACACTTTTCGAAATGAGTAAATGTCATTGTTACGGTTGAAAAAATTGTAAAAACAGTACTTTTTCTGCACAGTAACTTTAACAACAACAAATATAAATAATTTGACAGCTACTAAACAATGTGACGCTTTAATTTTCCTTGAGTATATCGATTTCATGCAAACAAACCAAAGATAAAGATTGTATTTGATATTTTTTTATAATAGTGTACTAAGACTTTTTTGTTCAGTTTGGAATTTTCTTTTAAATTGCAAAAGAATATACAGGGCGTTCCATTAAAAAAATAATTTTGGACGAATATCTAGAGAACGCGACGCTCAATTGTTTTTCTGTTTTCACAATTGTTAGCGCCATAAAAAATACTACTACTTTGTCCATTTGACCGATTCTGTACCTCCAAAGATAACAAAGTTATCAGTAGTGCACACTTAAGTGTGGACACCCGGTATACATGGTATATCAATGTGCGTTTTGTAAAATTATCTACAAATATACAGGGTGTTACAAATTCCTAGAGCTAGTTTCAATTTGTTTATTTTATACGGATTATTGCACGATAATTAATTTAGGTTATATTAAAATTTTGTTAAAATTTTGACAGTTGCGACAGTTCTGAGATTTTCAGTTTTATCCTAAAAACGGTCGTAGTGTCGCGAGTTATCCTTTTGTTATCAATTTGAAGGCTAACACTTTATATGATTCAAGTTGGTGTAACGTAAAAATATATAAGTACAAGGGTATTAAATTCGTCGTGGCAGATTTATCGATATGCAAACATTTTTCTTTCGATTTTTATTAAATGGAACCTATATTTTTCGGTACTATCACCAAACTCCTTGTAAAATTACCTTCAGTATGGTTACTAATAACAAAACATTTATTCCAGTATTTTTGAAGATATTACATTTGGTGGAAAGTATTTATGTTTACCATTTCATATGTGTTTCAATATGTGAGATGGCCAAACAAAAATTAAGCGTCTAAAAATCTAGAAAAGTTAAATCTTTGCTTTCCACATAAAGTCGTTTTTTGTAGTTTGCAGTTGGTATCAAAACGTTTTAAAATTTTTTTTTATAGTTTCCATTACGGCTGGTTTTTTGCAATTTGAATTATTTATTTGTGGTTATTAGTTATTACATATTACTTTAATCTGGTTGTTAATTATATCGTTTTCTTTTTATTATTTTTTACCCAAGTTCATTTACTAAAAATGAGTTTCACCAAAGGAGCAAGTCATTGAAGTGGTATTTGTCTTGATACTTGCAACAGAAATCCGCCATTGCCATCAAGAATGCAAATAGCGGAATATCCACCCGCAGAACGCCGGATAGTAAGAGCTTTGACAATTTGTTGGTAAGGCTTCTTCGGTTGGGTTCCATGAATTACGATAAACATGAAAGGACAAAAACTCACACAGAATAGAAATGATAGTCATTGAATCCATTGTAGAAAATCCGCACGCGTCTACAAGGACAATTTTCAAACAACATGGAATTGCAACTACTAGTACCAGGAAGAGAATTTTAAGTAAACATAAGTATCACCATTATAAAATTAATATTCACCGAGGTTTACGGATTTTATACGGATTTTAAAAAGAGACTGGTATTGTGAATGGCTGCTTTTATGATTACGTAAAGATGAATATTTTCTAGGTTATGTGTTTTTCATAGATGAAGCAACATTTGCCAATTTGGAATAATAAACAGGAAGAATTCACACAACCATGACACAAAGAACCCAAATTTTATGCAGACCATTTTGTATTAACACCAATGGAATGTTAATACTTTGGGAGACATCTTAGAAAACACCGTTGAGGGTCCATTCTTCTTTGATAGTAGTTTGGATTGCTAAATTTATAGAAACTTCCTTCAAACAAATCAACCAATGCGACTAGAAGGTCTTCCAGTAATTTTATGGACAGATTGTGGTACCAATACCATGGTGCACTAGCACATTATGGGGCTGCTACAAGAGCGCATCTAGATAGGGTGTTTACTAATAGATGGATTGGGGAAGAAAATCCAATAAGCAGGGCACCGCAATCACCAGATCTTACCTTTTGTAATTCATTTTCTGTGAGCTACTATAAAAAAAAAATCGTATACATGATACCCCCTGCAACGGCAGAAAACCTGCAGCAATGCATAAAGAATGCTTTTCTTCTTAAACGAGGACAATATGACTGAAAATGTCCATATAGTCCACATAGAGACGCTTGAGAATGTGTATAGAGCAGAATGGAGAGATATTTGAATATCTTCGAAAATACTGAAAATAAGTGTTAGGTACATTATTGGTACCATTTTTAAAGCGATTTCGCAAAGAATTTATTGACAATATCAAAAAAAATATGGGTTTCATTAAAAAAAAAAAAACTCGAAAGAAAAAGGTTTAAATATCGATAAATGTGTCACGACATATTTAACATCCTGTATATATTTTTACTTTACATCACCTTGAACTAAATAAAGTGTTAGGGCCGAAACTGATAACAAAAGAATAACGCGCAACACTACGACCGTTTTTAGGATAAACTTAAATTCTCAGAAGTCGCAACTGTCAAAATTATGACAAAATTTACAATATACAATATACAGGAGCTTTGTCTGTCTTGAAACGGGAAGTAAAAAGGAGATCATTAAAAACTAATACCGGTAAAACCAATAAAAAGAAAACACAACACATGTAGAACATCTTATAATTGAAAATATAACGTATTACCGAATCCCTTCTATTACAGATCGGTATTCAATGAACTATTTATTAATAGTAACTAATATTATGATGATATTTGTTGAGCAGGTTGACAAGTCATTATCATGCATCGAAATTATTCGATAAGTCAATAATAGAAATACAGAAGCAAATGATATAAGCAGAATTCTGTTCAACCTAACATGACTAACTATTACAGAAGATCTGTTGTTCTATAAATTTCAACTTGTGCATCCCAACGCATTGCCATCGCCAACGTGATTCACTTCTTTATATGCGTCGCGTTATTTCCGGTGATGACGAGCAAGTTTCAAAGCTCGCTAGTTCGTCGGAAATACGCATAAAAATAATCGTTACCGCAGCAACGTGGTAGTATTTCAGCTCGCACAAAGCTCACTAACAAACAGGTTAGTTCAAAGGAAAGCCGCTTCTGCGGTGAAAAAATAACAGTATTATTCGGTTCACATTAGATTTTCGTGCTCATGATCCAACTGCTAAGAACCGTCGCTATTCTTAGAATATGGGGTCGCGCGGGAAAAAACAAATAAATTATCCCAGTTACATTTTGGCGCTTATAAAATTCTCACAACTTTAAATTGACCAGTTGACAGGTTGCATAATGTTCTTTACTCGGAGTAAATCATCAGGAAAACGGTATTACACGTTTTTATTTTCGTATTTACGAGAACGTAAGATTTCGTAGTAAAGATAACGGGCTTAGTAGGTAAATATAAATATTTTTCTGAGTACTTTTTGGAGTGTTTGGTTTATTTACATCTCACAAAATTTGTACTGAACAGTTGCCAATATAAATGTAATAGAATAAATACCCAGGCCATTGTTTATCATGATTAGAACTAATCGAAAATTCACTGAAATATCTGACGAAGTGTTATTATATTTAAATGTTTTCTGTTGGAATAGATGAACAAAGTTTTAGGTATAGAGTAATCATACATACATATATACATATTTTATTTTTATAAAAGGCAAAAAGTTATTTTTCTCTCATTCTTTTTATGACGTTAAAATTTGCTTTCCTTTTTTTAATTACTATGGCACTTTGTCATTTGCCAAGTTTGATGATATCAAACATTACCAATTTAAATTTCCTACTCTACACCAAATATACAGTGCTTTTACAAAAAAGTGCATGAAGCAAACGATTTTTAACAACAATAAGTTTAATTAACCTAGGAACACTAACCACTTGCTAACTGTGAGTCAATTTGACTCCTCACAGGAATGTCCGGGAATAAATAAGAACTTATTAAGTAAAAGCAATTGCTAGATAATAAATATTTTTTTTAGGCAAATGCTGCCTTTCCTACGCCTCTATAGCAATTGCTTACTCAATAGGTCTCCACCTGTAAAATTAAATAGTCTCAATTTACTATTTCTGATTACAAATATGTCTTGCGGTGCCGAATTTGCAGAAGTTGTGACATTAATATGAGAACATGCGTATCTATTCAGTGCATCTGTTATCTTTTTGTGAAAATCTTCATCATTTAAACGTTTAGCGATGTTATGAAGCACAATGCAGGGAGTTATCGTCGATGACATTTTCTCTAATCGACTCCTAATTTTATACTAAAGGACAGGAAACCTTGCTTTTAAGTGCCCGATACATTGTTCACTTATTACACGTTCTGCTTAAAAGCAATTCGTTAGTTTATTCATCACATTTTCAGCATATTTAAGCAATTGCTTCTATTTTTCAGAAAAACTTTGACCAAAAGCAATTTCTGCGCTTCTAAGCAATTGCTGACAGCAAAAGCAGTTGCTAAATTTTTATTCATTAGGCTCATTCTCGTGGTGTGTTCATCACATATAGGTTTGTTACGTTGCCAACGGTTAATGCCTGTTTTCCTCCACTTCTTGTAATTATAACACCTGCAGTGTACTAGAGATTTTGTCATTTTTTTTTTTTTTTGGTACCTAACTGAAGTAGAGATATCTTTATTTAGGCATCTATTGATGGGGTCTCGAAGTATCTTTAGAGTAAGGCTTCAGCCATGCTGCAGATAGTTGGTCATCTAACTTCATCATGAAGTCGAAGAGGTGTTCTATTTGGTGTTCGACTGCTCCGAGTTATGTCAATAGTTGGCGATTTAAGTTTAAAAATTGTAGAAATAATTACATGGGCGTTTACTGCAGTTATGCTCCTCATATTATAAACAAATGTAAAGGGTAACGGCTTAATTTTTCTGTCGATATTTGTCTCTTGACATAAATGGCCGAGGATGTTGTTAAATTGTAGTTTAAAATTGTTTCTAGTTTTCCATATTACAATTTATTTTTCGTATGATTTAAATGAAATAGCAGTCAAGGTCTTCGAAAAAAAAAAAGAAATAGAGAAAAACCTTTTTTACGGTTTTGAAATTTTTCATCTTTTCCTATTGCACCGATGCTGTAAGTTTGTAATAATTAAAAAGTTTCTGAACCAGAGGCACATTTGTGAACCAATTGTTCATTGTTATATTACTATTGGACCCACCAAGAGGCTCAACTAAGGAGTGAAGTACGCTCCAGTAATTTTTTCGGAAGGATTTGAGCCGTTTCCTAGATATGGCATCGCTTTGTAGATACGTGTATCTATACATTTATACGTAACAATTTTCATGCCAGATTTATTTGGCTTGCTCGGGATGTACATACGAAATTTTGCCTCTAAATCTAACAAGCTGTTCATCAACTGTTAAATACGATCCAGGTTTATAATTTTTTAGACATTGTTCAACAAGCAAATCCCAAAACTCTAATTTTGGTGCAAACTTTGGATTTTCTTCCTGTCTAGTTGTACGATTGTCAAACCTGCGACCAGGAGATTAAAAATTAAAACCAAGCAACTGACATATATGCTCTATATCCGAATTCAAGTGGTTATTTTTAGCTCCAAACAAGGCAAATAGTGAAATGTCAGCTACAATACTTTTATTTTGTGCCTTGTACTCATCAAGGCAAGTTGTATGTTAGTGTGAGTGAAAATTATTTCTATAATTGCTTCAGTAAAGAAAGCTTTGAACAATTAATTGGTTGCGTTGCAAATCGAGCCTCGTTAGCGGTTCCTAGCGCAATGTGTATTACGTTTCTCGTGCTTGGTGCTTTGAGAGCTTGTTTTCCAGAAGAAACAACAGAATTTTCTCTGCAAGTTTCCTCAAAATTCCACTTTAATTTCAATTGTACGAGTTCTTTGTCTTCCTTTCCTTTTGAAAGAACTTGCTTTTTGCCTTTTTTTACTAGTCTCTTTGGGTCCTACAACTTCAGCTTCAGTGTTCCATGTTCCATCAGCGATTGCAGTAACTATTACATCTTAGTCTGATGTCTGGCTCCTAATCTGCATTTGAATCGTGTAACTTTCAATTTCGAAGTAAGTCCTTCAGTACTTATCTCATTCTTCAAGATGCCTGAGTATTTGCTTATCAGTTATGGGTTCCATATTAAATATATAAAATTATATGCGGTTGTTGAGACAAAATAAAACTCACTGCATTTTAGAATGATGCATCAATGATCTAATGCGTTCGTTGTGGTTTTTTTATAACCTGAAGGACTCCCTTCTTGGTGAATCAAAATTAATATTCCAAGATTAAGATTAGTTGGTATTCCAAGATTAAGATCTAAAGGGAAATTGATAACAGTTCCCGTAATTCCCCTTGTTAAGAAATTGACACTAACTGGCAAATTGAATACTTTGTTAGACTATTACAGGCTGACAATTTCTATTCTATTTTGAACTTGGTACCTCAGAGCATTTCAATTACTTGCTATTAAAATAATGCCGCAAAAGGATTCAGTAGACTTAGATTAGCTGAACGAGAAAATGTTCCTCATCCACATATATTTTGTTCTAGCGGTATGGAATCTCCTTTCTTTTTTGGTATGAATATTGGAATATTTCTTAACCATGATTTCCCTGACAGATGAGTACGGCGACAAAACAACTACATTTCTGGTTTCCTTTTTAATCTTTACATTTTGCCTGTTATACTTCACCTTTATTACACACCCTATTTTGAATTTTGTTTTAAATTTATTTTCACGTTAAAGTAAAAAACCAACTTGAGTGAGTTTTTTACTTTAACGTCGTACCTTGGTCTTTTATATCATTTTATTAAGAGATGTCGCCACTTCCTTTTCAATTTTAATCTATTTGCTTGTCAACACGCCATTTTGTTTTTGTTACGAGGTCGTTTGTTAATATTAATTTGTTATCTGTTACTTGGTAGGTATATATTTTTACATTACCTAGTGTTACGATCATAACGGTACGATGATGCATTTGTTCATATATTTTTTAGATTTCGACTATTCTTATTATTTAGATTGTAAATTTTTATTTTATTTTAATTGTATCTTCTGATAGTGTAAACCTAATGATTTTTACGAAACCGGTCGTCTCTTATATAATTAAATATTGCGGAATTTGGACCATTTGTTTTGCTTTGTCATATCTGAACCTTATTTCTTTATAGGTGATTATTTGAAAATGACGCTCTGTTGGTTAAGCATTTCAAAACAAAATGAAAGATTTCAGCTCGGAAACAACTGAATAATTTGTAGCCAAGTGCCGGTAATCGCGAAATTTTTAATATTTAATTTTATTTGTTTTAAATAATTCCAAAAAGGGTTATTATTTGCGTTTTTGATCTTAAAATTATTTCTATTAAAAATAACTAGCGTTGATATCAGGCAAAATTGTTTTTCAAAGAATATTCCGTATCTTGTTGCGATATTATCGCACTCGGACAAGAGCAGCAATTTAATTTTTGTTAGAGAAAACCTATTATCAGGAATTGTCATTTAAAAATACAAATCATGACGTCACAACTAGGAAACACGATATCAAGAAAAAAAAATTGCTTTTTCGTCAACCAGTGCCTTTTAAAAAATAAAGCTAACGCCTTGTGGCGTTTCTTCAAAAAGAAAAAACGACACTGAATAACAAATTTATCAGTATTTTGTGTTACCTTAACGACACTTTTTAGAGATTTTACGTCAAAATAATCTGTAGACAGCGGTGCACAGTATAATAAACGGTAAAATATCTACATCATAAACGTTGAATAACTTTTTATAATGCTAAAACGATGTCTTAATTTATACCTAAAATATCCGTGATATAAAATATTGAAACACGGGATATTTTTACGTTTCTTATTTATTGGGTATAAATCAATATTAGGTAAACGGATATTGAACTAATTTGGGCATTCATTACTGATGGTTTTTCATCGTTCATGTTATTACTTGAATGAATATTTCAGAATTTCGAATCTAATAAATAGATTAAATGCACATACGTCCTGAAAAGCGCCAATAATTTAATCATTCTTTTAAACGATTCGCTTATTTCAAATCGAAATTTTTAAAGATTCAATGAATGGACGGCAATTCGTATATGCTTAATGTAGCAGGTAAAAGCTTTTCTACTCAACCGACTGTAAGAAACAGTTATATCTGAATTTATTCCAAGGTAGTCGTCGACTGTCTTTCCTCAGAGCAAAGGTTTCTTCTTTTCTGTTTCCCAACGATTTTCTAACTAAATAGACCTATATATATCATGATTTCCCCTTTGCCTATAAATTATACACACCGAGGCTTCCTTTTTGAGTTCGAATAGCTTTTCATTTGAGTATAAGCCGGATAGTACAGACACGAGGAAAAGGAAATCATGTTAAGACTATATTTATTTATGTAAATAAAGATATATCTTATGAGCGTTACATCCTACGTATCAATGCTGAAACCAAGTCGGAGGCGTGGGCTGTTATTATTTATATTAAATTCTAATTGTATTATATGTTTTCAGTAGGATATTTGCGTTATTTCCGTTGATGTAAGCATTTTTTTGTTTCCTGTTGCTTGTATC
This sequence comes from Cetonia aurata, assembly GCA_949128085.1. NCBI lineage: Eukaryota > Metazoa > Arthropoda > Insecta > Coleoptera > Scarabaeidae > Cetonia > Cetonia aurata. The sequence goes on from OX421883.1 coordinate 19,900,956, forward strand.
AACTAAACAAAGCTTTTTAAATACACAATATGGATAAATGAAATTAAGTAAAATCGCATTGTGCGATTGAAAGTAAATTTTATCATTGGCAACGTTTGAATGTTTGCATATTTGATCTACAACTAAAGTATTACAGACCATGTAATTAATTTCCTTATCTGTAAGTTACTTAAATATATATTTATCTGCTATTTCTATTGAACTTGGTTAATGTTGTAGATTAGTCTAACGAATAAAATGTAAAAATGAAACGCTGTTTAATATCCAATCCTTTTTAATATACAGGCTGATTGATCGAGACCGTCCATTAGAAAGATTGGACCTCCTAGTAATAATTAATTTCTGTAAAGTTGCATACGTACATAGTGTAATAAAATCTATGCCCTGAAAACATTTTCAAGATGGCGGCACTTCCGGAAACACCGGAAATTGACATCAACTTTCTTATTTCAAATAGAATGGTATAGTTTTCTTTGCACTTTTGAAATCTAAACGTTATTCTAGAGGAACTTTTACTAGTATTCCCTATACCTAAGTGCAGCCGTTTTGGAGATTTTTCGACTTTTTGAAAATTTTTGGATTTACATCACGATGTTTAACATTATGTACTGTCGCGAAATTTTAATCGAGAACGCTAAAATTAAGACTATTGATGGAAGAAATCCTGACGTTTCTGTCGAAGTTCTTAGATTTGTTGCGTTATCTACAGGCTGTCCAAAATTTAATTGTCCTTCAGTGCAACTGCAGACCATCAAAACTCGATTTTTTCAAATACAATGCCCCATTTTTTTTTTTTCAATATTCTGAAATCTTATTAAATTTTGCATCAAAATGTATTAACGTTCCCCATACATATCTGCAACAATTTTTAAGTTATGAAGGTTTTTGATACATTTTAGAGGAAATTACAAAATGTTCTTAATAAAAACCCAACTTTTTGAAATATAATGCCCAATTTTGTTTTCAATATTCTGAAACCTTATTAAATTTTAGATCAAAATGTATTACCATTCCTCATACATATCGGCAATAATTTTCAAGTTATGAAGGTTTTTGATACATTTTAGAGGAAATTGCACAAAAAAATTTGGAATTTCCTCTAAAAATCAAAACCCGATTTTTTCAAATAGAATGCCCCATTTTTTTCAATATTGTGAAACGTTATTGAATTTTCATCAAAATGTATTAGCATTACAGAAACAGTAAAACAACCGCTAATAAAAACACAAAGTCTAACAAAGCTATAAAAAAATTGGGCATTATATTTCAAAAAACGGGTTTTTATTAAGAACATTTTGTAATTTCCTCTAAAATGAATCAAAAACCTTCATAACTTGAAAATTATTGCAGATATGTATAGGGAACGTTAATACATTATGATGCAAAATTTAATAAGATTTCAGAATATTGAACAAAAAAATGGGGCATTGTATTTGAAAAAATCGAGTTTTGATGGTCTGCAGTTGCACTAAAGGACACTTAAATTTTGGACAACCTGTAGATAGTGCAACAAATCTAAAAACTTCGACAGAAACGTCAGGGTTTCTTCCATCGATAGTCTTAATTTTAGCGTTCTCGATTAAAAGTTCGCGACAGTACATAATGTTAAACATCGTGATCCGTAAATCCAAAAATTTTCAAAAAGTCGAAAAATCTCCAAAACCGCTGCACTTAGGTATAGGGAATACTGGTAAAAGTTCCTCTAGAATAACGTTTAGATTTCAAAAGTGCAAAGAAAACTATACCATTCCATTTGAAATAAGAAAGTTGATGCCAATTTCCGGTGTTTCCGGAAGTGCCGCCATCTTGAAAATTTTTTCAGGCCATAGATTTTATTACACTATGTACGTATGCAACTTTACAGAAATTAATTATTACTAGGAGGCCCAATCTTTCTAATGGACGGTCTCGATCAATCACCCTGTATAAATTCTTTTTACAACCGGTTTCAAAGGATTGTCAAATGCATTCGTCATATCATTTCTCGGTATTCACCATAATATACAACAATAACTAACAATTTATTTTAAATGTTTATTTCAATATGTAGAAATATATATAGTAGATTTTATTAATTACCTTTGTTCTAACAGTAAATTTTAAAATCTAAGCGACATTTTACGCTTATTATTTTTACTCAGTTTTCCATGTTTCATTTTTATACTTTTGACTATTATATGAAAGGTATGAGAACTTAATTATTATTATATTATTTCAATGTATTACTTCTATACCATAACTTTATTAATTTTACTTCATGTAACACATTTCACATCTTAACCTGAAATGCATTTAGTTTTTACCACTTCAAATCTCGTCACTTTTTCACTTTCAATATTTAAAAAATTTATCTTTACACGTAATTACTCTAAATTTTCTCATACTTTTCAATTTTACATTTATTCTCCAAACTTTCAATTTAAAAATCTCAATTTTAATTTTACTTTGTCATTTCCATCTTATTAACTACCTATTAACCCTATTAGGAAGTTCGTTTTTTATTTCATCTACACCTACATAAACACAACCTAATTAGGGACTTTACAACTAATCTTTAAGGGAATTAGACGCTTACTAAACCGTCTATATAAGGAAAGACAGGATATTTATCAGGTCAAAGTAGACATTAAAAATGCACTCGTCGTTCTAGCTTTAGGGTAGAGATAGCGAAGCATAGTTAGATATTATATCTTCTCCTTAAATCATTCGGTCTTCGGTTGAAAATCGAAATCTACGAATTTTCGAAACAACTGTCCCGAATTAGTAAAATTGTGTGGCGCGGAGTGATTGGATATTTTGTGTGCTTATTACTACGGTACAGTCTTTTACGATTAAATCTTGTAGTTTAAATAAAGAAATAGTGAAATAAAATAAATTACTTAATCATTAAATATTTGGCGAGGTGAGTCAACGAGAAAATATTAAAGAAATACAATTAAATTAATATTTTAATCGGTACTGTAGTAATTGAAATAATGAGTGTTAGATAGTATAGGTACCTTAGTGCAATAAGGATAAAACAAACATTTGAATTGATATTTAATAAAAACGCAAGTTATTCGAGAATAAAAGAGCTGCAAAGTAATATAGAAAATCTGTGGCAGGATTTAGCAAAGCTGTTAGTAAAATAAAATACCTTAGATGTATTTCTTTTTAAATAAATAAATAAAACGGAAAATAGGTAAGTACTACACTAATCAAAAAGTCAATGACATATTTGAAGCTGTCGCTAAAATAAAATGTTACATGCAAATTTTTGTAGGAGTAATAACACAGCTAATTTGTTAGTTAAGGGGTTGGTTTTTGAAACGACAAGTATTGTGTGGAGGTGGAAAAACCTGAGAGAAACGTTTGGAATATCTGTTCTAAATTTAATTTTATAGCATATTTATAAAGAACATTTGTACGAAAGGAACCATGAACATCCTAGCTTTTGTCTAGCCTCCATATTCGACCAGTTGGCACTAATTAATTTATGAGATATGAGTTAAACCTTTCTAAAGGCGTAAATATAGTGCAGGCAGGAGCTTTGTACTTTTTTGATATGATTTTTAAAACTATCTAAAATCTATAGTATGAGATTTGAGATAAAATAAATGTTTAACGTAGATCCTTTTTAGTAATTTCATGGAAGACGACATTTACTAATTTGATTGCGAAATCTATGAAGGTTGTTTAAAATAAGACTAAAGATCCTAGCTTTAGCAAACAAAGGTATGTTATTGTAGCCTTCAACAAAGAAACTGTTGATATCTCAGCACATAGAAATTGTAGATTAAAAATAGGTTTCGATTTAGCCGGTTAATGAATAAATCATACCTAGACGATGTGATGAAAAGTTGAGTTAATCAGACGAAGAACCCGTACCATCGGCATATAAGTATATATGTATTGAAAATAATGTAGTGGTATAAATTAAAAAAAGAATAGGACTAATGACCGAGCCCTGAGATACGCCATATTTAACATCAAGTGCCCGCAACTACAAACGTAATTTCGCATAAAAAGTGGCCATCTGATTAAAGCCAATATACTCAAGAAGAAGACTGAGTCGTACTTTACAGTTACTAACTGAAATCATGAAATATAACGGAGGTCGTAGATTTATGTAAGCTACATTAATTCTGAATCAACAATCAGGTGCAGAAGTCATTTTTGTAATACATATTTCATAAACATCAAGGTGGTCATAGTGTTCCTTTGATAGCAAATTGTGTAACAAACTGTACCAACTATTTCGTTCATTGCAGACTGGGTACATAGATTTATATCGGGAACTTGTGTATTTGAGACGATAAACACCAAACTATAAATAGCCATTTTCCGTTTAGATTACCCAATGCGCCCTAGAAACCTCCAAGCGGGCCATTAGAACAACTACTATGTTTAACAAACATTGCCCGGTCACATTGGAAATGTCTGTAACTAGTCTCAATGTCCTTTACTTTTAACGGTCCGTGCAATTTTATGAGTCTACAAATCTATTCGGTAAACTTCAACGTTTAATGTTTAACAGTTAAAAATATGCATAATTATTTCAGTACATCGAAGGTAAGTCCGGCCTTGCAGGTAGAAGGATATTTGATAAATTAATTAATTTAATATGCTTTTTAACCTTAAAAATTACATCTAGCAAAATTACTAGTACAGCTTTGAATACACAACCCCAGTTTTCATATTTTAATATAGGTATCTAATACCTCCGCATTCTAAAATTAAAATTTTCAGAAAAATTTTGGGTATTTGAGAAACATGAAAACCGTAGATACACGTCTCTAAAAGTTATTACATTTACTCGGAATTTTGTCGAATGCGCCGAAAGTTAAATAGGTTAAAACGCTCGTGCATTGACGTCAATGTTTTTGTTTGAAACATTCGGAACGCACTGTTAGGAATAAATTAGTCCCTTACGCGAATTTGCAGGATCCAATTATACTATAAGTTAATATATTTATCGTCGGATATCAAATATTTACTGAAAGAACGTACTTAGAAAGTAGAGATGTAATTAAAGAGGTTGGATACCGTTAGTTAGTGTTAAGTGAATCATTTAGTTCCGGAGATACGGTTAGTGCTAAGTGCTGTTAACGGTGGAAGATTTCAGTAACCAATTTTTAAAGTTTTAATGAGAAATAATGGGCTGCTTTTTCAATTCATATATAAACATAAACACTCCAAATCCGCATTGATACGTAGAACCAAAATAATACTAATTAAATATAATGGAATTATTGATATTACAATTATGGGAATAGTTGAATAACAACATTGGGTTGTGACACTTGTTACTATAAATGTTTGCACTGCTCTCTAATCTGTTGCTCTTTCATTCGTGTTGAAGTGTTTTGTTTTCATTCACAATAATGCTATACTCAAGTTACATAAATGTAAAATATAAAAGCAAGTAGTTGCAATGATAATAATCGTTCCAATATTAATTCAAGGAGCTGTTGTAACTATAGAGAATATAATAAGGCGGCCAATTATTAAATAAGAGCACTTTAATCAGCAGTTAATGAAAAATAAACGCATGATTTGGGCAGTTTGAGATTGTTAAAATGCGTTTGTATTAGTTTTGTGCTTAAAGCTATCGATTATATTAATTACGGTAAATAGTTGACGATGCTCCGTGTATTTTAGCAGTTTAAATAGCTTTGTTTTAACCTAAGTTACGGATCGTCAGCTACACATACAGTCAAAGACAGGTACCAATCCATAAAAAGAGGCTAGCCCCTAGCAGCACAAATCATCGGCTAATGATCGGCTTTATATAGGGCCGATATCCTGATGTCGGGTCGATATCAAAGATATTGTGCCGATATCGGCTTTCTACCAGTATACGATATCACTGCGATACAAAAGATCCATTATCGGTAAAATATCGGGTGAACGTTTGATGTATCGGCTGATCATCGGCTGGAAACTCAAGACATATATCAGGGCGATATCATTAATAAACGCCGCTTCGATATTGATAGAAATAGAAGGTATATGGATTTGACTATTGTCATTTTTTTGACGATAGGAAGTCGGCTAATATCCTAAATCTATACACTGAGAGAAATAGATAGTACTCTTTAACATAAATATAGTATACTTTAATATATTTTATAGCTCCTATAGGGACAATCATATTTTATATTACCGGTGACAATATCTGTATAGTAAATATCTGTGAATACTTTTTATTAACTCGTATGGTAAAGTGTACTATATTTGTATTATTAATTTGAGCATACATGTTAGTAAATGTGAAAAAAATGTCTAGTAGCGCTGACTATATTTGATAATAACTGTTAACAATGAAAACTATAATAAATATAGTTTAATAACTTTTAATTATAATTAATTAATATAATTTGATTAGCCGGTGACAGCCGGGCGAATTGCCGTCGTATCGGGCAGGATTGCGGGAATCAGACCGGCCCGTGTACTGTAGAGTACTACCGGTATTGAAGCGCCTCGTAATTCTCGTCTGTGGGCGATTGTCCACAGTACTTTTTACACGACGTTAACCATGTATAAGCATCATATAGATATTACGCAGCCACATTTACCGATCACAATTTACATTGAGTACGAATTTCAAAGATTATGAAACAAGCGTAGCGCCATCTTTACGACAAAAGCTGTAGTATCACATATTTATGTAGCTAAACCAATTATGAGTATTATGATATTCCTACTATATAGATATAAAACTATACAGCATTCATTTCATTCCATCTCATTATTAATGCCGTTTTCAATAATCAAAGTAAGGTGACTGTTGCAAGCACCTAACCTAACCTAAATAAACACAACACAGTAAATTTGCTACACCTGTTATTATAACTGTCTTCACTACATTATATGCAATTTATTATATTCACTTGTTGTAAAATATTGTAAAACATTTCACTATATTTTGTAGAAGATTGTCACACAATATTTTTAAACAATTTTATTGCTTTTTTTGTAACCGTGATATAGGAAAATGCAACGCCGTTGTTCTAAAATTTTGCACAATAGTAGGAATTCTTACTACAATTTCCGTCACAGTGAAGTGTAAATATTACAACATGGATTTTTCTCTGTGCAGACACAAACATGCACCGACACGAATACGTACACCTGTATCACACGTACATAACACGTGTGAGTGGCAATACAGCTTATTGGTCGATTTCTTCGGTAAAGATCGACAATGAATAGAGCAAGGGGTGGGAAGAGCGTTACGAACATTTATGTTAGAAATTGAATATGCATCGAATACCTGGTAACATCCAGATTTTACCTGTTACTATAAGCATGGTAACATCTGGTTATTTTACTCTTAATACCCCACATATTGTCGTTTTGACAATAATTATGTTACTAATTAACATAAAGAGATTTACTATCTAATTTCTACAATCCATTTTTCTCAGTGTACGGACTGGTTGATTGAAATATAACCGCATTACAAGAGCGTTTAGATATAAAATTTCAACGTTTGAGACATCAATTGTGAAATTAAAATTAATATCGACTATAAAAGAGTTTTAGAAGGTGAAGAAGGTTTTAGAAGTAAAACCGGCAATGGTGCACTGGCTGTACACGAAGGTCATTGTACCCTCCATAACCTATGCCTCGTTAGTCTGGTGGCATAAGGCTAGTCTGGGCTACGCGGTAAACGCGCTCAGCAAGGTCCAAAGGATTGCCTGTTTAGGCATCACGGGAGCCATGTCCTCGACGCCGACTGCGGCATGGAGACCAATCTTGGGCTTCCTCCGCTTCAGTTGGTGTTGCGGTCAGAAGCTACCCTGGCAGCTTACGGAGTAAAATGTAGCGGGCGTAAAGGTTTCTCTGGTAAAACTGAAGACCATACCAGCATTTTCAACTACATCGAACAGACAGTACCTCTGTCCACTAGGGCGGACAAGATTCCGCCTATCTTCAGCTTCACTAGGAAATACTCCGTAGTCATTTCCAACAGTGAGGTCTCCAAAGCATACATTCACGCTGGTTTGTGGGTGCCTCGAAGACGCCGAACGGCACATGCATTGGGATCTGGAGAGATGGAGAACCGAATGGCGAAGCCATCAGCTTCCATCTTCCATGCTGAAGTTATAGGCATCCAGACCTGTGCAGAGAGCATCTTAAACTGTCCGCATGGGAATGGACCGGTCGAACTTTTTTCCGACAGCCAAGCTGCCCTCAGGGCACTACAGGCTGTCAAATTTGCTTCCGAAGTGGTACTGAGGTGCCATAGGAAGCTTGAAGAATAGGCGGAGCATCACAGCATTACGCTGAGATGGGTGCCTAGTCACTCTGGGATTAGAGGCAACGAAATTGCTGACAAACTAGCTAGAGGCGCCAGTGGTCTACCGTTCACTGGTCCAGAACCGTTGTGCGGGAGTTCCTATGGCGGTATCAAAGCCTTTGTCAGATCTCAACTCGCTGCTAGTCACCGTTCCTATTGGAATGGACTAGTCGGCGTGAGACACTGTAAAATCCTCGGTTTTTATCCGGGCGACGAAAGACTCCGCAAGGCAGTCTCTATGAGCAGGGCCAGACTGAGACTTCTTACGGGAGTCCTAACCGGCCACTGCTGATTAAACAAGCATTTGCACCGAATGGGGCGAGTGGACTCTCCCCTGTGTAGAAACTGTGGGAGAGCAGAAGAAACTCCTGTGCACCTCCTTGCCGACTGCCCGGCAGTGGACAGGGAGAGACGGAGCTGTCTAGGGGTCGCTCGATTGGACGAACCCAGTATAAGGAAATTAACTCTCGACCAACTTGCGGACCTGTTTGTTCGAGTACAACCAGGTCGAGAGGGTTAAGACATCATGGGGGCACAATAGGTCTTAAGGCCGAGCTGCCTCACGGGGTTAAACCATGAAAGCAAAAAAAAAAAAAAAACTGGTATTTGCTGATATAGTTACCGATTTTTTATGTAGCAATTTCTCAAATACTTTTGAGAAAATACTCGGTATAGATATAGGTCTATAATTGGCAGGATCACAAGCGTCACCCTTCTGATATATCGGAGTAACTCGAACTAACTTCAAGATTGACGGATACTCTCCTTTCTCAACGCACAAATTCATTAGATAAGAAAGTGGATCGGCCAGACCACATTGCACACTCTTAAGCATCCGCGAGGTAACTTCGTCAGGACCAAACGAGTTTTTAGGTTTTAATTTGGATATAACTTCCAATATGTCATGTTCGTGGATATAGCTGACAAAAAAGGATTTAGACACACGATTATCCGATGTAGCATCAACAGAAATATGTCCGTACTGCTGAATAACCTTTTATTGGAAACCTGCTTTGCAAATAATTCTGCTACTGCTTTTGGAGTGTTTTCACCGTCTTTTAATTTAATATCTCTTTGTTTTGTATTTCTATTTAGCTCTTTATTCACTAATTCCCAGATTTGCTTTGGTTTATTCTCAGACTTCATAATTATCTTACTGTAATAGTTTCTTTTTGTGTCGCTCACTAGTTCTCTGTGTTCCTTATTCTTCGATTTGTAAAAGTCTGTTAGTTCTGGACCATTTCTCAATTTCGCATTTTAAGCTGATTACTAGATTGTCAAATGTCATTCGTAACCCACTATTTTTTATTAGCAGTAACTAGTACTACGTCTACTTTTTGGGCAAATTACGTCATAGTAATTTAAAAAGGCCCATCCACATCATTCACTTTTATGAAGTTCCACTCCACCGTCGTTAAGGAGTAAGTCAAGATTCGCTGGTTGCAGATTATTCAATGCTGTGAAATCCAATCACCCTAATTTGCTGGTGAGCCACAGGTGACGCGTTAAAGTACTTAAAAATAATTTCGCAAGCTTAGGCTATCATTGCAACAGAGTTGACATACATCACATGCAAGATAAACTCGCGCAGACATATCTTGCATTACTTTAGAAGAACGCAATCAATTGTTCAATTTTATGAATCCTAATTTTTCGGACTGCCACAAAATACATATATTACTACATATCAGGAAATGCTACCGCAGTTAATGACCTTTCCAACGTTACCACAATGTAACTAATTAGATATTGCTGTGGCGAGGAGTACATTGTATAAAGTAACGTTATAGTAGATCGATCCATGTGACTATTAATGTTAATGAGTAATTTATAATCTATGTCAGATATATCCATGGAACACTACCATAAATTTTGATTACGGTCACTAATAATTTAGAATTATTTATTACCCACTGCGCCTAAGTTGAATATCGATTACTGCTGAAAATTCGAACACCTGGCTTACGCAAACTGCCTGCCGCAAAACCCATAAAACCGTAGTTTAATTATAGCGGCAAAATAAAAAAAAGAAAACGGAAAAATGTTATTCGCATAACTTTATCACTTTCAACATTTATATCACATACTTTCAAAATCTGATTCTATTTATTTGTTTCGTTCTAAATATACACGCACATCTGAAATCATTAGCGCCTCGCAACATTTTGTCTGACTCACTACGTTTCTATATTTAAAATTCCTAACTTTGCAATATCTACACAAAACTTCATAATAATCAGTATGTCAAAAATTTGTTTTTGTTTGAAATTCTCACGTCCAAACCAAAATAAACGACGCGTCAAACAAAAGGCGGTTGTAGGATGTCGCAACTACACAAACAAAAACTGATCTACCGCACCATAAAGCATAGACACAGTCCTACGTTGCATTTGCCTGCCGGACATTGTTCCAAAATTTGAATAGGTATATAGTAATATTTAGCAAATTTAGAATGCATAAAAATGTCCGTGTATGAATTAAATAAAATGATATTCATTACGAGTGAGATGAAAACTTAAGAATCAAAATATGATTAAAGACGTTTTAAACTTAATACCCCTTAATGTTTGAAAAATTGCTGGTCACCTAGGATCCTTCAAAAAATCTAAATATAATTCTTTGACCGCCGTTAAATATGTTTTCGTTCGGTCAGAAAGAAAGTAACAAAGCATGATATAATGTATCAAGTTATATTACTATAACAATGAATAAAATAGCACCATATCCTTGTTTAAACCAACACAAAGGCATAATATGTTTCGGTCGTGAAATTCACGCAGAAAGAAGTAATATTATTTTCATTAGTTCTGTGTTCAAAGGATATCTTTTGTGTCTATTATAGTTCTGCTACGCTGTATATTCACAGACATGCTATCAAGAGTCAGATAATTTTTTTTTTCTTAAACAACAAAATATTTTTGCAGTTACTACATACAACCTACTATTTTTTTTTATTGGGAATTAGATCATTAAAGCAAAATCAATTAAAATTGGTTCTTGAAATATTATAATAATATTACACACAGACCGAACACAAAAACAAGATATTTATACATAAATGTAGTAATTGAAGAACTCACAACCTACAATCTATTAAACAATTATCATTTATAATTATTATTACGAATTTTTGTTTTTTTCTATTGGTATGTGAGCTTTTTTCAAGAATTCAGTTGTTTAACTGAAATAAATATTTAAAGGCAAACAGAATTTCATTTAAAGTTCAATAAATTAGAAAAAAGAACTTTACTGAGTGCCCCAGATCACAGGTCCCGGTCCATAACTTTTTTATCTATAAATATTTTTTTATAAAATCCGGAATGTACTATTTACTATCAATTTCCAATTATTCAACCTGCGTTATAATTTTTTATCATTTTTGGTTTTACCGGCAACAAGGACAAAGTTTAAGATTTCAAATAAAACAGTTGGTATATTTCTACATAGTAGGATTCTACGTAATTTTCTGAGCCTGAAAGCGTAACATTAGTAAGTTTTCGTGTCCATGGTTTCCAAAATTTGAATTTTTATATTTCAATTTCATGTTTAGCGAATACGCCAAAAATCTTCCTAACTGTCAATGTAACATCCAGAAACTATAAGTGTCACACTCGTTTGTTATATTCGCCTACTAGAACATAACAAAGTACACCCTGACAGTGTTTTCACAAAAAGTGATTTTTTTATTGCAACCTCATGGATCCCCAACCTTACAATTTGTTGACAGATTCTGGCAATTTCATTTGTACTTAAATTAAGAATTATTTCTCTGTAGATTAACTGAAACTGAATACAATCTTAACGCATATTCTTTCAGCTTTTTGGATATATGCAACATTTTTATTCTATAGAGAAATAGCTTTAATACGAACACGTAGGTATTTAGTCTAATTTGAAGTAGAATCAGCTGGAATTTCCCTTTCAAGTTAAGGCTGAGGAGGACCCAGAAGGTTGCATTTGAAAGAATCACATTTTATGAAAAAACTGTCAAAGTGTATTTCGTCGCGTTCTAGTAGGACTTTGAAATAAAAAAGTGTAACACCTCTATTTTCTTTGTCTTAAATTGACAGTTAGGAATATTTCTAAGGTATTTGTAGCACTCTAGATTGAAATTAGATTAGATTAGATAATTTCCTCGAACAAAGGTTTATTTTCTTACGGCTAAAGAAACATTTACCAAACAAAAACAATTTCAATTTTTTAAAAAAAACACATTAAATATTAATAAACTAAATGTGGAAAAAGCTTTTACTACAATGAAATATTAATTCTATGAAATTGAAATTTTTTAAAAAAATTGTTTTTGTTTGGTAAATGTTTCTTTAGCCGTAAGAAAATAAACCTTTGTTCGAGAAAATGATTTGTTTTGTTCTATTTCCAAAGATTTTTTGAATCAATAATACATTTTTATCGAAATAGAACTATGAAAAATTATTAATCACGAAAGAAAAAAAAATAATATAAATGTGTGTTGTTTTGACTATAAAGAATATGCTTTAGAATAAAGGAATATGTTCAAGAAAAGAATTTTTTTGTCAGGGCGGCAGTGTATATTGGGATAAAATTCATGCAAAAGTTAAGAAAAGTTTCTATTAATAGTGCCTCTCGAATGAAAGTTGCAGTTAGAAAGTTATTGCAAGATATTAAATAAGTTTTGACGTATGAGAAGACGCATTTAAGTAAGTTCTAACATCAATTTATTGTATATAGTATTTTCCAACTCCAATACAATACGCGACAAAAATTATCTCAGTACCTACCCTAAGAAATGTACGAACAGCTGTGTGGCATCAGATGTTCCCAGATGGAAAAGGTCGTATATTAAAGCAGTTCGCTTGAAAATCAGATGATTTATTTATTTCAATAGTAGGAATCTCTTATTGGATCGGTCGTTCGCGAATTTCTGCAATTGTCCGTTTTTCGGCGTTGGTCACGGAAACAACTTTAAAATATGCAAATTCTAGAAAATTTGACCTATTTAAATTGTGTATAGAAAAACTTTTTCCATTAAATGCTTAGTTTTTGAGATATTAGCGAAAAACTGAAAAAATTTTCACGTTTTCTTACGTTTATAAGATTTCGGGAAAAAACTTTGAGCTAACCTCAGCTTCGTATTCAGCTGCCTAGAAAACGTATAAGAACGTAGAGATTTCGGAAAACTGTTCGCTATTTGCCCGTTTTATTCCTATAGTATTACCAGACTATAAGCAGGGTCATTATTTCCAATCGGTAATGTTATTACATAAAAGGTACAAGCGCCTATTGAAATAAAGTAACTGGCTATAAGATAATAACGACAGTTAACATAAACAAGCTTTATAGGCGATTTTCTGATATTTTTCTCTTAACCTTCACTACTTTCTTCTAAATTCCTTCGTTAGAAACAGTAGTAAATGTAATGCCGTTGCAACCCTTTCTGTTTATTTTATTTTCATGTGAACTTATGAATCATTTTATTCCCTTTATTTATTTAAAAAGTGTGTGGAATATTTTTAGAACATACAACTGTACATAATTATAAACAATAGGTTAGCAGATCTAAAACAAAAGACATCCTATTTCGGTATTACACACGGCGTAACGCGAATGTTCCTTTTCCGCATACAAATAAAAACTTGTTCACATTGTGCTTGCTATTTTTCTTTGTAGTGGTTTATAATAAGTATTTCTCGTGTTCGTATACTCGTAATTATAAAGTGGGTACAAAGGAAATAAACGTATTTTCTTTGTTTCGATAATTTCTTGAAAAGTTTCGCTTTCTGATGGAAATTTAAGTGTGTAAATGTATTTGCATATCTTGGGATTCGCATTTCGCACGCAATTTTCGTGCGTGGAATAAAGTAATTGTAAAATTCTTATGAAGGTAAATTTAGACAAAACGAATAAATTCTCAATATATATTAGAAAATTTAACTCATGGAGTTGCTATGCATTTCACTACAATTTTTTTGACTCTTTACTTTAGGAATGAAAATTATATCTGCATAATCAAAATTATCTAATATTCTTGGGTAGGTACCATAAACATTTTTCTCCACGGAACATATTTGTAAGAATATGTGAACGCGAGATCTATAAACTAGAAAGAAAAGTAGGATACGTATTGTACTATTTTCATGGTGTAGTTCATAAGAATTTTGTATTAAACTATCACATTTTTTAGGGTGTTAATAAGTTTGTAAGCATGTTATTAATATTAATCAGTTTAACTAATGTGTTTCTTTGCCCACTTTCTTAGCAAGCAGATTATAAGGAAATGGTTGTTCAAAGTCACGGCATTTCAGAACCGATTAAGAAAATAACTTGATAGAAACGTGTTATAAGTTAGTAGTAAATCTGAACGACATATGACAGAGAATTCACATTTTCTTGTATTTTTACGTGGAACAGAAAGTATTCTTTAAACTAAACAGAAAATAATTTGCTTTCATACTTACTACTTCTAAAGCAATAATGTTTATACACAAAGAAAAACTTTTCAAAAAATTCCTTTAATATACCTAAGTGAAAGCAGTATTTTAAACCAAATAAAATATTTATTAAGTAGGCAATAAGGTAATGGGGCTTTTCCTCATAAATTCTTTGCTAAATTATTATAAGAAAATAAATAAATAATAAAAAAATTAAATAAAAAATAAGTAAACAAATAAATAAATAAATTAAATAATTATTAAATTTTTATGTGTTTTATTATTACATATTATTTGTTTTGTACTCACGCCGATTATATTATTTATTATTTAGTAATAAATTGCAATCAACATGTTCAAATACTTATTATTATAAACAATCACATCCACATACTTTATTCAAAACTCATTTTAAAATTTAATTACTTAATGCGCTAATGATTTTAACATTTCCCGCGAACATACGCATTTGCAGGTCCTCTGCCTTTAGACAAATCAATTACTTAGGTGAAAAAAGATGAAATTACTAGATATTCTAAATTTCCTATTTTAAACCATACCAAATCAAATGCGAAGTTATCTTCCTACTAACATTGACGTTCCCTATGTAATCACTAGTCATCGAAAGAAAAAAAAGACAGAGTTACAAATAACAACCTTGATGTTCTAATTTAAATATTAATTATCACAAAAATTCTTTTCCAGGATGGAATTTGTTCAATTGCTGGCTTCCAATGCTTGCTTTGTGCGGACTTTATTATTGGGAAACCAGCTGTTAACATTTAGAATACCAACGCTAATATACCAGAGCAAACATCATAGAGAACTCTTTCATATAATAGCCAAAGAAAACGAGATTAATTTTGAAATTCAACAGTTATTATCACGGAACATAGCTCGTTCGATTGCTATAAGGGAAGAATGACATCTGTCCCAGAGTATGGCATCATGTAGAAACTATTGGAAAGAATCATAAGTTAAATAGCCAATAGTTTACTTTCCTCTATCTGGTAAAGCAATGATTATATTTCGTTTATGTGTTACTGGTTGATATGAAAAGTAATTTATGTATCTGTTGCGACATATGCTTTTGGTACCAAATGGTATTAATAAGATGTTTGTTTCTAATTAATGTGATTTCTAAAAAAATAATGTTATTATCTTTTTCGATTTCCAAAGTAAAGTTAAGTTTAGGATGATATTGGTTGGACAACTTTAAGATATTGTTAATGTGGTTTTTTTGGTAAAATTACTAAGCAATAATCAACATAACGTTTAAATAATCGTATATTAGGAGAACATTGTGGGCCTCCCCACGCTGGAGCTTTATGTGAAGGCGGTGGCTATGAATGCGATCCAACTGAAAACCAACAATTTGTAGCATCGCAACATTAAGGTTGGAGGGCACACTGATACTGATACTGGACGGGCCATTGCTGCAAATGCCCCGAAATTATCTTCACTGAAAAGGTGAAAATCTCTATACCGCAGAAGCCATGCAGGCACGTAGGGTTACTACTGATCTTAATGGTTCACGGACGGATCCAAATCCAGCCAGGGCACAGGAGCCGGTATTTGCGGACCAAGCCCTAATGAAAGGGTATCCATAAGCCTGGGGAAGCAAGTATAATGACTGATACCCAGGCTGCTATCAGGGCAGTTTCGAGCCCTGTAACTAGGTCAAAACTAGTTATTGACTGCAAACAATCCCTCAATTCACTGGCACACATCACGCGGTGTTGCTGATTTGGGTGCCGGGGCATGAGGATATAAAAGGCAATATAATAGCCGATAAACTAGCCAAGGAGGGCTCTAAAAGACACGTCATAGGTCCAGAGCCCGTATGTGGGATTACTAAGGATTCTGCTAAAAGGGAGATCTGGACCTGGTTGGACAAAGCAAGCACAAATGGAGGACGACTGAAGGTCAACTCCAAGCCAAAGTGCTAGTAGGGGATGGGGATGCTAAGTTCTCTGATAACCTACTTAGACGCAGCAAGAAAGTAGTTAAAACTATTACTGGGCTGGTAACTGGACAGTGTCCCCTGAAAAAGCATCTATACAACACAGGTCGAGTAAGCGAACCGTGGTGCAGAAGATGTGAGCTGCAGGAGGAAACGAGTTTACATGTAATCTGCACATCGGAGGAGTTGAAAGTACTCCGGAAGAAACATTTAGGGAAGGATCTATTGGAGCCCTTGAAGGTTCTCAAGTTTCCACTGGGCAAGATACTGGGCTCTATAGAGAACACCAAGCTGCTCGAGTGGAAGTAAGAGATTTAATAGTGACGGTACAATGAGCACCTAGCTCAAGTGCTTGGACTAAAGGTGTCCACCCTAACGTTATGAATGAATGAATGAATGAACCATATATTAAATTTTGAGTTAGAATAATGGTTCTAAAACAAGTTGAGCAATTACACTTGAAATAGGGGGCGCCTTCTACTCGTTTGTAAAATTTATTTTAAAATTAAAAATATGTTGATGTTAATATTAATTCAGTGGCAATTATAAATTCCTTAAGGGAGAGGTATGTGAGCTGAGCTTGTGCCGATTTTTCTTTATAACATCTATTGCAAGTTTTATGCGGATGTTTGTTTACATGGATGTGATATCTAAAGAAATCATTTTGTCAATGTGATCAATTTTAATTGTGTCTAAACATTTCTTAAGTTCAAAAGAATTTTTTAAATAATAATTCTGTTTGGTTAGTAATATTTGAAATCGATTTTGTTCAAATTTGGAAAGTTCGTATAAGGAACTTTCTATACAAGATACTATGGGTCTTAATGGAATGGTATTTTTATGTAATTTTGGTAAACCATAAATTTTTGGAGGAAAGCGTTATTGATTTTTAATTTGTTAGCCGAGGAGGGTGAAATCAAATTTTAGGTTTCCCATTTTTTAATTAAGTTATTATTGATTTTTTAGTAGTGATTGGTTGGGCCATTTTTAATTTCTGAATATGTGTTTTGTTTTAATTGACAATGCGAAGATCACAGAAATTTCAAAATAAAGCCAAAATTCCACAAACTGTGTCTTATTGAAAGCATATATAGGAACTATATTAACGAGATTATTAACAAATGCAAATTGGAAGAAAAAAAATAGAAGTGGCCTACAGGTCGGTAACCACAATTATGCTGTAAATAAATACAGAAATAAGAACTGGATTTACACCGAGCAAGATAAAGATGCAGATATGTAAATTATATTTTTATTTTTATTTGGTATGGTTTAAAATAGTTATTAAAAGGTAATTAGTTTTAAAAATTCGTTAATATAAATAATAACTCTTTTTCTACCTGTGAATGCGAGTTGTGCCAAAGTACTTGATCTTGCATGCGAAAAACAGTATTGATTTTTCATTATCGCGCAAGAGAGAGACTTTAAATAAACAATGAGCTGCACATAAATCAGAATAATACATTTATTTTGAAACTTTCAGTTTAATTTATTTCGGTTTAGAATAGTCAAACTTCAGTAAGCTCAAAAAAAAATTATTTAGTGAAAAAAATAAACGTTGTTTTATATCGAGCATTATTTGTAACTACACATTCTTTAACATCAAATAATATTTAATAAAACATGTAATCAAAGAAATGCCAGACAAATACAGGAAAACTATTAAAGTATGTAGTTGTGTAGTGAGTTATAGCAATAAAAAATACATCTCCTTCATTCTGTACTACTCATTTGAGGGTTAATATTACCCCGTATAAATATGAAATCGGATTCTCGTATTAAAAAATCGATGACCACCCCGCATAACGAACATACAACTAAATGGGAAAACGATATTACTCAGTTACTAAAAACAGCTCTGGCTGATTCAGGAAGATTCCTGTGATGAGATTTCAAATAAAGCCGTGTCACTCGGAATCTAACTGAAACACGGGTTATATTATATTAAGCACGATAGACTGAAACGGTCATGTAACTTTAAAGCAGAAGACACGAGAGTTCAGCAAATAGTTTTACTATTTAACGCATTTTTTACATATTTGACAATTTTTCTTCTATTGATATGGCATAGTATTTCTACTAATAAGTTAAGATTAAACTTTAGCAAAACCAAAGTTAAACTCAAAAACTAATTTAAAAAAATATCGTTAGTCTTAAATTTGGCACCGTATAGTATTACAAATACAAATATCTTTAGATGAACATTACAAACTTTACTAACCAACTTTGTTGAGGTAATGAAATACGATGCAAATTCATTTAATTTACCTATCAATGTGCAGTATCAAAAACTAAGAAGATAATAATTTCTGACACTGCACGTAGACTAGTTAAAAGAGTTTGCATCCCAATTCAAAAAGCAAAATAAATTCACCAAGTACAAAACAGCAAAAGGACAGTACGATTTCAGAAGAGTTACACCGTTAGAATATCTCGGAGTAACAAGAATATCGAAAAACCAAGAAGAGAAGAAAGTAGACAAGAGAATTATGAAGTAAAACAAAGCGGTATGGACATTAGCAAGAATATTAACATTTAAGGGTGAAAAACCTGTCGGTACCGGTTAAAATTACAGTTTACGAGACAATTATAAGACCAGTTGTGCTATATGACAGCGAATCGTGAGTAATGACAAAGAAATACGAATAAAAATTGTAAATATGGCAAAGAGAAACTTTTAGAAGATATTAAGAGCTGCAGGACCAACAGAAGAATGGGGAAGATGCAAAAACAGGCAAGGAATAGATTTGTACAAGAAAGCAAAAATAACACAAATGTGCGAGCACAAACAATAAGGTGGTTAGGTCATACAATTTGAATGCCGGAGCAAAGAATTGTTAAAAAAGTTTTATATGAAGGAGGCGCGAGAAATAGAAGAGGAAGACCAAAGAAGAAGTGCCTTGAGAAAAAATATTAACTAATACACTAATGATGGAGCTAAATATGAAATAAAAATAGTAAGTGTTTCATTACAGAAAGCAAAAGCTGAGAAAGTTCCCTTGTGTCTTCTAAATTATGGAAAGAATACTATGAACTAAAAGAAAATGAGAAGAAAGCTTTGGAAGACATAGAGAAACAAAACAAAAATTCCAGAATGCAAAAGTAGCAAAAAATTAGGGCAAATAAGAATATTAATAAAATAGAAGTTTTAACCAAACCAAACCAAGACCTAGTGGCAAACGACGCTACAAGAGAAGAAAATAATGAATCTGAACCAGCTCCACACCTAGGAAAAGTTACTTTAATAGCAGATATGAAAATCTATTTCCAGCAAACGAACAAGAATATGAAGTAAGAGTAGTGGCAAGAAGTGGAAGCCAAACCCAACAAATTATATTATTAACACTATTTTTGAAATATATATTATTTGTATGTTCTTCTTGTTCATTTAAAGAATAAAAATGTTTATAATTGTTTATTTTAATAAAATGGGAGTTCGTGGTCATTAACTGGACATTTTTACAGTCATTAACTGGAACTATCTAGTCATTTACTGGGTTTTCTTACATGAAGAATCATTTCAGTGCGAAAAAATATTTAAAAAAAGATACCCATAACAGTGATTGAATTAATTTAAATTTACACACATTAAACTTTATGACTAAGCTACTACAAATTGTAACATCTATATGTATAATTTACTATACGAATTATTACATAGCTGTATGCTTAAACGGTCATTTGTTGGGCGTTTTACCCTATTTATAATATAGTTATTAAATATATTTTCAAAAAAACTTTAATTTGCTTTGAATTAATGAACTGACACTTTAACATTTGAGGCAAATGAATAAATGTAGCAAATCAAAACGCCATTATAACACAGTTATTTTACAAATAGGAACTGATGTGTACCAATGTGGAGAGGTAAGTAGTTTCAAGCTTTTAAGGTTTAAGAACATTTTAGAATATTAAACGCGCTTTGAAGTATCTTACAGGTTTTCTTTCAAAAATTAAATGACAAATGTAAATATATCTGATGGACTTGAGAAATTCTAAATGATACAGAATTTTAAGATATAGGATAAGTTTGAGTAAAATGGAAATTAGAAGAGTTAATTGAAAATATTTTTTAATGTATTTTCACTGTAGCATTTTCTTAAGTATTATGACAAAAAATTACAATCAATTTAAATATTAATTTATAAATCATATTTTGAAAATTCGCTTGCCCAATTTATATTGGATTATGTTTATTTTTAGACGTTTATAAGTGATTTTAATAATTATCATCAAAATATACGAAAGCTTACCTTACAAAACGTCTTAATATAAAATATATAACTACTTTTTATTTTGTATGGATTTTTTGAAAATAGTACGAACTGCTGTCGTATATTTCTTTTTATTTAAACAACTTTCCCTTTGATTTTATGATAACAACAAAGCTGTCTCTTGTCTGTTGTTATTATGTAAATACAACATCAAATCGCTTTATTTCGTGTCGACATAAGCACATATGACGATGTCGGTGTAAATTTTACTCACATCTGCGAATGATATTGAAATAAACAAGCCATAAAAACAAACGTACCTCATCTCAAAGTCATGTATTTCCTCCAGCGTCAGGTTGTTCGCGACGTCGAGTAGCTGTTTCATGTTTTCCTCCTTATGTTTCTTCAGCGAGGTCAACTTATTACTACTAGTGTTTCCGACACTCTCAACGTTCGACAAGAACTCACTACCGTTTTTCAACAAGATCGTGGACACGTTGCTGTGGTCCAAGCTCAAGGACGGCTGTTGAACGACGATCGTGGCCTGCGGTGCCTTGCGTCCGCCGAAATGCACTGAATTTTCCAACGGATTCGTAGTAACATTTATAGGTGATGTTGCGTTGGCCTCCAATTGCGCTCCCACCTCCCTCAAACACTTATTCAGACAGACACTGCCGCGTTTTTCGGCGGAAACTGGCGGCGGCACGAACAGCGAATCTCCACCCGATGTTGTCATCTGCTGCTGTTGGCATCCGTCCACCGTTTCGTTGAAGAAGTCGACTCGCAGATCTGGTAACGGCGGCGTCATTCGCGCCTTTTCCCTATACTTAGCGATATGCTTTTCGTCGTAAGTGAACTTGTCACCGCCTTTGTAGTGGCTGGGCGAGTGGTGTTTCCTGTTAGACTTCTTCTGGCGATGCTTCGACTTCGGCGAGGACGTCTCATTATCGCATCTGTAACTACTCCTCCTACTCTTGCTAATGTAGTCATCGTCGGGCACGATTTCTATCTTATCGAAGTCGTTTTGCGCCGCCTTGTAACTATTCCTCCTGCGAGCATCCACGCGTAACGCTTCTATCTGCTCGTTCATCAAGGTATCGACATCTTTAACGACGTTGGTCTCTTCGACCCTGAGCGGTTCTCTCCTTTCCGATACTTCCACCAACGGTTGCTGCTGTTCCTTCCTGGGACTCTCCACTTCGAATGAGAATTTGGTCGTCTCCACTTTGGCGGCCGTCACTGTAGCTGGTGTATCGTGTTTACACGTTTGCGGAGGTGTTTGCGTTAAAACAATAGGCTGAAGGATCTGAGTTTTGCAGTCTATGATGTTATCGGTATTCAAGTAATCAAGCGGTTCGTTTATATCTAGACTATCCTCAGTATCTCCGTCAGTAGCTGTCACTGTAGTGACGATGGTGTTTGAACTATCCGTGCTGGTGTTTATTGTTGTTTCTGATGCCGTGCTCGATCCCATTACGACTAGTTTTGGTACATTTTGACCCTGAAAGTAATAATAGATCGTGTAAGCATTTTTAAAGTTTTGTTTTTGCAATTGCAATTATGATAATTAGAAATCGATGCTATCCGCCTGTCCTTACCTAGATCCATTTGGTCTTTCTATAAGTAGAGGTAGAAGGTTTGAAATGAAGTTGCTCGGGAGCTAGCGTGGCACTGGCGAGTTTGTGTTAATTTCAAAAAAAGCATTTAACTATAACGAATTAATGAAGCATATCGATGATTTTATAACGGCGAAACTTATTTTATTCAACAATCTCTACGTATTCTTTAAGTTGAAACTCGGAGTTTCATAACCTACAATAACCTACAAGTTATCTTTGTGCATGTATACCCAGTGCACCATTTTAATTGATAATTCTGAACATATCAGAAAACAAAAGATTTAAACGAAGATATTTTAATTAATTTCAAGAAAGAATGTTGCAATATGTGCATCTGAATGATAACAAGGGTGTAATTATTTTGCTTCTATATATAATCATGCATGTGTGTTTGCCGATGATATTGTAACCATCGCAAGTACTCGGAGAAATTTGCAATACAATGTAGATTTATGGGTTAAAGAACTGAAGGACAGAGGAATGAGAATCAACGCCAACAAGACAAAAACCATAGTTGTATCGAATTAAAGAAAGAAAAGTAAGGATCCAAATCAATAATAACACAGTTGAACAGGCAGGAAATATTAAGTATCTAGGGGCAATAATAGACAGTACAGGCAAACAAGAAGAAGAAATCCATCACAGAATAACTAGCACAATAAAATTATTCCATTGCATTAAAAGATGCCTAATTAACAAAAAGGAGATCAGCAATAAAACAAAGATGACAGTTTATAAGACAATTTTTTTGCCAACTCTGATACACGGCTGCGAGTTTTGGGTATTAACTGAAAAGCTCCACAAGAAGATACAAGTAGTCGAAATGAAATACTTGAGAAGAGTGGCTAATGTGACAGTAATGGACAAGATAAGGAATAACACCATAAGGGAGAACCTAAAAATTGGAAGTGCTAGGAAATACGTGGAAGAATCACAAATAGGTTAACCGCGACTGAATCTCAGAGTAGTATAGTGATAGTAAGGTCTCTAAAGGTAGGGCATTCTTCAGGCTTCTAAATAGATAAGCTTTGCTATGCAGTAAAGTAACTGGTCTGTTGCAGTGATCAGTCCATAATAAGTTGTCTTGCAGAGATACACCTAGAAATGTTTCCTGCTTTTCCTGCTTTATTGTGCTGTTATTAATATTAATATTGCATGTTGTATGCTGCAGGCGTTGATGTGTCTGAAATGAAAGTACATGTGTTTTATCCATATTGAGACTTAGTTTATTGGCACAGAACCATTCATGCAGTCGAACAAGTCCCGCGTTTGCAGCTGCTTCGGTTTGATTGAGGTTGTTTTCAATAATTAGGAGAGTGGTGTCATCTGCATACATATATATTGAAAAGTTGGATACGATGTTGTAAATGTCATTGGTATATAGATTAAACAGCAAAGGTCCGAGAACTGATCCCTACGGTATATCCTGCAGTATGTGGATGGAAGAGGATTTGTACCTATTAATTGCAAATTCACTCTTATATGTAATTGTAACAGTAAAGTGCCTGCCTGGCAGAGCAAGAATCATAAGCTGTGATTCAATTGACAAATAAAGAATTTTAAACTATCACAGGTACATTCAGAATGAATGGATACCCGGAAGATATGTTGTCTAAAGAAATAAAACTAAGAACAAAGGCCACCAGACAAGACACCGACATCGAAATCACCATAAATAAGAGGCTTTTCAGAAAAAAAAAATCAGACGGATACCCAACCAATACATCAGAACTGCAATAAGAACCTCCAATACAACAAGGTCATACTTAACTACAATGAAATCACACAACGTATGCCAACGAACCAAAAACTGTGTGTACAGCATTCTATGTGAATGTAAACCCCCCCACATTGGTAAAACAAGAAGAGCGCTCAAAATAAGAATACAAGAACACGAAAAGAAATGAAGATTGGCACAACACACTTGGAAAACAGATCATAAAATAGATTAGGAAAATACTTCCATCCTATCTGAAGAAGATAGGCAAAGATAGACAATTAAAAGAACCGGCATACATAGCTACTACCTGAGGCCATCAGTGCGCCAAGTTTGGAATTGCGTAGCGCCTGAATGCCGTTAGTCCATATCAAACTGGTTAATAAGGTGTAAACTACATTCTATAACCACTGTAACAAAATACAAGCAATGAAAAGTACGATCACGAAGATGGCAACAATTATTGGGTATAAACAGCCTGTTGAGACAGAGGGAGAAATAAAAGACTCTATTTCCAGTCGCTAAGCTTTCGCCATTTAATTAAGGCTTCTTCAGAGTAGCATCTACAAATCAAGGAAACAGTGGTGCTACTAACAACATCATCTGATATGTAACTAAATCTAAAAACTTACAGATTGAGTCTGGTAGCTACATTGTTGGAAAAAATTCTGCAGTTGTACCGTTTCCAACAATGTAACTACATAACATGCCCAACTATGGAATTAGTAAATAACAGTCCTTATCAGGGCTACCCTGATCACGCCATTGTCAAAGCATCGGATCTCCACAATTCAACAGACGATGGAACCTGTCCAAACAACACTAACTCATATTTTTCCAACCAATCGTCAAGAATTTCACGTCATGAGCTATTGTAAAGTTGTCCCGTACTCATAAATTTCATTATGTCAGCAATCCGTTATTACAGCTTACGTAAAATTAAAGTATATAAAAACTACTGTATTTGAAATAATATTAGCTTCTTTTCTCTTAATTGTACACGTTAAATATCTGTAAGACATCTGTTTATACGAAACTTAAAAGAATCAATTACTATTGATTTCTTTCTTATTTACTATTGTAAATAAGAAATAAACTTGAAAGAATCAATAATAATAAATAGGAAATAAAAAATTACCTACTGGAAAACCGTGTCAGAGTTTATGCCACCCGATAGTAATCGTGACTTTTTGTACATCACAGTGAATTTGACTATTGCACCATATCTCAATTTTTTGTAACCAGTAGGTACATATTTAATAAATTGAGATAAAAACACTTTTGGGAGTCGGCATATATTCTAATTTTAAAAATTTATTACATTTACAAAAACGTTTCGACATATTTAGTAATTCATTGAAAATGTCGCTGATTAGTCTAATACCATTAAGTATATTTATTCTAGGTATGTTATTTTTCATGTGATAGCATTTAATTGAATCATGTGCACTGTTGTTTATTTTTTTTTAGAAACTAAATTAATTGGGATAATGATATCGATTTTATCGAATATAATGAGTGGATATACGCCAATCTAATTAAAAAAAGGCATCCTGTTAATCCAATTACGTAGCACTGTTATATAATTTAATTCGAATCTACATATCAAAGCGCACCTATCAAGCCTAAATGCGATAACATTTATTAACTTCAGAAGTCAAATTTAAAATAGAAATTTTGATCATTAAACCAATTCTACAATTCAGGGTGAGTCAATAGTCCGATATCGGTCGATATTGACGTTAATATCTCTCTTAAAAGATTTCTCAATATGGCATCATACATGAGGAAAGGAAGTGCACGTTCTAAAAATATTTTCACGTTCACGGGGTGTATCAATTTCTCAGGACCGTACTCAAGTTAATTTTTTCAAATGAAACCATACTTATTTTTTTAGGCCTACCGATTTGTTGTAATGAATGCTATAAATACATATGTTCGTTTCAAATTTCGAATGCTAGGTTGCCAAGTTATTTAACTTTTTACATAAAATTTTCAAAATGCAGATGTTCATTTAAAAATGTTTTCCGGCATTATCATTAACAATTAAACTCTAAAATTTGCTAAGTAACTTACGAAAGTGTAGCTCTTTCTTATAAATGGAATCTTATTTGCTGAAATTATGCAGGGTGTTCCCCAAAAGCAATTAATTTGTACGATATTTAAACGGCTATTACTTTCTTATTTTAAATAGAACATCCTATATTTTTGTATTTCATCCTATGCCTTTTTTAATGATCTTTCATTTTTGTTAGGAACAAGGTATATCTAAAACTCATACTTTCTGAGATAATTCAACATTTTTAGAAATTGCCACACAAATAAAATATTTATTCATAAAAAGTAGGCCGTGGAACGATATTTATGACATTATCGAACTGTCAAATAAGTTGTGTGTGAATTTTCTGTATTTAGAGTTAATTAAAATTATAGAAAAAAAGTGAAATAAAATTGAAATTGAAAATGAATTTCAGTCACGAGGAGCTTGTTGATATGGTGTATGCTTTGGGTGAGAGTGATCGAAATCCTACGCTTTCTTCCCGAATCTACAGCCAACGATTTCCTAATCGCAGGCATCCCACCGCTCTAGCGTTTGAAAGACTTCGGGAGAGGTTTGAACGAACAGGACAAATTCAATATGAAAGAAAAGAACGCGAGAAGCGTGTTACTCACGAAGAAAATGACTTTGCTGTACTCTTAAGCGTAGTCCAAAATCCCCATGCAAGTACGCGTACAATAAGTAATCAACTGGGCATCAGCCAAACCTCAGTATCAAGAACTTTGCGAAAACATTCGTTTCATCCGCTTCATATTCAACTGGTGCAAGAACTTGATGCTCGTGATTTTCAGAAACGGTTGGAATTTGCAGAATGGGCTTTAGACAGATTTCGCCAAGAAAATACTTTTTTCAACTACATTTTATTTACTGATGAGGCAACTTTTCACAAAAACGGAAATGTAAACCGCCATAACTTTCATTATTATGATACAGCAAATCCCCATTTTATAAGACCATTAGATCACCAACATCGATGGTCTGTAAATGTTTGGGCAGGAGTAGTGGGTACTCACTTGATTGGACCATATTTCTTTGAAAGGAATGTTGACGGAGAGGCCTATTTGAATCTTTTGGAAAATCAGTTACCGATTTTATTAGAAGATGTTCCACTCAATGTAAGGCAAATAATGTGGTTTCAACACGATGGTGCTCCAGCCCATTATAGCAGAATAGTTAGGAGACATTTAGATAGACATTTTGGGAATAGATGGATAGGCAGAGAAGGTCCAGTAAGGTGGCCACCACGGTCTCCAGAATTAACAAAACTAGATTTTTTCCTATGGGGATATGTGAAAAATTTAGTTTATCAAGAACCACCAACTACAAAAGCAGACATGATAAGTACATCGTATTTATGAAGCATTCCACACAGTAAACCGCAACATGTTCCTGAATGTTAATGAATCGTTTTTAACACGATTGCAAGTTTGTGTTGAACAAGAAGGGGGATATTTCGAACATTTAATTTAAGCTTTGTTTCTGCTGCATGTTATTTAATTTTAATGAGTTACTATGTTGATTTTGGCAAGTAAGAATCTAGAAAAGTTATTTACTATTTTGGTACTTATTTTTGTCTACTGATATTATTTTAGTTATTAAAATTGTTCCACGGCCTACTTTTTATGAATAAATATTTTATTTGTGTGGCAATTTCCAAAAATGTTGAATTATCTCAGAAAGTATGAGTTTTAGATATACCTTGTTCCCAACAAAAATGAAAGATCATTAAAAAAGGCATAGGATGAAATAAAAAAATATAGGGTGTTCTATTTAAAATAAGAAAGTAATAGCCGTTTAAATATCGTACAAATTGATTGCTTTTGGGGAACACCCTGCATAATTTCAGCAAATAAGATTCCATTTATAAGAAAGAGCTACACTTTCCTAAGTTACTTAGCAAATTTTAGAGTTTAATTGTTAATGATAATGCCGGAAAACATTTTTAAATGAACATCTGCATTTTGAAAATTTTATGTAAAAAGTTAAATAACTTGGCAACCTAGCATTCGAAATTTGAAACGAACATATGTATTTATAGCATTCATTACAGCAAATCGGCAGGCCTAAAAAAATAAGTATGGTTTCATTTGAAAAAATTAACTTGAGTACGGTCCTGAGAAATTGATACACCCCGTGAACGTGAAAATATTTTTAGAACGTGCACTTCCTTTCCTCATGTATGATGCCATATTGAAAAGAGAGATATTAACGTCAATATCGACCGATATCGGACTATTGACTCAACCTGTATATATGCTTCCGGAAAAGTAAGGAACTAATAACTGATGTAAGTAGTAAGTAGGTACCCATGTATTCAATAAATTGTTATTATGGGTACATTTACATAAAATGGCTAAACGAAAAAGGATTCTTTCAAATTGCATTAATATATATAACCTTAATAACTTATTATAAAGAAAGAGCAACAAATATATCGGTAAATTACAATTGCAATTTATTAAAGTATCCTAATGATAGAAATCTTACATGCTAAATGAACAAAATGCAAGCCGGCCAAGCAATTTTCAGACTTTTCAAATAGTCGATCTGCCTGATACAGCATAATTTATGTTTAACCTTCTACGTATGCGCATTAAACAAACTCGTTGTTATACCTAATTCAGATAAAAATTGCTTCTGCGTAGATAGACATGCAATATGAGAAAAATTTAACTTACATTTCTAGTAACAGAAATAATCTTTATGTATATACTTATTCTAAATTAATGAAAAAAGAAATAATATGTAATATTTCTATTCGAAAGCATTGCTTTTTGCATTGCGGATACCTCTTTCACCGTTTATCGATTAAGCCCACCCTTAAGTGCGGGGAATGGCTAGCACAATGGAGTTGTGTATCAGAAACTAAAGGTTAACGAACTGTATATGTGTATGATTACATACATAGATACAAACATATAAATAAATGTAGAGGGTAAAGAAGTTGGTATACCATACCAACTTCTGCAATGAATATTGGTGTTAACAGGCATTTAAGATTAAAATTTGCAAAATTAATTATAAATTACTTTATTTGACGTTTCAAAATTACGCATGTCTAATTCCTTCTTCGAAATAAAAGTGTAAACTATAATAAATATTACATACAATAAAAGATAACAAAAGAATGGAATTAATTTACCTTAATGTAAAGTCCAGATGTTAAACTATACAGGGTTAGGCAAATGTATGGATCCATTCGAATATCTTTGGTGTGGCTACTTAGATATTAAAAAAAGCTTCAACAATTAATTAAATGCAAATCCGGGATTCGATGAGTATGTTTATATCCGAATCAGACTTGCTGTTTAGCCGGAAACGATATCAACTTTTTTATTTTAAATGAAACATTCTGTATATGTTTATGAATTTCAGTCGAGCCCTGCTTCGGGAGTTCAATCAATAATAAAGTTTAGTAAAAATGATAATGCAAATTTTATTGAGAAAAGAAAAATGAACACAATAGAATTAATATCAGTTAATAAAATTTTCAAGTTAATGACAATTTACTTCTTGGCAATGTACAAGTCTGTGAACAAATTCTTGAATGACATTTGCCAAAGCCTCGATACAAATCAATTGCCCTTCCTCAATTACTCTCTGCCGTAACTCGTCCAGATTTTGCGGTCGTCTAGTATAAGCAACAGTTTTTAAATCATCCCGAAGGATTTATCTGAAGACCCAGCGGGCCATTCAATAAATCCCCTATGACCAATCCATCGATTTGGAAATGTTTCATTTAAAAAATTTCTAACATCAAGGGAATGGTGGGGGGGAGGGGGTGCTCCATCATGTTGAAACCAAACATTTTCAGGTATTTCTCCGTCTTCGGCAACATTAGGAATCACCTGATCACGTAAAAAATCTAAATAAATAAATAAATAATTAGTCTACCAAGTATGAAAAATGGACCAATAATACGGTTCCTGAAAATACCGGCCGAAACGTTTAATTTTTGCGAATGTTGTGTATGCGTTTCTAGCATCCAATGAGAGTTATCTATTGACAAGTATCGACAATTATGGTGGTTAACGGTACCATTCAAACAAAACGTGGCCTGGTCTGAAAATAGTAAATTGTATGTAAAATATTGATCACTTTGGAAAATCTCCATCATTCTTTCACAAAATTCAATTCTGTGATCAAAGATATTCGAATGGATCCATAAATTTGCCTAACCCTGTATAATAAATTAGAATTCGTATATATACATCTATTATACAAATTTGACATGTGCTATGTTGTCGTGTTGTAATATAAATAATTTTGTTTTTCAGCTACCACATACGAAAGTACAATCTTACTACACTCATTCAAAGATAGAAAATGCCACTTTGCCGAATTGAACTATGAAATGAGCGGTCAGCGCATCACTTCTATTACTTTACCGCCCACGGATGGTAGTGTTTACCAAGTACCAGCCAAGTACATACCGAATGAACTGCAAACTCGTCACCTCCGTTACCTTAGCGTATGCTTCTGTGAAGAGTTTGAAGTTTTTCTGGGTTCGGTTGCCAAAATAGCTGTCAAACAATCTATCATCTTTTTGCAATAGAACAAGCAAAGATGATTTCAAGTTCGCTTGGGGCAAAATGGGGGCTCCCAATTATGCCCCTATTCCTGTTATTTTGCTGTCAGAGAAAAAAACCGATATTTTTTAAATAATATTTCTCTAGTGCAAAATGGTACGCACAAGTAAAAGAGAAACTGATAGACAGACAGGGTGTGAAGAGTCTATGCGAAATGCTATAAAGAATTGTAGTAGCTGAAAAAAGATTAGATTCTTAAAGAGCGGTTACGGTGTTCATTGTGCCCCAAACTGCTCTTGAAACAAGAACCAGAAAATTTAAAAAAAATACGATGATATTCAAAAAGGTATTTCATGAAGATAGTTACATATGTTCAGCTAGGTAAAACTAAATACGATTTTTTCAGGACTAGGTCGGTATACCTAATACAATATTTACAACGGCACAGGAAACTCAACTGTCGAACTATTTAAAACAAATGGAATTGCGGCTTTTCGGCCTAACAACTAAAGGTGTTACACGTCTTGCTTACCACCTAGCAGGGAAAAATCAATACTTTCATCCAATTTGATCAAAAACTATGTTTAGCTGGCACGGACTGACTTACAGGTTTCTAAAAAAGACATACGGATCTCTCTGCGTTTACCTGAAGCAATATCGGCCGCACGAATTACGGGATTTAATAAAGAGGCCGTGCAAATTTTTGTGCACTTCTTTCAGAAGTAGTTGATAAACACAAATTGGTTCCAAGTGAGATCTTCAATGTAGATGATACTGAAATAACAACTGTTCCAAAAAAGTAATCAAAAATAGTTGCAGCTAAAAGTCGACGACAAGTAGGAAACCTTACGTTTGCAGAAACCGGTCAGCTCGTTACGGCTAAAACATGTTTTTCTGCAGATGCAAATTACATGCCCTCAATGCTTATTTTCCCTCGGTAATGTTTGAAACCTGAGCTCCTGAATGGAGTCCCTCCTGGAACATTGGCCGAATAGCATCTTAGTGGCTGGGTGCAGAGTGATATTTTTGTGAAATGGTTGAAAAGTTTGTGACGTTCTCCAGGGCAAGCAAAGGAAAAAGAAAGCTCCCCCTGACGAAATTTAAAAAATCGTAAAAGCGCAAACAAGACCAAGATAGTTTTACAGCCAAAACAGAAGATGAATCTGACGCGGAATGTCTACTGTCATCGTCTTTATTCGGAATCTAACGAAGGCTGGATTAGTTGTTCTGTATGTCAGAAATTGTCTTATAATTCCTGTGCACATGTTGAAGAAAACGATACTGTGTTGGTTTATAACTGTAGATATTGTAAGAGTAAAGTTTAATGGTCCCCATATTGCCCCAAGGTAATCACCATCTTGCCCCATATGCGGAACAAAATGGTGAAAACTTCAGCAAAAATTAAACTTTTCTTTTGAAAATAAATAAGCTCGAATAAAATGCGGTTATACTCGTATATTTCCTGCGATAAAATGAAAAATAATTTCCCTAAATTTCAATAGAAAGTTTGTTTCAAATTGTTTTATTATTAATGGTTTCAGTCAGAATTTATTGATTGGATACTTAATTCAATCTGCTAA
This sequence comes from Cetonia aurata, assembly GCA_949128085.1. NCBI lineage: Eukaryota > Metazoa > Arthropoda > Insecta > Coleoptera > Scarabaeidae > Cetonia > Cetonia aurata. The sequence goes on from OX421883.1 coordinate 19,933,331, forward strand.
TGATATTCTTACACTTTTTTTCAATAGAATTTGGTTGCCATAAACTATAATTTAAATATCTATTTGATGTTGTTGGTTTGTTAAAATTTTATTTTTACTTTCTGGAGTTAAATCAAAAAAAAATATTTCTGTTTTATTATTGCCTCTTTCAAGAGTAAAACTAAAATTTTGATTATAACTATTGAACATATTTGTATAGGTAGTATAGCTTATTTTATCACTAGGTATATAAATGATATAATCATCTACATATCTTTTATAGAGAGTGGGAGTAAAATTGAATTTAATTATCACCTCATTTTCTAAATCGTCTAATACTAATTCAGCTATTACACTTGAAACAACTATTATTGCTAGAATTATTACATGGAGTATTATACAATGATATTTCAATATAATGTCGCGTTATACAATAAACAATATAGTAACATTTAATATATTGTTAGCTACAAAAAGTAATAATACAGCTTTATAAGGATTATATTTATTATGTTAATATTTTGTTCGTAATGGTACGCGCGATTTCCTTATACAAAAATTTTCTTATTATGCAATGCACTACAGCAATCAGCTTTGATTTAAGATAAATTCTACCTCATATATACAAGTTGTATTAAAAATTAGTTCCTTAAAGTTGCACGTACATATGAATATTAACGTGTTGATCGATATCTATTTCTTGTGAATTCAATTAAGTGGTAGTTGGGCCTATGCATGTATTGGGTTACTTACTCTTTTTTTGTAACCAATAAATATAAGATATCAAAAATGCGCTGTAATAACTACGGCAGTTATTAAATACAAGCACCTAATCATCCCACCATTTCGCAATTTTACCCATTAATTAGTCATGCGTGTTCTTGCATAAAAAGTAATAATGGGGAAGGGCGCGAAAAGTTATTTGCTGAGATTGAGTGCGTACATGAAAGTAATTATCTACTGAAAATATGCGTGCTTTAAGAATGGGGTATATAGCATTCGATTTTTCACACTATCCCTGCGTGTATTTACCCATTAAATCAATGTAAGTGTTTCTTCATACAAACTAAATGCATGCGAAACAAGAATTATATTGTGTAGATTCTATTACGTCATCGTTTCATTAAATTAATAAAAACTATTATGTATTAATGCTTCAATTTGCTTCAATTTCTTTGAATTGGAAGAGTTTCAGTAAAAGGTATCAACTTAAAAGAGACAACAGTCAAAATCATAGGTTTGAGGACCAAAATAATAGAATTGAAACAACTAAAACTACTAAAAGAAATAAATACAACCGATGATAATCAAGTAGCGTAGGTAGGCGTTATTTTTTTTTGCTGAATATTATAGGAGAGGAATTAGCTGATACTGCAATTTGTTGCCAATCACCATTTTTCCAAGTACTTCAGCAATCAAAGGATTACAGCTATTATCTGGCATTCTCAATGGTTTGGTTTCTCCAAGATTTTTTTGCTTAATGTTGTAATTTGTAGCAAAACTAACGATAGCAAACTGCAAACTATTGCATAATTTACGACATATTTTATCTTTGAAACCTTTTGTTTCTATAAATCTCATTAGCAGATTTTATAAAGTATTGCAATATTGAAGCAATGTTCTCAAAAATTGGAGAAAAATGATAAGGTCGTACAGTCAACTTTATTAATTACAATTTGTGGCGCATGTCCTTCATAATGACAGACACAATTTTCCACAATTTTTTTACTATAAAGTGCATCTAGTCCATATACTACTGTACGCTGTAATGATGCAATTTAAATAGAATTTGCTAAACTTTCCTTTGGAGAACCTACAATAAGTCGGCTATAACAATTTTGTAACAAGTATATTACATTTTTCGAAGTTCCAAATTTAGTATTTAGGAATATGCAAAGGAAAAAAAATTACAGCGGCATCCGCAATACAGTTTACCTATAAGAACTTTTTGTTTTCTATATTATTATTATTTATGAATAACTAATAATATTTATTACACAGTATAGACTCTACATTTCATATTAAACATTCCTTTTCAATCCTTTCTGAATCAAGCAGTTGCATTTGCTTAATAATTAGAGAGAGTTTAGGCCATTACTTCATTTACTTCTAAACAAATTTAACTTCATCTGTTTTTCTTTTTTTAACTAAACAAAATTATAATCTTACAACCCCACAAATGTGCATCCGTACAATTTATGAATCGTCTAGCTTAAAACCTGTAAACCTCGTAAAGGTTATGGCTTGTGGACGTTAAGGAAGATAAATCCGTAGGCAATAAGAGGCATTTATGATGATATATAAATAAGTTTTAAGATTTAATTTCGCTAGAGCAAGATTTAGCAAATATATTACAAGAGGAATTAGCGCATGCTACGTTGCCTATGAAGCAAATATGATTAATAGAGAAAAAGATATTACTGGAAACACAAGGAAGATGTTACATACCCTTTATCGGCCTAAGTTGTCACAGCGGAATTGGGCGTTTAAAATTATTCGACATCCACAGTTTGAAAAAATAAATTTTCGTGCTTTTCAAAGTTAAATAAATTTTAAATTCTTTCAGTTTGTAAATTTGTATAGATAGATAAAAGAATCAAGGCTTTCAATTAATTAAAAACTGTATTGATTCAGAACAAACCGATATTTGCAGCACAAAAAATGTGTAAGTAGAAGCTACTGAAAACTGCATTAATTCATGATGTTAAAAAACTTCTTCCCTTTTTTAAAATTTTCTTATGTTAAGTTGATTTTTAAGAAAAATTGTTGTATTTAATTATTGAATTAAATTATATAGTTTGGTGACATATTGAGTGTCTGTTTTATCGTTAATTGAATTTTTATGTTTATAAATTTGGATTATTTCAAGTATATTACGTGTTTTTAAATTTTGTTCTTTATTTAGAATTGTTATAATGTGAAAATCAAAAGAATGATTTTGGGTTATTTCACGTTTCTTTTATTTACGTACGATTTTTGTTATATTTATGTTCTTTCATGCCGTAAACCCATGGTTTCATTTCATCATTATGACATACTTAGAAGGTTAGCTTGTCCAGCAAACTTTGCTGGTGTCACAGAATGCGGAATCTGTTGTGAAGTTTTCAGTCCTGTGCTATTCCTTATTGTCGGGATCTTGTTTTTTGTCTATATTTTTCCATTGTTTATAAGACTATATTATTCTACGCATAAGTTCGATACTGAAAATTTAATGACTATTAAATTTTTTATTGTGTGCTGCTATTGCGCTTTTGAATTATTTACCAGCTAAATTTCACAAAAATGTACAGCTTATGAAATTTATGCATTTATAATTATTTTCTAAATATTTTGGTTAGATATAGACACACTAGCAATGAAAAGATTAAGTAAAAGAAAGACGGTGGAAGTTACATTATGAGGGGAGAATGATAAAAACAATAAATTGAAGCAAAGGACCTTTTACTACAAGCCAAGTTTTTCATGTAAGTTTGCATGTCCAACACCGGCGGAGTTAGCATTGTTTGCTATGGAACTATGTAGTTTTAGGGATGTTATGATTACACAACAGAACAGACTAGTTTTAATTTAATTGTATAATTCCGGTAGCTAAGTAACCTCTATGACCTTCTTTGCTTTGATGAAAATACACTTAAAATATTTTCCTACCGGCAGGAACAGATGTTATTTTTCAGTTTGTCTATTATAATGCGCAAATGTGTTATTGGTGTGTCTGTCTATTTCCTATTTCACACGTTTATAGGATCTATTTACGACGGTCGAAGTAATCATTAAAACTTAATTGCTTCAGCTGTCCTCTTGTTAAAGTACGCATTAGTTTCAGTTCCTGAGATATCTATTTTTTCGTTTATTGATTGTAAAGATTTCGGGAAGTGGCATTGAATTAGCTGTAGTATCGTACATAAAAGTTATTTGTACTACATGGGTTATTGGAATAAATCACTATATAATGTCCAAGTAATAAACGCATATATCAGCGTCCTTCTTAATACTAGTAATGGGTAATAAAAATTTCGAAAAGTTTCATACTGGAAATGGATTTTATTATTTTTCTTATGTAAAGTATGGTATGCTAAAGGCACACAGCAAATAATCATATTTGTTGCAAGGAAAAAATATTGTATGGCCTATAAACTATGCAGATTGTAGTTCTGTATATGATAATTAAACTTTGATTGAAATGTGTATTGCAACAACACTAATTGCATTGAGTTAAGGATCGGAGTTTTAATATCAATATCCTAAAGAAAATGTAGTATTGACTGAAAGCAAAATGTTTGTTTGAATAAACTAACAAATTTGTTATTTTCAATAATACTGACTAGTTAAACTAAAATACTATTTAAATACCAGTTTCTTGAAAAATTCTAGTACGGCGGGGTTCAAACATACATAATAAATCACTATTGTTGGAATCACCATTTCAGCAGAAGCAATGAAAGAGGAAATAGCACTAGAGATGTACGGACTCGAATTTCTACCTACCAGCATGCATCATCACCGTCACTCTGAGTACAAATCCACATTCACCGCTATAGCATTTCAGTCTATTTATATTCGCGATCGCCTACTTGACAATCAAGAGTTTAAATGTGCGCCCTCTAGAGAACACAAGCTAAACTCCCACTCCATAAAACCACCGCAGCGTAAGCCGGTAAAATTCGATTAATTGTGTTTAGGCATATTTTCTTTGATGTTTTTATATTACCTTATGGCAAACTGTTTTACGAAATCATGTGTACCCGTTTCACGCTAGCTATTATTTAGCGAGACTGATAATCCATTAATTGCCCGAGCTAGATCTGTGACTGCATTACCGGCTTGCGCTAAATATTTACAAATATCTACATACTTTTCGACACAGATATGAGTGTACTGTGTATGAATTAGATCTATGAAACTGCGTTTGTGTGTAAATGCACATGTCAGCACTAGAGAAAGAGCTAAACGAAATACAAGTATTTTAAGAGTACATTGTATTTACTCTATGTGATGTTTTACCTTTTTTATTACCATTCTTATTTCAGAAACAAAACACGTTACCGACTTTTCTATATACACTCCGCCAAAAAAGTATCGCATAAACTAAAAAAGGGCATTTATGAACCAAGATATTTTTATACGTTCACAAAAAGTTTGCCTCGTGTATGTGAACTATAAAAACACTAACAAAATAATGGAACTTAGCGTTTTTACTTTTTTTTTTTTCTAAAAGAACACATTTAGAAAAATGCATATGTGTAAGGTTTGTTCAGTTGTTTATTGAAAGTCTTCCTATACGGACAAATTTTAAAGTGCGAAGTCAGAGTTCTGTACCAACGCTTTTAAAACTAAAATGAGCAATTTAACTTCAGAACAAGTGGCTGCTATAGTTGCTTTAATCGAAGATTGACGATCTCAAGCATACGTTGCTAATTTGATGAACATCAATCAGTCAAGTGTTTCTAGAGCCGTAGCCAGATATAGGGAAACAGGCATTTACAGTATAAGACCTGTACCAGGTCGTCCAAGATGTTCTACTCGCCAAGATGACCGCTATTTACTACTACAAGCATTACGTCGAAGACATGTAACTTCGAGACAATTGCAGAACGACTTGGCTAGAGTCAGAAATACTCGTGTGAGTACTCAAACTATTCGGAATAGGTTACGACAGAGTGGATTAAGAGCTAGAGTAGCTGTAACAGCCCCTCGTCTCACTAGGAACCACCGAGTGGCTCAATTAAGGTTTGCCAGAGAACATGTAAATTGGAACATTAATGACTGGGCCAATATACTCTTCACAGATGAGTCAAGATTTGGTCTTTACACCTCAGATAGGCGTATCTCAGTGTACAGACGAGACGGTGAGCGCTATTCGCAGTGTAATATCAGACCTAGACCTAATTTCGCTGGTGGCTCTATTATGGTTTGGGGAGGCATCTGTTTAACAGGTCGTACAGAGTTAGTACCAGTAGACAGAGGTACACTGACTGCCCACAGGTATATAACGGACATTTTAGAAGAACATGTAGTACCATATGCGCCAATTATAGGAAACGAATTCATGTTAATGCACGACCGCATGTTGCAATAATCGTCCAGGAATACCTTAACGATGTTGGTATTCCAGTTTTAGATTGGCCTGCGGTAAGTCCGGACATGAACCCTATCGAGCACGTGTGGGACCTCCTTCACAGACGGATACGAACCCAAAATGTTGCCCCAGCGGACCTGCATGGACTAGCAAATGCTCTCCGTGACGAGTGGGAGAATTTGGATCAGGCTTATATACGGAGGTTAATCGAATCTCTGCCAAACCGTATGCGAGCGGTCATAAGAGCCAGAGGTGGCAATACTCAGTATTAAAAGCTACTGTTATGACATTTTTCTTTCCAAAATTATAATTTCTTGTTTCAATAAAAATCTCAAGTATGAGTTCTTGTTTTTATTTGGCCTGTATTTTATTTAAACAATCATAGAAATTATATCTTAGAGCGCATTAAAGTATATTTACAACTTTATGCTACAAACAAAGATTATGCGATACTTTTATGATTCAAAACTAAATTATGCGATACTTTTTTGGCGGAGTGTATATTTAAATTTTTTTTTTCGCTCAAATTCGTTTATTCAAAACGCTACATAAAAATAATACATATAATAAATATATACATAATATGCCGCGTCGGCGCGCTGCATTCTTCTCGCCCTCTATCTTCGTCACGAGATGGTGAGACCCCTGTCTTCTATCCATAGACTGTATCAGCTTTAGTATTCTGTGTTGCTGTCTCTGTAGTTTATCTAGGTTTCTTTTAGTTGTATCGCTCCATACGTTTATCAAGTAGTTCATATGTGATGTAAATAAACTGTTATATATTGGTTTTTTCATGTGTTCCGGGATTACTTTCCTTATTTTGTTTAGTCCTGCTATAGCTGTTGTATTTTTCTTAATTAAATTATTTATGTGTACATCCCATCTGTTTTCTCTTCATTTATTGTTAATAAGTTGTCGTTAAACCATGCTTCCAATTTTTCTATATCGTCGTTGATTTGGTTTTGTATTTAATTTTCGTGTTTGTTGGAGTATATTATACATATGTCGTCGGCGTAAGCGTATATTTCACCAGTAATCTTTAAATTGAAAATGTAATTTGTGTAGGTGATATATAAAACTGGCGGTAAGTTTCCCCCTTGAGGTATCCCATAGTTTGCGCATAATTGTTTACTCTTGTTTTTTTCCTATTTTTATCGCTTGTGGTCTTTCAGACAGATAAGTTTTCATTAGTTGTTTCCCTATATGATCTATTCCAATTTTTTCCAGCTTTTCGACAAGTTTTATCTTTGACACTGTATCAAATGCCTTTCTCATGTCTATAAAGAGTGCAGTTACTATATTTCCTTGCGCTACTTTTGTTTTTATTGAATTGATCAAATCATTTACCGCCGATGTCGTTCCTGATTTTTTTTGGAATGCGTATTGTCTTTGATGTATTATATTATTATGTACTAAGTAGTTGCTCATTTGGACTTGTAAACTTTTTTCAAGGATCTTATTCAGAGTTGATAATAGACATATCGGCCTGTAGTTCTCCGGTTTTAGTTTATCACCTTTTTTAAATATTTGAGTTACAATTGTTTTTTTTTTTAAATATTAGGATATTCTCCTATTTTTATAGTGTCGGTGATCAAGTTTGTAAGGATTTTAAATTCAATGATATTACAATTTACAAATATAATTTTACAGTAGGAAATATAATTTATTTGATTCTAAAGAAAAATTCTTTATGTTAAAAAATCCTTCTTTATTAAGCCAAATAAATAGCGGCAACAAAATATATTTCTTTGATTTGAGAAACCTTTTTTATGTGCAAAAGAATTCTTGTTTATATAGGTACCTAAATATTTACTGATTGACAAAAGACTGGGTAGTTCTAAATTTCTTATATATTGGTAGAGGCCACCAGGGTGGCAGAACATTCAGGTTTTTTTTTAAACTCGGCGTGCTTTCCTTATGAAAAAAAAAAATCACGGCAATGTATACTTCTTTTTTAGCTTTCGCCCATGAGTAGTAGTGGTATCTTTATTATTATATTAACAAGAGGTGTAGATAGACATAATAGTGGCAAAAATGACAACAATAACACGATGGCAACCACAAGAACAACAGCAATAATACATATTAAAGTATTGGGAACATGTTCAAAGTCATCCCATTTCAGAAAACTTACAATAGACAAATTAAGATCGATTTTGATTAAAGAACTGGTTTAGAAACACTTATCAGCGAGGTATTTTTAAGACCATTACTGAAAAGCGCGGGTGAGCTCTTTCTCAGCTCCCGTGGTAGTGTATTAAAAGCCTCGCCCTGAGATGTATATTGCGGCTGAGATGTATATTAAATAAAGGAGTTATAAAATTTTGTGGACCTCGCCAATGCAGGGCGCATGTAGCCCGGATCTGTAGGTGTTTGGCCGTGAAAGGCGGAATAAGTCCGGAGTCTGTCCAGGTTTTGGTGTATATAAGTTACCACAGACTGATGGATTACATTACAGACTCTTGGGAGCCCTAAGCTAATAAACGAATCTCTACAAGATTCTCTTTTGCTTAAGGCTATTTATAATGCGTACTGCTTTCTTTTGTTACAGAAGTACTGATTTTAAACTGGCATTTGTACCCCAAAACAATAAACCATAATTTTTGTGAGCGTAAACGTATACAAAATAAACAGCTCGTGAAATATTATTATCGTAATTTGTCTGCATTTTCCTCATGGCGTAAAGCGATTTATTTAATTTGAATATTACTGTGGATAAATATAAATCCGATTTTAATGTGTTTTCGACGGTCACTTCCAACAGCCTGCACTCTTTGGAATTTTCCAGCACAAAATGCTCGAATAACAGTTTTTTAGTTTAAGCAACATTTAAAAAGAGTTTATTTTCTGAAAACTAGCTACCAAGCACGCCCAACACCCCCTCCCAGCCATCCAAAAACTCGCCTCGGGTCACTAACACCGTAGTGTCGTCTGTATACAGCATCACCCCACCAGACACAGTAGAGAGCAGATCATACACAAACAGCACGAACAATAGAGGTCCCAATATAGAACCTCGCGGCACCCCCCTCCCATTATTCGGTGGGTAGTACTTGAAATTGCCATCGTAGTAAACATATATTATACATTTCGACCACTTAGATAAGAGACGTCTTAGAATCAAATGGTCTCTCCTCTAATACCACATTGAATTCACTAAGTACATTTTTGCGATCAACAAGGTTAAACGCTCTAGTTGAATCACAAGCTATACAGGCTACACGTTTTTTAGAGTTTAGAGCATACGAGACACTATTCATTATATTAGTTAAGGCAATTGTCGTAGATTTTTCCTTTAAGAAGCCGTACTGGTTTGACGAAATTAGATTATATTTTGTTAAGTTATTTAGTAGTTTAAAACCGGTTCAAAAGCTTTAGGCAATGCAGGAAGGATGGAAATAGGTCGATAGTGTTGTGGCAAATACTTATGATCCTTTTCGTATAACGGAACTATTTTAAATACATTGAAAATATTTGGAAGAAAATATTAATTATGTCCTGCAATGGAAATCTTATAATATACCCCACATATTTCCAAGCATTTGTCGGAATAATATCACTACCTATAGCTGAAGTGTTATTCAATTTCTTTACTATTTCTTCTGTTTTTTTAAATAAGATGCCTATAAAAACATGGAGTTCCTCAAACAGTTTATATTTAGGTTATTATGATCGGTGTATGAATAATTATTTTGAAACTCTTTTGCAATACCTTTCAAACATGCATTGAAAGTATTAACAACGTCTGAAGGTTAGTTAAATTGAAGATGAAACCAGAAAACTCATACACTTTAGTTTTAAGGTATGAGTTCAACTTCAATTTACCTTTTAACTCTTTTTTTAGATGAAGCTAATAAATTTACTGGAAACTCAGATATGAGAATAGAAGTTTCATTCAATTTTGACCGCTTTGCTTGGTATCCTGGATGAACCCTAATGCATTCATTTCTATGTTTGACCAAGTTCCACCTGGCCTTACTACATACATGTCAACTTGCGCCCAGCCAGACAGCTGCTAAACACCACAGTATTAAAAAAGTTTGTAAAAAGTCGCAGTTTTGCTCTTTTTCTTTCGAGAGAAGATCTGTTTTGTTTCTCTTCTGTACGCTCGGTAGAAAACCGCCATTATGTAGTGATATCGATGTAAGACGCCAAACATAGCACGCGCAGAATAACCGGGGAAGGAATGATTAGGCATAAGCCTCAGCACCCTGAAACTCACTAAACCTGGAACATACGCCGGGGCAATGTGCCAAAAAAGTTCCACTTTGTGGAAGAATTCACCAAAAAGCTTAGCACCAAGAGCAAGTTGGATCAAGAAACCATTTTGAAACTCAACAGATGCCATCAAATGGAATACGGATAGCTCTAAGATGGCGGAGGAAACTGGAGTAAAAATATACGGACCTACAACCAACTGTTTCGGCAGCTTTCAAATGAAAACACACGCTACTGAAAGATACCCCCAGTTCAAAATTGACAGAAACTATCAAAAGCAAAGGATTATCATAATGCCCGATAGTCAAGAGCCATCAAGGTGCTGAGATACAATCAGTGCTAAGATGGTTTGGGAGTGTCTACAAAAACTAAACGAGCTAGACAAAAGGAACTAGATAACCCCACTGTGGATTTTGATACCCACAGGGGTGAAAGAAAATGAAAGATAATATCACTACGAAAGGGGCTAGAATAGCGTTTGTAGGGCATGAACCCTTACTACTCCTACTTATTCCTTAAAAAGATTCAGAAACTGGAGAAACTGAAAAGTGAAGTAGATCAGAAAAAGCCGGGAGAATCTCCAGGACAAGGTAAAATTCTTCTGGGAACTTATAACCGGAAGAAATCCATAGAATGCATCGATCTAAGTAAAAGTTATACATATTCGCATATTAACAAGGATCTTGTGAAATGATTATAAACTGGAAAGACATCTGAGTAAGCTTAGGATAGCAGAGGAACCCGAATATAGATTTTGTGCGGAACAGGATGAGACAGAAAAAAATTAAAGATCGCATTTGTTTCCTATAAGGTGGAGAGAGGAACGAGTAAAAAAACTTGTTACTGTCCCATATACATCATTTTGCAGGATAATCTTCCTTTCTCCGTCTCCATTTACTAGACTTTAGCTGGTTGTCTAATTTTTAAGAATTTCCAACATAGACCCATGAAATTAAACGTAGTTAAGTTAGGAGTTAATATTGTTTTCACTTTCTATGTATGGTTGTCATGCATATATCCACTGCTCCAAATTTCTTCTTAGATAATATCATTTTGCCAAATTACGGCAGAAAAGAGATTCCCATCTAACAATGTTGTAAGTCTTAAAGAACTTCCTTAAAGTATATGCCATAAAATCTTTCCATTGCTTTAAATACTAAAACATTTTTAAAAAAGGCTTTTTGTGCTTTTCTGGGTTCTTACTAGCATCATTCAGAACTTATTCTAAATGAAAAAAATCTCTTAACTAAAATCTCTTACTCAACTTGTGAAAGAAGCAGTTTTTATGGCAGATAAGGTAATTTAAGTAAAATAGCTTTGCCAACAACAACATATTTTTCCTTTTCACACCGATTCACATTCTGTCATGCTCAGAAATAGAAACTCTTAACTGTCATATATCAGGGTAATTTTCTTGTTGCTATAATATCGTATATATTTTTATACAACCCTCCAGCGGCACATTCATCACGCATAACGAGGCAAATCTAGTGCTTTTTCAGTGTTATTTTACGCCTTCACGTATATATGTTTTCCTTATTACTGCTATTTTCATATGTTTTCCAGCAAAAAATTGCAATGGTAAATTTTGTTGGGTAGACATAGTCGGCTCTGTAAATTTGCTTAAATTTTTCTACTGAAACTGCGTGTAAATTAATTTTACCTTAGGCAAAATAATAATAATAATGATATAAATTTATTGTAATACTAAAGAAGATATTACAAGACGTCAACAACAGTAAATTATAAGACTGATATTAACATACTTTCAGTATAACAGAATCCACCATTGGGCATTTGACAGCATAGATGTCGGTGAAATACAAAATGAAAAAACAGAGGTCCCAGAATACTACCTTGCGGGACACCCTTGGTTAGTGTTATATATTTTGATCGAAAAGTATGATTGTTATTCCGAATTACTACGGTCTGTGTTCGATCTGATGAATCTACGATTTATGATCTTTAAGTACTTTGGAAACTACTACGGTAAGGTCTGTTCCTTAACCAGAGGCTTGTATATATTATTCTAGATAAAACTTCAAGAGAAAAAATTAATTGTATTTGATCTTAAATAATCTAAATCAAAATTTATTTTAGCTTTGACGCGGTTCAAAGTGACAGCATGCTGCGCAAAAGGACATAAATGAGAAATAGGAATATGTACATATTTATTAAGAAGTTTTTCGCAAGCCTTTGTTCCAACACATTTTAAATAATCATTTTTCAACTTACGCTGAAATCCTTATCCGTATCGCAAACAAACTACACATTCACGCTTATGGAAACACAATAGAAACTTTCACTGTCAGACCGCGTGCGTATGCATAACGTAGTAGGCCAGAAAACATTTATTCAAAACGTACCCTACCGGTTGCCTGCACGACCATTCACTGCCGGTCAAACTTTCCCCACGTGCCAGCCGCGTAGGGGAAAAAGTTCGTCCGCTTCACGCAAGTCTTCCCCATGCGATTTACGTAATTTTCCTCCTGGAACATTAATAATCGAAATTTTCACGTCGCGACATCTTCACACACACGACACGACACGGATCGATGGCGGTTTAGCGTAGGAGCGCTTGTCCTCCATTCGGAAGCTACCCGTAGAGTTGATATTGTTTACCCGTTGTGTTTGTGGGAGCGTGACGAGACGGGAAGGTTTTGTGGGTATACACAAACAGGGGGATGAGCGATAGACGGGGATTTAGATTGGCACTGAAATCAACGCAGCATATAATGGAATTACAAATAAGATTTGTTATTAGCTGTAACCGATTCTAAAGTCGGTTTTACATACGATATGGTTGCTATGTCATAATATCATACATGAAGCAATGGAAAAAATATTCTTAAGTATTCTTAATAATGAAGAAGCGAATTATTTACGTGAATACCCAGTGAAAGGACATCGGCAGTTTGTTGTTGACACATGTAATTATTAATAAATACATACAAGTATATTGTTGAACATCAACATATGACTGCGTGGTTGTTTTCAAAGCAAATACAATGTTGTTGATAAAGCAGGTTATGGTGGTAACAAGGCTGCTCACGAACTTTGTCAGTTGGTAGTTCCCATGGAGTGAATACGTCTCGCTTGCAAATATTTCTATTTTATTCGAGACAACGTGATCTCGGAAAAAAGGTCAATTTTCATGTAAATTTAGTTCATAGTGTTGGTGGTTCACATTAATCCAGCAAATATCTGTTTCCTAAAATTATAATGAAAATCAAATAAAGCAAGATAATCTCCTTGAATTAGAATTATTGCATAATGCGACAAGAAGTCTGGTCGACACAAATGTTCGCAAAACAACTTTCGCGGTAGAAACTATACCACGATTAGAATTTGAAGATCGTCGAAGAGTACGAAGAGGTATGTACTTCGGCAGACAATAATATTACTTCAGATTACAAAAGAAAAGCAATCAGGGGAAGTACTTACGCATTTTCTTCTGCTTGTCCCCTGTCAAGGCGTAATATATTCCTATCTCTAAACCCGTATAATCCGAAAACAGTATATATATGACATATGTATGACATCGTAAATAATTCGTGAACTCCAAGACGAAACACAGACAAATTTTAAATTAAATTTTATAAAGTAAACAACTATTTAATTTTACTTAACAGCATCCAGAGTCGTCTGTAATGCTCTCAACAACTTCAGAGATAAACTAGATCTCAAATGATAGAGGGTCGTGGCTGTAATTATGTCCCACTCAAACGGTTTCGCATCCACTCTTAACGAATAGGAAAATACTAAATTATTCAGTAGGTAACTCACGTGGTAGGGGTATATCATTCGGACCAATACTCCTTATAACACCCAGTATATCTAATATAATAATAATAATGATAATAGCGGTTTATTGGCATCAAACATAGTATAAACATAAGTAAATACTAAAATTCAACCGACATGCCAAAAGGTACAGGATCAGCTGCTTAAAGATATCAATGTATCTTTAATGTGATTGTATAGTCATTAATTAGTACTGTTTTTCTATACGTTATATTAAATAAAGAAACAATTTACAAGAGAAATTAATTTATTTTAATAAGTGTCAAAAATGTAGCAAAGAAATAAACCTTCTACAGATACTCTCAGGTGAGTAAATTCATTTACTATATAAGAACCATTATTATACAAATTTCTCTTATCTGAATTTAGGCTATGAACTTGAATCTGTCGATATATAAACATAACTAGAATTCAAATTTCCCGCCGAATTCCCATCGTGTGAACATTCATATTAGTAAATGCGCCAACTCAATGAACATATCATCCAACAGGTAGTAAGTAAGTGAAACCCACAGAATCATGACCAACCTCACATACACAAAATTACTACGTTTTACAATTTAATATATCAACAAATATCTAACCTTGAAAGCTCTTGTACGTATTTCAAGAATTAAGAATTCAAAAGATGATAAAATCGCTTACTGCTGGTACAAACAACTCCTTCAATATAAATTCCATGTTAAATAAATAATTTCAGCTCCCATGAAGTGTACCAAAAACGCCAGTAGAATCCTACAGCCAGATTTGCCTCGAATATTGATCTTCAGGACCACTCCAAATCACCAAATAACTGGATACATATTATCTTTGCACAAAAGGTAGTACTCTCATTCGAAGTAGCTAAATTACAGCATTTTTATAATTTCATACTGATAAATAAACGAATTTCTAGATAAAAGTTTTGAAAAGCTACTATATTCTCAGGAAAATTAAAAAAGAAGTCCCTTCTCCCAATTGTTTTGAACAAACTTATATTTCCAAGGCAAAACCAACCCGGCAACCCCGAAATAGAAATCCGTTACTACAGAAACGTGTTAATTAAAATTGCCAACGTCGAACATTCATACGAAAGATACGAATATACCATCAAAACTATGGTAACGGTACATTAATGAAATCTATAAGATTAAGTAAGTTATTAGTCAGAATTTTTACATTAATTCACATAATTAGGTAGATTAAAAAATAATGCACTTAGATAAACACAATTTAAATTGTCAAGGATTCTTTGGGTTTTAATATAGCGATCTGTTAACACTGCTTTGTTTAAATTTATTAACCAGGTATCCCTAGATATTGATGCTTGGTACTCTACTCTTGCCTTATTTATTGACTTATCTAAGGCTTTTGATAATGTTAGTCATGAAATCTTACTATCAAAATTAGAACGATATGGAGTCAGAGGAACCTCGTTAGCGTGGTTTAGAAGTTATTTATTACTTCGGAAACAAAGAGTAATTATGAACAATTATGAATCTAAAGTGTCTGTGAAGTGGTGTTCTCCAAGGGTCCATTCTAGGACCTACAATGTTCCTGATATATATAAATGATTTGCCACTGCATATTACCCATATGAGTAATATTACTCTGTTTGCTGATGATATTACAATCGCGTTCAGAAGTAACAACTTTGAAGATCTAATACACATTGCAAATGTAAGCTATACTAAGTTAAATCAATGGATATCTTTTAATCAACTATGTATAAATTTAGATAAAACCCAGTGTATACTTTTTCGTAATCGGTTTAAATATGATATTAGTAAGTTTACTCTTAACGGTGAATATATTAAATTCACGGAATCTGCTAGATTACTTGGTGTCTTTCTCGATGAAAATTTGACTGTCATATGGAATACCTTTCTAAAGAATTATCGAAAATATGTTATGCTCTTAATAACTTAAAAAAATCGTGCTCTTTATCTACAGTAAAAAATTTTTACTTTTCAAATTTTTACTCGAAGATGGCTTTTGGCATCATACACTGGGGTTCAGGATCGAATGCTGACCGTATATTCTTATTGCAAAAACGGGCAGTTAGGATCATGTACAATTTACCACATCATGAATCGTGTAAAGAAACATTAAAAAATCAGGGTCTGCTGACCTTTTATGACACCTATATATACGAAGTCTTGTGTTTTGTGTTTAAACATAGATCTGAATTTTCTACATATACTGCTAGTACTTATAATGTGAGAAACTGCAATTACTTATTACCTCCTCGTCATAGGACTACACTTTACCAGAAAAACCTCACTTATCTGGGATGTAAGTTATATAATAAGCTACCTGAGGACATTAAGACTACTACAAATTTTATAACTTTTTCGAAAGGATGTCAGAAGATATCTTACAAATATATCATGTTATTCAATTCAGGATTACTTAGGATCTTAGTATGCAAACTCACCTTCTTTGTGATATTATTTTGTACATTGTATGTTGTATGTTCTATGTAGTGTAGTGAAATAAATAAATATCAAGACGTGACATTAAAGACATATCTGCGCCCTTAGATCATATACATTTGATCTAAGCATACGCTGTATAGACCGTAAGTTAAAAGCTTGTTTGTTACTGATATCAAATCCATAATTAATAAATTTGACATATCTCTCATAATCATAAAAAAATATTATTTCCAATAAACAACATATTCTTTAGAATATATTTTTATATGGCATAATAAAACGCGACCGACACAGTGGTTCTTTCTTATGATAACAAATTAATAAAATGAACATATCTGAAATCATAAAACTGATGTGAAACACTTGCAAGAGTTTCCTTACTCAGGTATTCTAATTTTTAATATCCTCCTTTCGTAAAATGTTCGTAGAAACTTTTTTTTATTGTTTACTGTTATTATTAGAGGATTATTTTTTGTTAAGGAAAGTTCGCTACATAGACCGATTACGAAGATACATATATGCGCATACTCGCATTAAGCATAAATGTAAAACCCTTCTGAGATAACTTTAAGAAAAAAAAATGGCATAGGTAAATAGAACTTTATACCAAATGTAGCAGAAATGTGAATTTTAAAGAAACTCGTTAGAGCCGTTTTCGAGAACAAATCATAAAACCAAAAAAACGGAAGAGTAAACTCATTTAACCTTTAAGCCCTTGTTAACCCAAACCTTGCTGTCGCGTCTTCTAAGGATGCCTGACGCAAATATGAAATATCTACAAATGCTCGAAAATATTTCGTTCTTTAAATAGAAAAGAAAAAAAAAAGCGTTGTATAAGGGATATTTTGAGGTGGCTATAACCTCATATATGATATTTTGGGAAACAATACAAAAACCGATCAATTTTACTTTTTATGTAGTTTATGAATTGAAACAGAAATATATGAATTTCTCATTTACGTGGTGGTGGGGTCAAAATTTACAACCCTTATCATGCGCCACTGATCTCCATATTAAACCAAAACGTCCGAATTGTCAAGGAGAACATTTTCCTTTTTAGTCCCTTCTGGTTCCAAAGATATCGTTGAAAAAGTGTTTTAGTGTTTAGTGTCCCTCTACGAGTGAATATCCGCAGCTAAAAAAAAAATACGCATCGATTATTTTTCACTGCTCTGCATGCTTACAATATTTCATTAAAATCGGAGATGACCAGTGACTTTGCTTGTAAGTGTACAAGAGTACTATGTTTTAATTTTTAAATTTTTAAATTTTATGTATGCATAATGTTCAGTTCGTATTTTAAGATAGATGAATCATAATATTAACTCAGTGATTGTTGTAATCACTATAATAACTTGACGCTTTTATATTAACACCTACTACTTCTATAATTCTTAAGTAGAGACAAATTTTACATAATAAAAATATTTGTTGAAATAGACACAGATACTATTTTCTGGATGTGATGCAGGAAGCACCGTCTTCAGTGGATACTTAAAACAACAACCGCAACAACAAAATCAATGTACAGATTGAATAAAAATGAAATTTGAACAGAAATAAAATTAATGTCACTAATACAACTCCTAACAAAATATTAACTTTATGCGACTCAAATCTGTATAAAAGGGGTAAAATATCGAACTCATAAGCTAATCTTGTTATCTTTGTATGTATTGTATACGTCCTACTTTGATAATAAGATGTAATGAAATGGTAAAATAAAATGTTATTCTGCATAAATACAAATAATTCCCATTTTAATTTGTAACAGAAAATAAATAAGTAAATAAACGACCAACACAGTTACTTGTATAGGAAAATAAATAAGGATAAGTGTTTGATTTTCTTTTAAATCGCCCAGTATATATATGACTTACCTTTATGGTTGCTCAGAGTTGCTCCGGCAACGAGTGCTTATTCCTTACAAGTTGAGTCGCTATGTTCAAATTAGTGCCGACGAAATGTTTAAAGAAGAATTACAATAAAAGAAATACAAATTTCAAAACAACAATAAAAAAAAACAACCTTTATTAACAAAATTCTTGTTGCGATGAACCTTCAGAAACTCTGTATGATCGGGCACTTAGGCAACCGTAAATATTAAAAGAAAATGTCGCGCGTGTCTACGCCAGTTAAATTTATGGCGGCAATCAAATCAATGAAATTAACTTGTTGGTGAGTTTAAAGTTCTTTAACATCAATGAAAGCAAGTAACTAACCTTCGATTAAGGTCTGGGAATAATGTCTGGTTGGGAATTCCTTTTCTGGGATCTAGAGTTGGCTTGTATTAAGATTACGGCCTGGACGGTTATGGGATCCTTTTAGGCGGGTATCAGGCACTGATTTCGGTAAATCGTAAGTCAAAGTAGCAGGTAATATTCTTATATTCAAAGCCTCTGTCTTTATTTCAGACGACACACTATGGGGTGAACAGGCCAATATTGGTTCAAAATTCAATTTTGGTAACTATGTAGTAAGAGTAAAATAATAAGTGATTATAAATCCTTGAAACCTATGTTGTTTGAATCTACAACAATATTTTTTGTAGTTCTTTCCGTTAATTTGTTATCAGGCCTCAAAGTTGAACATTTATAAGCAACAGATCTATTGCACCATTTTACGCATTTTACTTGGAACTCCTATTAGAATATGTTATGCGTTGAATCTAGACATTGTTTGTATTTTATTAGATTGGAAGACTATATATGTGCTACGTAAAGGGCTAATTTTAGTTCTTTATAGTTAATAACTGGTTCAAATTAAATTGAGAAGCGAAACGATTTAATTTAGGAGAAACATAGACATTTAGTAATTAGTGCTTTTTGCCGGTGGTGAGAAATTGCGATTTTTATATTCGTTAGAGTGTCTACTTTAAGAATCAGCAATAAAAACTTGCCCCTACTTGCACCTTTTTAAAATACTAGATTTCTAACAGAGCGCTGCATAATAAAGGTTATAGATTATGAACATTGATGTACCTACATGTAGGAATATATATTTTGCTAAATACGTTATTCATATTGGAATACGTTTAAAGTACATAGCTGTCTATTAAATTTTGTTTGAAAGTAAATTTAATTCAGATGCAAACCTTTTTATTGCTTCTTTAGTTCCTCTAAAGTTAGTTAATTCTGAAAATAGTTAAGTAATATGGGAAAATCAGACATCCTCTTCCAACAGATATTGTCGTCCAATATAAATTGGGTTTACTAAAGAAACTCCAGCAAAAACAAGTGAAGTTATTTTAGGCTTAGAAAATGACGTTTCTGCCCTTCAACCTGCCCAGGTGGTAATTTCTGAACAAACACGAACTAATTTTAACGATGATTGACGGTAAGGTAACGCAAGTGTTGACTGATGCACCTTCTTCATCAGTATGCACAATATGTCTCGCAAAGCCATCTGAAATGAATAATTTGGAACTTGTTAGAAGCAAACAGGTTAGGAAAGAAGCCTACAGATTTGGGCTTTCAACATTACATTGCTGGATTGGATTTATAGAATGTATTTTACATATTTCATATAACTTACAATTTAAAAAGTGGTCAGCTCGAAGCGAAGAAGAAAAAAACGAGGAAAAAAGAGACGAAAGAAGAAATACAAAGAAAATTCAGAGACGAACTTGGGCTGATTGTCGATAAATATCGTCAAGGTAGCGGAAATTCGAATGATGGAAACATGTACTGCAAATATGGCAGGAGTAAATGAACATCTGATCAAAAGATTTTACATACTTTTACAAACTATGGCTAGCGGAAAACCTATTGATGCCAAAAAATTCAGGGAATATGCAAGAACAGCGGAATATTATGTTGAAGAGTACGGATGGTACTATATGCTTACACGGTGCTAGAAAATGCTCCCGATCGTCAACAAATGAAGATGTGTTCCACACCCTCATATATACTTGCGATCTATATATTTCTAGCAAAAGTTGGTCTAAAGCACGAAAAGTTATGGAATTAGATGATGAAGCTAAAGTTCTGTTACAAAATTTAAGTGTAGAATCGGAAGAAAGTGTAAATAGTACTTAAAGAAATTTTTTTTGTGAATTTAATTTTTTTTTGACTGCAAAAGAGAAAAGTCTAAAATATTTTTTTAATGTTAAGTACCTATTGTATATTATTATTTATAAGGATTTTCTCAAGTTATGTTCGTAAACAATTTGTAGTTTGGCGGAGATTTACACAGTTTATTTTCATTATGCGTATTGTTATATTTCTAGTTTAATATTTTATAAACTCTTTATAAATTATAAAACTGCATGTATTCATTAAGTTACATTACAAATTTCACTACGATATATGCATTAGTTCTAAAGTTATCAATTTTGAGATGATATATACGCATTCGCCCCATAGTGCGACGTGTCAAAATTTTGTTCAATTGTTCGACAATTGTTAGAAATTTTTGTCGATGTTCTCACTTTGGTCAGGTAGGTCTCTCTAGGTAGTTACAAATGTCGGGGGGCGCCAATTACTTATCCAATATCGATGAATTATGTATGTATGTAAAGTATTTATTGGCTGCAAGTAATATACAAAAAAAAATAACAAGATGCCAAAAAGACTAAATTGCCTACCATTAATAATGAAATACGGCGTTCTTCCTTTAGCCTCTGTAAATATAAATCAAACAAAAGTTCAAAAAAAAGATAATGAATAGTAATAACTAGAGAGCTCTGATTGGTTGTTCCGTTTTTGAACATCTGAGCGACGTTCTTCGCTAATAACATAATATTTTTAAAATTTAAATGCTTTTTTGAATATCCAATTCAATAACAAATTCTTTTTCAGCATATGAGACACATAAAACGGCCAAATTTCATCACTATTGACAAATAGATTAAAAAGTTCCTCGGCTAAGCATGCTTTCGATATTTATGGTTTTTCCAGAAATCCCTTGGTAAATCTAAATGATGGTATAGGTGCTTTAAGTTACTGGCTTTAAAATGTTGTATTTGAAGCTTCAGGGAATTTCTCCCCAGAGAAGAACATTTAAATGACATATCTTGTCTGTTCGGCAGGTACTTACAGATTTTTACTTCTTACTCTGTTTAAAGTGAATAGAATTCTGAACTTTATTTCATTAGAAAAGGTTTACGTGGTAAATTAACAAATAATCAATATAACATTGCACGTATTTAACAAGTTTTATAAAAATTTTAGATAAAAATATGGGTTCGGAGCTGTCAAAATGAAATTCTTAAATTACTAATAAAACAATATGAATTCTAATTATTTGACCCTATGGTAACAAGAAATCCTCTCTATGCCGTCTTTGTAAGGTGATCAAAAGTTACATCCATTTATTTTAAGGAAAATTGGCTTAAAATATACGAAGTCCCTAGCAGCACAAATCATCGGCTAATGATCGGCTTTATATAGGGCCGATATCCTGATGTCGGGTCGATATCAAAGATATTGTGCCGATATCGGCTTTCTACCAGTATACGATATCACTGCGATACAAAAGATCCATTATCGGTAAAATATCGGTTGAACGTTTGATGTATCGGCTGATCATCGGCTGGAAACTCAAGACATATATCAGGGCGATATCATTAATAAACGCCGCTGCGATATTGATAGAAATGAGGTATATGGATTTGACTATTGTCATTTTTTTGACGATAGGAAGTCGGCTAATATCCTAAATCTATACGGACTGGTTGATTGAAATATAACCGCATTACAAGAGCGTTTAGATATAAAATTTCAACGTTTCAGACATCAATTGTGAAATTAAAATTAATATCGACTATAAAACAGTTTTAGAAGGTGAAGCGATTGATAACTTAAGAATATGCAAATGCAATTTTCTAACTCCGCCGTGATTATAAAAATTGGCATCTAAACGCAATGTTTATGGGAGTTAGATCTACGCGCAATATCTTACCACCACCACCTACCACAATCCATTATAGCGTTCCTTATTGCAGTGTGAGCATGACGACCAGGTGAAGTGGTTGCCATTATTTATTTTGTCGCTGCATTATAGTAAGCGCTGTGCACATTACAAAATGGGTGAATAAAGCTTATAAGGGTAAGGAAATTTTTATGAATAATGTTTTATGTATGTATCAAGTATATAATTTAATTTAATGATTAGTACTCATTTATTGTGTAAATATGCAGCGTTAACAAAATGAAAGACGCTTGTAAATTTCTTATTTTACGTGAAAGCATTGTTTCTACAATATGTGTAGCGTAAAAAACGTTTCGCATTTACAGAATAAAATAAATTACAAGCGTACTTCAGACAAATTAAAGCTTTTATACTATGCTGAATATATACACTTAAGAAAAACACTTTTTTTTACATACGTATGTGGTGCTTAATTGGGGGAAGTACGTTAAAGGAAGCATATATCTAATGTTAAAACAAACCCTCTCGAAAAGTATTAATGTAAATTATTCATGAAATTAGAGACAATCCAAAGAAGCTTTTGATAAATTGGAAATATACACAGTATTTCTAGGTAATGTTACATGCATTATTATTTTATTTGTAACTCTATATCAAAATTGCTATTTTTATTTACAGAAGCAATTAGAGTCACAGCCGGATGGGACAGAGACGAATATCAATAGATGAGATGGGGGCAGAAAAGAAAGGAAGAAGAATATAACGTCTTTAGCGAACGAATAATTTAGACGACTGGATTTTTTTTAGGTATTACTTAGAATTTTTGTTGTTATTGATTTGTTAAAAATTAAACTGTAACAAATGTTAAATTACTTTTGGTTTAAAATATGCACATATTGAGTTTGTTTTCGGTTTCATGTTTTCCTAGTTATTTTCAGTTTTTGTTTTTATTAATTATGTCGTTAAATATTTGTGTCAATTACTCATAAATAAACATATTAAGTATTTTTATATTAGTACTTTTTCTTGAAATTTATTGCTTTATTTACTTTCTATTACATAAAGTGTTTCCTTCATTATGTATATTATTTTATGCGCATAATATTCTATTTTGTCATGAATTATTATACACAGAAAATGGTGGCAAACAATTTGAAAAACATTACATGTGCAATGTGATTATGAATCTGATGTATTTTTTCCGCATTGTTCAATATGAATATGACTATAGAGACTGCCCCGAAATTAAATGTTCAAACACAAAGGTGTTATAGTGGGTGTCATTTCCAGTCGAACTAATCCTAGGTGTGATTATTATTCGATGCATAGTTTACGAATCATTTATTTTTTCTAAAAATCTTCCTTCATATAAACGTTCATTAAATTATCAACAAACAAAAGAGTACGACAATAAGAATGAAGTTATTTTTTAATGAAGTTAAATTGAAATTAAACATTGTGATATCCTCAAAGGTACATCCTTTTGTTTAACGGCTTTGATATTTCAGAAGACGTTGATGGTTTCTAATTTCTTTCTAGATTCTAACATTACAAAAAATTCTGTTTTTGCCTATAATTTTATGAACGTTTTTTGTGGAAGATCTTTATAAAACTCGCAAAAACCTTATTGGAACTGAATAATCACATATGGGGCTAATTTGACTCGAAATTATACTCTTTATAACCCTTTTCCGTTTCGGGAACTACTTTTGGGACAGCCTGTATAAATATCCACTATCGTGGATAGACAAACTACATACTTATATGTAGAAATTAGTCATCACACCAATATCGGTGCGATATCCCAGGACTACTAAAACTTTATCGGCGGAGCATAGAAAACGTTGGGTAAGTATCAATCATGTATCGGTCTACTGATGATATTGTATCTAATTTTAATTGTATTGATATCGGATAGGTATTGGAGTTTCGATATCGGATAGATGTTGGAATTTCGATATCGGATAAGTATTGGAATTTCGATATCGAACCAATATTGCAAAATGTTCACATTTTGTATCGGTATGATATCAGCGGCCGCTATAATTACGACATCGGTCAGCAATATCGGCGAAGCTTAGCCGATATCATGCCGATTCTTGTGCTGCTAGGGGTGGTTCCAAAAATTATGGAGAAATAAGTCTCATACAGGGGAGGTGCATTTTTATCGGACAGACGTTTTTAATATACAATTTTGAATTTAGAAACTCTATTGGGCGTTTGATTTATTGTTGCGATGTTTCATGACAGTATGTATGTAAGCCGGACGAGGGGCAAATACTAAACATTTATAAAACCGCAATTTTGTTTTTCTTTTTTACAAACAGTATGTGGAATCTATTTTTGTAGCTTTATTTAAAGCTCGATTACATCAAAGCAGTTAATGATATTTTGCAATTTTGTTTTAAATATGGACCCAAAATCCACATTTATGTAGCGAAATTATGGCTTTCATATTAATCAGTTACGTAAAACTAATTAGGCGTCCTTACTCCTCCTTAGGATTTTCGCGACAGAATTAACCATAGGATTCCCTGCCAGAAGAATTTCTTTGAATTTCAAACCATTTTGTATAATCAAAATAAAATTGTTTTGAACTCAACCTAATGTCATAAATATTCGTTTACTATATAAATTGATAGGTATGCAGGGTAAAGGATTTTATTCCATACATGTATTTAGACAAAAAAATAAGCATCTTTTTATAGAAAAATACGTTTTAAGATCAATTTTGTTTGCAACATATAACTTACGAGTTAGAAGACTTGTTAGTAATTCACCCGTATTTACAATGAATTAATTAGTCACGTTAATTATTACTTGCTTTTGTTTTTTTTTTAATATTTCCCTAATATATTTCACATTCCCTTTATAATTCAGCGAATGAAAATCGTATGATTGGCACAAACTGCACAATGATTGATTCCCGATCGTCACTGTGCATACCTTGAGAGGTTTACCGCACATTAATGGTCGCAAGACTAACAACCAACCTCGAGATCGCTCGACGCCAACCACTAAAGTAGTTGGCGTAGAACGTTATCGGAAGAGTCAGCAACGAGGCAGCGCAGACACAGCCAGGTACAGGACAACACGTCGCAATGAAAACCGAACTGACATTTAAATTAATGAAAAGCCATCACTGAACTGAATAGAATCCACCTTTATACTCGACGTTCGAAACTTCGAGATTATTGAATGCGACGGCAAGGGAGGAAGGGTGTGAAGCTACATCAACCTCAATGGAACAATACAGACTCGCATTAGGTGCTAGGCAACGAGTCTCTTTTTTTTTTTTTAATTTACAGCATGTATACGATAGGCTTGTGCTGATCAAGCGGAGAGTCAAATATTCTACTTCCCGTCGGTGTGTTGCTAGTGTGGGAGGGTTTCCTCATACCGCCACAATAGCACATAAGCATACAAAAAAGCTAGCACGTATGTATGTATGCATGTATAAACTGGGTCGTACAGGCGCAAATGCGATCAATGTAATCTCTCCAATGGAATGTTTCACAGATGCAAGTTTAAAATGTTTGACTGTCGGTAAGCAATGTACTCGTGGTATATTCGAAATAAGTTTTTTTTTATATTCCGAACGATTTTATCGATTTTGTAACTCAGATATTTCTTCCGGTGCATTTTGGCATCAAAAGACCTATTTACAGAAGAATAATAAGCCAGGGTTGCAAATCACTGCATTAAGTTTTGATATAGTAGAATGAGGAACCTTGTTTTTATGTTTTCAACGAAGTACATAAAGTTCATGTAGTTATACAGGGCTTTCCACGGTAGCCGTTCGTTAGAACTTTCCGAGGTTAGAAAAAACCTGGAACTCTGAATTTTTGGAATCCGGGGCTAATCAAGATTCTCTTTCATTTTAAAATATTTTCAGGGTCTTACCACTTGCGGTTATACTGGAAGTCGCCATAAACTTTCTTATTTTAAATGGAACACCGTGTATATTATTTCATTTTTAAATTCCTGAGACAATTTTATGATGAGTTCTAATAGGTTTTCCTATACCTATTTTCAACTGCTACTTAGATATCTTGATTCTTTTGAAAATTTTGAAAGATGTAGCGTTATTTGCAACACAGTATCTTTTGCTCATTTTCGACTGGTAATAAACACTTCTAGGGTAGATGGAACCACAAGAATGACACTTTCGAAATCCACATTGACAATTGCTTTGTCGCATACATTTGTCCAAAACTGCATGACCAATTACAAAATCTTCAAAGTTGAAAAAGTTCTTTTTTTCAAATGAAACACCCTGTATATTATTGGATGATCAGATGCAGAAAATAATTCTGCATCGATTCGCTATGACTTTCCCTATACCTATTTACAACGGTTTTCTTGTTATGTCAATATTTTCTGTTTTAATGTGATTTTTGACAGAAACTGAAGCATCGTATGTGTTTCTTTTTAACTAGAAAATGGAAACAAAACATGAACATAAGAAAATTTGAAACGTAGTAACAAATGAAAAACAAAAAAATTAGGAACATAATGACAAGAAAAAATAAAATAAATTGAAGGAAATAACTACAATAATTGTTCTATGTGACCACCATTTTGGTTCAAACCCTTGAATCACTCTATCATGTACTCCTCGCGAAACCGATCTCCGAAGTTCTTCTGGGGTTATATTGGTGAACGCATCGTGAACACGGTTCAATAGTTCCTCTCTCGTTAATACAGGTGTAGCGTACACACACCTGCTGAATTTTGATTCGTCAGTCCAGATAATTTTATAAAGGAATCTTGGATCATCTGTCATTTTTTGAGCACATGAACTCGCAAAAGGCGACGCGTCTTGCCTCATCATCAAGGCGTAAGCCTTATACAGTTATTTCACAAAAAGGATGCATTTTGTGTTTTCTTAATATCCTATGAATTGAAGTTCTTGATATGCCCAATTCCAGCGCTGCTGCTGGAATTGAACTCCGTGGATAAGCTTGAAAATAAGCTAAAACATTCACCTCGTTAGCTTCATTATCTATTACTGGCTATCGGTGATTACGAGTTGCCTTTACACTCCCAGTTTCCAAAAACCGAGCTTCAATTCTTGCAAATTTTCCAGGAGTCATTGCTGGTAAGTCCGGATATCGCTCGTTAAATAATCTACATGTGCGCCTGACAATTCGTTCACATTCACCGTGCGTATAAAACAAGTTTAGCAGATCATTATTCATTATTCTCCATTATTAACTGTATTTCATAGAATTAGCAAAATAGAATTGTACTACTTTGACATAAAATCAACAACTGTCAAGTCACTTGTTCTAATTCCTCTTATAATCAATGCTTACTGGATACGATTTTGTAGTTTTATTAGATTATAGTAAAAAATATGGAATAACAAGAAAACCGTTGTAAATAGGTATAGGGAAAGTCATAGCGAATCGATGCAGAATTAAATTCTGCATTTGACCATCCAATAATATACAAGGTGTTCCATTTGAAAAAAAGAACTTTTTGAACTTTGAAGATTTTGTAATTGGTCATGCAGTTTTGGACAACCCTGTATGCGACAAATCAATTGTCAATGTGGATTTCGAAAGTGTCATTCTTGTGCTTCCATCTACCCTAGAAGTGTTTATTACCAGTCGAAAATGGGCAAAAGATACTGTGTTGCAAATAACGCTACATCTTTCAAAATTTTCAAAAAAATCAAGATATCTAAGTAGCAGTTGAAAATAGGTATAGGAAAACCTGTTAGAACTCATCATAGAATTTTCTCAGGAATTTAAAAATGAAATAATATACCAGGTGTTCCATTTAAAATAAGAAAGTTTATAGCGACTTCCGGTATAACTGGAAGTGGTAAGACCCTGAAAATATTTTAAAATGAAAGAGAATCTTGAATAGCTCCGGATTCCAAAAATTCAGAGTTCCAGGTTTTTTCTAACCTCGGAAACTTCTAACGAACAGCTACCGTGGAAAACCCTGTATATGTACAAGCGGCTTGTATACAGCTAATATTGTCATCTACCGCATCCCAATCTCCAAGAGGCTCTATCTCTAAAACCATCTTCCTCCAATCCTCTTTTCGGTATGGCTTCCTTAACTCCTTTCCCAACTCTTTCTTGGTTTTCCACTTTTCCTTCCATTAGCAGGCTTCCATTTCCAAACCTTTTGTGGTACTCTGTTGGCTACTCATGTGGCCATACCACAATAGTTGTTTACGTTCTATCTTATATAAATAATGATGTGTCAACTTGCATTATTTCTCTTATTCTATCGTTTCTTTCGTGATCCAATAATGTCTTCTTACAGCATCGCCTCCAGTACAGCATCTCCATTGACATTATTTCATTTTCCATCTTTTTATACAACGTCCACACTTCACTTCCATACGTAACACAGCTTTCGACAAAAGAATGGAACATCCGGGTTTTTGTTTTATTCGAAATGGTGTCATTCCACAACACAGAGTGTAATTGTCTAATTATTTTTTGCTTTATTATTCTATTCTGTATATCTATTTCATCTCTACCATCGGAAGTTAACGTAACTCCTCGATATTTATACGCAATTGTCTTTTTGATCACTTCATGATCTATCACTAACTGTTCCTTCTGCACTGATTACAATATACTCTATCTTATCAATATTGATCGTCAAACTCCATCTCGCGTATTCTTCCGTCAGTTTCCTGAACATGTAATCGATGTCATCACCGTCCTTGCATAATATAACGTCATCGTCAGCGAACTCCAAACTTGGGACGTGGAGGAGTGCTGTCGCACCAGTAAGCCTCCGATTATCAGCTTAATTGACTTGTTATACTCTTTGTCTCTTTACTAAAAGCTGTACTAGTTATTCGTTTGTGATGTTCTTATATTATAGTGAATAAAAAAGTGTAGTAGTAGTGTTTAAGTAACTTTGTTTATTTCAAGTTAAATAAAGGTGATGGAGAAAGAAATGAATCTTCTAAAGATTCTCTCAGGTAAGTAGGTTCTTTACTAATTAAGTTGTACAAAAATAAGATTTCTAGACTCAATATACCTTGTTTAAATATCAAAATAGAATTCAAATCTCCCGCTAAACTCCCGTCATAAAATCAAGTATTGCCAATAAACCTTTTACAGCAACATACTGCTGTGGTCTGGCAACCCGGTTTACGTAAATTCAGTTTTTTTTTCTTGTTTATTCCGTTAAGGTTTTGTAAATGTTGCGAGAAATTTCTAATTGTTTTATTTTTATATAAGAGAGTTAGTGTTTTGGATTGTTTAATTTATTTATTTTATTGTTCACTTATTTATTTTAATTTCATTCAGTTGTACATTTTTCTTTCACGGGTATTGTATATATTGTTTTGTTTTTGCGAGTTCGGATGTTTGCGGACAGCTCTTGGTGCGTTGTTTCGCACGCACCCGGAGAATTTTATACATATACGGTTGTTTGAACCGTGTAAAGGCAGTTCCCTGATAACACGTGTAAGTAGATATATAAAAACTTGTATTTCATTTCTGCCATTTTGAGATTTTTGCTTTCAAGCATTGAATACACGTTTTTGAATTTAGATTGTTAATCAAGGAACTCATTTAATAATAATTGATATTGTATTTTTGTGTACACAATTTAGATATAAGATCTGTTATTATTTTTACGTGCAGGAAGATATTTTAAGTTTAAAAGAGTAATTTTTTTTTTCGTTGTTAATTTTTCTGATTTGTAATTATTTAGTAATCACCTCGGGTTGGGTGAATAAAAGCATTGTGCTTGCTTTTATTTTTCATTTATTTAAATTACTGGAATTTACCACGTGTAATTTAGTTGTTTTAATTTTGAGACCACGTGGATTGGTTTGCAGAAATTTATTATCTTCCTGAACTTTTTGTTTTCTTTTGCTTAGTAAAAGGATTTTGAATTGTCATTTTGTAATTTAAAGCCAGCAGTTTTATTTCGACCAGGATCTTACATCCAAGGTTTTTTTCTGCAAAGTTTGTATTTAACATTTTTTTTTCTTTTTTTTTATAAAATAAAATTATAGAATTTTTATATCATTCAAAATTACTGTTCTTTTATTTTTTGATTAAACCTTTTAAATTGTTTTTTTGGAGTATTAAAGAAAGTCATTTGTCATTCACCCACATTTTTCTTTTTAAAATTGAAACCCTGAGTTTAATTGTAGTTTTGCGCCTTTTGAAATTGTTATCATTTGAGCTAGCTAATTTTAATTTTTCATTTTAAATTTCATTTTTACATTTTTGTTGGTACTTTCAGTATACACAGCAGTTTGCTTACATACAAAATATCCCTATAAATCACTGCCAGCAAAGACACTCTAACCCCACATTTTTTTTACGCTCTTAACGCCGGTTATAAATTCAAAAGATGAATATTCTCTTACTTCAAGTACGACAACCTGCTCCCTTATACTCCAAATACTGATTTCAACTCTGCAACAATCTTTTCAGCTTCCAATCAGCGTTCCTACGATGTCACAGCTACTAAACTCGAACGAAACTCTTCTATCGGCCCCAGGATTAGAAATACGCCACCCAAATCTTCGAAATCACTGGATTACCATCATCTTGGCACTACATACACAACCCTGTCATACTTGTAAGTAAATTTTAAGTTAAATGACTCTTATTGTGATATAAATTTATAAATTCCTACATATTATTCGAAAATACAACCAACTCAAGAAAAATACCGAAAAAGAAGTCCTCACAATTATTTTCAACAACTTTTATATCTCCTAGGCAAAAAGGACCCGAGCAACGATGAAAGAATATCGTTTCCAACGATACGATGAATTAAATTAACCCACGTTCGAACGATCAGCGAAAGAAACTTTATGCCTTAAAATCCATGGAAACCTGCCCTTTTTAATTAGATACGATATAGTAAGTGTTTAGTTTAGATTTTTACAATATGTTTACAAAATAGATAATTACATAACTCGTAATACATTGATATATATAATTTAATACTTTACGTATGTTGCTGTAAGTTGTAGAATTTAGGCATGATATCATAGCAATATATATGCTGTTCATCGAGAAGCATACCATCGGCATACATTTTCTTCTCCAATCCTTCAATGCTGCATTCACATACCCTGTAACGAAGATTTGGTAAAATTCCTATACGGTTTCGGGGCGTTACAAAATGATGGTGGTCATTTCGAGCATTTATTGTAGAAAGTTTTTATTCTCTAAAATATTTTAATAAAAATATTTACCAAATAGTTTTGTTTTAAATGTGGTCTGAAAAGCAGCGTATTGTTGTCGGAAGTAAAAAAAAAACTATGACACGTCTCTTGTTTTAAGGTTAAGTTAGAAACACATTGACAATTCAGTAATGTGACATATCTAACAATGTTACCACCTTAAAATTTGAGGTCACGTGGTGGTAACATCCGGTTGCTTACTCTGCATGTATGTTATCTTGTAAGACACTCCAGTTTTATAATGAAAGTTTTTATTTAACCTATGAATATAGATTATTATAGGAAAGTAAATAACGGTGTTCCTTCATATGTTTAGTGACTGAGTTAGCTATCATAACCAATACTTTTCATTAAGGTATGTTATCTGATCGTTCTTGCAACAAATTTTGAGCGATTAAAACAACGGCCAGGATATCATATAATACTTTATTACGTTCATACGGGGAATAATTTTACAAAAATTATCATATTATCAATAAAACTGTTTATTGAACATATGAAAAAATAGGTACTACAACAAATATTATCCTTGAAGTAATAAAAAATGATTTGTAATGATAACGCATGTGTTTCACTAATGACATTGCTTCGTCGTTTTGTTTTAGCTTTACTCTAACATAATATTTTATCACAAGAATCAAATATTTTGTTTTGTCAAAGAATAGTCTCAATAAATTAAGATTATTGATATTACGACTAGCATCTTTTTCAGTATACTGTAACCTGCTGAATCCCAAGAATTAAAAATTGCTGTAAGGGTGTACCCGTCCGTTTTACCCCAAAAAATCCATTAGCACCAAATGGTAAAGAGAACCATGCTCTCAGTTCAATGTTTATGGTTTTTTAAGTATCTACTTCTCTTGGTAAAGTTACAGTCTTTATTAGTTCATTTTATATATTCATATATTCATTCACCTGGTTGGGTTCGCCGATGATATCGCCCTGGTGACCATGGGCATAAGCGAGGAGATCTTAATGGCAAAAACGGACACTGCCCTAATACAAATCGAAGCCTGGCTGGAAGGGAAAGGTTTACAACTTGCACCCGAGAAAACCGAGGCGGTCATTCTATCCACCAGACGCACAATGTCTCCAATACGTTTCACGGTGGGCGACGTTACCATTACACCGAAGGAGGCGATAAAATACCTTGGAGTATGGTTGTATAGTAAGCTAACTTTCACCAGACACTTGACCGAGACAGCCAACAATGCGGAAAAAAACGTCCACGGCCCTATCTGCCGTTATGCCGAACATCGCTGGGCCCAGATCCTCGAAACGCAGAGTCCTGGTGTCCGTTATTCATAGCCAAATGTTGTACGCAGCGCCGGTATGGAGTGCAGCTAAGACTAACCAAAAGCTTTGCCATAAGTTACGACTTATACAAAGAAGATCCTGCATCCGCATATGCAGCGCATATAGGACAATATCGGCGGAAGGGGCTTGTGTTCTGGCGGGTGTCCCTCCAATTGAACTCTTGGTCCGGGAGCGGACGAGTATATATCAGGGCGTCCAAGCCAAGGAAGCCAGATCAAGACTCATTCAGGCCTGGCAAGCACGGTGGGACGCGAGTACAAAGGCCAGGTGGACCCACAAGCTTATCCCAGATCCAGACCCTTGGCTAAAGAGAGACAGAGAAGTGGACTACTATGTGACCCAAGCCTTGTCTGGACACGGCTGCTTCCGCGATTATCTGTTCAGGAAACAAAGGGCGAATACCAGCGACTGCTCATACTGCGGAGGTTGTGACACTGCGGACCATACCCTTTTCGAGTGCGTCCGATGGGCCGAGGCCAGAGAGACGTTTAAATTCAGAACGTCGGTGGATTTCGCATCTAGCTCCGCACGGACCTGCATCTCGGACCCCTCGGGCGACTGGCAGGCAATGACCGATACCATCAAATCTATCATCGGTAGGAAGGAAACAGATGAAAGAGAACTGAATAGAATCTAGAAGATAGACAGCCCCTGCAGCGAAGTAATCCACACTTACTAATGTTAAGGTGGTTCACTCTGATTCTCCATTTGTCTGCGAGGATAACTACCACCCTGCTTTCGATATTACTGTTGAAATTGGTGATAGCAATAAACAGCACAACTTCCCTCTGGCTAATATTACCTCGTTTAACTTTTGTAAAGCCAACTGTGATGATCTTAACGTTGCATTAGCCAGCGTAGATTGGAATGTTCTCCTAAAATACAATGATGTTAATCTAGCTGTGGAACATTTTTATAACGAGCTCACTCATGTATTTGAATTGATTATTCCAACAAAGAGATCTAGCAGTAATAAGCATACGTATCCGATATGGTTTACTTCTGAGATAATTTCTAATATCGAAATGAAGAATTATTACAGGAGAAAGTGGATGCTTTCGGGAAACGAATTATACAGTGCTGATTTTAAAAGATTACGGACACTTATTAAAGAGCAAATTTCTGCGGCACACAGTAACTACATAAGGCACTCGCAAGCTTGCATTAAATCTGATGTATCTCAGTTGTGGACTTACATAAACCACAAACATGGTAAAACACGTATACCGGGCACACTATACTTTGATGGAGCTATATTGGATGATCCACAGATAATTGTTGATTCTTTCGCTAAATCGTTTTCGAGCACAGTTGAAACAGATAGCACTACGCCAACAACACCTTCCATTACCAACTTGCCTACCATTCAGCCAGGTATTGTTACTGAAAATAATCTTTTAGATATAATGGCTCATTTTCCCGATAAACTCACATCTGGAGATGACTGTGTGCCAGCTTTCATTGTTAAAAACTGCAGGGTATCTTTAGCTAAACCGTTATCCATAATTTTAAATTTATGTTTAACATTGAACATATTTCCAAACCGATGGAAGAGATCGAAAGTAGTGCCGGTATTTAAAAAAGACGACGTCAGCCAAATTAAAAATTATAGACCTATTTCTATCTTGCCTAACTTCGCCAAGATCTTTGAACAAGTATTGTATGATTCCATATATAACAGCGTTAAAATTTACTTATCTCCCATTCAACATGGATTCATATCAGGAAGATCAACCGTTACCAATTTAGTAACGATGACGCAATATCTCAGTGAGCACCTAGATAACCGTGGTGAAGTTGATGTTATATACACCGATTTTTCACGTGCATTTGATACAATCAATCATTCCATTTTATTGACAAAACTTAATGCTTTTGGTTTCTCGTCTTCCTTTATTCAGCTTATAAGGTCCTACTTAGAAAATAGAACTGCATATGTGTCCTACAATGATTATCATTCCTTTGAATATGTTACTACCTCTGGTGTGCCGCAAGGCTCTAACTTGGGCCCACTTCTTTTTGTATTATATATCGATGATCTGTTAGCATCTTTAACTTGCCCTGCATTAGCGTATGCAGACGATTTAAAAATATATTCTGTCATCACTAATGGAAGTGATGCGAATTTACTTCAATATAATCTGGACACGATTTCCAAATGGTGTAAAAACAATGGACTTAAATTGAATATTGCCAAATGTTTTACTGTGACCAACTCACGAAGAATGTCTCCAGCTACTAATGTCTATAAAGTGAACGATGTTCCGTTAGTGTCCCTTAAGACCATATCCGATTTAGGAATCTTATTTGACGCAGAATTAACTTTTACTTCGCATATAACTGCAACTTGCACATCTGCAGCGTCAGCGCTGGGTTTTGTTATACGTACTTGTAAGGAGTTTACGGATATCCCTCTAATGAAAATGTTGTACTATACCTTTGTTGTTTCTAAACTAGAATATGCGAGTATAGTCTGGCATCCGATGTATGTGACGTATTCTCAAACTATAGAGCGTATACAACGCAGATTTTTGAAATATATAGCCTTTAGACTAACTGGAAACTATCCTGAAAGAGGGGCAAATCTGGATCATCTGATGAATGAGCTTCATATTTTACCTTTGGCAGAGAGGCGTGAGCAACACTCAGCTGCTTTTTTGCATAAATTAATTAATAACAAAATCGACAGCCCTCATTTACTGGCTAAAATATCTATTACTGTACCTCGGTTTGCGAGTAGATCGACAAACACTTTTTACATCCCAACAGCCCGTACGAATGTCTTAACCCGAGCGCCGCTTACTATGATGTGCCAGAATGCGAATAGGCTGCTTCCGGATATTTTTGGATAATGTTTACGTTTTTTGTTTTTTTTTTCTCTTTCTAATATTATTGGTATCTTTTTGTTATTTACAAAATAGATAAGTTGGCTGGAATAATTTGTATAATTAACTAATGAATTTACTTAGAATTTGTTTTATTTTTCTTAGTTTTTTTCATTTATATTGTTGTCCTGTAATTGGATGTATGTCTGTTGGATAATAAATGAGTATTATTATTATTATTATTATTAATGCGCGAGTGGTTCCGCTGCAGGACGCGAGAGTGGGGTGGTTTTAGTGGGTATACGATCTCTAGAGAGCTCCGGAATCCCACACTACTAGGGAAGAGTAGAACCGGTTTCCACCCACCAAAAAAAAAAAAAAAGTCTTTATTAGTTCAAGGTATTCTATTTTAATACTATGCCAGCTATCATTAATATGTTATGTCACACTCGATAGCGATAACAATAACCTAGTTCCGATTGCGCGTTTCGTCTGTACAATGTAAACTTTAATGCAATCACCACATCTAATTTTGTTAAAGGCCGATTTTTCGTTATAATTCGGTCAATCTTTCAGGTTACCTAAGACGTTTCTCAATGTGTTTCACGAAGTAGAGTATAGGTTCACATTGTGTTGTTTAAGAATATCGTCTACACTTTCAAAATTCTACGATGACAGTTATTACTTTGAGGATGGTAAATATCTATGCTTATAAATTAAGTTACACTACTAAATATACAGTGCATATTGCCGCTTGAACCGACAAAGTGCTCTTCACCTTGTGTTTAGTAGCATGTTCGTAAGCTGGAGTATATTTACTCTACGAAGGTGCAACCGCGTAAGCTAATTAGCGTTGTAACAAGCTACTTTACGTTCGTGGTAACATACCTGAACTACTTCTATAGATATGGCGAATGCATCTTTTATGAACTGCTAACAGTAATTTACTATCATATGCATATTTCATTACTTGATTTCTTACTGGAAGTTCGCATGCCGTCCAAATAACTGTGTAAAAGCTGTTGACCCTGATAAAATGTTTGCGCAATTAGACTCTGATTCTTCTGCTCTAGCACATTGGGAAACTTTGTGTAAATAGTCGAAATCTACGTGATTAATATTTGATTTTCTAAAACAAACGATTTCGTTTGTTATAATTTGTTTATTTCAACTGACGCAGTCTATAGGTATGATCTAGTTTATTTTCAGGACGTTTCTTTTTCTCCTTTATGGGAGCCATTTGACATGGAGCCTTCGGAAAGATTGGAGCTTTTTGTATTTATTCTCGCATTTCTTTTACCCATTGAAACATGGAAACCATTCCAATATTAAATTGAACAGATCTCTCCCTGATCGATGGAAATAATTCTCTGGATTCAGGTTTGACTTGGCAGAAATTACTTATGCTTTTGCGTCCAGAATCGTATGCGGTCTCTGGCATTCTATTACACAGTCCGCAGTGGATATCCCCAGTGTTGGTCCTAATGCTCTGTAGGTGTTCTTTGAGTGCACCGTGTCCTATTAGGAGACCTACTACCGTTCGAAGATGATTTCCATAGAGGTGTAGTAGCTCATCAATCCTTATTTTTACAGGAGCTTTCTAGGCTGTATTATTTCAGTGTTCTTTGTGATTCTCTAGCTGTTTTCCTGGACACTCCTAGAACAGGCACTAGTGCTGTATATAAACCGCTGATCCACTTCTTGCTATTGCGGTCACCAGTTTATTCAGTTGTCGAATACATTCCCAAACCACTTCTTTATTGTACACTGAGGTACACTAACGCCTTCAGTATCGCCTGACTGTCTGTCTGTTGCAATACAATTCCACTTGCTTTTTTATACGCCCTCTGATTAATTTCTGTATGCTTCTATTTGAAAAACCATGGCATGTTTTCCCAGTGGAAGAGTGATCATTGTATTTCTCACCTCACTGTATATTCCAGCTCCAGGCCTTCCACATGATAAACATGAATATTACGTCCCAATCCTGCATATAAGCCACTTAGTATATCTTGCAGTCTGAGCTGTCCCATTATTACCAGATAGATAGCAGAGGTGTCTAGGAGAAATTCCAGTGTTTCTGTAGGAGTAGACCTTATTGTCTCAGGCCTGGTTTTAACTCTTTCATGCTGTCAATCTCAAGTAAGCTTGCAGTTAAAAATGAACTCTAAGTATTTCACTTGCCCGGACAGCTTTATTTCTTCACCATCACTGGGATTGAGTTTATTAACATTTTGTGCATGAACAATCTTTTTATAAAATTTTTATTTTTTCTCTTTGTTATTAAGCTTATACATATGCTTTCTTTAACCTATCTTATTACTTGCAAAGCGCTCATAGCTTAATAAACTATTATTATCCTAGAATGTTACACGAACGAATAATGCCTTATTGTGCCGAAAACACATTACAAGTTTGGACAATGGTATGCGGAAACAGCTCACTAATTACTTAGATCTTTTGGTCGACGAAGTACACATCTATTCTGGTCAAAATAATAATTGGAAAATCCCAAGATATTTTATATGACCCATGAACCGAAAACAGCAGATTAGTTGAATCTTTGACTGATCAGTGAAAAGGCATTATGCCTAAGCCTAATGGATCACTGTTTGGTGCAGATTTTGGGCTAGAAAAGTAATTTGGTCGAGCTATACCGAAAACAATACCGATATTGAAGTACTTGCGTTGCTTCTGTTCGACCATATGGACGCAATTAGAGTTGTTGCCATCCCACATAATGGCGATCGTAGTTGATCACTCAAATTGTGCGATGTATCACCGTAGGACTTCGATTCTTGTGGGGTCGCGAAATCTGGTGTCTACGCCAACAAGTAATGAAAGATTCCTGAGCTCAAACTAGTGAAAGGAAGTGCTGTTGTCGAAAATAAACAAAAGAAAAATTATGAGTAGGTATTTCATCAAAAGAGGAAGAGTGGGCCAATAAAGTTTTGGCGAATATTTGTCAGATATTGTTTTCCACACTTGATCGCAATACTTTACACTTTAATGGAGATATCTATACTTTTTCAATATATGATGCGTTTCATTATAAAATCTTTCAGTTTTAATGCAACAGCTTTCAAAATGAAATAGAACTTGATCTGAGAATATTGGAACATGGTATTTAAATAAAATGGACATATGTATCAGATTATGTTATCTAACAAAACCAGTTTGCAGCTTCTGACCTGCATAGATAAATATATCCAGGAGCTAGCTTTCTAATTACATGTATTCATGTAAAGCGCATTTTATACTCTTATTTTTTGTTTTTGTTTCTGAATAATCAGATTACACATGCAAATAGGTGATGTGTACGAATACATCTACATATATACGAATAACTTCCACAAATGATAATTTGCAAATTAATTACTGCGTGTTTCCCTATACATTTCAGCGAGTAATTAAACTGGTCTAATAAAAGCATACCAGAATTAACTTTCATTGAATTCCTTTAATGTGCCAAGAAGATGAACTCTGCGTTTCTGCAAAAAGCAAACTACGAAGTACTGAAACAAAGAGTAACCTTGTTTCCATACGAACACAACTGAGGCAGACTCGCATCCGTTACATGCTCATTCGATAGCTCTTTTTTACCGGAAAAATCGCCCACATTGTTGCAGTAAAGTAAATGAATGTGGACTCTGCAAATCGCTTTTCACGGAAGATGAAAGGGAGTACTGGAAGTTTGAAAATGGTAGGCGACTGCAATGAGAAGAAAAGGATGCGCTCTTTCATGTGTGTATTTTAAAAGAAATTAACCTAGACCCGCGCAAATGAAATTAAATGTTTGGAGAGCTTTGTGCCAACTGTTTGTGCAAGATACGCTTTCGTGCGCTGGCGTTGGTATGTTTATTTAATTTTCTCTCTCTACTTCTTTTAGAAGCTTTATTTGGTTTAGGTCCTTTATTACCGTTTCCTTTCTGCACACTGAGGAAATTAACAGTAAGTGCCTATGTGTACACATGGTGTTTCTTAGCGCTTTAGCTTCATATACATACAGGGTGAGTTTTTTAAACTGCAAAGTTCATTTACCAGAACAAAAAATTTTATCATTGAAATAGAATAATATCATTGTAAACGCTTCACAATTTGAAAATATTTTTACATACACCGAGTAATCGGTAAGGTTGTCAGGAATAATAAAATATATTTTTTTATTGCAACAGCCTGTTTATAAGTAGCTTATTAAATTCCAAATATCTTGTGTAATAAAACGGTTCCTCAAACTTAAGCAATCAGCTTCTGTATTGTTACAGTATAAGGATCTCTGTATCTTAAGACGACATAAGCATTTATAATTTCCGATTACACGATTCGGTTGCTATGATTATATAAGCATAGTAGCTATGAAAAATACCATTTGCTAATGTCAAACAATAGTAAATGTGCTTCGTGTAATTATTCTTACATTATTTGCTCTCTTTCGCTATTCCCTTCACTATTTGATTTTGTTATATGGTTATATCTGTCACTCAGTTTAATTTGTATTACTTGTTGGTTTATTTATTGTTGACAATGACTTTTTCTGATAGGGCATGCATCTTTGGATGGACTTAAACGAATTGCTTACTCGCAGCACGAATTTATCAAATACCCTATCCAGGGCGACATTAACCATTAGATTATGGGAAAAGGGACAGAAAGAAGACTGTTGGTACGGATGAGGGTTTCTAGAAAAGTTTTCTCAATTATGTATTATTTTCGGATGAGTTAAGCTTCCATTAAAACCGATTAGTTAACAGGCATTTTTTTCATTATTACACTGACGAAAATCCCAATTTATTTCAAACCCTCGATCGTCAACTTTTGTTAATGTGTAGGACTGAATCTCTAACTATTCAGTCCTACAATTAGACGGTGCCCCAACACATTTCCATACTAACGTTCGGGAGCAGCTGAATGTTCTAATTCCAAACAAGTGGCTAGGCAGAGGTGGAACACAATTTCTTTTTTTTGTGGGGATTTATTAAAGATATAGTATATGCTACACGTCCGAGTATACTAGAACATATGAAAGAAAGGATAATAGGTGCTTTACAGGCTACTATCCCAGATATGTTAACAAACGTGCATCAATCATTTAAATCACTTTTCTAAACCATTTTGAACATCTGATTTAGAAAAAAATATTCATTGCGTTTGTTTATATTTTTTCCATCGCACATGCTTATTATTGGGTGTATAACTTTTTTATTTGTTTTGTTTATGTAAAAATTACAATATTTCAAAAAAATTGTATAATAATAGACTTCAAATATACTGATTTATTTTATTAAAATTCCTGCAAACCCTGAAATATATTTAGAATTTTTTCTAACAATAATCAATTGATTGCTGTCAAATATGATAAATTGTTTATATATGCTTAGTAACGATGTCTAAGCCAACTAAATTGTATTAAATGTAGTCCTCGGAAAAATGAAATGCTAACCACAAGAAAACTATTCATGTTAGGTATAGGGAACCCTAATATATTTTGAAAGGGAATTAAATTCTACGTTGGTGTTCTATTTAAGATAAGAAAGTTAATTTACTGCAAAAGTAATCAAACTTAAACAAGCATTTTTTAACACTCTTTATAACTGTGTGACTAAAATTCCACTTCATTTCATTGCTAAGCCTCTTAGCTGAATGTTGAATGTAGGTAGCTGTATTTAATTTTGGATTACACAGTAAAAATCAAACTGTATCACCTTGTATAATTCAAAATAATTTTAAATTGTACATATAAAGGTCTAGCATTCAACCAAAGAAAAAAGATTTCAAGAAATCATACCTATGCTTTTCCATATAGAGCCCGCGTCGTATGAGTTGGCCCAACCTGTATACAGGGTCAGTTTCTTTAAATGGAAAAGTTATTTTACCGTATAACTGTTAATTGAATAAAAATTTTGATAATTGCAGTATATATTTTTGTAATAGTTTCACTATTTGAAAATATGTGACCCGTAAGCTTGTCAGGAATAAAAGAAAATTTCTTTTAACTGGAACATCCTGTATATAAGTAGCTTATTATATTCCACACTAAAATCCGAATATCTTTTATTAGAAATATTTCTTCACAAACGGCTTGGTTTTCCGAGTATCCTCAAGTTTCCTTAAAAAATGGCGGTACCGCATCTATATATTTGTCTGATATTTATCCAAACGATTTAAGTTAGCTTTTGTATTATTACAGTATAGGGATCTCTGTATCTTAAGGCGACATAAACATTTATAATTTTTATACTGTGTGATCGGAAACTTGCATTAGGAGAACTTTAATTACTGAAAACTTATTTATTTTAAATGGAACATCTTGTATTTTTTTATGGAATCTTATAGTGCTAAAGAAGATTGAAAATTTTTGCTAAGCATGTGCATGTGAAAATATCATTCATAGTTTACGAGATCGTTAGTGTTTTATGAAAAATTACATAAAATTATGACTACTTTTTCAATTACTGTGTGTTAAATAATCAGAGTATATATGAAAAAAGCCATTTGTTAATGTCAAACAATTAGTAAATGTGCTTTCTGTAATTATCCGCCCTTTCTCCCTATTCTTTGAACTATTTAATTTTGTTATGTTTCATTTTGATTAGAATTTTATTTATTTACTTGTTAACTTATTAAACTATTGTTTAAAATAGTTTTTTGATTGATATGGTGTATATCTTTATATGATTGTCTATATTGGTTATTTACCTTCCGCATCCAATGTGGAATCTCAATAGCATAGTAATGCATAATTTCGTCGATTAGCACTACTATTCTTGCTTCTAAATGTTGCCTCGCCAAAAAACAAAATGAGAAATGAAACTCTGGATTAACACTCTTAACATAAACAAAATTCGAGTCGCCTGTCGTAATCTACTTCCAAAAGTTCTTGATACATCATATTTATAATTCTTCGGATGCTTCGTCTGCTTAGCGCTTTAGTTTCATTTATTTTAGGCTGACTTATATGCGGATTTTCTACAAGGGATTGCATGCATAACTAAAAAAATATTTTCTTCATTTCCGGCAATTGGTTTCCGTTTTTTTGTAATAGCACATTTTCTAACGAGGACTTATCAGGATGGCGTTTGTTAGGGTATTTTTGAGCATAAATCCTTGATCTCAGCAAGGAATTTTCTCCATGCTCCCCGATTACTAAAACTATAGGTTCAAATAAAATTTTCCTTTCTTGGGAGTATTTCCCCATTGTAAATAATTAAAATGTGTTATATAACGATGGTGTTTCTATTGACAAATGACTTTTGTTTCTGATGAATAATAACCGCAGTTTCGTCCAAGCCTACTATTGAAAAATAAATGGCCAAGCGTTTTTGATACATGTTGCTATAAAGAGAATTAAAAGATCTTTTGAATGAGTGGTCACAAGGTGCATCTTCCCTATTCATTAAAAGTCATTAAAAGTTGTTTGATATGACAATTGAGTTATTTGAGGTGGCCCGTTTCTGTTACAATGGCCTGTGTATCCTTAATTCTAATTATGTTGCCAATGTTGTAACCCAACAATGTAATTGCCCACTACGACACTGCATTTAAAATATCTTTTACAATAATTGTAGTAAATGTTTTTGTATAATACAATATTGTAATGATAGTTCCATGCGTAGTTTTTTAATTAAAGTACTGTCTTTAACTATGTGATTGATAATGTCATCAATTCACAGTTGCATGCTAGGTATTTTTAGTTTAATAGTGCACGACACGTCTACTCCTCATTATAGTATTTATAAATCAATCAATTTTGAACACTTAATGAATGGCTGGGTTAAGAATTACTGTTCTTCTTTTCCTTTTTTTTTTTGAAAACCATTGTTAGTACTGACTACTTTAATATCAACAATTGTAACGTCTGAATGCATCCACCTAGAAAATATTTTATCAAATTACGGCAGTTCATTAAAGAAATGGGCGGGTAATTCTATTATTAGATTCTTCATATGTAAAGTCATTATATCGTAACAATATATCAAGGGTGATGACGATGTAGGTGTTCCTATATCTTTATTTAGAGATCTATTCTGCTTACTAAAATATTCAGCTTTCGTTCTGAGAACGTATATTTTTCCAGAAACATCAACATGCTAGAGTTCTTAGAAGTAAGAATATACATAAAATAAATCACTTTACGGAGGTCAAACGTTGACAGCAATAGCAAACATTTAAGATAAAATAAGGAGGATGAAACTTGAAGGTCTTGTT
Organism: Cetonia aurata; assembly: GCA_949128085.1. Classification (NCBI taxonomy): domain Eukaryota; kingdom Metazoa; phylum Arthropoda; class Insecta; order Coleoptera; family Scarabaeidae; genus Cetonia; species Cetonia aurata. The sequence goes on from OX421883.1 coordinate 19,977,236, forward strand.
TGAAATGACTAAATGGAAATTATGTCATCAATGACAAGAAAATTTAAAAAGCAAACGTGGGATCAACATAAAAAAGGAAATGATGGATCGTCAAAGAAATATATGAATGATTCTCACTAGATAAGAGGAGAAGAATCAGATTTCTGACAAAATGGATAATACAAATAATAAAAAAAAGCTAAAGGGTTATTGGAATGATAGAAATTAGAACAATCTAAGAACGAGTACCTCAAGAAACTACTATAATCGGGTTAGCGAATGAAATCTGCCAAATCCTAAAAGAAACAACTTGCTTATTTGAAAAGAAGAGATAATTCCATCATTTTGATCTTGATATATGTTTGGCATGTTTTCCCCGTGTTTGGGTTAAATACGTTGATGACGTTCTCGGTGTTTTTGATACTCGTAAATGCTCAATCAGTGATTTTCTTGAACAGCTAAATTCAAAATATCCATGAATTAAGTTTACCCATGAAGAGAAAATGAACACGGATTACTTTTCTTGACATGTTAGTAATAAGAAATAATAATAAATCTGAAATAGACATTTACAGAAGGCCAACTACGAATACTAGATTTATTTGAGAAGATTCAAATCATTTATGGAAACATAAACAAGCAACTATTAACTTTTTGGTGCATGGTTTATTCAGTTTTTATTTATAGAACTATATACACTACCGTTCATATATTTGAGGACGATTCAAAAATACAGGTTTTATTTAATTAGAATAAAAACAGTTATTTGTAATTCATGAGATAGAAGATACTGCTATTGTAAATTATGTTCATATATATAGAAATGTATACTTCTCCATATAAAACACAATTTGTTTTTTTCGAGTTTTTCTTAGTCGTCTCCAAATATATGAACGGTAGTGCATGTAGATAGTGTATCTTTATTTATATTGTAAGTAGTATACATTCGATGTACTACATTTAAACAAAAATGAATAGTGAATACTAATAGCGATTACTATAAGTTCAAATTTAAATATTCTTCTATAGTGTACGGTTTTATGTCACGCAGAAGCCTATATGATTCACTTTTGAATCGATTAAAGCATTTCTATATTTTGAATTCATTAGGTAAGTTATTAGAATTTTAACCTGTCGTACGTTATTGCTTTTTGTGCTAACCAATAGTATGGTACGTTATAATCATTTATAAATCTCGTTTGGTAATTATGCTATTTTTCGTTCACTTGAAGAATTGCATGTTTTATAAACGAATAACAAATATGTTCTTGCACTCAGGCCCAGCAGTATCCCAACGGCTCGTTTCCATAGAACAAACAACTTATTGACATCCCTGGAGGAACCCCAAATTAAAATACGCGTGATCTCTGTGACGTCACATGTTGGGATAGGTCATGCATCTATATCCAAACAACCGCCATATTGGATTTTATCCTGTGTTATTTATATGGCGTTCAATCTGTGCGTATTTATTTTATTATTTTTATTAAATCGGTGGAAGTTTCAGGACTGATATTGTGCTAAGTATGTTCCCTGAAGTATGTGTTAACAGTTCATCCCAAGTTTAACCTGGAAATTATTTGTCCTTTCAGGATAATAAGCGAAACTCGAGGCCTAGTCATTGTTCGCGAAGGAAAGCATCGATAATACATTTTTTTTTATTAATATAATAGAGTAGAGTATAAATCCTTTTCCTTTCCGAAGCCAGAAAGTGAATAAAGGAAGTACAACAATTTTATAACTTATTTTTAATCAATTTCATTTAGGTTAGTATTTTGTTTTATTTATATTAGAGGTATACATATACATATAACGGAGCATAGGTTAAATTAAAAACACATAAATCTGAAGATAGTCATCGACTATATTTATGTGGTCATTTTGTTTTCTTAATGAGAATGGCACTACTATTGTGAAAACTCGTTGTTAAACTCGGGATGAACTGTTAACACATACTTCAGGGAACATACTTAGCACAATATCAGTCCTGAAACTTCCACCGATTTAATAAAAATAATAAAATAAATACGCGCAGATTTAACGCCATATAAATAACACAGGATAAAATCCAATATGGCGGTTGTTTGGATATAGACCCATGACCTACCCCAACATGTGATGTCACCAGAAATCACGCGTATAGCGTATCGCATAATTGACACCATATATGTGCATGACAAACAGACCAAACTGCAAAGAGATTTGTAAGAATACTGAAGACATTAAGGACGTAACGAACACTGCTAAGCCTATTACACGGTTGTTGGATGTGTTTAGTCTGCCTTAGCTTGTCGTCCATGTATAAACAAGCACTTTGCATTACTGGGGTTACAATATTTTCATTTTAAAGAGTGAACATTCTATTTATTTTTTTATTTTAAATTATTGTTCTGAAACCAGTAAAATATTTTTTATTTACGTCAGTCTTAATAGTGAAGATATCGTCAGGTAAATTACGAACAATAACGGACCGAGAACACTACTCTGTGGTACCACTTATATTTTAAGTCATCGTATCAGGGCATATATCATCGCCTTTAGTTGAAATTTTAACAATTTGCAACTGTTCACTTAAATAAGGTTTAAATCAATTATACCCTACACCTTTAATTCCACATTTGTATAGCTTATCTAAAAGATTATCAAGTAGCTATCTGCTATCACTGTAATTTAATACGAGGCAATTTTTTTATATTAGAAATTTTACCTCGTCTAGGATTTGAACCCGATACCTTACGCTTACCGGACGGACGCTCCACCAGTCGAGCTAACGAGGTGTTCGAATCCTCACAATTTGAATTGTCTCAAATACAGATCTTAGAAAGGACGGCAAATATGCAATAGCTTTAGTGTAGTTATTCAGATCAGTGTCACTGCTGATGATACTAGCTTTGATATTTAAACGTGCGTCCAGTGTAGTGAAATTTGTGGTAAGGTGTTTGAAAATGTGTAGTGTTATCAGTGCTGCATGTTCAGAAGTTGAGAATTTTTATCATCATTGTCGTCTATATCCACACATTCATTATCATAGCTGCGAATTTTCACTTACACGAATACAGTATCGTCCCATCTAGAAACAAGTGGCGATTGTGATTTTGTTTGCACTGGTTTTCACGCACAAAGGAGGCAAATTATTATGTCAAATATACGTAGAATTAGGAAACGATCATTTGCTGATCAAGTAAGTCAAGCATACAACGTATATGCAAGTGGTTATTATTTCTTTCAATCATTATAAAACCGCATGCGTGACGCCTCTAGTACTACAACAAAACCGCAGCTCCGTTCGTTTTCAATGTCATCAATGCTAACAATTACACGTGGCAGTAAGTGAAACGGAAATTTGAAAACGCGGCACATTACAAATTGACGTTTACCTGTGTTTTAGTAGTGTTTTTGGTAGTATAGCGTCCAGTCTTGAAATTGAGGCGTCTAAGAGCTGAGGTGGCAGTGGCGATGAGGTCATCGGGGGGTCGGGGAGAGCGGGGGCCCGACTGCGAGTTGACGGTCATCCTGGAAAATGGACTGGGGCCGCTGGGGCCGCCGTTACTGGCGGAGGAAGAGTTGGAGGCAGAGGCGGCTGGGCAGCTTTCAGGCGTAGCTGCTCTCTGTAAAAAAAAAAGCGGAAAGAAGTCCTATTAACTTATCGTATACGTACACGCGACGAATTTAATGGAATTTTTATTTACTCTAGGCGAACAATAGCCGCTAAGAATGCAGTAACATTAACACTAAGTTCTTAGGTAATCTCGTCCGCTTGCTGTAGATGCCAGCAGGAGAAATTTTAATTTGAAACTTTTGTTAGGGTGCAATCAAGTTTAATTCATTTTTTTATTCGCAAACACACTGCAGATGACATACCATCGCACCTCGTAAAAGGAACCGTAACTGTAAGAGTCCCCCGAAAGAATAATGTTAATTAACTGCAAGTATTTTATGTATACTTGGAGAATTTCTCATTAGAGACGCATGGATAATAGGCATGTTGTTAGTAATAGGAATGAATTAACGTTTTTGTATTTCCTTAAAATAGCCACAGATATTCCCGTGTTTCTAAAAAAATTGGTTTAGTATTTTATTAATGATCAATTAGATTATTGGATCAATAATTCCATTTTTGGAAATGGTGGATTGTAATCAGGAATTGCACAACTTTTTTTTTATGTCATAGAATGATAGAGAATGTTGTAATATTTCCCTTCATTAAACCTTCTTTTAAATTGTTTCTCATTAAGGCATAATTAATTTTTTAAAAGTGCTCTGACGTCACAAGTTCTTTCATTCATAAATTCTTAGTCGGCATGATTTGGCAATGGAGCGATAGTCATCGTAGTTCGCATCATCATCGCAGATAAGTCATATTAAGTTCGCTGTTCGCATGCTTTGCGCGTACAGATGGCGTAAGTGTATTATTACGATATTCTGTGTTTATTTTGCGCGGTTTGGAGGTTATAATCTTTCAGAATTCGTTCTTCTACGATAAATTGGAGAACTTTAAACGCAAACTAAAACAAGATGCAGAAATAATGCCGAATCCCAAATTCCTTTGTGACCATAACCTGCATAGCACCTTAATAATATCGTATTTCGCAGCCGGTAAAAGACTGCAATCTGTGATTATTACGGGGGAGTAATTTCTATGTTGCCATATATTCTCGTTCATTCATAAAATTTTACTACGTACCTGTGACGTATAAAGATCTTAAAAAAATTATATTTCAAAAACTACTTTACAGAAAACCGTCAAAATTTCAGTGTATATATATATATATGTAGGTCATGTACAAAATAACATTATTTTAACAAGAATTAAAAAAAAGTGCAATTCCTCATTCATTTTTAGCAGTGCTGTAAAATTTCCTACATAAGATAAAAAAAGACAACCGAGCAATAGCAACAAGACAATAAATAGTCTTGTCGTGCTTCCCACAAGTTTCGATTTTAATTTTGCTAAGAAATCCCTTAAACAATTTAGTATATTTTGAGAAGTTTATCGTTATAATATTTGTAAATTGAAATCAAAGCCATCTTTTCTTTCACAGTAAAACTAAAACTATTTTTATTTATTATTGATGATCTACTAGTCAAAAATACTCTAGCTTTTCTAAAGGCTTTTGGAAACCTATATCGTAATTTGTAATATTAGTAGCCTATGAATGGATGTCTAAGTACGAGTTTATGTTGTTTTTTTTTTTTCTAATAAAAAATATGTGAGTTTAACATACTTTGGCAAAGTTTCCGAAAAAGTGGCTAATATTCTCCAAAGGGGTGACTTCACGGTATCTGTCAAAACACCGTCAAAGCTGTGCCACATTTTATTCAACGCAAAAGGCCGGGCAGATAAATTTAAAAAAATCCGGTGTTTACAAATTAGAGTACCCTGAGTGTAAAAGTATATACATAGGACAAACCGGAAGGAAGTTCGAAACAAGTTTCCAAGAACACGTGGGATTTCTTAAATTTAAAAAACAGACAGTACCTACATTCGCGGGTGCATCCTAGTTGGCTCCGGCGGTCAATTTTTAATCCTCTTGTGAGAAAAGGTTACAGGTAAATTGGCTCCTAAAATATTTGATACTTGGCTCCTGTTAATCCTTCGTTAATCCTTCACTAAGGATGAGCTTAAAATATCTTTAAGAAGCAGTAGGTACCTAAAAGTTACCATGTATATAACGTAATAATGACATATCGTTTAAAACCAATAAAACTGAGATCATTAAGAAAATAAACTGAAATAAACAAATTCCACCCCACTCTCTTATACGTAGTTCCCACTTTTAGTTCGTGAAAAATTTTGAGGGCAGTGATTGGTCCGAAATTTAAGGGTTGAACATTGTTTTCTTATATAAATTAAAACTTTTGACTATGAAAGTTAGTTTACGTTAACCGTGAAAATGGCGTGCATCGAAAAAATGTTAAGTGAGAAAGGGAAACCTGTACTGGTTTTAAATAATTGAAATAAACACCCACAAAGCTGTCTACAGTGTTTTTCCATCTGCAGTGGTAAAAGGATGCAAATTTCATCTGGGTCAATTATGGTAAGTCAAAAGTTAAAAATATGTAAAATATAATATTTCATAATATAAATGTTTTGTAGGTGGCGTAAAATACAGGAACTAGGGTTACGCTCGGAATATTCCCAACAAACTGAAATTGCTAAATATCTCCAATACATTTTTGGCCTTCCATTTTTGGAACCAACTGCTGTGGGGGATTGCTTCTCCTTAGACTTCGCCGAAATTCAACCCGACAACAAGAAAGTTAGCGATTTTGCGGATTATCTGGTGGACACATACATTTCTGAGGAGGCACTCTTTCCACCATGTATGTGGGCGGAATGCAGTTCATCATTGGAGCGGACTACGAACTCGTGTGAATCGTTTCATTCCAAGTTTAATTCGCTTTTTTACACTTCACATCCTAGTATCTACCAGTTTGTTGCAGTTTTGAAAAATATTCAAATTGACACATACATTGAAATCTTTAGTTCATCAACTAAAAAAAAAATGTACCGAAGAAAAAATGTTTTACAGAAAGATTTTATTGACAGAAAAATAGAATTGTTAAATAGAAACATGATGATAAATTTTGAATTTGTAAAATGTGTTTCGCAAAGATACAGACCGTAAACACGCCATATTGTCTAAAATATCCTGTAGCTGTACTTGCATGTACATAATGTAGTGAAATACATTTGTTTTATTATATTTTATTATTTTAATCCTTTAAACGCTTGGGAGCCAGCTAGTACAAACCACGGGAGCCAACTTATCCGCTACCCTTTTCTAAAAACTAACTGCGGGAGCCAACTAGTATGTTCGCACAGTCGCAAATCATTTACTGGAACATAATCACAGTGCGGCTTTGGGCAATTTAAAAATTTTACATTTATGCGACAAAGGTCGAAAATTAAATTTACTAGAATACCTAGAAATATATATTTAAATAAAATTTCCCCATTTTACTTAATGACCAAATTGATCTTATGTATTCACCGCTGTTCGACACCTTGAAACAACAATAAGTTCTCTCTTATTCAGGTATTTTCTCACTACCTGGTGTAATAAAATATCAACTAGCATGAGCACCCCTTATTTGCATATATATGTAAACTGCAAAATTATTCCAAACTCTGTAATTGTTTGAAAATAACTCGAAAGAGTTAAAACTATAGTTACGAAAGTGTATAATAAATACGTGGTAAAAACACATAGAAAGATTTTTATTTTATTAATATCATTAGTTAATATGGATTACAACAAAGTAACGGTCAACAGCATCAACTTCTTCCTATTTCTTGTTTGAGTTAGTTTATATTGAGTTTGTTAAAGAAAAAATAAGTGTAAATATTTGTATAGTAATCATATAGCAGTAGCTGTGCTTTTGATTATTTATTATTGCTCTAAGAATAGAAACCAATGCTCCAACAGGGATTCTGTTAGAGCATTTCCATCTAGACGATGAAGTGATGTAACACAAAATCTGCATACGATTATATGCCTAGTAAAATGGGAGCCATGGAAAATGAGAATAGATCATTTAAATGGTAGGGCAGAATTGATCTAGAGAGTTCAGGCCCTTTACGTAATGATACTTTAAACGTATACGTAATACAGGCTGTTACCAATAAACTTATGCGTGCTTTACATTGAATATCTGAAAATAGAACATGTATAGTGCGAGCGTAATCTTCCATTGCGTCAACTTTAGATCTTATACTTCAGTAACTAGTGGAAGTAATTTGATTGTTCTTTACTGGGGAAAGATATAGTGGGACAAGCCATTGGAAAATACCCCGCATGTATAAAAATAGAAAGGCAGACAGAAGCGGTACTTAAATACTAGAGGGAGGTAAACAATTTGCCTCAAAGTTTGCTACTCTTCCCTTAATCAGTAAATTTGAATTTTTGTAGAGGTTTGTCATTTATTTATATTTTTTAGATCATCATCACTTTGGGATAGTTTTTCTGTATTGTACTCTACTAGCCGGAAAAATTCAAATTCAATTCCGCATAGAATTTCTGTGATTAATAATTGGGATATTTGGGAACTGCATGACAAACACGGCAAATTCATGCAATTAGAAATTTTCACTGTATTAGTTTCTTTTTACACATATTATACATAGAAATTATGCAGTGGATGCTCTGACTGACACAACTTCTAGCAAATCGTAATTATTTATCTTATCCTTAATTTAACTGGAATTCTCGGAAAAAAAAAAAATTTCTCAAAACAAATTTTATGATTAAGTTTTTCACATAGAAGACGAAATAATATGTTAACAATATACATTTTCACATAGAATTCAAATATGATCCTGAAATTTATGTATGCACTAAGTGTTTTAGCGCTCCTGGAATTCTATACAATTTGTTGGCTATATCTATCAGAGAGAATATAATTTGCGGATCTCATTTAAGTTCACTGAGGCGAAAGTAGTTTCGTTAACACTTTACTAGAATGTGTGTTTCGCTTTAAATGTCTTCAACGCATCTTAATAATAACAATAGTGGTAAAAACAATAATCATCATTGCTCAATATACAAAGTTATGCAAGGACTATAGCGTAGTTATAGATGCACAAGATATCCGATCACTCCGCGCTACACTATTTTATTCGGAGCAATTGTTTCAGAAATTCGTGGATTTTGATTGAATTAAGAAAAAGGTATAATATCTAACCATGTCTCGTTATCCCTACCCTTTACAAGTGCTTTTTGCTTTTTAACGTCTATATTGGCTTACTAGAATACCAAGAACACAAAGAGCACCAAGAACACAAAGAAATAAGGAAGAAAGTTGTTGTTAATCCACACCGACTGTGAAGAGGTGCCCGTTGCCGATTCAATTTATCATCTTTGAGAGCGGCTCCTTTATGTAGCTATCTGCTTTGGAGTTCTGGGAGTTCAGTTGTGTCCTTGCCAAGCCATCATATTGGCACAGAATATGAATTGAGGTTTTTTCTTTGCTTTGATAGAACCTGCAAATCGATTCCTCTTCCAGGTCTATGGTGTGGCGAGCACATTTATTTTTATTTAGTTTAGAGTGACCTATTAATAGGCCACTCTCATTTTAACAGTCTTTCTGTCTTTACTCACAGGAGTAGGCAAGAAGTGCGAAACACAAAATTAAATGAGTCATATATTATTTGAAAGGGGAAATTAAGTGTATAAAAACTGGAAATGGGTTTGAATGCATGGGCCTTAATTTTTTAGATATGAAGAATATTATCTAAAAACATTAACGCTTGTAGCTTAAGAAGAAATATATGTATATAATTGAGTAGAGTATGGGCTACACATACTGTACTCAATTATATATTAGTTGAGGGCACGAATTACAAATTTTACCAGTAGTGGAATAGGTTCGAGCCCTTCTTAGGACATTGTTTTTCTACTATCTTATCATCAGTATCCATTTTTCGTTTATTCGTAATATATGCGATTACTAATAATCACTAATACCATATACGACTTTCACACACCACCATGGTAAAAAACAATTATAATACAATGCAATAATTATTTATTAATAAATAAAAGAAAGAAAATGAGTGAAATCGTCGCACATGTGAACTTTTGTGTTTTCTAGGTCTTTTTTGTAAATAATAGTAATGAAAATAATTCGGTAGCGTCAGTTATAACCTATATCTACAATTGCCGTCTTGTAACAAGCTGCATGTTTCAACAAATTGATTATAAACATTCTTTTTAATCCGAGATATTTTGTCACTACATGTACCACTTGCCAAATCATCTTTCTTAAATCGTAGGTACTAATCACTATTATGACGTAAATGTTGCTTAAAACGGCTTTGTGAATATAAAACTCCAGGTGGGATGTTCAGTTAATTTCATTTCGAAAGGTACGTTGGCCTGTTTAACCAGCATTTTTACCGGTGGTATATATTCTTCATCAACTGTTGAAGTACTTGCTGATTCATTTTCTATGATATTTATATTCATTTCCTCATTGTCAGGCAACTAACATCCAACCTCTTTAACAACCGTGCCTTTATTAAATTTTCTAATAATTTGTTAGCGACTATTTTGGCTGTTTCATTCTTAACAAATTGTCTGGAGAAATCAAGGTAAATTAAATCAAGTTTCTCCATTATATATACGAAAATATTTAAAATAGTGATATATCTGTAATTACCGCAACAAAGTATTACATAAGTTAATAAATACTTTAAGTAAAAAAAAAAAATTGTCATCTTCGGGGTTTGAAACCCGCATTGATTTTGCAAACTGTACTGTTGTATTGTCGCTTTACTTATCGAACCATTTAGACATAACATATTGCGCATGTACGTTTGTACTTAAGTTAAGGGATTACAGGGGTTTTTAGAAGATATCTTAATATCTCAAAAATTAAGGTCCATGCACTCAAACCAGTTTACAGTTTTTCTACTCTTAACTCCCTCTTTCAAATGATATACGACTCATTTAATTTTGTGTTTCGCAGTTCTTGCCTACTCCTTGTCAGTAAATTCTTTGCAAATTCGATTTTTCGTTGATTCAAGAGCTCTTTTACCTGTTTTTACCCCGATGGTTTTCGTGACAACTCTTTAGGCTTGCTATGTATCTATTTGTTGATGGACTTGATTTCAGATTTGGTAATGCCAAAGGAAGGGCCGGTTTCAATGAACAGCCTTGAAAATCCTTATCTAGCAATTCCATCATGCGGTAGAAGTCCATTTCCTTTCATGCCCGTGTGGCTGGGCTGGTATATATTATTTCTGGACCGTAGCGATAAAGTGTGGCAAGTTCATTTTTAGTAATTCTGAGAAAACGACAAAGCAACGTTAACACTATTTATAAGAAATTTAGTACAACATTTTTACGCCATATTTATTTTCTCAGCCCAATTTATCCAATGTGTTACAGCTGAAATAAAAATAATTTACCATAACTGTGTTTTTGGGCTTGCAATTATTTACTTCTGGCTAAATAAACAGGTAAAATAAAAGGTACATCTACTGTAAATAACAAACTAAAAAAAAATTTAGGAAAACTAAATTGAGATAGTTGCCACTATCTTCTACAACATGCGATAATGCTTTTACAAAAAATATGAAACTGAGTTGGAACCAATTGCAAAAGTTTTAATGATAATCGTACTTATTCTTGGCAATATCCTCTCGATTTTAACAAAGAACTGATAGTTCACTGGGCAATGATAAGTTGGTTTTGCCGGATCTAGATACATTCAGTACCTACCTAAAAGATTTTTTTCATAAAAAAATGTATCCGGTGCAATAGATCGTATTTGAAAATGGGCAGTGGACGGTAATAAAAATTCCTTTTTTCTAATATTCGTTTTTTATTAATAACAGTGATCCATGTTTCCCATACAAAGCTTCAATGTTTCTGAAATCTGATGCATCCATTTTGAAAACGGTTGCATCTGTAAAATAGGTAAACTACTGCCAATCCCAAGGCGTAGCAATTGCCACTGTCGACTGTTTTTATAGTTCTCTCAAATAAACCGTGAACATAATCCGCCTCCATGTCCGTATTACCTCTTAACAGAAATATTATATTCGATTATTTTTAAATTTGGAGGCGTCTGTAATAACTACAGGTAATTTATCATCATCATGATTATATTTCGGTTCTGATTGGGGCAATTATCTGACCATACAACCAAATGTTCAATTTGAGAATTGGCAATAACAATTTCTATCCAGTTAAATAGTGTTGAAGCATGTTCCTGACCCATTTAATCCCACATTATGCACTATGAAGTCCTACTTGTGGCATCGTAAACTGTGAGATTCAGAGTCCATAGTTTAAGACAATAGAAGTTCTGGTTGTTGGATAAATATGACGTAGGTAGGCATTCTTGTAGGTCAAACACGGTCTAGGACAACTGGCCGCCGCCAACAGACCGCGAGGACAACTAATCGCAAGGACAACTGGCCGCAGGGACACCTCGCCGCGGAAATGTACAACCAGAGTTTTTTTTTTATCTCTGAACACACTATTTTCCTGTGTACAGTTTTAAAATGGGCAATCCAATGCTTTACAGAATATACATCACAGAATATTAGAATTTACCCCTTTAGAGGGGGGCGAGACAAGTAATTAGAACCAAAATAACATTAAAAATGTTTAAAATATTTTTTTTAGCGCAGGAAGGGGTAGAGGTGCATACCAGGGTGGAGGGGGAGAGGTAATTAGAATTTTTTTAGGCAATTCCTTTTTTGTAGCACTATGGGGTGGGTTGGAATGGGAAGGTTTGTTTTTAAATGTTAGTTATTAATTATTACCTCTATTACTACTATTTCAGAAGACAATGTTTTAAATGATAAAATACTTTTTTAACACCGAGGTGTGTGAAAGGAGTTGATTTTTTTGAAGGAGGACACAGGATGCAACCTGTACCCTTTCCACCCCCTCCGTTGTTAAAGGAATCCTCACTTAAAGATTTCTTAATGCACCCTCTCCCACTGTGTTGCAAAAAAAGTAATTTTAAAATAAATCACCCCTCTCCCCAATTTCAGTGTTAAAGAAATTATTTTAAAAATTTTTGATGCACCTTTCTCCCTGTGTTGCAAAAACAGGAATTTTAGAATTTGGAAAATAATGCCGGCCTCCTCCCCCGGTGTTGTGAAGAAAGTAATTCTATATCTAAAAAGAATCATTCACCTCCCCCCCCCCTGCCCGTGTTAAAAAAAAATTTAAACCTTCCCCGGTGTTGCGAAACCAGTAATTCTATTATTTTAAAAAAAAATCATCACCCTCCTCCTTTCACCCCCTTTGGTGTTCAAAAAATATGTACTTTAGAACATTTTTGGTGCTCCCTATCGCTCTCCAGCGTCACTTCCCTTCCCCGTGGTTAAAAAAATAATTCTTTAAAACAGTTCTCATTACTTGTCTCTCCCCCTATGAAGGGGTAAAATATAATATTCTGTGATGTATATTCTATAAAGCTTTAGCTTAAAACCTGAACACAGGAAAATTATATGTTCAGAGATAAAACAAACTCACGGTATAATTCAAATAATTCACAAAACGGGGGGAGAGGGTGTATTAAAAATGTTTAAAATATATTTTTTTTTATCATAGGAAGGGGTAGAGGTGCTTACCAGGGTGGAGAGGGAGAGGTAATTAGAATCATTTAGGCGATTCTTTTTTTTGTAGCACTATGGGGTGGGTTGGAGTGCGATGGCTTGTTTTTAAATGTTAGTTATTATTTATTACCTCTATTACTACTATTTCAGAAGACAATGTTTTAAATGATAAAATACTTTTTTAACGCCGAAGTGCGTGAAAGGGGTTGATTTTTTTCAAGAAGGGAACATGATGCAATCGCCACCCTTCTCACCTCCTCCGTTGTTAAAATAATCATCATTTAAAGATTTCTTAATGCACCCCCTCCCACTGTGTTACAAAAAAGTAATTTTAGAATTTTAAAATAAATCACCCCTCTCCCCAATTTCAGTGTTAAAGAAATTATTTTAAACATTTTTGATGCAGTCTTTCTCCCTGTGTTGCAAGAAAAGGAATTTTGGAATTTGGAAAAAAAATCCCGCCCTCCTCCCCCGGTGTTGTGGAGAAAGTAATTTTATATCTAAAAAGAAGCATTCTCCTCCCCCATCTCACCTCTTTCGGTGTTAAAAAAATGTAAGACTTTTAATGCATCCTCTCACACTTAATGGCAAAAAAAGTTATTTTAGAATTACAAAAGAATGCACCCCCTCTCCTGCTATCCGATGTAAACTTACTACCAGTTCTAACGGAGACAGTTTAAAAATAATTATATCGAACCTACAATCTTCTAGCACAGCGTAAACTTGTAGAGTAAGAAGATGGTATAAGCGTCATATCGGGCAAAAGTGAACTTACGACATGTTCTAAGTAATGAAACAAGGAGCTCTTAGCATAGAAGTGTTTAAATGGAACTAATCGGAATATAAGATTTTCGTTAGCTGCAATCACTCACATTTAAGCATTAAATGGTGTAATCCGTTGCAAGTACTTATCGATTTTAATGATGTGTAAAATGTTAACGCTTTCCAGTCGAATAGCTTGACATCAAACATATACATTCCACGTATTTTTAAAATCGTGATTCAAATAAATTTCCCATTTCACTTTTCAGAAAGCTATACAATGTAGCAAATAATTTGGAACGAAGCACAAAAAGGGCTGCTACAATAAGGAGCATATTTATAAAAAGTAACTGCTTTCTAGAAACGCAAATCTCGGCGTGTATATAATTTAACGAGATTGTCTAAATCGATTTCAGAGAAATGTGTCATCAGCCCCAGTTCCCGGATGGATTTCTAGGAGACTTGTACTGCGCAAAATAAAAATAGTAAAAGGTGTTTACAAAATTCAAATTGTTAGTACCTACATGTAATTTGTTTGTGAATTTCATGGCAACAGAATATTGCGCAATTTTATTACGAATAAAATAGAACGCTGTAGTTCAGGCGTTATGGGTTGCACAATATTTGCAATTTTATAAACATCAAACAGTTAGAACGTAGGAAAATAAACACATGATCAACGCGCGGGACAACAAATTTATTAGTTTTTAAGTTAAAATTTTACAATTATGCAGAGTTTAATAGTTTATTGTCTAAAATTAGATACGCTTTCAATTATTACATATATCTGAGTATCTTACTAGAGTTATGAAGGCGGAATTTCATAAAAGTTGTTACAGGGCATTTGCACTTCAACACTCATTTTTCATTTTTAATGTTGGCCGTTAGCCCGGCAATATTTCAGAAATGCTCTCACTTGCACTTCTGACATTAACCCCGATCTATTAATAGGCACTTGTACTTACATATGTACGCATGAATTAATAAAGAATTTAAGGTAATGTATCTATACTTTTTAATACAAATACAACTGAATTCACGTTTGCTCGGTACATGATCGAATCGAAAACAAATAATTAGCGGTTTGTAATGAAAAATTGAACATAACTTTGAAATTATTGGGTTTAAGTATAGGACATCATTAATAAAAATTAAGCACAATTAATGGGCCATTCCAAAAATTTAGTAATATACGGGCTGTTCTATTTGAAATAATTCAGGGAACACTCTTTGACAATCGCCAAATTGACTGCATCGTAACAAATAACCTGTATAACAAAATTAATGTTTAATCATTTTGTACGTCCAATACATCCCTTGGCTGCATACTTACTAAATAATTTTGTCTTAGCTAATCGTAACACTGTCGCATGGAATTAGTATGTTAAACCTTGTCACGACCATTTTTTTTTTAATTTTCGTTAATAACTCAACAATGCCTGGCTCAAAACCAAAAACCCGGGGATCGTTGAAAACACAATTTAAAGCAGTTAAGAAAACAAAAAAACTACAGGACGTTTCGTTTAAAAAAAATTGTTGAATGTGCCCCCGCTTTAGGGCATCACCCTATATACTTCAAATTATTTTTAAAATATGCGTTTTTGGTTACTGTACCACTTTTCATAAAATAAATTCCTTCAGTTTTATTTTTTAAAGACTATATTGGACTTTGACGCACTAATGAGCAACCCTATGTATGTACCTATAACAAAAGCTGATGTAAAATGTAAATTTTTTGTGTTGTTTTGATCGTATAATTTGATCAGGACTAACTATTGCAACCTATTCTGTGTTTATTATTTGACTCCTAAATGTTTGTACGTAAGGAATAATTATTAGCATGATGTAATTGCAATAACATAATATAAATGCTTGGGCATTTGCCCTTCAACGTTGTTCCAGCTTCCTCCGCTTCAGTTGGTGTTGCGGTCAGAAGCTACCCTGGCAGCTTACAGAGTAAAATGTAGTGGCCGTAAAGGTTTCTCTGGCAAAACTGGAGGCCCTACCAGCATTTTCAACTACATCGAACAGACAGTACCTCTGTCCACTTGGGCGGACAAGATTCCGCCCGTCTTCAGCTTCACTAGGAAATACTCCGTAGATATTTCCAACAGTGAGATCTCCAAAGCATACATTCACAGACCGAGACGATGTTCTCATCGCTGGTTTGTGGATGCCTCGAAGACGCCGAATGGCACAGGCATTGGGATCTGGAGAGATGGAGAACCGAATGGCGAAGCCATCAGCTTAGGGGGCTCCACTTCCATCTTCCATGCTGAAGTTATAGCCATCCAGACCTGTGCAGAGAGCATCTTAAACTGTCCGCATGGGAATGGATCGGTCGAAATTTTTTTCGACAGCCAAGTTGCCTTTAGGGCACTACAGGCTGTCAAATTTGCTTCCGAAGTGGTACTGAGGTGCCATAGGAAGCTTGAAGAATTGGCGGAGCATCACAGCATTACGCTGAGATGGGTGCCTAGTCACTCTGGGATTAGAGGCAACGAAATTGCTGACAAACTAGCTAGAGGCGCCAGTGGTCTACCATTCACTGGTCCAGAACCGTCGTGCGGGAGTTCCTATGGCGGTATCAAAGCCTTTGTCAGATCTCAACTCGCTGCTAGTCACCGCTCCTATTGGAATGAACTAGTCGGCGTGAGACACTGTAAAATCCTCGGTATTTATCCGGGTGACGAAAGACTTCGCAAGGCAGTCTCTATGAGCAGGGCCAGACTGACACTTCTTACGGAAGTCCTAACCGGCCACTGCTCATTAAATAAGCATTTGCACCGTATGGGGAGAGCAGAAGAAACCCCTGTGCACCTCCTTGCCGACTGCCCGGCAGTGGACAGGGAGAGACGGAGCTGTCTAGGGGTCGCTCGATTGGACGAACCCAGTATAAGCAAATTAACTCTCGACCAACTTGCGGACCTGTTTGTTCGATTACGACCAGGTCGGGAGGATTAAGACATCATGGGGGCACAATAGGTCTTAAGGCCGAGTTGCCTCACGGGGTTAAACCCGCCCATGAAAGCTGGAGTGAAACATGCCAAATTAGATATTGTTCATCGATGTCGCACGAATCCATGCTGGCAGGGAGATATGTGCCCACTGATCATAGGATAAAGTTGTTTACATAAAAACCGTTCAAAGACCCTGGAGAAGTTGGACAGAAGTGAAATCGGTCGGTTATTCGATAATTCAGATTTATCACCCTTCTGCAGCACCGGGCAAATATGTGCCATTTTCCAGAGCTTTGGATAAGTCGAATTTTTTAGAATTCGATTGAAGATAGTGTGCAACGGTTTCTCAAACACACACGCGCAATCTTTAATTAAAAAGCTAGGTATACCGTCAGGATCGGACGTAAAGGAATCCTTAAACTGTTTCTATCTCTGCCATGGACATGCTGGTAATTGTTAGAGTGCGTAAGTCACAATTGCGTGATTCAATATATACGCTAGTAAAATATTCTCCAAAAGCATTGACTATATCAGCAGGTGTAGAATACTCTGAGCCCTCGTGTTTTAGCAAGCCATGAATTCTAGTATTTCTTTTTTTACATTGGACAATTGACCAAAAACATTGCGGATCGCTACAAATAGTATTCTCGAAATTGACAATGTAATTATTGTATGCTATAATCACTTGTTACAGCATGAATTTTTTTTTTGCATTTACAGATTTTATTCTTGCGCTTTTTATTATAGCTGCATTTCAGAAAGCTTTGTTTTGATTTAATTTCCATAGGGACATGTTGTCTCAAAGACGAAGAAGATGACGGTATGTATTCTATTGATAGGAATGTGTTCTCAGACACGTGAAAATTAAATACTATTAAGACATCCTGAAGAAATATACACAGTGGTATCTAACCTGAAACTCGTTTCTAGCGTATTGTTTTTCCAATAACCCGTCAGATGTAAATAGTTTGGAAAGGCTATCATTTTCGGAAATATTGTGCAAATTCGGCATCTGTGTCTAACAGGTACACCTGTTATTCAGGTTCACATTAAATTCAACCTACGTAGTAGCATGTTCCTATTTCCCTTCACAGAAGCGGAAACCTTGTCACTGTTTAACAAACTAAACGACATGAACGCTCCAGCTTTAGACCAGACACCTACACACATTCTTAAAGATGCTAAATATCTACTTACGGCACCCATTACTAATCTAATTTATTCCGATTCACAAAAAAGGTGCAGTAGATCAATGGAGAACCACACGCCCATCTCCTTGACTTCGTATTCTTTTTACTCTTTTTTGAAAATATATAGCATACTTTCCGATAGCCACATGGTTTCAGAAATGGCAAGTCCACACTTACGGCTGTGGTAAGTATGCACTCATACATAATCTCGCAGATAGAGAATAAGCAACTTCCACTTCCAACACAGAGGGTACCCTGTCACTTTGTAACGACTATGACGGACGACGGACGTCGGTGAAGCTTGGTTGTTGTTGTTTAGTTGCTTTTTACCATTTGTTCTTTAAAGCCTTTTCACCCTAAATTCGTTTGGTGGCGCTAATCGTTAGTTGTCAAGCGGTAAATTACAACCTGGTCCTGGTTTGAACAGTGTTGCGTAATACTTGTGTCGTTACAATGAAATGGGTAAACCCTGACGTAGCAACGAGTCGGAGAAAAAAGTTTAGGGTTCGGACTACGCAACAAAACGGTAGAAGTGCATTGAAAATCAAACGTTTAGACCATATTATGTCAGATTATCCCAATAATAATCACTTATAATTATTATACTTAAATCTAGTTTACATAATAATTTGTAATCTGCTGTCCTGTGGGAAAATTCATTTCAGTATTAATTTCAAGCTGATTAATTTATCATTGTTTGTCTTTTATTTAATGTATTTTCCCAAAGTTCCGTAGAGTTACTGGCGCATTATATTTTGTTCAATTACACTTTTTCATTTGTTCTTGTTTACCACACCCAGTGCCGTCTCCGAAGACGGCACGTCCGTTCACGCACACCTGGCTCTCGCCATCGTGACCGCGTGGGGCGCCGCCGATGGATATATAAACCGCGCGCTTGCCAGTACCTGGAGGAGTGGCTTCGGTCACTTCACAGACTTTCCTGCTCTATGAGTTCGATGCCGGCAAAACCACTTGCAGGCCACAGACCACCCCGACCCTCCGAGCTGTGATTATGGTGCCCGCAACGCTCTCTGGCACGACGCAGCGCTACCGTCCGAGCTGTGATTTCAGTGCTGACAATGCTCTTTGGTACAGTGCGGCACCACCCCTCGAGCTGTGATTTCGGTGCCGACAAAACTCTCTGGTACGACACAGCACCAATTTGTCCTTTAAAACTGCCTGGGTACCTTTGACCCTCCGGTACCTGTATAGATTTTACTCGTTTTATTATATTGTCTAAATTGGGTAATTAACATTTTTCTTTTTAATTTTAAAAGCGTTCATACGGCAAATAGTTTGTTTACATATTCAGTTGTATATCTTTGTTTTCTTTTTGTTATTGTACAATTCTCATTGCCCCTATTTTATAGAAATAAATTCTCAATTAAAAACACTTTTTAGCTCTTTTAATTGTTGCGCACGCTTTGTCCAGAACTCTAGATACCACGCACTCACACAAACAGGTATCATTATTGTAAAATATGATCGATACTACGCGCGGCATTTTCTTTAACAGCTGACTTGCACAACTAGAGCCACTGTGTGGACACGAGGCGAGATCGTGCATGAAAATTTAAACATACGGGAATCAACGTAAAAGAGGTTAAAAGGTAATAATATTATACTATATATTATATATTAATTTATTTCCTGCAATGAATTAGCCATATAAATTGATTTTATCAATATCTTATATGCCTGATGAAGGTTTTCTAAACCCAAACCTATAGCATATGACCTGAAATGACATCGAAATAAAATAAATTAGGAAGTACTTTGTTGATTTTTTTTTACTTATACGTTAACTAATTATGGATTCAATAGATATTAATAATCGATTAGTTAGGATAACCGACGCTCTATTACATTCATCTAACATCATAAGCACGGTCGCTCTTATTCAAGCAAGAATACATTTTATAGTAACCAGCACATTTCCATTATTATGGTCGACAACATTTCATTATCAAATTCGCGTAACGTATGCGCTTAAAACATTATCCAATTCAGAACTGTTATGAGATGTTCGGTGCTCATATTTTACATATTCATTACGAATGTGTTCCCTGCTAACTAACGAAATTCATCGAAGAAAATAGATTCGCTGGCAAACAGAAGTTACTATATTCACGAGGCACACTCCGTACTCTGACAGAACACAGAATACTATAGTGTAATAGCATTTAACATCACGCTAAACTTAGTCATTAAATTACGTTCCGCTAATGATCTCCGAACTTCACTGCAATCCGATTTGGGACACAAAACATCGCTACGCCAATTTTAATGAACTTGACAAGCCGGATTTACCTAGATATGTAATTCCCAACTTGTTATAGGTACTGTGTTTCATCAGTAAAACAAACACACCCCTAACATCAATTTGCTCTCCATGAAGCTCCAAAGCTCTGTATAACGAAGTAGGACTTGAACAGGTGAATTTTAGGTGTGACGTAAATGGATTTTATATCGCATAATCGTAGGAGATAATGACGCCTGTAGTAAATTCTCAAAAGTTTATCAAACATTACATCTTGAGCGTATAAACTTCATCTCAATAAATCCCACGTATAATCGAACAAGCGGTCTACATGCTGCGATATGATCTATTAATTTAGTCTTAAAAAAGAAGATGTATGCCTGCAGAATGTTAAAGGATTTTATATGCGACGCAAGATTTTCAAGTCAATAATAATTAGGGTATTAATAGCATTTTTATCTAAATGGTAAAACATGGGATGTGAATAAGCGCAACCAGACAAAAATTCGGCGTAGTTCTGTTATAGATGACTTCCATATGTTTTTCACATTTTTAACAGGATTAATTTACGACAAGTAGTGTGGTTCTTTTTTCAGGACATGTCATGAATACCCAAATCTCAAGACGCAGTGAATCATACGACCAACATGTAATCTAGATTAAGCAGCTTCCTTCCAAGTGCTCTCTTTATGTGTCATGTGTATCTTAGAATAAATTTAGTTATCTTACGATAACAGCATTTCGTTTTTCAATTTCTGTACAAATTTAAAGATAACTAACATTTTATATTAGCTAAGCTTTTTAGGATATGTGATAGGTGATTATAAATTTTAACACACTGGAAAATTAGATTTCTCTAAATTTTTAACAAATGTGTGAATGGCGAAAATAGCATTTCATGATAAGTACCTCTTGTTTTATATATATGTTCTAGATCTAAATGTTCATAAAAATATTTGTAGTGCGTTTTAACAAAGACAGCACAAGTAATATATATTGCTATGTTATTTCCTGCTAAACAACCCCACAGAATCATAATATCGGCTATAAAATTGTTTAAGTAAATGTATGTTTATCTATTTATTTATTTTTGTCGACGTATGTAATAATTTAAACTAAAAACTTACTTATTTCGTATCTAATTCAATTATTGCTTGTAACCATGGATTTTAGGGCATGTGTATGTTTTTCGATTAATGTTCGACGAGGGATTTTTATGCTTTCGTATCGTTAGAAACGATTTCTATGATCGTTGCCGGGGTCTTTTTGTCTTGGAGATGTTGAGTTTGTTGAAAACAAATGTGAGGGACTTCTTTTTCGATTTTTCCTGAGTGTGATTACTTTTTATATATTTATCTAGAATTTTGTAATATTTATCACTGTTAAGTCCATAAGAGTTTCCAAATTTAGTTACAAGAATGAGATTATTACGAGTTATACAGTTATTTCGAGATTTGGGGTTGCCTTTCGTCTAAGCCTGGGGTTTTGAAGAACAACATTCGAGGCAGTTTGCTATGAGATCGTTGGAACACTATTTTGAAGCTGAAATGATTGTCTTGAATAGGGAATTATTATTTGGATTATACTAGAGCAGTTTTCGTACCTGAAGTAAGCGATTTTTTCATCTTTTGAACTTATAACCGGCATATAATGCAAAAGGAAATTTGAGGTTATAATTGTTTGAATGATAACTGTAAATCTAGTGAAATTGGTTATGTGAGGTTGTATTTGATTCTGTGGGTTAATTTCACGAGCATTTTAAATTGGCATTTGATTTAGTTATACTTGGGTTTATGACGGGAATTCAGCGGGAAATTTGAATTTTATTTACGATATTAAAAACGAGGAATTCAAGTTTTTAGTTTGCATTAAGATTCTAGAAATCTTATTATTGTGTATCTAAGATAGTAAAGAACTTACTTACCATGAGGGAATCTTTTGAAGATTCGTTTCTTTATTCATCAGATTTATTTAACTCTAAATAAATACATTGCAGGATATTTTTAAAGATACTTAAATGTTATTGATATAGTAATCAGTGGTTAAACGCAGTGACAATATCCTCCCACGTCCCGAGTGTGACTGAATATAATAAGTCATCCTATTCGTTTGCGGTGTACTTAAAACTCTGTGGCGGGGACAAATTTATCTTTCATGCCCTCTATCATTTGAAATCTAGCATATCTTTGGAATTAATGAGAGTATCATAGATGACGCTGAGTGGTGTTTAGTAGAATAAAAACAGTTGTTTACCTAATAAAATTTAATTGAAATTTAAAAGATTTATCTACAAGTTTCGTAGCAATACATATAACCATGGTAAAGTTAGAATGTTATAAGTCTTAAATAGATTCACACGAGAGTCTCCTTTGTTAAGATTGTATATTTATCTTAAACATCTCTTTTGTAGGATAAAGATCCTGCCCGGCTAAATCGAGTTGCCTAGAAGATTACACCATAATTCAGTCTGCAAAATACAACAGCAGAGTACAATGACATTGCAGCCTCAGCACTCACACTTTCTGCTATTGATCTTAGTGCAATGCACTGGGTACACAATTTACCAGCAAGAGCCTTCACATGGTGTTTCCAGTTTAAATCACCATCCGGCGTCAAATGTGGCCTGATCAGAATAAGTAAAATCCTCGCTCTCAACATTAACGCGCATATCCTCACCATTGCCAAACTTTAGAAAAATAATTTTAGGCTATTTTCTGTAACCCAGTTCTTGTATGAAATCATCATGTCTTTCAATTTTGTCAATAAATATGCTGTTTCGCGACCGCATAGCTATCGTCCATTGGGGTATGGTTTAGCCCTATTGCCTTAGGCAGATGCAAGAATTTGTGTGGAAGAAATTGGGGCCTTAGCACAAAAATAACTCTGTGGTTACATAAAAGGGTAATAATACTTGGAGCAGTGGTATACTGGCCAAAGATGCGACAAGCGAACACGGCCAAAACGATTGGTGGCGTACAAAGTCTGGCTTGTCTGTGTGCCACAGGCGTGATGAGATCGACCCCTATTATATACAAGAAACTTCTAGGACTACAGTATACAGACTTATCCACGCTAAAACGCCGATAAGTAAACCGCATGGTGCTGACAATCAAAAACTGCTAGATGAAGAGATGTCCCTTATGGGGATGCCAAATAAAGCATAGTTCAGATTTTCAACCTAAATAGAAAGTATCAAGTTATAAAACTAGATAAGAAGAACTGAGAAAAAAAGGCCTCCATTAAAAGCGGACTTGAACTGGTATATAGATGGCTCTAAAGCTGATTATGGCGTAGGAAGAAATAAGCCCAGAAGAGCCTCTTCAATAAGCTTCAGCAAGGACATAACGGTGTCCTCGGCTAAGATTGCTGCAAATCATCAGTGTGTCAAAGAAGTGGAAAGATGGCCGAATTTGGTAAAACCGTTGCTATTTTGTCTGACAGCCAGGCAACACTTAAAGCGATCAATAATTACGGAATAATTGTTGACAAGCCAAGGCACCCAAGTATCCACCTCCGATTTTGATAAAATTTTATAGGAACACACAATACCGAAAAATATTTGACACGTAATTTTTTTAGCATCCCGTTTTTTTGGTTTTAGGGGTGCAATGGGTTAAAGGGTTCAAAAAATGTTATTTCCCCCCCTCCCCCTGCCCTTGTATATTATGAATTTGTTTTTTTCCCTTTTTATCTTTAAACTACATGAAAAAATAAAAGTCACGTGTTTTTGGATTTTTTCTAAATGCCTGTTTTAGGGAAGATGTCATTTTAATATACGCCTACCATAGACTATTTTTCTTTAGATTCTTAGAATAAAATTTAATAATAATAGTAATAATAATAATAATAATTCATGCCTTTACATCCCCCAACAGCTTTCGCCAATTACAGGGGGCGTCGGCCGGCCATGAGTTATTATTACGCCTGCGCCCGTGGAGCGACTTAAGGTGTTTGTCTCTCAGCATTTGTCAAGGAGTGAGGAAAACCACGAAAACCTCACTCTGAGAGCAGGCCCTGGGATTCGAACCCCGGACCCCGTGACTGATAGCCAAGCGCGCAAGTCACTGGACCATCAGCCACATTAATGCCGCAATGTATTTAAAATCCAAAAACATTTTTTTATTTTCCCATGTAGTTTAAAGATAAAAAGAGAAAAAATAAATTCATAATATACAAAGGCAGGGAGGGGGAGGAAAATGTGATATTTCTTTAACCCCGTAACAACTCCGCGGGTGCGCCACTGTTATTTTTCAACCTAAAATGTCGGGTTACTAACAAGGAGCAATCTCGTCTTTACCCGATCTCGATATCTCTTCTCGTTTCCGAAATATTGCGAAAAATTTATTTTTGGCGGTAAATTTGAGCTCCCGTAAAACAAGAACGGGGCTCTAAAAAAATTACGTGTCAAATATTTTCGGTATTATGTGTCCCTACCAAATATAATTAATATCAGAGGTGGACGCTTGGGTGCCTTTGCTTGTAAGCTGGTTTGGAATTGGCGTAAGCACGCTAAATGAGGTGAAAACCCTAAGGAAATCAACATTGGCTTGAATTCCCAGCCACACAGGCGTGAAGAGAAATGAGGCAGCAGACAATTTTTCGGTATCTCCAAATTGCAAATGAAAATGTCCCTAAACGAATGGATCCATAACAAGTCAAAAAAATCACCAGGACAAAAACAGGGATCAGAGGCCTGAATTTATTGAAGACTGCCAAAATGTAGGTTTATTGATCGGTCATTGTAGACTACACAGGCGTCTCCATAATATAGACCTAACAGATGACGCTATCTGCAAATTCTGTCGAGAGGAGGAAGAAACCTCGCTTCATGTGCTGTATCACAAAAAGAAGGTTTGTAGTACTGGTCCTAGAGAACACCACAGCCAATAGCTAAAAATAATACATTCAATTAAGACGGTAAAGTTAGAGGGCATCTTCCGGGACAAAGGGGATCACAATACATCGGAAATAGTCGCGGCAAAATATGTTGAAACCGTGTCTTTGTTATATTTGGTCTAGAATAGGTAATTGGAGACCAGATTACCCTAGCATACCCTAGTTTGTTAACCATAAACGTAAAGTAAAGATGGTTAACCTCTGCAACATCCGTAAAATCTCGGCTGCTTCTCAACACAAGTCTAAGTGACTTAGATCCTGCTTTACACAGCTGCTTTATGTGTGGGATAAACGTGAAGCTACTATCGAAGAGGAGTATCAGACCATAGAGTGTTTCCCTTGTCCCTTGCGATGTTTAATAAGAATGGGTTGTTCTTTGCTGGTGTATGCTATTTAGCCTGATGGGGTAAAAATAACTATAAAAATATATTTTTTTATTATCCAGTTTAAAAGCAAATAATAGAGAAATGTAGTATTCAATATTACCTTTGATGTTATCGTAAACAATAAATTCATTAACTATAAACAACTGTTGCGATTACACGGGGTAATAGATGTGAATAATTACTAGTATTATGCTACTAAGATTATAAATACATGTAATAGTATGTGTACTAAGTACACACAATACTGAATATCAAACCTTCTTGTCGCGTGGGCTGGAATATCTGGGGTACGTTTTAATACAATTATGGGTCTTATATCACGGAATAAGGTAAGTAGGAACTAAGGAAATATACTATCCTTATGGCTCCAAGTGCTATGCGTTGAAGTATCTGGCTTATATTTAAAACCTTTTACACTGAAATGCTAATTAATATGCACATATAGTTGGGTACATGCTATGATGCTAGTTACCAAAGTGATCTATCAAAGTCACTTTTATATCTTTTACTAATATGTTAAGTAAAAATCACGTTAAAAAAAGATTTCTTATTTTCATAAGAAATATAAATAGCATAGCATGGGCTACATTTAATTCGCTGATCAATTTTCATAGAACTTTGGTACCAAAATTACGCTTAAAACAAAAAGAAACTTCCCCATTTTAATAGCGTCAAGGGATGTATTAAACCGAAAATATAATACAAGATAAACAGTGGAAATTATTAAAGCAGCGTACACCAAAATCATTAGCAATACACAATACAAAAGCTTTAGGAAACCGCCGCGAGTTTTTGCAAATTTTGTTACAGATCGCACGATATTTCAGCTATATACACCATCAAAGATGTTGCCATAATTGGTTGACAGTCAATTATTATGCTGGAGCAACATTACCGTAAACACTTCAAGGGAACCCCGAATGACATAATAGAATATATGTGATATCTTCCTGTGTGTTATAATAAAAGCAATCACTGTTCACCAAAACACGTAAAGTAAATGCTGAATGTACTAAAATTTAAGAATGCGGAAAGGAGAGATCCTACAATCCAAGAGCTTTATTTCTTTAGAAGCTGTTACGGCACAAAGGATGTCCATTCGTGCTTTGCATATTTTCACAAGTGTTAACCTGAATATTTGCATTTACAGAAGAGGATGATTTGTAAAGACCCCACATAAACAACAAAAAGATGTATGCAAATATATGCAATTTATACATAATAGGTGGTTTGGTTGCATCTACAATGAGCATATTGTTTCTTTGTATGCTTTACTTACACACAAGATAGATCAGCCATTCCTTTGAACCATTTTTACTTTAACGAATTTAATTTCTTGTTTAGGTTTCATCTTTCTTTATGCGACACTACGATTCCCCAGGAATGAAAATAATGTTCAATAGTTCAAAGACAACGTCAGGGGTTGATTAAAAAGGATTAGATGCGTGTTCATTCAATCACAATAGATTCCTGTCTATTCCCTAGTCCCTGATATAACTATTGCAATATTATATGCTCTGACATATATAGATCCTGCAAGCAGGTTACGTAAGAAACACCTTTATTTTAGTTGATTTTCCGATTCATAATCACCACTTGAGAGTCTTTTGAAGTCAAACGTTTAGTTTTGCGATAGATGTATAATAGTTGCTGATGAAGACCGATCAACATAGTTCAAGGACGCAGATGTAAACCACCACTTATCTTTTCTATGTGTAAATAAGCTGCATACAAATCTAGTGCCCTTACTAGCAAATGCATATCTCCGTTAACAATTGCTAGCATTTTTAAATGTTTGGATGAAAAATTTTACCTCTTCTGCGCAATAAATCTTTAAAAAGCAAAAATATCTTTTCAACAGCTGGTATGCTTAACGACGAACGAAAAAATATACGAAAAAAAAAAATTTATATTTACACAAATGACCACCAAACTCATCGGAAATTAGAATTCATTGTAGCTTACCCTGTGATAAATTTGGTTTTTCCAAATAAGTAATTGTGTCTCTTAAATGACTAAAATTATGCTGAATATAATTTAATTTCTGCAATAAATTTGGTTCTAGTGGGTCACTCCTTCACTTTCT
Source organism: Cetonia aurata (assembly GCA_949128085.1). Classification (NCBI taxonomy): domain Eukaryota; kingdom Metazoa; phylum Arthropoda; class Insecta; order Coleoptera; family Scarabaeidae; genus Cetonia; species Cetonia aurata. The sequence goes on from OX421883.1 coordinate 20,004,836, forward strand.
AATATTACAAGCGTAGTCCTTTAAATTGCAAATGACATTTTTGAATTTTTGCTATAAAATAATTATTTTTTCTTGATTGTACTAATAAAAGTTGCCACATCTGAAAAGTTGTCGTTTGAACTATACAAGTATACAAGCTACATCTCTTTCTATCACATATGGAACAGCTTCACTGACCTATAACAGAACGCCGTCGTAATTATTCTGAACAATTTGAATTAAACTATCAGTAACGATCGAAGTAGCTAACTTATTTACAAAACATGGCACTCAATTAAGGAGGATCTTCACTAAGAACCCTCGTTGGACCCAACCGAAAGATACTTCTTTCTGATGAATCTAATGATTCCGATAACCACCAATGCAATGGTAACAAATATGAGCAGGTAGTCGGTCTATGTACGTAGTGAGGGTAGTGTTGGAAAAAGCAAAACTAAACACGGTGTGGTGAGACATAGGATAGGTTAAGAATTCGAATAGGATAGGTTAAGAATTCGAATCGTCGGCCCATAATCATGTGGCCGGGAAAACTGAGAAGACTTAGAAAATACTTACATATTTTACTAACAGGGTACCGAACTGTGTAATTTTGTTGTGCCATCGAGTTTTGCAATATCTGTTTCAATTTTTTTTTGAAAAGATAAGTATTGGAGTTACTGCATTGAGCTAATGAAATCGTGGGGTATATCCTCAAAACTAATCCATTGGCTTTATGTATTGGTAGTACCTCTAACCATAACTTATGGAGCGATAGCATGGTGACAAAAAGTGCAGCACGCCAAAACCATAGCGCGACTTACATCCATTTAAAGAATTGCAAATATGGAATTCACGGGAGAAATGTCTTCTTCTCCGTCATTGGAATTGGAAACTATTCTGGGCCTACCACCCTGGCAAAATGTTATGGGCACAGGCTAGAGTACCTCCACTCTGCCTATGGTACATTGCGAATCATTTGCCACATAGTCATATACGTGTGCCTGACAAACTGCTGAAAGCGGTCATCTCCGACAGTATGCTCGCCATGCCATCGGACATGCTGTGCATTGGACCAGTGATTTCGTTACCTCCTTTCCGAAGAGAGGGGAGTGAAGATGCTTGGAAATACACTGCTGCAGGCGGACACCTGCTTATTTATAAACGGTTCTAAGACAGAGCTTAGAGTTAGAAAAGATTAGAAAGTAGTACAACCTTGGGCAAAATACAACGATTCAGCATAAAATGTATGCCATTTTGATGTGTATTAGAGAGAATTTGGATAAAAACGTTAGACACAAATCAATGAAAAAGCAGTGATAGTAAGGCGGTTCTAAAAGCATAAGGTTGGCCGCAAATTGAACGTAGCACAGCACAGTGCAGCCGAGGATATGACGGTATACGGAATTACATTGACTCTGTGCTCTTGACAGAGCAACTGCGTTCAATTTGCGCTTTAACATCAAATCCCGTAAAACGCAAATTCCTCAGCTGCGCTAATCTGTGCTGTGCTGCGTTCAACTTGCGGTAGGCCTTAGTGCGGCACAAATACAACACAAAACTGATCTGTAGCTGTAAAAATATTCCAAGGATAGTGGAGCCGCTTAATAATCTGGGTACTTGGGCTCTCACCCATTCATTGCAATGACAAAGTGGGCATCTTCCGAAAACGGGTGCTACGTAGGGTTTTCCAGAGACCAGTACCTGCCATTTGAATAGCAGCTACGGTAGCTACGCAATATATCAATACATGGAGAAATCAGAGATTGCTCCAACATTCGAAAATCTGCCTTGGGTTGGTACATGCAAAAAAGTGTGTTTCGTCTGATCATGTCAGAATCAAGGAATTGATCTTGGCCGTTAAAATGTAAACGCAATTGTTTCTGTCTTAAAGGTCATTATAAACTCAGAGAGCACCTACACAGAATCGGACTCAATGATGAGACTGAATGACGGCTGTGTTTGGAGGACGAAGAAACAACTGAGCACATCTTCTGCCACTTCTACGCCGTGACGAGAAGATCTGAAAAAGGCCTCACTTAAAAGGATTCTAAGCTACCTTAAGGGCCTGAACTTGTTGGTTGAATCGAATCATGTGCATCCTACCTTCTTCGCAATACAATATTATACTAATACTGCATTGTTCCTTAGGATCAAAATGAGCATATTCACAGAATAATCCTGTAGATTTTTTCAAGAAATTTATATGCCAGAGTAGATTTTGAAGTGAAGGCCAGGGAAATGACTACGTACATGTGGAAAGCAAGCATGATTTTTTTGTCTTAAATAAAGGATACAATCCTTTATCAATTTTGCGAAGTAGTTCGGGAAAGTGATTTACATTTATGATCTCGCAAATGAATTCTCATGCGATTTTTGTTTTTGAAATTGTTTTAATATTAATTGTAAGAGAACGCGATGGTCGACAAGTGTCAAAATTTTCTTACTCTTATTTTGGGAGGGGGAAGGGGGTGTGGGGGGCGATCATTTTTGTATAAATATGGGATGTTAAAAAGAAAGGCTCCTACCAAAAAAGGGGTTGTGGATAGCTGGTCAGTCAGTTTTCCAAACCATCCACAGTCTTATTGCGCGTAGTAATAAGAAGAACTTGTCATGTTCAATAAAATTTCTTCTTATTATATTTGTTTGCTCTTTCAATTATCTATTTAATGTTTAGTAGATGCACTTACTGGTTAAAATTATACGATTAGTGTATGACAACACCCATTGTTAAAAATGTAAGTACACTTAGGCTAACTGGTTGATGTAGCAAGATATAATAGGCAGGTATAATTTTCGAGAAAAATGGTTTGAATGAGCTGTATGTAGGCTTCTGCTCTTTATCTCACTAAGTGCCCTTTCGAATGTATTTATGTATGACAAAGAAAGCTTTTAACATCCTTAATTAAAATTAAAAGCAAAAGCAATTTGGGACACGCGTTTCTAGAAACATTTAGATTTAGAATTGGTCCAGATATCCTCTGTTAGAATAAGTAGGTACACAATTTGAAATAACGCGCTGAATAATTTTATATGAAGCAAATCAAAATGTTTCTTTAAACTTTTGGACAGGAATGCTCCTGGGATAAAGGAAAAAGTACTATATTAAATGTAGAGATTTGATGTAACGTAGATAATTATGGAAACACCCATCTTAGGAGAAAAGAAAAACAAAGAAAAGTGCTTAGGAAACTTGATTGAGCAAGAACATGAAATATGCAGCTTTTGGCAAGGTGGCTATGAAGATGAAAATCATGAATAATCAATATTTTGATGCCTCTGATAAAATATGCATTGGTGCGACGCAAAAAAAGCGAAAATTTGATACAGCGCACAGTGGGCCAAATATCAAAAGGCTGGTTAATTCGTGTGAAATTGAGTACTCCGGGGTTGTGGATGTCGCTGATTACTAATCAAAAACCAAAATTTCAGCAGAGAATAAGGCGGAACCATTATGGCGGACAGTTTCTTGAAAAACTGAATCAGGACATAATTGAAGGTAATGGAAATCACTTATTACGAATATAAGATAAAAGTTCAATATAAAATAGCGGATCAAAAAAGTGGACAACTTCTACAGAACAAATTATGCCAAATATTCCAAATTACAATGAGAGAAAGAAGAATTAGAATGTTGGGAAATTTTAATACCTGAATATAAGTTTGTTATTTTCTTTTTGGGTTCATTACACATTAACATTTAGTTGAATATATAGTTACGAACGGTGAAGAAATTACAAGAAAAGTAAATCGAACCGTGTAAAATGTTTAACAAGTTATATATAGTTGTCCTCATCAGATCAGTAGTCTGATTTGCAGTCAGTTGTGTTGTTGCTTGAACAGTTTCATTTAAATACATGTGTTGTGCTTGCCGGTATTGCAATGTAGAAATGGCCGTTGTGAAAACGCTATGTGTGAACTCATGCTTAATATAAGCCGTTACCGCTATAAAGCCAGTCGACATCCTTAATGAATCAATTTGTATTTATCTACGCTTGGGCCTGACTGGACCCAGAATGTGAGCACAACCTTGAACAAATGTTTCAAAACCGCACAACTGGTATGTAAATCACGTTTTCCACGGCCAAAATTAAAAAGAAATCGGTTTTTATTACAAAAACCTACGTCAATCGCGGATGCGCAAATATGCGCAGCATGTTCTGTTGTTTTAATTAGATAATAGTTTAATTTACAACCTTCAGCAAGCCCGATTACAGAACACTGCAGAACTTACATACTTCTGATTGTGGGTTTACCATTTTACCCAGCAATTTTCCGTTAATTTTCGTTCAAACCATTGATTTATTAACATCACATAAATGATGATGATATTCTACTTACTTTCAGCTTCAGAATTCATTTTTCAGATTTCAAATTGCTTTATTTTTGTTGCTGTGGCGTCCACTTAAATACAACTTTGAAATTCAGTTTCTAACTTGAGTCTTGCTAGAGCTCAGGTCACTATCGAACTAACATATTATCGGAAGTGTAAGACATCGTGCTTTTTACATGTTGGAACTTGACTTTTGCACTAACTAACTAAGTAACCAACCACAACCTTAAAACTCTAATATAAAACGTTGATTTTTCGACTTTTGGCCAGCTTTCTAAGATTTGGCGCTACTATGCAGCGAAAGGAAGCAGCTGTATCAAAAAGTTCAGGATTTTTCATGTTTATGTTTCTTTTGTAAAGAACTATTGCATATGATCGAATTGTTCTTTTCACAAAATTATTCAGCATTACTTTTGACTTTATTTATTTTGATTTTTCTTCAGGTCCTATAGTAAATTTTAGGAGAAGAAAACAAAACGCATTGAAATTTTGATAATATACATACCAATCATTTTCTAATGAAAATTATAGATTGAAAATGAAAAAAGGGCGCACTAAATTGCTAGCGATAGGTCCTTAATGTTGTGTAAAATAAAATCAGCTCAATAGCTTCAACCATTTTTCAGAAAACGGATTGACTTAAAAAGCAACGAAATAAATGCAAGGTGGTTGTAGCACAGTAGATGTAACGCTAGATAAAATGCACGTGCAGAGCTGACGGTAGATCACGTATAATACGTACTTTAAGTATTGGAGGTCATAAATGCATATGTGTATACGTATATCATAAATTAGTTGATGTTGATGCTCCGTCACGTGAAATCCCCTAACAACGTTTTGAAAATATTTATATACCGTGAAGATTGAGTATTATTTCTCGGCAACAAAAACAAAATTGTACTTACTAATGGCGTTTCTCTAATCGAAGAGAGTATATTTTCAAGTTTAAGTTTAGAAATTCCTTTTAATTTTAAACTATGTAAATAATTTCAACACTAAAATAAATTTAATCGTTGCCATCACAAGCCGCAATATTTACAATTTGCTGGCTAGGGAGATATTATTAGCCTGGCTACTCTAAAAACAGAAATATTTACTTACACACCTACTAATGTTTAAATCAAGAATAATAACAACGAGAGGGAGTATTCATTGACCAGTGCGATCTCCTAATGCTTCCGTTGTTTCACTTTGCTATACCTACTAACATAGATACAAACAGTGGGAATTTGTAATTTTTTTCAACGTATGCTAGCAATTTAAAAAATATGTTAATCATACAACAAGACTGTTATTGTTGCTTCAAAATTGTCTAAATTACAAGGGTTGATTCAATCCATTAAACGTGAGATTTCACCGAAAACCAAAGTCGTCATTTACAACACCCGATGAATCCTGCTAGTTTGCCAATCGACATTCATTTGTATGGATGTCTGCTAGGGTGTTCGTCAAGAAATTTTAATGTGTCTCCTTTGTATTGACACTTGTAGGAGTGGCATAGGCGTTATAAAATGAATGACATTCAAATCAGGTTTACACAAATCAATCAATTGAGGTTAACTTTTTTTTGACATCACCTTTGCAACATCCATTGATCTGCTCTAATTTTTCTTATTCTAAGTCGACAATTATATACCTCCATGCAAAATTTAAACATTAAGCCAATGATTTGGCTTACCTAGTTTTAAAATTTTACATCATGCACAATTATGTTCATACCTTCCTGTTGTGATAAAGATACGTAATACTTTTAACAAGTCATTTCTTCCTGGCAATTTTAAGCTCTAGGTTGTATATAAAATTTATTCCCGTTTAAAAAAATGTATTACTGGAGGAAACTACAATGCGAAACACTCAAACTGGAGTACAACAACTGCAAAACTTAAAGGTCTCCTTAAAGCAATAAAAAGCAATTGTTTACTGGCCAACTAATTTACTCATAATCAGACATAAACAAAATTTTGATTGCCGCAGACTTCCCCGTCAGAAAGGTATCTATTTAACGAGGTGCAATTGTTTTGATTTATCACTAGACTAGTTAATAGTTATAATAACCGTTTATTCACAAATGTAGTGTAAACAAAAAATACCTCCCTTGCACAACAGTAAATCTGAATAGAATGCTTTCAGGAAAAAGTGAGGCAATTTAGCCCCACCGGATCATTGATTGAAAACTACAGCTATTAAAAATTTAACGAAGAGTTATACAAGAAGCAATATGGTTTGCTACACCTACCAATGAAATACTACTGGAAAAAAAGTATTACCAGCACAACACATACCGAAGACAGGAAGCACCAAATCAAGACACCAAGAGTATTTGAAAAACCTCAATAGATGCCAGGGATTCTTCGATTAGGAAAACAACACGAAGACTTGAAGGGTTTCAGCAAGAAAATCATTCCACTAAACACTAGGACAATACATGAGCAGAAAGTGATAAAGAAGAACTGCAAAACCAGAAAATAAAATAACTGAATTTCTGCATGTTTTACTTCAATTGGATATTCCTCACCGTATCACAATAATGAGCATTAATCAATGATTAAAAACAAAATCAATATGAAAATAACCCCTAGAAATGACTGGCTTTTAGGCAAAATATTGCAGGAATTATCAAAAAGTTAGTTGGGATGAAACTACTTTCGGTATAGTAGCACAAGTCAAACCATGGAAAAAACAGAAGGTGTCTACATCAAAAGACAGCAACAAAAAATAACTCCAGATCATCGTTTTGAATTTTGTGAAAAACCACAATAAGTCCAAAAGTTAGTCAACCAAGTTAATAAGGACCAGAATACTAAAAAAAAAAAAAATACTGCTTCGCAGCTTTCCTCAATATATCTAGGGCATTTAATAATACCAGTACACCCGATTTCAAGCAACACTAAAGAAAGTCCAGTCTCATTGACACTATCAATTTCCCACCAATAACAAGAACCATAACTGCAACAACTTATGCCGACCTCACTGTTCACTTCGCTATACTCATAGATCCAATAAAAGTTGACCAACCTAACTGAAAATATAGTGCTAGCTAAAAGCATGCCGCATCAAAGTCAATGGCACATGTGAACTGCTTTGGCAAACATTGAGATAAACGCTTAAACATATATACCAAAAGTAAACAACCAGGACTCTAAATAAGTGTAAGTCAAATATACTGGCTTAATGGTTATTCTTTGATAACAATATGTACAACATATTGGCATACGGCATCCAATTGTGGGGCACTACCAGTAACATCAATATCGCCATATTTTAGAGATTTCAAAACTAAGGGTTTTGTGCAACATTGTATAACCAATAAAGTAATGCAACATGAGCTCGAAGAATAAGCGGAATATCGCAGCATTACGTTGAGATGGGTGCCTAGCCACTCTGGGATCAGAGTCAACGAAATTGTTGACAAACAAGCTAGAGGCGCCAGAGAACGACCATTCACAGGTCTAGAACCGTCGTGTGGGAGTTTTGATGGCGGTATCACAGCTTTTGTCAGATCTGAACTCGCTGCTAGTCACCGCTCCTATTGGAATGGACTTGCCGGCGCGGCGCGAGATTGTAAAATCCTCGGATATCATCCGGACGACGAAAGACTCCGCAAGGCAGCCTTTATGAGCAGGAGCAGACTGAGACTGCTCACGGGAGTCCTAACTGGCCACTGCTCACTAATACGCATTTGTACCGCATAGGGTGAGTGGAGAAACTGTGGGAGAGCAGAAGAAACTCCTGTGCACCTCCTTGCCGACTGCCCGGCAGCGGAACAGGGCGGACGGAGTTGTCTAGGGATCGCTCGGTTAGACGAACCCAGTCTTAGTAAACTTACTCTCGACCAACTTGTGGACCTCCTTGTTCGAGTACAACCAGGTCGAGAGGGCTAAGATATCATGGGGGCACAATAGGTTTTAAGGCCGAGTTGCCTTGCGGGATAAACCTGTCCATGAAGGTCAAAAAAAAATGCAACATGATGTCCCTCTGGAATCAATTAAGGAAGCCATACCTCACTTCACTGTCAAGTACTGTAAGAGAGTATCAGTGCACATCCGTGCGTTAGCGAACCACGTAGCAGTAAAAGAAGTAGGTGGAAACATCCACTGCTATCTGACTTTAACATAGGGACTAAGTGAGTTTGAACCTTAAGATTAACACCTTAAACGATAAACTAGATTTAAGGCAAACATACAACTTCTAAAGTAATTTTATTCTTTGAAGTGATTTTCTACATGTTATCCCACACAAAACGTTTACGTTCTACAACACAGATTCCAGGTCTATTTTGGAGTTTATAAAAAAGTTCTATCTCAATGTTAAATAAGTAAAAACAAATACTTCTGGGAGTACACACAGTAGTAGATATTAAAACTGGAAGTGGAGCTGGCTATGAATAAATCGCTCCCAGTATATTTTTGTTTTTTGAACTGATGCAGGATTTATATTCCCGATATATATCTACAGTGAATACTGTGTACTAGTGTAGTACGTGCAGGGAATTACAATAACTAGCATCTTGCATCAAATCGGGTATATACCCTATTGAAATATGGACCAGGATTAACGTATTCTGTTGAACAGGAAATAGAGAAAGATATTGCTGTAACACGTGTAACCTACTACGAGTAATAGCGCTTTTTATATTGACCATATCTGTAGTTTATAACCAATACTAGAAATAATAAACTCGGTAGAAGTGCTATTCAATGCGAAACAAACTAAATCACCTTCGCCGATACAACCAATAAAAGAAATAAAAGATTTTAGAAAAAGTGTAAAATCTGTATTCAGTTTTCCCCGAATGCTTTTTGAATTAATTATATTTTTTACTGTGTGAGGCATATCTTCTGAGGCTTTCGTGATTGTAATCCACTCATCAATTCATTTCTGGCTTTAAATCTCTCCTAGCAAATCGTTATCTGCGTTGTACATTGAACAATCTGTGCAAGATTGTGCAATACAAAAAAAAATTAATATAAACCTTTCTATTCAAGATTACCTATAATATGTAGTGTATATAGTTTAAATTACGTAGTACTTTCTTTTTACATTGTATATATGCAACAGTTTTTAAATTGTCGGTTTTTGGTCGTTAACATACAATTTGCAGTCAAAATTGCGCTACCTGGAAACGATTTGATTGTTTTTTTAATGCTTTGTAAGGCTAAGATAGAGCAAGTGCATTTTCAAGAATATTTCAAAAAAGTTGCAAAAGGTGATATCCGTTGAATATGAGCAGATGTAACCAGATATGACGATTGGGTTCTAATTTATACAGATAGTACTAGTAACGGTGATTATTATAACGGTTAAGCGTTTTTTTTTTTTTTGTGGAAGCCGTCTGATATGAAATCTCCGGAAACACTGCAGCCTCTTGACTTTTTGTATTTAATCTCCCATTTCCCTTACCCCGTTGAATCATACCAGCCATACAAATATTCCAGTGCTCTGTACTAATCTGTACAGATCTCGCTGGCCAATCGATCTAATCCTATGGGTTTATTTTAGGCTGTCTTTTTGCGTCCAAAGCCTCGCATTTATATAGGATGTGGTACGCGATCTCTGTCATCCTATTACACAGTCTGTAGTTGGTACAGTGCGAGAGAAGAGGTTTAGTAGTTCTTCAGTCCTCTTTTTTGATGGTCCTTTCATAATGTTAAATTAACTATCATAAACTGTTACTCATCAATTGTGTCATCAAAATTATTAGTAATAAATAAGTAATTTCGTCTGAAATCGAAATAGTAAAATGATAACGACTCAAGCCTCTAACACCTTATAATGAGCACGAAGGGTGAAGACCAGTCGAACTCCCAGGGCTATAGGAAGAACACCCGTAGGTGATGTAGTCCTTTTGACAATGTGTTATTTATGCTTGTAATATTGTCAATAAATAGTTTAGTATAAAGGATTTCCTATGAATTTTGCCTTGTTGTATTATGCGAGTGTTTTTTGTATCTCTCTTTGGCCCAAATCCTTACCTGCTCCCGTGCTGTGTTTCTATCTATCTATTTCGTGCTAACTCATCGGCTTTTTTATATCCTTCGATTCCCCAATATCCGGGCATCCACAGTAAAGTTACTTTATTACAGTACCTGTGTATTCAGTTTTCGAATGCATTCTCTAACCAGACTTGACTGCACTCGGGACTCTTTATTGCTCTCAGTATCACTTGGCTGTCTGTTGCAATACAAATCCGTCTGTTTGATTTCGTTTGCACAGTGCAATATTGCGTAGGTCTCTGTTTGAAAAACCGTAGCATATTTTCATACTGGAAGAGTGATCATTATGTTTTGTTCATTGCGTCACAAATTGCAAAAGTAAAATATTTATAGTTAAGGAGAAAATCAGAGGCATTTAACGTTAAAATAATGAAGTATCGCTGGAACTACTTTAGAATTGTTTTCCTGCTGACATAACACCAAAGCCGTCGGCTATGAGTGTCAATCCTTGTTGTGTAAATTCGCTAGTTAGAGTACTAGAAAGCTTGCAATCACTAGCGCTGGAAGGAGAAAAGCTTTCATATATGGAACAAGCGAAATACGTTGCTGGATGGTTCTATTAAAGACTTACATGGAACCAACGTATCCTTAAAGCAACTAATAAAGCCATCATTGCTTTTAGTACGTGCAAAACTGGGATCCCAGGGTTAAGATGACTAGATGGCTATAACAATCAGAATAATAGCCAACTACCACGTAATGTAAAACACTATTTAGCGGTATCAGATGGATCTTTCATAGTTACCACTATAAACCGGCGCGCCATATAAACTGTATCCCATATCAATGCTGTTCTGTATATATTTCAAATTTATTACCTCAAATTCTAAGATTGTAATTAATTTGGAGAATATCTACTGTTATTGCAAGAAAGAAATAATTTTCATAAAATACAAGACCTAAGTTAATACATACAATTTGTCTTGTCCAGATTGTGTAGATACTAGTTCTATCGCTATAAGGAAAAATAAAACAGCAAGTAAAAATTAAATTGGAACGACGTTTACTACTGTGTGCTGTGTTTACTACTTATTTCTTTTACTTTACTTACGTGCTTTCATTTACTTACTTATCGCTACGTTACTTACTCACTTTCGTATAGCTTACTACTTATTACTTTTACGTTGACAGCTGTATATCTAAATCTACGCGTACGAAGATTCACCTTGTGGTCGTACGGCGGCGCTGTGCGGACCAGCTATCAAACGGTATGTCGCGGTCGCATGTTGATTTGATCGGTATTGCGTCTTCTACTTCGTTAAAAAATGTTTCAACCCCATGGTGATAGCGAGAGCGAGGTATCCAGGGTTACGATCGGGGTACGCAACAATTTCAACAGTGAAACCGTGTTTTAACTCAAGAATTTATTTCCATAAAAAAGTGTGAAAGACAGTAAGTATATACAATGACAAAAGAGCAGGTGAGTAACAAAACTCTATATACATCAGTCAGCTTTGCTGAGGCGACAGTCAGATCGAGGAAGGCCGGTAGAATACCTGCGTTACACCAGAAGCTGTCTCGATGCCAACTGTCAGACCAGGAATAACTGGGATTCTCTGACCGTATCAGAGAAGCTGTGCCGACACGACTGTCAGAGCAAGGAACGCTGGTAGAATGCCTGCGTAGCATCAGAAGCTGTGTCGATGCTAACTGCCAGATCGAGCCGTGAGATAATGCTTCTCTTATCGTTAAACGCGCGGTTCATATACACTACAACAAGCGGGTGCGATGGCGGAAGTTGAACGTGCGTGAACGGACGCACCATCTGCGGAGACGATACTCGCTTTGTAAACAAGAATAAAATAAAAGCTTAATGAAACAAAATAACATGCGGTAGTAACATGGGCCGACTGTGAGAAACTCAATCAAAAGAAAACGAATTAATGATTAATTCACAATGAACTTAAAATTGATACTAAAATGGATTTTCCCACAGTTCGGCACGTTACAAAATATATTACTATGTGAAAACATATAGTTTGAAACGACAATGATTGAGATAATGATGGGCAATTACTTAAGATTTTTGTATAATACTATATACAATTTATAAAGATAATGTTAATATAATAATTATAAGAAATGAGCAAGAATAGCTTAAGGTAATTATTTGTAATATTCCATCCCATCTGAAATACATACAACAAATAAACAAAGCCCATAGCAAATGTTATAAAATTCTCACCGGAACTTTCATTAATAATGATGCATAAAAATTCTGGTTAAACGGTACACGATATAAAATAAAACTTTCAACAAATAAATAAAACGTTAGATAATGGTTGAGTTCAAGCAGAAGCACAACAGCAACATGCACATAACTCGGAAAACAACTTCACCTGAATGCACCATTGATAAAGTAGGTTACTGCACTAACTCTTGTGAGGTAAATTAATAATGCAAACTCATTAACGCCATCTCCCGACAGTTTCATAGTACCGCATAACCCATATTCACGTTTCAAACATGTATTGATTGTTTCAATTTAACTAAATACCTCATATTGTAGTCTAATAATTTTGAAATCCTGTTACTTGTGTAGTAAAGTTCTATGTAATATATGTACAATGTATAAAATGTTTGGGCAGTACTTTAATTCCTAAGAAGTTTAATTCGTACTTTTAGATTTTTAATGCCTCCAGTGGAACATTTTTGGAATGTTTTGAATAAAAACGAGGAGAGTGGATAAAGGACCTCTTTCTGAAGAGCTGCACAAGAACAGCAGGAATTGTAACGAAAAACTTGTTTTTGAGTAGGTTAAGTGCATCTAACTAAAATACACAATAAAACTTCGGAAAAATATCTGTGATTTTATTGATAACTTTTTATTTGCAAAATTAGTAGGCGGGAATAGGTATCTTATCTACTTTTATCGTTTATATTTATCATGACAAATACCCCATAGCAACAACCGCCATTCCAATTTTCTTTTAAGTAAGGTATCTGTGTGGGTCTGGCGTTACATATTTTAAAATTTATTACGACTTTCTGATTCGTATTGCTCACCTTATGTTTACAAAAATAATAGCTTTCGCTTTAGAGGATTAAACAATCAAAATTTATGAATATAATGAAAAGTGAAAGAGAAAATATAGCTTGTGCTATTAATCAATATTATATCTAAACTAATTTATCTTCTACTAAATATGATAAACAATATTCAAAATTTATAGGCACGTAAAACCAGAAATATATATGTAGGTAGTTAATTCTTAAAATATTTTATACGTATATGTATGTGTTCGATCCTCGTGAGCAAGTTGAAGCTTTCGCAATTCTGTTATTCAAAATGACGATACCGTTTAAAATGAGAAAGTTGCTCCTTGTATACCGAAAGTGATATAAAGTTAAAGATATTTTCCTTTAAATAGATCATAGTTGGTCATGACTGCAGCTTCGCAAGTATTAAATTCAAATTCCTATAAGAACCTCAAAAAATGTTAATAAGCCAGGGTAGTGGGACAACCTATATAATTTACTTTAATAGGCGTTGCACTTAATTTAATTTAGAAATACATTTTCGCAATAGAACTGGCAAACAAAACATGATATATGAAGTATAATCAGATATTTTAAATAGTTTGTATACTTGGGTTTATATCCAAAGCCTTGTAGCATTTTACAGTATGTATACGTGATGTTAGGTTGAAATAAACAGTGTAATGCCACAAAGCTTGTGCTTCATTTTCCACGTTCTTGAAAATTAAACTTGCTTCCATGTTGATACCACCAACGAACTTAAAAAGTGCTCCCTTCACTATGTGCCTACAACTAAAAAAAAAAAAAAATACCACTATAATAGGTTAAAAATTTGTTATTGTGTATGCGTATGGATTAGATGGACCAATTTAACACAAAAGAACCAACCTGTATGGGGTAGACGAATCTTTCCACTTATGGGTTTAAAATAAACGAAACGTTATCAATTCTTTTTAGTGAGGTAGATATTACGTTAATACAGAATTCTTATATTTATTTCTTCTTTCAGTTGTCTTTAAGATTTTTTTTATATAAATTCAGTAGTTATACTTTTACGAAACCAGCGAGAGCTTGTTATGCGTCTAATCACACCTTTGCTACTTCCTGTTTCATGGTAATCTTTATTACTGTTACGTTGACCCCTATATGTCTAAATCTCCGCGTACGGTGATTCGCCCTGTGTCGGTACAGCAGCGCTGGCTGGTAAAGGGAATGTCGCGTGTAGACTTGATTGGCGGGTGTTGCGTCTTAATTCGTTGTTAGAATAATTTTCAACCCAGAGTGGTAGCTGTTGTTGTAAGAGTGGGGTGTCCAGGGTTACGAAGAGTTTCCGCAACAATTTGAACAGTAAAAACAAGTTTTTACAAGAATTTATTACTATAAAATGGATATTAAAGTCATCAAATATGTACAATGGCAAAAACAGGTGAGTAACAAAAGCATATGTACCTACACTACTGTTTATATATTCGGGGACAAAATACAGGTTTTTTTAAATTAGAATAAAAACAATTATTTGTAATTTATGAGATAAAAGATAATACTATTGTAAATTACGTTCATATATATATATAGAAATGTATACCCTTCCATATAAAACATTTTTTTCGAGTTTTTCTTAGTCGTCCCCAAATATATGAACGGCAGTGTATGTACAATCTATAATATAAACAACTATTCGCAGGGCCTTGCAGCGCTTTTTTAACGGTTTAATTCTGGTGATAACGTGAAATCTATATACCGGGAACAGGTCAAAAATGCGCGGACGGTTTTAACGTACAAGTTCCGCGCTATGTCGAGTCGGAAAGCTGTGACGGCATCGACCTTACGAAACGAGAATGACTACGAATAAATCTGTGCGTGCATCAGAAAGCTGTGCCGACACGACTGCCAGAGCGCAGGGAGTTGGTAAAATGCCTGTTTTGTCAGAACCTGTGCCGAGGCCAACTGCCAGATCGGGAATATCTGGAAATCTATATACCGGGAACAGGTCAAAAATACGCGGACGTTTTTAACGTACAAGTTCCGCGCTATGTCGAGCCGGAAAGCTGTGCCGGCACCGACCTGACAAAACGAGAATGACTAGGAATAAATATCTGCGTGTACCAGAAAAGCTGTGCCGACACGGACTGCCAGAGCGAGGAAGGCTGGTAGAATGCCTGCGTTGTTTCAGAAGCTGTGCCGATGCCAACTGCCAGGCCGGCGATAACTAGAAAGACTGTTTAGAATTCTTCTCTTATCGTCAAAATTTATATACACTACAGCGATCCCGCACGCGGTCGCGATGGTGAGAGTTGGGTGTGCGTGAACGGACGAATTGCTAATCACTAAGCAGCAGCAATATGGCTAGCATCTATATCGCCCAGATAAATGTCTATCTCGTCAAAATGACGCCTGGTATACTCTCCAGGAGGTTCACAAAGCACCATCTCAGTATGGTATTAATCCAAAAACTTATCAAGGAAGATATTAAGAGATTTATACCAAGAACTTGTGTCATAATTATATACATTAGTAATTATATATAGAACGAAAAAACTCGTCTCAATTCAAGCATACTTCGAATTTAAAGAAAGACTATCTATATATTATAACTTCATGCTATTTTTATGAAGATTAGCTTGTACTACCTCCTGAACTGCAGAAGAGCACTGCCAGAGGAGAAGGCTACTCATAGGATGCAACGCTAACGCACACAACACTGTTGTGGTAGCACGGGCACCAAAAAGAAAAATGAGTGACTTTTAGAGCATGTCCTTAGCAATAACATTCTAGTACACAATATAAAGAATACCTTCACTTTTGTACAAGGGTAAGGGTAAAAGTGTTAAAGATCACACTGGATCATCGGGATTTAAAAAATGATCCCAAAGAAATGAATGAATCCATACGCAATGCATATTGGTGGAGTTATGCTCTCCATAGATAAAATAAAGAGTATATGGCTATACCTTGGTGGAATAGGTAAAATAACACCATCAGAAACCCGAAAAGCGATAGTATCAAAAGTTTTGTGGAGAAGTTGACTAAGCGCCTATCGCTATCAGACTATCCAAAGTAATGGCGCAGGGCGGAATCAGGCATAACACTCAGGAAGTCAGATGGAAGCCTCAGGGAATACGCTTAGGATATCCAAGTATACAAACCCCGAAAATAAAATTAGCTGCACGATATACACTAGAAGTTATCTTGACAATAATAAACGATGTAACAGCTCCATAAACATGAAAAATAAATGAGCACGGACTAGGTTTCGCGTGCCTGCCGTAAACGTGTCCGTCGACGTTTTATCCGCAAAACATATTTAAAAAACATCGTAAATCAAGTGCGGCCTGAACCGATGTGCTCCTCCAGATGGAAACTCGGAAGATCTGTCAACCAAAACACATGATCCTGCACGAAATAATAAAATCGGCTACACAAAATCACTGTTGGCTGACAACCAAAAAAAAAAAAAAGCTAAAGAGGAACTGCAATGAATCTGGCAGCCCATTACAGACACACAGACCGACTGAATTTACTACAAATCTGGGAGTATTAAACTGATAAAATAAATATTGGAGTTGTTTTTTAACTCCTGTATATATTTCGCACACCTTATTGCCCAGTCTTGCAATATCGGTATTTCCTAAATTACACCTGTTAATTTAAACACCGACTTCTATTTTTATCGGCGTTTATATTTTCTTAGAATCGCAACTGGGACAATTCTGTTAAACAATACTATGCAAAAACGAAAATAGGGTGCCGTTAAAATGTAGTTGACCCAGAAAGAATCTCTATTCAAGTATAAAATATAAGATTGTCTGTATACAAAGCGATTGGAAACGTTGAAAGGCTTAATTATTTAACTTACCTGGTTTCGAAGTTAAAAATATATCCTACAGACCCAATTACAAAATAATATTAATCTAAATTTAGCATAACTTGTTTATTCTACTAAAAAAATGTTTAGAAATAGATCGCAGATCAAAATATCGACAGTGTTTTAGCCTGTCAAATTTTATATGTTCTGGGAACTACGGTTTTAAAAATTTTTAATTTTATGTTCGCGTTAATAGATCAATCTTTAAAAAGAAATACCAGTGAAAACGCAGTGACGCAATTAACCTAGAAAGAATCTAATTTAACAATAGCAGCTGAATAATCACTGTGAGGATTGTCCATGGTGAGAGATTTATCTTTGTGGAAAAACAGTTTCCGCGAAACTTAAATGAAGTGTTTCGTCGTTTTGAAGATAGATATAGCGTAGCAGGAATAACTGATGGCACATCCTCTTTCGAAGAAGTATTTAACAAAATGAACTAGAGAAAAAGAAATTTTAAAACGTTGGAATTCATCTCCTCATAACATCATAAAATTATTTGGTATCGATACTTAAATTGAAGCAATATCACAGTGTATCCAGAGTTATTCTGGCTATACGACGCGGAATATTGAGGCCAAAATACAAAATCACTTTTATATATGGGGGTTTATTATGGTTGCTTTTTAAAATTACTTTCATGTTACACAGGAGATTCCAAAATCTCTAAAAATATCACAGTTTTTTCTTTTTTGGATTCTGCGATCTGTGTTAATCAGGTTTATAATACCTAAACCTTAATGTCTTTTAAGTAATTTGAATTTTATGAAAATTTAACCTAATTTTCATGTTTCAAATGTTTAAGATATATTTAAGTGATATGAGCGAAATTTGCAGTAACGTATAAAAATAGACCATATTTTATAACTCAATTATAATAAACTTGCCATCTTATACAGGGTTACCATTTAAAAAACCAACAATAACATCATCGCAATTACACGAATCACCCTGTATATTTAACTGCTATGTCAAGAAATGAAGAATTAGAAATAAAAATTGACGAACTTTTAGAGTCTTACCCAATATTTATATCGAATATACGATACCTTAACACTTCATTACGTCCACAACTGGTTGAACTTCATTGTGAAACTCGCAGAGCCTCTTAATTACTACCACAGCAGGAAGAAAATTGTGCCAGACCGAATAAGAGCGAAGGTTTCTTTGAATTGCTCATTTTTCCAAATCGCGCTGAGTTAGTACGCCGTAAGTTACTAAAGGGTGCACAGTAAAGTAATTTGAGATGTATGAGTTTTCACTATAAGCATCAGTGAACTGAAAAACTAAGGTTTTTCTTATAAGAATTGCAAAGGAATTTAATCTGTTTTGTTTTCTCTTCATATTTTCTTTTTAAAGTGCAGTTTGACAAAACCAACATCTTTATAATTCTATGATGAATAAAGAGTATTATTATTATTATTATAAGCATGTGTACTCTTTTATGCTTCCTGTCGGCTTCCTTTTCGTCAAAAAAGATTATAAATCAATATCGCTTGCAACATGTCCACCGATACAATCTCGTTGCTTACCAATCGTCCAGGGTAACTTTGGATGATGATACATGCAACAAAACAATTATTCAATCAGCTCAAGTATGTAACCCCTCTCTTAGAAAATAACGTTGATATTACCATGACAAATAATGTTAAGTTATTTGCGAGAGCAAATTGAAAGTACGTATCTCTAGGTTACTGTTATTTCTTAACAGTAATGTTATTGTTAACATTTAACCTTGGAAATTAAGTTTTTTTTACCATGAATGTAAATTCTAAGTATGTTTTACATTATTAGCTGTTATACAGAACGGTAATGTTATCATTTTGATGTTAGTTTGGAAATAACAGTGTTACAATCTGCATTGAATCGAAAATGACTTTGATTTCAGTAATTCATTTCGTTTTTTTTTTAATTATAGACAACATCAGCTATAAAAACGTTAAGTATTTTGAAAGCAATTTCAAATTCATTATCTTTACTTTTAATCTGGAAATTACAATTTTTGAAAAGCCATTATATCCCTTAGCGGTTCTTTTTCGCGCGGGAATATTTAACTTAGACCCTAGACCAGGTATGGGCAACTTTTGCTTAGCTGAGGGCGTAATTTCGGGACTTAATCAGGTCGCGGGCCGTAGGCAAGAAATAAGTAGGTGGTAGTGAATAAAGAAGCAACATTTTGATTTGAATTGATATCATTATTTCAATTGTCTGAATCTCTCGCGGGCCGGATTGAAACTGGTGGAGGGCCAGATCTGGCCCGAGGGCTGTGAGTTGCCCCTAGACTGTTCAGTTTTGACGGACCGGTTCTGGCTCGAAATCACAGAAACCACATGCTGCCCATTCAGCATACACTAAAGCTTCGAAGCCTCTTGCCTTCAAGCTCCAGCTAAGTAACTTTATTCAAAACGTATCAACCGCTTTCTTTTATTTTCTTATATATATAAATCATTATTGTATACTGAAATAGATTTTCCCACGTAATATTCTGTTATGCACCATATTATTTATTATGCTGTTATAAAATAACATAACGTTAACATTTCTTAACAGAAAAGATACTTGCTTGGTATGAATATAATATGACAAAACTCCCATCCAAAACTTATCGATAATGTATGATTCGACGTTTTATAAACAACTTATGATAGCATGATATGCGCCCCAAACATCTGTTTATCCATAGTAATAGAATTTTAGAACAATTTTAAACTATACTTAGTTTTACACCCATATTTTCAAACTTGTCCTACTAATAAGATGCTTTAAATCCATTTACTCACAAAAACTAAAACGAATCTTCAATTCAAGAGTAAATTTGAGTTTGAGCCTCTGAATATAAGCGGAGAGCAGCAATTTATCAAAGCGGTGAATGACAGTCCGAGAGGTTCTTTTGTTGGTAGATAAATAAGTTTTTTTTTTGAGACAAGAGAGAGTTATAAAATAAATATATGTTATAAAATTTGCTATCATTATTTTGATTACTTAATTTTCTCAGTTTAGAAGCATTTTAAACAGAAGGTGCACATATGTAAATAACGAATATTTTTCAATACGTATCTGATTGGCATTTGTATGAGTCAGACAGAATTCCTCTTCCATGGCAATAAATAACAGCATTTTTCTTTGTGGATGTATCTTTCCTATTCTAAGAACTCATTCGTCCTTGCACGTTTCCTATTTCCAAGTACATTCAGATATTTTGTTATAAAATATCATCTACTTCGGGGAGTCATGCATAGTAATTTCAATATAATATACAATATTTCTTATTGTAATGGAAACCAATTAAATTTTCGTGCATCGTCTTGCTTTGTAAAACACTCGTGTAACGACAGAAGGTCGATTATATACGCTTTTATAATGAAATAGGAGTACAAACAACATACCAAACGTGTGATCAGACTTACTTACGAGATTACTAAAACGAAAAATTAGCAAAAAAAAAAGAATAAAACTTTCCGTGTTAGCAGTTCATTCTTGGACACATTGAGAACGGTTTTCTTGCATTAGTTCATTATAATGATTGATGGGTTTTAGGTAGGTACGGAAGAACAGAGCACAATGCTCCAAATTATAATGACTTTCCTAGCGAAACGTTTGGAATAGCTGTATCAAGGGTATTAGTTGACATGCATCACATTTATCGGTCGGTAATGTAGATTTGCTCAAATAGAAATTAGTCAATGTTTGCAATAATGCAATTTTGTTATAGTGTGAAATCATTAAATAAATGCTACTCTGCTATAACTAATTTCAATATGAAGCTTTTTTTTTTTTCTTTTTAATTCGTGTCGGATTTGAACCAGGCACCATTTGAAATGTCTCAAATACAGATCTTAGGAAGCCGGCAGGACGGCAAATATGCAATAGTGCAATTTTCTTCCAGTGTGAAATCATTAAATAAATGCTTTTCTGCTATAACTGTAATTTTAATATTATAGAAAATAGATTAGGAGTATATGATAAACAAGAAAAGAGAAATAATATCATGATTTCGGGAGTGGATTTGGGAACCAGCACTACACAAAGGGATAGTTTGGACATTGAACAAATTAGGTACTTCAACAGCATCGACATTGTGTGTTTGGTGGAAACGTGGCTTGTGGACGACAGGATATCTTTACCCCCGGAGTTCAAGGATTTTGCAGTTATGTGTGCCCCAGCTAGCAAGGAGAAAAGCTTAGGAAGAGCAAGTGGGGGAATTGCTGTTATGTATAGGAGTTCTATAATAGTGAAGCGAATAGAAATTACTAACTTGTGGATTTTATGTCACTGTCAACTTCATGGTAAAAACTTCCTTATAATGTCTCATTATTGGAATCCCAAGGCCAACATAGAATATTGTATAGAATCACTAAATGACACGCTGAATGAAAGATTAGAACAATATAGTGATTATGGCTGGCTGATTGGTGGGGACTTCAATGCACGAGTAGGTCAATTGAATCAATTAGATAGTGAAATATTTCAGAATAACAGTTTATCCCCAGGGAGAAGCTCCAGGGACCTCGTGCTTACCCCTAGAGGAAGGAAACCCATAGAAACCATGGAAAACCAAGACTTCATACTTCTTAACAGAAGAACACGAAACGAAAAACCTGCAGATCACACATATGTAGCGAAAACAGGAAAAAGTACCATTGATTTAGTGTTTGCTAATGAAAAAAGCTCCCTTTGGGTTCGAGATGGGTTCGGGCACGGGTTGCTCTTGAAATAAAACGCGATTGTTACTTAAATTCTAAGATATAATTTAGAAAACAAACATTATTTTTACTTTCTCATACTTTGCTACTCATTTAAAACAAAACGGTTAACCCTAATTAAATCTACTTAGTCTAAGATACTTACATGCTAAAAACCAAAATTGAGTACACCAGCCGACGACTCCTCACACCACACACACACCAACTCTACTCTACTCTACTCTGCACGTCACCCGCCTCGCTAGACCCCGTTCGGTTTTTTGCTTCTTCAGCTTAATTTTCGCGACGCGAGGAGAATGATTGCAGGACTTACAGCTAAATACATACATTTATACATATACGTATACAGGGTGTTACACTTTCAAATGTAGCCTCATTACTAAACATAACACGAGAAAAAAATCCGGGATCTAACTGAATTTTATCTACAAAACCACCACCTGCAAAATCTCTGACGAAGAATTTTGTCGTTAACGGAAAGCTACTGATTAATTGAAATATGAATATGATTGGCTGGTAAAATTCGATCTACAGTTGTAGCAGGCACACTTAATTCACGACTACTTTTGCATTGACTAATGTGCGGATTCGATATTACCATTCCTAGTATGGTTACGGTATTTAATGTGTTTTTTCGGCTCACACCATAGTACAACTTCACTACACTCACAAGGGAACACCGGCGGGTGTCCCCCTCCGATTTCGATGAAACTTAACAGATCGAAAGAGTACCTTAAAATAAGAGACACGTATTTTTTTTTATCGGCGGAACCGCACGATTTTGGGGTACAGCCCCCTCCAAAGTTTGGACGATTTTTCAATTTTTGCAAATATTTCCAAAATTATAACAGATATTAAATTTTCTTCTTAACATAATTTGCAGCATATTGCATGGCCCTAAGGGTGGCGTCGTCCGTATTCGCAAAAAGTTAATAACGGGGGACGGGGTACCCCGTACCCCCCATTTTTTTTACATTTTTTCTTTTTCTTATTCATCAAAAGAAGGCCGATTTTACATAGAATACGATGATGTATAACAAGTTTAGAAAATTAATAATTGTAAAAATAGAAAAATAATAATAAAGCTTCAAAATTAATAAACTTGTCATTGATATAAATCAAATGAACTATAACAGAAATAAGTTTTTATCATTAACCAGCATATTACACGGTCTCAAGGTAGATATCTTCATAAAAAGCTAATAACGGGGGACGGGGTACCCCATACCCCCGCATTTTTTAATAATAAGGTTATTCATTATTCAACAAAAAAAGATCGCTTTTATATAGAAAACAATGGTAATAAATTAGGAGGATTAATAATAAAAATAATTGCAATAATAATAATATATACATTAACAACAATTATTTGTTATCGTTACTCCGCTGTTCTCCTTACTTAAATATTTCTTAATTTAGAATTGTATCTACTCGACAAGCTATGGTCAAACCTTTCTATGCCTACTAACTTGTACTATATACTATACGAAACTTTTATCGGTGGTAGAAATATAAATCGTTTTATCAACTGCAGTTAGCGACTGCGTTTTATATATTTCCTTAATAAAATGTTATTCATTGTTAGAATGCCATAATCCTTTAGTGCGTATATATGAACAAATTTGCTACACAGGACGAAGGATTAAATAATACATACATATATATTTTTTAATTTATTTCAAGTTTTTCGTGCAATGTAGGTGTACAATGTAAGTATTCAATGGAGCATAAATATAACTAATGTGTTTGTAACGATTATAACATTTCGGAAACAATAGAACAGAATTAGAAAAACATTATAATGCTTATAAATGTTTAAATACATGACATACAGTAATGCGATTATTGGTATACCTATATGTATTGCAATAGCGAACAAGATTAATATACATACAGTAATTAAGCTATTTAAGTATTACAGTAGTGATAGTTTGTGTAAAAGTGTTTAAAACACAGATTTTGTTTGCACCATGAACACCGCACAATAGCTGGTTTATTGCAAATACTACACAAGGGTGTAGACTGCGCATCTTTGTTAAAACAAAACTCTACAGGATTTTTAAAGGGCCCAGGTCTTTCCTCAACGTATCCACTCTTATACCACGAGTACTTGAATACGTCGAAAAATCTTGG
This sequence comes from Cetonia aurata, assembly GCA_949128085.1. NCBI lineage: Eukaryota > Metazoa > Arthropoda > Insecta > Coleoptera > Scarabaeidae > Cetonia > Cetonia aurata. Next base: position 20,028,818 of record OX421883.1, read on the forward strand.
GGAAGAAAACTGATTATGGGTTAGGGATTGCAACTTAATAATATTATTTCTCTGATGTAAATCTATCTCGTAGTTCATAAGAATCAGTATATCCGAAAAAGTTCTAACAAAATTTTTCCACAGTCTAAAACCATATACATCTAGAGGTTGTACCATCGCTGTCGTTTTTTTTTTGTATATTTAAAATGTTCAAAGTTTTGTCTTTTGGCACTAATTGCTGAAGTTCGGCAACACAATGCCCACTCCAAGAATCAATCAAAAGGACCCTCTTTGGCCCGGTATTCGAGAGAAAAACATCCGTTAGCCAAGTTTTGAAATGATTTGAAATGAGCGATCTATTTTTGACGAATAATGAATAAACTTATTATTAAAAAAATGCGGGGGTATGGGGTACCCCGTCGCCCGTTATTAGCTTTTTATGAAGATATCTACCTTGAGACCATGTATTATGCTGGTTAAGGATTAAAACTTATTTCTGTTATAGTTCTTTTGATTTATATCAATAGACAAGTTTATTAATTTTGAAGCTTTATTATTATTTTTCTATTTTTACAAGTATTAATTTTCTAAACTTGTTATACATCATCGTATTCTATGTAAAATCGGCCTTCTTTTGATGAATAAGAAAAAGAAAAAATGTAAAAAAAATGGGGGGTACGGGGTACCCCGTCCCCCGTTATTAACTTTTTGCGAATACGGACGACGCCACCCTTAGGGCCATACAATATGCTGCAAATTATGTTAAGAAGAAAATTTAATATCTGTTATAATTTTGGAAATATTTGCAAAAATTGAAAAATCGTCCAAACTTTGGAGGGGGCTGTACCCCAAAATCGTGCGGTTCCGCCGATAAAAAAAAATACGTGTCTCTTATTTTAAGGTACTCTTTCGATCTGTTAAGTTTCATCGAAATCGGAGGGGGACACCCGCCGGTGTTCCCTTGTCAGTCGAGTAACGAAAATTCTAATTTACCAGCAATAACCCGTCAAGTAAAACAGTCAGACAAGGAATTCGTACCGTATCTCTATGCCGTTTTAATGAAATCGCAGTCAGTACAAATTAGTCGTTCGCGCAGGTAGAATTTCTTGGTGTCATTATATATACGCTTACGAATCTTTTATATATTAAAATACATAAACAGAGATATGGCAGACACAAAAACTACAAAGCACAACAAACTAAATATTCTGAAGCATTTATAAATAATTTGTCAAGTAAGTAATAATGTCAAGTGGATGCGATAGCAAATTTTTGATTGCATTATGTTCATTATTCGAAATAAATTGATTTATCTATAGATCTATTGTTTTATTTACACGAGTAAAGTTTGCACACATTTGGGGTGATATTTCTTTATATTTCAGTGCTTTCTACTAATCTCTAAACGACGAAGTTTGCAGAAAATATACTTTTATAGAATGTAGTATGTATATTTTAAAATTTGAATTTGGCGTAAGAATGTAGAGAGAGATGAATGTAAGATGGAGTATGGAAAATAATAAACGTTCAACTGTTTGTGTTGTTTTATTTAATTATCAAGGATATCATACGAGGAATAGTATTGCTATTTACTTTCTTTGGTTTCTAAAAATTAAAACTAATACAGTTCTGTACGGCTACTAATTCCTCTGAACAAGAACTTTTCTTATATTTTTCAAGATTAGTAAGTAAATTGGAAGAATAAATTTTGAAATAACACGAGGGAGTATGCATTGATGACAATATGTCGACAAGAATGAAGGAGTTATTACATATACATGAGATTTAGCAGTTATTTACTAAATAATTGCCTTAAAAACATGTTTTCTATTCAAAAATTATTAGAAAACGTATTTGGCAAATATATTTTTGAAAATTTTGCTCTGCGTATTCATAATTTATCAAGTCAGTCCTGCTGACAAAATGGGCCAATGGGGTCGCGCACCAACCTAGTGCGCGGAATCGTGGCGTTGTAGATAATTACCACAAAAAATAAAATCCTGACCATAAGAAAATGCATTGAGTGACACTTCTGTATATTACCTATTCTGTGATATAATCATCCATTTAGAATTCTCTTGGGGCTATGTTTGTTTGCAAGTGAATAGACCAAATCAATCAAACCACTTTATGTTCCCCTCGATACCATATAACTTTTGTTTAAAACAGTTTTTTTATATTTTCCGTATCTTCCGACATATTTGCCTGGGGCGATTACAATGAAGAACCCTTTATATTCAAACACTAGTAAAACACTCACGCACTCTAGATATAAAAATAAGATTTAGAGTAAAGATTTTTTTTTAAGTCATAAATACTAATTTTCATAGTTTTATTTAGAATGTCCCTGAATCAGTACATATCAAAACGTATACGGACCATCTTATTTACGAATCGGAAATTTAATATCATTTCCGGTTAAATCGAAAGCAATAAAATGTGAAATTATGTCGCATTCTTAATTCCCAAATTCCGTTTCTGTATACTTCTTAAGTTATAGCCAATAATCAGCTTCCAGAAACACCCGGTGCATATTTTCTGAGAACATTGCAACATTTTTCATGTATATTGTCGTCTATCCACATATTTATGGATATCACATAATTTTTATCTAAAATGTCTTGTTCGGATGACGTTAATGCGAAACAAATTTTGTATTTATTTCATTCCGTATGAAACTTTAAACAATTGGAAAGAAAAATAACTTCCTGCAACATTAAAAATTCATATCTCCGTTTAATGGCAGGTTTCATAAAAAAGATTATCCACGTCTAACGTGCATGTCGAGAGCGCTACTTCAAATATAACGAAGAAATATAACAAGAAATGTTAAAAATAAGGCGTGTGCAAGCGTTTTATTGCCAAAATAACGAATTATCGCCTCGCCTGTTTTACGATTTGATTTATCTTTCACTAATCGCGACATTTTGCATCCGGTCAGTATTCATAATGAACGTTTTAATAAAATCGGGTGACTAGGAGGGTAAAATTGGCTTTAAAAAAGCCATGTCGAACGTCAAAGGCGAAAAGGACAACCGTTTTTTGCGAATTTCTGCTTTTAGCTGCTGGTGTATTTGTCAACTGCAAACATTGGAAGGTTATTTACTTGCAGATAAATAAAAAGAAAAATCATAATCTGAAAGTTGCGATAACAGGAAGTTAATAACAACCGGTTACATCGCTTTTATGATATTTACTTAGCAACAATATGTTGGTGCTTTCATCAGCTTACTCTGCTTGGTTCAAATAAAAACGAGGTGGAATTTATAAAACAGATACAAAAAAAAATATATAAAATTATTGAGATTTTTAAAAACGTATGAGCTCTCTACATATGGCGGTAGTGAAATAATATTTCGTAATAATACATTATTTTTAATAAATTGGAAGACGGTTGGGAATTAGGAATAATTTCTTGAAACATGGGCAGATGTTTCAAGAACTTGAGAATAAAAGCCTAATACACCGTACTGGCAACTTTTCGTTTGGATGCCAAAAAGACCCAATGCATTTCATAAAGTGCAACTAGTTAGCAAGTTTATCGCGCGATCGAGTATAGTATATACACGATTGGCCTCTGCTCACCTTTCATATGACGCCAGTTGAAAGCCCATTTCATCTATTGACGAACATAGTTGCCCATATTTATACACATAAGCGCGCAAGTACTGCTAGGGAAAAATAACAACACAGTGTAAACCGATTTACTTCATATCGCCATCTTTGATCGTCTAATTCAGTGCCCCGCAACCGGTGTGCCGCGGCACACTTGTGTGCCACAAAGCCACCTTAGGTGTGCTTGTAATAAAAAAAGTAAGATAATAACAGCGCACACAAAACGAATCTTCTGCGACCGCTGGATAACGAAAAAATGGCATCGAAATGCAAAAAGTGATTTTCTCGGTCTGAAACGCACGATTTCAAATTCCAAGCAATTCCAATGTAGAAATCGCTGCCACCATATGGGATTCGTAAACCTAAGTAAGATAATAACAGCGCACACAAAACGAATCTTCTGCGACCGCTGGATAACGAAAAAATGGCATCGAAATGCAAAAAGTGATTTTCTCGGTCTGAAACGCACGATTTCAAATTCCAAACAATTCCAATATAGAAATCGCTGCCACCATATGGGATTCATAAACCTAAGTAAGATAATAACAGCGCACACAAAACGAATCTTCTGCGACCGCTGGATAACGAAAAAATGGCATCGAAATGCAAAAAGTGATTTTCTCGGTCTGAAACGCTCGATTTCAAATTCCAAACAATTCCAATGTAGAAATCGCTGCCACCATATGGGATTCGTAAACCTAAGTAAGATAATAACAGCGCACACAAAACGAATCTTCTGCGACCGCTGGATAACGAAAAAATGGCATCGAAATGCAAAAAGTGATTTTCTCGGTCTGAAACGCACGATTTCAAATTCCAAGCAATTCCAATGTAGAAATCGCTGCCACCATATGGGATTCGTAAACCTAAGTAAGATAATAACAGCGCACACAAAACGAATCTTCTGCGACCGCTGGATAACGAAAAAATGGCATCGAAATGCAAAAAGTGATTTTCTCGGTCTGAAACGCACGATTTCAAATTCCAAGCAATTCCAATGTAGAAATCGCTGCCACCATATGGGATTCGTAAACCTAAGTAAGATAATAACAGCGCACACAAAACGAATCTTCTGCGACCGCTGGATAACGAAAAAATGGCATCGAAATGCAAAAAGTGATTTTCTCGGTCTGAAACGCACGATTTCAAATTCCAAGCAATTCCAATGTAGAAATCGCTGCCACCATATGGGATTCGTAAACCTAAGTAAGATAATAACAGCGCACACAAAACGAATCTTCTGCGACCGCTGGATAACGAAAAAATGGCATCGAAATGCAAAAAGTGATTTTCTCGGTCTGAAACGCTCGATTTCAAATTCCAAACAATTCCAATGTAGAAATCGCTGCCACCATATGGGATTCGTAAACCTAAGTAAGATAATAACAAGAGTGCTTGGTACAAGATACGTGCAAAATAAAAAGAAATCGTGAATTATTTTACTAGCGGTGGAAATATGCTAAATTTGCAATATATTTTTTAGAAGAAAGAAAAAAATAAACCCAGAATTAAGAGAGATGTTATGAAAGCTAAAAAAGCGACATCTATTGAAAATGATTATTACCTCTACGACAGTACCTCAAACTAATAATTTTGAAGTAGAGATATCCCGCCATCCTGCACGTAGTGTGATTGCGTTACGAAAACTTGCGTACACAAATTTCAAATTTACCAGCAGCCGTTGACACTATTGTACTATATTGAGGTAATAGTTTATATAAACGTTAAAATAATCCAGTTGAAGTTTGAATGTCGTTGAACGTTTGATGATACCGTTATTCGTTTCGTTTTACTTATTTTAATACTTTCATATCTACATCGATAATTTTTTATATTGATTATACACCATTTTTGTAGTGGACAAGTTTATAAAAAGAGAATGCCCAGCATTACCGACAAATGGACCCAACACGAGCTGTGTTGCAAAAAAGGGTTTGGTAAAAGGCAGTACAACGAAAATTACATTCAGTGTGGATTCGCATGGTGTGGCGATGACACGGCTCCAAAACCAGAGTGTGTAATTTACAGAAAGCAACTTTCTAAGGAGGCAATGGTTCCAAGCAAATTAACTCGCCATCTATAATCAAAACATTCCGCATACGCGAATAAGAATATACAATATTTTCAGCGAATTTTAAATAAAGCAGAGGCAATGTATGCGATTTTCTGTCACAGTTTTTGGAAAAGCCTTAGAAGCTAGTTACCATGTTGTAAAATTACTTGCACGCAGAAAAAGCCACATAGTATTCGGGAAACGCTTATAAAGCAAGTGTGCATGGAAATCGTTCGATTAATACTAGGGCCTAATGATGTTAATGAAGTGAGTAAAGTTTCATTGTCGGTTGATACAGTCAAGAGACGAATTGCTGAAGTGTCATGTGATATTTTATGAACACTGTTTAGAAAATTGAAAACATCGGATAATTTTGCCCTACAAATCGGCGAAACAACACATATTAAAAAGGGAGCAGAAATAGTAAGTATTGTACATTTCATTGATGAGGATTCCATAACGGAACATGACTTATTTAGCAAAGATCTTCCGGTGCAGGCTACCGGGGAGGAAATTTTCCGAACAACAAATGATTTCGTCGAAAGTTATAGTATTCAGTGGATTAAATGTATTAGTGTATCCATAGATGGCGCTGCAGCAAAGATGGGCAATAAAAAGGGATTTATCTCGTATGTAAAGCAACAAAATCCAACGGTGCAAATTATCCATTGTTTCATACATCAAGAAGAATCACTGATGGTCAAGATTTTGCCAGCAGAACTATGCATGAGTGCGTCAACATAATAAATATCATTAAAGCCTTAAATTCGCGAATCTTTGAAGGGCTTTGCCAAGAAATGGGACAGATTATCAGTCCCTATTGTTTTATACCGAAGCGCATTGGTTATCTAGAGGCAAAACTACTCAATTTATATTGGATCAAAACATGTCTGATCTGTACCAACTATTGAAAGATAATCAGTGGATGACCAAACTTGCATACATGGCCGACATATTCGAGCTCCTGAATGAACTCAATAAAAAATTGCTAAGCCGTGTTGAAAATTTGTTAACATGCTATGACAAATTAAACGCATTTAAACAGAAACTTGAACTCTGGCAAATGGAGTTAGGACGAGGATGCCTCGAAATGTACCCAAGACCTAACCAGATTACACTGGAAATCGGCAGTATATAGTGGATTTTGGCTTAAAAACATATAACATTGTAGAAAAAAAATTGTGAGAAATGTTTTTCTATAATTAATACGAACAGTATGAATGGATTCGAAATCCTTTTGCAGGTAATGTGAAAAATTGGTCAGACACATGGTCCGTCGAAATTGGGAAGGACTTGGGAAGGGCTTTCACTTTGTGGGGCCGGAACCTACTCTTTCTGTTTCGTCGGCTACACTCAACACCATAATAATGCAACAGACTGCCACTCTTCACGAGAATAGACGGATGTCCATGACTACTTGCCGTCGAGCACGTGAAGCCATCCTCTGGCCATCACCGAAGACAGCAAGCTATTGCCTGTAGCTTTCTCGCAGTAACTTACGACAAATTGTGGGACTTTTGACTGGTCACTGCAAGCTAAATAAACATATGCACTGCAAAGGATTTGGCTAACGGCCCACTGTGCCGGGCATGTTACCAAGAAGACGAGACGCCAGAACACATTTTACGTAACTGCCCGACGATTGTCCAATTCAGAGGTTACATCCTGAGGCAGTACTGGTCCAGCATAGCCGATTTTGGCGGCGTCTAGCCCGCTGCTCTGCTCGAGTACATGCTCAGTTTGGGCTGGCTCAGATAGACTGTGGGCAAGTGACACCACCTAGGGGAGGTAGCACAATGAGCCCGGTAAGGATGGCTTAAGTGCACGTGGTTACCACATTCCCCGACCTAATATTCACAATCCAAAAACCGAAGTAGTAGTTTGACTTCATATCGCCACCTTCTTCAAATTTAGCTGATATTATTTTATATATATTTTGTTCTTTTTATTTTTTTCCTTTTTTTGGGTATTCCGGTTTTTTCTTACTAATTATATACTTACTGTTTTTACGTTTCGGAATTTTGTTTTATTCCTTTTTCAATATTTTATTTTAATCCTACAAATTCACAAATTTTTAAGCATTACAACTAAAAAATTTTTTTTTACAAAGTTACTATTTTTAAACTTATAATAATTAAAAAACTAGTAATTACAACTTAATTGTTTTCAAACTTACTTTTAGGTGTTTTCCTAGTTATTAACCTTTACGGCATTGTCAAAAATTTCTTTAAGTTACCTTTTAGTTACATTTTAAAATTGTAAAAGACACTTTAATACAATAACAAGTAACGACAAACAAACATATACTGAGGCGCAAGGCCGTTCAGTTTTGTTTTCAAACCAGAAAACAGGTCGTTTTTTTATATCGCCTCTACATCTTCACGATAAGGTGCGTGACGACTCAATTCGTTTTTTCCCTTAGATTTTGCTATAATCAAATTATTATAAATGTGACTTAAGTTATTTATGTCATTTTTATCGTTAATTGCATGTGTATTGTTTTTTATATGCCACATTTCTTTGAAAAGTCTTTTATAGTAATTATTTTCAATCTCTAAAATTTCCGTTTTATTAAAATTAAATTTATGGTTATTATTTAGTGCATGTTTTGCCAGAGCAGTAGAGTTTACATTTTGTGTATTTATGCTATATTTGTGCGAGTAAATTCTCTTCTCTATGTATTGTTGTGATTGTCCAATATACACCCCTTCACAGTTTTCACAGTTAATTTTGTAAATTGTATGTGTTTGCTTATTAAAATCTATTGGTTCTTTAGTTTTTGTGAACAACTTTTTATTTGTGTAGTTTGGTTTATGAGCAATGTTGATTTTATATTGTTTCAGTAATTTTTGTAAGTTCTCTGATAATTGTTCTGTGTATGGTATGGAAATATATTTTTTGTTCTCCTCTTTATTTTGGTCCTTATTTTGTGGGTTGGTTTTAGTTTTATTTTCATTTTGTGCTAATCTTTTTTTTAAATATTTATCTATAAAATTAATTGGATAATTATTATTAATTAACATTTCTTTTATTTTATTAATATTTTGTTTGATATTGGTTTTTTCTGAGAAAGCTATGCACCTATCCACTAAGTTGTTAATCGTACTTATTTTGTATCTTGTGGGTGTTTGTGATAAAAAGTTTAAATACCTTCCACAATGCGTTGGTTTAAAATACCAATTTGTGTAAATTTTTTCATTTTTATGTGAGACTGTTATATCAAGAAAATTTATTGATGAATTATTTTCATTTTCTAATGTGAATTGAATACGTTCATGATAGTTATTGAATTTTTCTAATATGTACTGTTCTTTGTTTTGAGGTATTGCCAAAATGCAGTCATCTACATATCGTTTAAAAAATGTAATATGTGTATCCATTTTGTTTAGTATATCTTGTTCCACTTTCTCCATAACTAAATTTGCTATTACTGCTGATATTGGTGATCCCATTGCTACACCATAATATTGTTTAAAATAGTTCTTTTCATAATTAAAGTATGTATTATTTAAGCATAAAGTTACTGCCTCCATAAAATTTTCTAAGTTTAGTGGTGTTTAGTTTATAATAATTTCATTATAGCAAAATCTAAGGGAAAAAACGAATTGAGTCGTCACGCACCTTATCGTGAAGATGTAGAGGCGATATAAAAAAACGACCTGTTTTCTGGTTTGAAAACAAAACTGAACGGCCTTGCGCCTCAGTATATGTTTGTTTGTCGTTACTTGTTATTGTATTAAAGTGTCTTTTACAATTTTAAAATGTAACTAAAAGGTAACTTAAAGAAATTTTTGACAATGCCGTAAAGGTTAATAACTAGGAAAACACCTAAAAGTAAGTTTGAAAACAATTAAGTTGTAATTACTAGTTTTTTAATTATTATAAGTTTAAAAATAGTAACTTTGTAAAAAAAAATTTTTTAGTTGTAATGCTTAAAAATTTGTGAATTTGTAGGATTAAAATAAAATATTGAAAAAGGAATAAAACAAAATTCCGAAACGTAAAAACAGTATATAAATAGTAAGAAAAAACCGGAATACCCAAAAAAAGGAAAAAAATAAAAAGAATAATCAAAACCGGTTAAATAATATTGAAGAAATATATATTTTGTTGCTGAACAGCGCAAGTGGTATTCAGCGCATGTTTGCATGGCCGAATTGACACAACATAATTGCAATCGCAATAAGAAAAACACGAAGTTGAATATCAATCAACAAATGTCGATATAATAGTTTACATTGTCAAATTGAGTATTTTTTATGAAAAATACAAGATTCATTCATTCATTCATTCATAAAGTTAGTGGGACACCTTTAGTCCAGGCACTTGAGCTAGGTGCTCAATGTACCGTCCCTATTAAATCTCTTACTTCCACTCGAGCAGCTTGGTGTTCTCTATAAAGCCCAGTATCTTGCCCAGTGGGAACTTGAGAACCTTCGAGGGCTCCAATAGACCCTTCCCGAAATGTTCCTGCCGGGAAGGGTCTATTGGATACAAGATTATTATTGTATTAATACATAAATAGCGTGGCTGATGGTCGAGTGACTTGCGCGCTTGGCTATCAGTCACGGGGTCCGGGGTTCGAATCCCAGGGCCTGCTTTCAGAGTGAGGTTTTCGTGGTTTTCCTTACTCCTTGACAAATGCTGAGAGACAAACACCTTAAGTCGCTCCACGGGCGCAGGCGTAATAATAACTCATGGACGGCCGATGCCCCCTGTAATTAGCGAAAGCTATTGGGGGATGTAAAGGCATGAATTATTATTATTATTATTATCAATTAGCAAGGGGTATTATATGCAACTAGCAATACTGGTCATCGTTTAATTTCCCTGAAATGAATACCCAATAAACTGAGCAGTATTAATTCAGATCAATATCTCGTACATTTTTTGAACATTAACGGTCGGAGACATAAACTAGGATGTTTAAAACAGTACCGAATGCCCTTTCATTTATAATTCTCACTATGACAAAAAGGTTTAAAGCAAAGTGATGCATAATTAAGCAAGGTTTTAATGAAGTAATTAACGTTGTTACCAGCAATTTCAAAATTTGAGCGAGGTGTCATTGGCAACGAGATTTCGTACAAAAGTATCTGCTAACTGCATTAAACATTTTTTTTATCTCGCGAATGCTTCAGCTCCATGTATATATTTTGGAATAACGAAAATGTCGATGTAAATTTATATGGAAGTACGAAAATAAATCAATAAAGTATAGTGCAGTGTAGGTATGTATAATCGCCATTCATTATTCGTGTACGAATGTGACATGGGTGAAGTAATCAGTTAAATATCCAGATCAAGCAACTTTAGTTGGCGGATGCGCGATAGCAAGAAGGCAATGCTCAATGGAAGGAGTGAGACCTACCCGAATAAATATGTATAAATGTTATAACTCGCACGTGAGAACATAGCTCACCCACACTATCCTCGCAATTCGTTCAAACATCGTAATTCAGTTTTTATTGTGATATGTATCTTCAGTACTATACGCCAGCCATTAACTGGACTCCGCTCGCTTCTTCGAGCTGATGACTTTGTTAGAGGGGTGAGGGCGGGGCTTCCACCAGCAGCCAGTGAATGAGCTGTAAAAACCTTCAATTTAAATGCAGCGCGATGCATGGGAGTGTAGATCAGCTCCTATTATTCAACTATTATTTTTATGTCATGTCTGCGTTTTTGTGGTGTGGGGTTTGACAGATTAAAGTAACATTTCACCTATTAAAAAAAAAAATGGAAATTATAAATTATATTATAAACGTTAAGGAGGAATTTTTCAAAAGAGAAGATCATTTTTTTACAAAAGTAAAGCACCTAAGTTGTGAAAAATGGTGGTGTAGGTTTATTTTTGAAAAATATAGAAATCTGTTGTTTTATTCCTTTTTTGATTCAGCAATTAGGCTGAGTTAGATAAAAGAACAGATTAGTACGTATATATATACATATGTGGTATTATTTTTAGGTTATGTTTCGCCGCTGTAACATTGTAGGTAATAACTAGTGATGATAAATTGAATGAAATTAACAAAATTATGGATTGCTGGGTGTCAAAAGCCAAAAATGGGTTATTATATTCTAAAACTTCTAGGTAAATAGATGAAATAAATAGAAATTTCATTACAATATTACCTACTTTCAAGTGATGTGTACCTATGTAATAATGAATTGGGTATGTTTTCTGTTTTAATTTTAAGTAGGTACCTATTTTAGATGAAATAATATATAAATTTATAATTCATGGACTCCTTGACGGTATATGACTCTACACCACAGAGCAAATAAAATATTTTATGTGTTAATTTATTTATAACTTTTTCTTGTTTTATTAGGCTTGGCAAAAAAAGGTTATACTATTGTAGGTTATTAATTTCTGGCTTAATTCATAATAGGGTAGCCATACCGCCATGAGATTATTTTCCGTGAAAAGGATTCACAATGATGTGTTTAAAACGTAAATAAAACACAAAAAATATATTGAAATAGTAGTCCACTACAATATTGTTTCACCACACAGTGGCTGCATCAGGTGGATGAAATTAACTAAACAGAATATAAAATTACACACTATTTATACTTTTAAACCTAAGAGTGGGGAATAATGTAAATCCTTTTGTTCATTGAGCGCTAAACCTAACTTACTATATCTATTAATTTCTAAACATTCAAGTAAGTCTAGTTTCTTACTTTTCTTATGAACATGCAAAATATCAAAATTATTATTATTATTAATAATAATTTTGATATATATATAATTATTATTATTATTAATAATAATTATTATTATTTGATATATATATATAATTATTATTATTATTAATAATAATTATTATTATTTGATATATATATAATTATTATTATTATTATGTATATATCAAAATTATTATTAATAATAATAATAATTTTGATATTTTGCATGTTCATAAGAAAAGTAAGAAACTAGACTTACTTGAATGTTTAGAAATTAATAGATATAGTAAGTTAGGTTTAGCGCTCAATGAACAAAAGGATTTTCATTATTCCCCACTCTTAGGTTTAAAAGTATAAATAGTGTGTAATTTTATATTCTGTTTAGTTAATTTCATCCACCTGATGCAGCCACTGTGTGGTGAAACAATATTGTTGTGGACTCTTATCTCAATATATTTTTTACTCCTTAACGTTTTTGTGTTTTATTTACGTTTTGAAGATGGAGTTTAAACACGTATCCTCCCATTCGATTAATTTTTATGATGTGTTTACTTTAAGACTTAGCACAACGCTCACGGTCCGTTTTTATAAAACAAAAATTTTAGTTACTTCGTTCAAATTACCCCATATTAGGATAGCACAACGTATAATTGATGCTACGCTATCATTATCGTGAAGTTTACAGCCTGACTTAAGATTTTTAGGCCGAAGATTGCACTGCTGAGTCTCTCACACAATAATTTTAGTCCACTTCGGTTTAATATTCAGCACAATATTTTTCTAATTTTATTATTTCGTTATCTAAATGTATATTATTTGGCGCTTCCATGCTTTCATTGACTTCGAAAGGTATGCATTTTATTTTTTATTGAATTTAGTATTAATTGATTGCTTTCAAACCATGTTTTAGGCTTCGCAATAATATTGAACCTGCTGCTGTTACTGAGATGAAATCTATTTCTCTGATTAAAATATTCGTATCATCCGCAAAACTAATGATTTTTTGATTATTATTTTGATTTACTTGAAACATGTCATTTAAAAGTATGATAAATAGAGGTGGACCGAAGACACTACCTTGCGGTACGCAGACATTAGCATTTTGCAAAATATTACTCCGCATCTGCACGAGCTGTACGTAGCTTAACTACTTGCTGGCGATTTGTGGTGCATAACTTGAACCAGTCACACGTCACACCTCTGCTTCGATATCGTTAAAGTGCGCCTAAGGGCAGTTTATGCGACATCATGTCGAATATCTTACAATTAGTAATGTCTATGAAAAGACCACACCATATATCACCGCTCTCAAAAACATTACGAATCCCCTTAGTGTATTCATACAGAGCTGTTTGCACTTCTACCACTAAGAAATCCATGCTGGTTTTGGTGCATTAATTTATTTTTTTAAGAAAAGCTAGTATTTGGTGGTATACAATTATTTCAATCATTTTAAAAAAAAAGTACTTGTCAAGGAAATGTATCTATAGTTAGCACATGCGGTGCAGTAAGTCACCTCCCTTTTGAAATGGTATTATTATATTTTTGGATAACCATAGTACTTTTGTATTATGTGACGCCATGTATATATATTTTCATATGTTAGTTTAAGTATTTTAATTCATTTAAGACTTTTATATAAGATAAACACTTTTCTCACTATCATATAACCTTTAGATAACCCTTAATTTGTGTGCATCAAATTTATGTATTTGTTTTCTAATATTATTTAGCTGCTTCATTTCTCACCTCATATTTTCTCATATAGACGACATTTATTCTCAATTATAACCAAATTTATTATATCCTTTTCAAATCTTTCTTAGTCTTTGAATGTAAATTTTATCATGTGTTATATTCAATTCTTTGTCTAATTCTCAGAACACGATCTCGTATCGTCGAAGTTGGAACCAAAGTTGCCAGATTTTAGATTTTTGTCAACCGTAACTAATTAATTAATCGCTCACCCTAATTGGTCTGAGGGCACGCATATGAGCTTCCACGATAACGAATCCCTAGCGTGAGAAAATTATCGTATGTACCAGTTTAAAAACTAAATTCAACAGAGAAGATCAGTCAGTAAGTGAATAGAGTTCTAACCGTCAACATTTAACAACAACCAATTTCAACCCGTTGTCACTGAATTTTATTTAAAAGTGAAATAAAGTTATTTTAAGAGAACTTAGAGTTTATTATTAAAAGAAACCAATTTCATGTAAACATTGTTCAAAGTCTTTTAATGGAACTTCATCTATTCCGAGGTTGGTTTTGTTTTTTAGTTTGTGAATATAATTTCGTAAGTCAACAAGTGTTACTGGACTAAAGCAAAATGTAAAATGTATGGACACTAAAATCAATATTTGTAGTAAAATTGTGTTTTTGTAATGTCGTGGTTGACTGTGTGGAGAAATAACTGTTGATGTCGGCAGTTTGCGCAACTACAATTCAAAAATAAAGAAAAAACGGTTCGCAAAACATCTAACTTTATAATTCGATCAACTTAATATATACCTTCTATTTTTACGTATCCTTGATCGACGCGATTTGCAGTTACCAGTACTAGAAGAAAATAAACAAATAGAGCAAGCAATGTAGGTATGCGACCGCGGCGCTAGAAAAGGAAGCGCACAAGTAGTTCGAATTTCAGGTCACACCAGGTCATGTTGAGAGATCAACAAAGATTTCTATAAATAATCATGCAATGGTTAAATATAGTATCCGACAAATCACAGAAACCAACCTGCCCGGTTTATGCGAGACAGTAATAACTAGCCATGCAGAAGTATAAATGAATGCGGTATCTATAAATATATGCGTGTTGCACACACATACAGATGTTATTGCAATGTTAACGAACTTCTGACATAAAAAGAAAACACCTGTCAGTAAAATGAACGAAACGTCATAGAAACATCCTCTTCTATTTACTACGGTTATCATTACTGGAAGCAAGTCATTGTAGAAATCAATAATAGATAGAGGAAAACGAGTTCGATATTTTTTCTTTCGAAACAATGATTCTGCATACATGCATGTATAGGCATAGCTAATGGGCCAATAAATTCACGTCTGCTGCCATTTATTCCTAGGTACATTGTAACCTAGAAATAAATATTTTTAAAATGTCCATTTCATCAGCATAGTCACATAGTTTCCTTAATACATACATCTGCATTTAATCTTTCCTTTTACAAAATGATCACTGAACAAAAATGGAAGACTGTGCCAATATATTGCCCTATTTAAACGCATACAGTTAGGGTTTTTGATTATATTGTGATTAGAAACTAACTTTATTTTTTAATCACCTCTGCTTACAAAAATACTTGAAATATGCCGCGTCAAAGTTAACAGATTCAATTCAAAGAAAGGAATACCTGAGAAGTTGTATAAAGCAGATAAAAAGTTATATAACTCTAAGTATTTTCCTTGAACAATTTTTTATTCATTTCCTCATAGTTTTATTTTAAGTTGTTCGTTTCTTTATCTTAATTATCATTCAGAGTATACGCTGATGACATTGTTATAATAGCAAGAGGCAAGTTTGAGGGAATTCTCTGTGACCTAATACAAACAAGTCTTAGAAGCACTAGTGAATGGTGTCTATCAGTGGGGCTCAGTATCAACTCAGCGAAATCCACGATTGTACCTTTCACTAGGAAGACGAAAATTTCGAACATGAAAGACATCCATCTGGATGCAACAGTAATCGTATGTAAAACAGAAGCCAAATATCTAGGAATAACCTTAGACCAAAAACTTCTGTGGAACAAGCAGAGAAACCTAGCAGGCAAAACATGGCGCTGCAAACATACTGCGATGGCTGTACATCGGCATAGTAAGACCTATGGTAACTTACTCTCCCCACTTCTAACTCCGAATAACGAAATGGTTAAAAAATGTATCTTCGAAAAGAATTTTCTTACGAAGCTAAGCAATAAGAGAGATTGGGAAGGAGAATCCTCCGGTCCCTAAAGGCAAATACCATTAAATGGTACATGGATGGTTCCAAATCTGATAAAGGAACAGGTGCACGGGTATTCGGGCCAGGAACCAAATGTTCAGAGCCAATGGGAACATACCCCAGTGTTTTCCAAGCGGAAGTTAATGCAATTGGAAGATGTGTTCAATTGAACCTTGATAGGAACTATCGGAAGCAGAGCATTGTGATTTTCTCCGATAGCCAAGCAGCCATAATGGCACTGAGCTCTAATACCATCAGTTCGAATTTAGTCTGGGAATATTTGGGCAGACTAAATAACAGAGGCAAAAAAAAAACAAAGTTGCACTATGCTGGGCACCAGGGCATACTGGAATCAGCGGCAACGAGGAAGCTAATCTATTAACAAGGAGGGCCGCCGCAACTTCGTTTGTGGGACCAGAGCCGTTCTGCGGCATAGGGATGAGCACCTACAAAAAAGAGCTCAAAGACAGGGAGGAGAAGTTCAGAGCTTCCTTCTGGGACAATCTCCCTGGTCTGAGACATTCTAAGATATTCCTTGGAAATTACAATAAGAAAAGAGCAAAGACCATGCTAGAACTAAACAGAAACAGACTACGTATCCTCATAGATTTTCTTATAAGGCATTGTCACCTTGGGAAACACATGACAAGGATAGGTCTGAAACAGAATAGCGATTGCAGATTTTGTGAGGCGGAAGGTGAAAGTCAGGAACACCTAATATCCAACCGCACTGCTATCACAGAAACTCGTGCCAACCATCTTGGCAAAGATGTCATAGACAATTGAGAAATACCCTCTTTAAAACCATCACAGCTATTGCAATTTATTAAAGCTCTTAGACCGGATGAGAATCTATAAGTGCGGGCAAACCCTAGCAGTTTACAGCTGATGTAAGGTGGCACAATAGATCAACAGGCCGCGGTGCAAGGTTACCCTAATTAGATCTAATCTAATCTAAAATCATTCAGGGTATTTTAATTTTTACAATTTGTGGTTGTTGGCTTCCAGCAGTGCCTGCTGCTGAGTATTTTGCTCGAAACTAGTGGCATAGTAAGTGAAATACAGTTTGTGAGATTTGGACCATGTTCTACCTCTTTATACTTAATATAAACTGACAGAGATTCAAATTGGATAGACTTAATAGTCCAAATATGAAAAAAAAAATTTATATTGGTAAAAAATGTTTCTAATAACATATACATACCGACATAAATAAAAAACTTTACTTTAAACTACTTATAAATTTAGCTTGGTGAGTTGGTGATTGTTTTTTTTTAGAATTCTTTTACGTGTGCTGTGGTGTGCGCGTCACATGCTGGTCACAAATGATACATTAAATTTACTATCTCGATCGAAATTTTGCCATTGCATTTAAAATAAAAAAGTTAATGTTAACACCGTATACAGAAAATGCTATAAAGTTGAAAACATTTTCCTTAAATAAATGCCTACTTTTTGAGTTTCAAAGTAAAATTCTTGGTAGAAGAAGAAAAATTCTAAAGAGTCTGTTCAGTGAAACACGCGGTATATAACTTGTACGTCAAAAAACTAGCACATCTTGTTTATTAAAACCTTCATAAAATAACCTATTAGTTTCATTAAAATATTAAGCATTTGTTTCTAATGTATGTATACCATGATATCTTAAAATATATTTCAGATAGATTGATTTGCTGCTACTTCTTTAGAATAATGTTTGTGCCAATTTATTTTAAATATTGTATATGCAAAAAGAACATACAAATTTATTCAAACATGTGCTGTCCTATTTAGTTCCATTTTATGGATCAATAAAATAAATCCCAGTGGAATGGTGTCCTAGTTCTGCTTACTATTTGAAACTATATATTCCCTAAAATCATCTATTGGCCTTGACAAGTAATTGAATTTAGTTTCGACTAAGTTCGATCAGGGCTTTTTAACGTTTTCCCCTAACTAAACATTTTTTATTTATTTTTGACGCGCTGTTATTTTATTTGGGTTACCATGTGTACCCGTCTTCAAATTTGTTTTTCGCTACTTTTTCACCTTGAGTGCTATAAACGCAAAAAAGCTGCATGTGTGAAAAATTTGTTTCACGATACATAAGTTATTTATCAGTTCTAAAAGTTTCGTTAGTTTCTCAGTTTTTAACACAGAGTAAATATTTTGCAATTTGGGATCTACCAAGATAAACATTCTGAGTAAGAGGAAAAATTTTAGTTCCCGATTGTGCATTTAAATTGTGAATCTTGTTTAGTGTAAAAAAATACGAACTGAAAAAAACTTATTTCGCAAGCGTAAATGAAAATTGCGAAAAAGTAATAATATAGGCGTGGTTCAACCTGAAACTTCTGCGAAGAGTAGGAACTTCGAAAATATTACGTTCTGTTTACGTCTAACTTAATACATTCTTTTCCCTTCTCACTTAATTTCAAACAAAGTTGTTATCGAGGTATGCGCCAGACAGGCAAGAAAGTTATGAGTTTCTTCAGATGAATTCGAAACATCTCCTTACAAAGTTTTAGGCAGCGTAAGATACCTATCTACCTAATTTCGCGTTATATTACTATCCGTCATATAATCTCGTGTACGTCAACTTGCAGAAAAAATTAATACAAAGCTTTATCAAGTTCAGTCAGGCAAAGAAGAATAACCTAGTGTTGAATTAAAAACCCATATCAATAATTATGCAGAAGAATGCATATCTTAGCATACTAGTTTCGACTTTCTTATACTAGTTACACGCTTAGAAAAGGTATTGAATTGTATGATTATTTGTGACGTGTGTATGTATAAGAACTGGTAAAGATAAAGAAATAAAAAGAAAAGGAAAGAACAAGTCGGCAGAAGCAATATACACAGCTTATTAAGAGCCAAGAAGATTATATCAGACGAAATTACATGCTGCCGGACGGTATGATTCAGCATGCTGGATAATGAACAAGAAGAGCAGGTAAAAAATTATAAAACAGATTACAGACTGACGAAATGGGTGTTAAGCAGTGCAAGTGGAGGAAGAGGAAAAGGACATCATCGAAGACATTGTTGTTAGAGGCACCAGGGGAAGACTTAAGACAAGAAAAACAATGAAGAAAACATTATGGTTCTTTAAAGACGGCAATCCTGAATTATATTTTCACAATTACTCAAAAAACTTCTGACCATATTTATTTCCTTTAATGGTAATGCAGCATTTTTTTTTAAATTTTCATATCTTCTATGATCCTCTAGATGACAGCTAAAGAGGAATTATACTTTTCATAAGAAATTTCTTTGAGAAAATTACAATATCACTATTGATTAATTTTACTACTTCTTTGGATTATTAACATATACAAACGCAAGTGGTCACGATCGCTTAAATATTGAACTTCTAAAGATGTTCTGTGCCACAACAGATAAATAGATAGATAATTTATTGTTAGAGATCTCCGATATCGTCGTTGCCCTGGTTACAACAAAGGTTATAAAAAATAGTTATTATACTAATAATAATGATAAGAACAACACAAACAAAAACAATGAGAATAATGAAACAATACGACATAATAATAGAAGTGGTAAAATGACAACATTCAACAAATCGATAACTGAAACATGATCTTAGTGACTGAGTGAAATACATTATGTACAATAAAATTAGTTACATCATTTATAAATAATAAGAAAAGGACAGGGCGAAGGAGTGACCCCTGCGGAACCCCCATCTTGGCAGGCAAATAGGTTAAATGAAATGATTTAATATTTTGCTTACATTTGAATTTAACTTTAGCAAATTGTGTCCTATCTGACAGATAAGGCGTAAACCAATCGGCAACCACTTCTCTAATACCGCAGCACTCAAGTTTTTCAATTAATAATAAGTGATTAACACAGTCAAACGCTCTACTATGGTCACAGGAAATACAAGCCGGGTATTCACCCCGATCCAAGTAGTCCAATATTGCATCTATAAGCGAGGCTATGGCAGTAATGGTTGAGAAATCCTCCCTAAAACCATGCTGCCGATTAGTCAATAATCTCTAAATGAGATAGAAGTCGAGATAACACGCGTATTCAAATATTTTGTAAAAACTAGAGCTTAACGATATAGGCCTGTAATTGGCAACATCATCACGAGCATTTTTTTTTGTAATTCGGCAAGACTACAGAGGTTTTAAGGATTGTTGGACACCTGCCCTCTGAAAATGACTTTATAAGCTGAGCAAGCGGTCGGAGCAAAAATCCAGCAACCTCACGCACTAACCTACACGGAATACCATCTGGACCAGCACCAGGGGTATGCACACATACTATTGTAAGATGTTACATTTGAGTTAAAGCTAGTGAGATTAGAAGTAGGAACCAGTCCGTGGACATTCGAAGCAATCCCCCGCCGTTCCTCCACACAAAAACTATTAAAAATGTTTGCGACACTCTGGGGATCATCAATCGCCAGCCCCTTTTGGTTGAGTAAGTAGTATGTTCTCATCATGAGGTGATCTGTTTGAAAACCTCGAGATGAGGGACCACGCAGCTCGACTTGAATTTTTTGGATTTAGAATTTTGTTGGCATAAAATGCCTGTTTGGTGTTCTTAATTAGCATCGCATGCTCGCGTTTACACTTATGTGGTTTTAGTGCATGGTATTGAAGATAGAGCTTATGCAAGTCACTTACATTGCTACTAGAGCGTCTAACCTCGACATTCACCAACTCTCCAGTTCCCATCCTTGAGAGTAGCCATGCTCTCAGGGTAAAACTTATTAAAATGGTAATAAAATCGTAGTAATTTGGCCAGGATTTACTATTATGGGCGTTATGGAAGTTGAATGTCGAACTTTTACAGAAGCAACGCGACAACCGATGAATAGTAGCATATATAACTCATATTATTAACAGTTGTGTTGTGTTGAATGTGTTGCCAACGGAAAAGAGTAATAATAATAATAATAATAATAATAGTAGTTGTGATCCCAACTCCAAACTCAATGATTATAAAGATCTCAGTCCAATCAGTATTTTACTGATATATTCGAAATTAATAGAAAAAATCATGAATTAGCAACTACGACATTATCTGAATGGAGGTGACATTTTAAATTCGCATGAATCTAGTTTTAGAAAGAGGCACAATACTACTACAGCTTTACTAAAAATAACCGACGATATTATCAAGGCTAAAGGTGAGAAAATTGCTACTATTTTGACAATTTTAGGTTTTAGTAAAGCGTTTGACACTGTATGTCACAAAACTCTTTTGGATATACTAAGTTACTAAGAGTTATATAGCAGAACGTGTTGTTACGATCAGGTATGCGTGGCGTGCGGACGCAGTGTGTGCTCCACCTGATGCAACTTAATAAGAAAGCGGTACACACGAGTATGACGCTTGGAGTCGCTGTAATGATTAATAAAAAAAAGCAAGATCCAAAATGTAACGATAACTTTATTGTAATGATAAAAAAAAAGAAAAAAAGAAAAAACTGGCCACGTGGTTGCTGATTTCTGATGTTAAGATTAATGTAAAAAAGAACAGCACGTGGTTGCTGTATTCTGATATTAAAATTAAGGCAAAAAGAAGGAATAGCACGAGGTAGCCGAATTCCTGATATTAATTTAAAAGTGACGCAATTAATCCGTTTCTATAAGTGAATAGTAAATGATTGCTAGTGAGAGCAAAGTTACTGGCAATTACAAGTTAAAAGAATAAATAGCAACAGTAATGAAATAAAATAAAATAAAGGGAAGCGATTGATACGTTTTAAATAAGATTACTTACTGTAGCTTGAAGATGAGCGACTGCGAAGCTTTTGTGTATGCTGAAGAGCAGCACGTGGTTTCTGTGTTTCGAGTTAAAAAAGGTCCGTTACGACGGCAAAATTAACTGAAGAGAACAGAGAGCGCGCGTAGCGTGCAGAGCCCTTATAAAGGCTCGGTAGGTAGCGAAAAACAAAGAATGAACCAATAGTAAAGTCAAGTGATGCACAAAGGATCATAAAAAAAACGAAGCGTCAAAGAGTTTGGCGCTTAAATGAATAAATTTAAAATAAGCGAGTTTAAATTTCGTGGCGCGTAAGTTAAATATTCCCGCGCGAAAAGGAACCGCTAAGTGACGTAACGGTTTTTCTAAAGTCGTAATTGCAGTTGCCAGATTAAAAGTAAAGAGAATGAATTTAAAATTGCCTTCAAAATAACGTTTATATCGCTGATGTTGTCTATGATTAAAAAAAGCGAAATGAATTATTGAAATCAATGTCATTTTCGATTCAATGCAAAGTGTAACAGTGTGCAGTGTGTTCATCTTGGTGTCGATGTTTCGTCTTGGCAAAATGTTGAGCGAGGTACCACATGGTTCAGGATTGGGACCACGTTTGTTCAGTTTATACACATTATGTATGTTTTCGTATGTTGAATACGGTCGTGTACATATGTATGCTGACGATATGCAAGTATATCACTCCATTCAATTAAATAATTACAAAGAAGCCTTGGAGAAAATTAATAACAATCTTCATAATATAGCTGAGTTTTCTCGCCAGCGCTATCTTTTTATAAATCCAAGTTAATCTTTCTTCGTTCCAAATCGGAAACTCTTCTAAGCAATTTCATTCCGATAAATAAATTCGTCATTGCTCACTTTATTTATTTCAGTATCTACAGTAATGTAAAATATTTCCATCGGCAAAACCTAGTAAATTGACTCTCTCTTATTATTAAAAATTATTATTTAAAATCAATTCAAAACATGGTAACTAAAATTCTGATAAACATGTTAAATTTTAGTAGATATGTATAATTGCTCTAATTGGAAAGTGATTGTTTTGAACACTAGGTCTGTAAATATTTGTAAAATTTGTTAAAGCCTGTATGTACAGACAGTGTTTGTAAAAGAAGTTCTATTATCTCGAAACTTGGTACAACTAGATACTAGTCTTTGCCATTGCCTGGGAGATTATCGGACGTTGTCCACGGCTGAAATCCCGAATTGTTGATATAAAATACCTTCCAAGACAATTTAAAGAATCTATTAGCCCAGCCACTGGGGTTATGGTATTATGGAACCTATGGTGCAACATGTAGGTATTTGAGGGATTCCTAAAGAGAACACTTATAATTTTATTAACATGAAAATTAAACACGTAAAAAATTATATTTTATTGCTATGTATACAACCGTTTATCAAACTTCTTATTAGTGATCTAGTGATTTCATCGTTTAAATAAGTATCGGCCTAACCGTTTGCTCACAAGCCAGATGCAAATCAATTGTTTATTCGCGGAAAAGTTTAAAATACATTTCAGCTATTAAATTACCAAAATCTCAATTTATTTCTGGATAAAGATAAATAAATATGGTTATTTATCATGGTAAATGGATTTACACTTACCTTGAGCTTTTTAATGGCCCTTAACTTTGATATCTTGACAGCAAATCACGGGTATATAAATAAATAACACTTTTATCGGTTACAAACACTCTTCTTTATTTCAAAATTAGAGTTTGGTATTATAAAAACTTCTATAAAATATATTGCACTTACAAAATAGTCTACGATTAAATTCAAAAGAATTACACCTATGCTACAGATGAGTCAGATAGACCCACAAATCAGTAGGTATACAATCTTAACTAACTTGTACTACAGATGACGTTGTTGCTCACAAATGTAGAAAACTTACCTCTGTTTCACTAACAACAAAGATTTTATACTAATTCAAATAGCATTTGCGTTATTCAGGCTTGTCAGTAGCAGGTAAGGATTAAGATATTAATTCGAGAGAAACTTTCAAGGTCCTCCAATATTAGTGGGGGGTTCGCCATCAATGTATTTGTTTAGGCTTGCAATACATGTAGGTATGTATGTCCCTACATATATTTGCACGTAAGTGCTACGTATTTCTAGAGCTAATCTCCACAAAGAACAAGTTAAATTCTAACCGCTATTTATAGGGTCAAGAGGCCTCTTTGCAGAACATCAAATTCTGACGGGTATCGATCTGTCTTCTTTCTACTCAGATCTGTTTTGATATGACGATGAAACGAAAATCGCAACTGTTTTAAATATAAACGTTATTGGAGTATAAATAGCATTTGGTGCGGATACTAATGAAAAAGGAAACCGTAAATCCGAATGGGCTAAAATTAAATAAAATGTTACATCGCAGATTCGGAAGGAAATTGCGCAATAGCAATAAAGCAACTAGCACGATCCTAGCGCAGTCGAATTGTATCATATATGCAACCAATTTTGCACACGTATGTGGAATAATGCCGAGGCAAGTTTCAATTTAACCTCGAAACGCGTTACGCGAATTTGGAGCCAGACACGATTCGCCGTATTTGTATGTCTATCGATTTTATTCGCCCTACGGCCGTAAACGGTCGGCGGCCCGTTTTAAATAATAGTATCTATCTACGTTTCCGCAAAACCAGCGCCGCAGGCGCCTCTTCTTTTGAATTCCGTGCACACCACGTGAACCGGAATTCCATTATCGGGATGGCGGTGCTGAGGAGTCGCGCGGTGGACGCGGTGAGAGTTTTATTGGCTTAATTCCTCTAATGGGAAGATCTAAACTGCTTATGTATCCCGAGTATTATAGGGTTCGCGTTATGCAATCGAGAAAGTTTTGATGGAATCTTAAGACCGTTGAGAATCTGATATTGTGGATTTACAAATGTAATTACGCGATTTTAAAAGCGCGGTATAAACTATAAAACCGGTCAAGTACTACCGATTTTCTCCGTGAAAAGTTTATAATTACCTTGTAAACGCTGAGCTGAAGAGTGAACGACATCATCGTTTCCATTTCAATATATAGTCCCACAAAAATGACTACTAGTGGCGACATACGTGCATCGTATGATTTTGTTATACATATGTAGAGTATAACTGATGAACTAAGAAGCACGTATGCGAAGGGTATTAATCGGTATAGTAGTTACCTACCGATATTCAGCAATAGATATTACGCATACAATTAGCTAAAGATTTAGCAATCGCGGACCGCGTCAAACAACAAGACATAATAGGTGATATGGTAAATCTAATTTTCAGCAAACGTCGGAAAGACACACTACTCGTACTTATTAAAATAAAATAGGATGTGTTCTTTTGCATTACACGCACTATTTATGTCACGCGAACAACAACAAATTGTACCCCACACGGAGAAAAATGACATTGCAAATCCAACAAAAAAAGTATTGTCCTTACATTGCAATCGGTTCAAAAATAAATTGGTATTGCAGTAAAGTTTTGTAAGTATATTCCAAAACTTTTGTTTTGTTCCACCAACAACACTTTTGTTGGTGTTAAAATATGTTACGGTACAAATAATCGCTTTAGCGATAACATTATAGTTGTAGTTATTTCAGATCTAAAATACAGAACAAGGTGTGCGATGCAGTGAAGTAGATGTAAACACAATTTTTCAAACCAGTCAGTCAAGAAATATTTACATTACACACAATTGTAGTTGACGCAACAGGGCGCCTACGTTGTCGATATTACAATTTGTGATGCGGGGAGTCCCGCCATGGACAGTAGTATCACGTGATTCTAACCGCGTGTTTCATTGGTCTTACATAGCCTTGAAGAAACATACTAGTCTGCTAGTTACCAGGCGGAGTAGACCACGCCATATATTTTCGGTTGTGACGTTGTGTTAGCTTATTAGTTTTGTGTAAAAGAACGACAGTGTATTGAAATTGACGAAGACTGGCTCACTTCTGACGTCTACTGACTCTTAGATATGGATAATTTTGTTACAGAGAAGCTAGCTGAATGGAATATTATGCGTACGAAGTACAGATTGCTAATGATGAGTACATTAAACCTTTCGATAAATTACCTAGTGTTTTCCCCTGTTTAAAAGTTGCAAAACGATCTACAATATACGTTGCCTTGTGACATTTGTAAAATAAGACTTAGATACATTTGAAATTTTAATCTTTATTTTTAGTGTTTCCCAGTTTTAGAATTTATCTTGTTTATTTTTTTTTTGTTATTTATTAATAAAAAATTGTGTTATCCTATACTGATATTTTATTTAAACCCTCCACAGCTTACATTTAAGGCAGCACCGAATTTGTGTGTGAATCTACTAAAATATTGTTCGCTTTGAACAGAAATTGCGATTACAAACATCAAAATCAAGTGACAATATAAACGTAGAAAATGATGACTGAAAATCAATTGTTTGTTAAATATCCACAACTTGCTGTTGAAGTTTCAAATTGCTTTGGTAGTGATAAACAATTTTTAATACTGTATTTCACACAATTTTGTTGAAAACACCATATTTTTGCGATTCGTTAAACAACAAGCAAC
This sequence comes from Cetonia aurata, assembly GCA_949128085.1. NCBI lineage: Eukaryota > Metazoa > Arthropoda > Insecta > Coleoptera > Scarabaeidae > Cetonia > Cetonia aurata. The sequence continues at coordinate 20,055,412 of OX421883.1, forward strand.
TGGTTGATTGTAACATGTTTTGGGATTATATCCTTCCAAATTTTGTGGCAGTTCTAACAAAGTTTTTCGACAACAAGTTTTAGGTTGTATTGAATAATGGTTGTTGTTGTCATATATTTACCCACAAATTGTTGTTCAATGTGCGTCAATTGGTGCCACCTTAACAATAAATTTTTCTCCGTGCACTAAACGATTTTAGAGTTTACAATTTATGCTATTGGCATTTTGCTGTCGCTACACATATGAAAAGCGACTGATTATAGTTGCACGAACTTACACCTCCTTCAGACCAAATGCAATTTATGTAGACACCGGTAGAATGGAGACCAGACCAGAGAAGCGTATTCTAACCTGGACAGCACAAACGCGAAATTAAGGGACCTAATTGTTCGAGTGAAAGAAAAGCGACGCGTGATTCGCACTATAAAACCCAACATATGTAATGCAGACTTGCACGCATTTGAGATGTGCTCCGTAAATGTAAATTTAGGGTCAAACACAACCCCTAAGTCTTTAATCGAGTTGTCCCGAGGCAACGCTGAGCCGTCAAAGTAATAGGGTAGGCTTACGGCTATAGGTCACCACTCTGCACTTATCGACATTAACTGAACCTATTAGCACTACACCAAGTATGAAGCACGCGAAGCTGGTCCTGAAGGAATTCACAATCCTGAACAGTGTGTACTGCTGTATATATTTTTAAATCATCAGCGAATAATAGCTAATAAGATAATGTATCACACAAATCGTTGATAGACATGAGGAAAAGCAGCGGACCCAAATTGCTGCCCTGCGGCACTCCAGATGTCGGTGAGAAATAGTCAGACTGATAATCTAAACAGGCAACATAGCAGTCTCTGTCAGACAAATATGTTCTAAAAAAAGACAAAAGTTTAGAGAAAAATCCAAGTCTATCCATTTTGTAAAGAAGAACTGCATGATTTATGCGATCAAACGCCTTCGCCAAATCAGTGTACAAGTCGTCAACTTGATTGCCAGCATCCATATTTTCCGCAATAAACTGAGGAATCGTTGTCAGATTAGTAACTGTAGATTTTTGGGACAGAAATCCATGCTGGTCAGCAGATATCCAAGGTCTGATTGCAGCGCCAACGTTGTTCAGCAACGCAATGGGACGATAATTAACAATAGAATTCCTCTCTCCCGACTTGAAAACAGGCACTAGAGTGGTAGTTTTCCATATAGAAGGAAAGGTGCAGGTGCTTATAGCAAGATTGCAGAGATAACAAAGAGGAGAGGCAAACACGTTTGCGCAATTCCTTAGAACAAAAGCAGGTATGTTATTGCTACCCGTTGTGGAATTATCTTTTAGTGTTTTAAGAGCATTTAGAACTTCTGATTCAGATATAGATTCTAAAACAATAATATTGGTACCATAGCAGTATGAATCTTCAGTTGGTAGACGCATCACTGGAGCAACATTCAGTGGCAGATACATTGACTGAAAGAATCTTTAAATGAATTAACAATTGCCATAGGATTGTCTATATAATTTCCATCACTATCCATAACAACATTAGGAATGCTGCCATTACTTCTTCTAGAGTTAGTAAATTGCCAAAAACAACGGGGGTCAGATGCAATAGACATTTCACTATTATGTATATAATTGTTATATAAACGTTGACTATATATCCCTTTTCACTGTCTTTCTCATATCCTTATAAGCATATAAATCTAAAGGTTATAATAATAACCGACATGTTGTATGTATTAAGTGTTTTTATTATTGAACGACCTAAAAACCAAGAGAAAATATCAAAATCACGTTTAAATATTGCAAGATTATATGTACTCTGATATTACTTACATAATCGCGATTGGTTGTTGATATAACCCTCCCAGAAAATTTATATAAATACTTCATTTCCTCAGTTATATGTCGGCCATCCAAACATTCTTGGGCGTCAAATATAAAGCTGAATTGGGAATTAATATAGGGCTTTATTTATAGCATCCCCGGTTTAGCATTCTTAAGGCAAAATTCTCTTTATCGAAAAATTCGCTATACCATTCTATTATTCCCCGTTACATTATTTTTACGGACAAGCAATACTACTAGATAAATTGAGCATTTCTTGGTGGAAAAGTCCGAATACTGGAACAATACTTGCACAATTTGGGCTAAATGTTTCAGGTCCTCTTTTCTGCAGTTTACTGGCGCAGATCCGACGATAGAATCAGAGATATGTGCAGACTCAAAAACAACAATTCAGAGGATAAGTGAATGGGTAAAACCCTAACTAGTCAGATCAGATACTGGAAAACTTACCATGATGGCCATTCAAATTATAGTTTGATTGAATATAGTTTGTAGTGATTTTGTATACTGGGTATTAACTATGAGGCACCTAAATATACCGAGGTATATTACTGTTATTGACAGAAGTTTAGATGACGCTGGTACAGACACTATATACCTATAGTATAGCAGGGTCTCAAAGTTTTATAAACGTTGATTCACACTTTTATATTTGAAACATGGTCTTTTTCAAAAATCCATTAGGAAGTAATTAGTTTTGAGTAATTTCGGAGAAAACTAAAAAACCAAATAAAGCATTTCTATTTCTTGTTTTTCTCAATATGTATCGTCTAACAATCATTTTAGTTGAAATTAGTGCTAATACTTTTATTCAAAAGTAATCCTATTTTTACTAGTTTCACAAAAAATATTTCTTCATTCACAATAATATAAATTAACCTCCATATGACATTAACACCTCTAGTTCAACAACTTCAATGCCACCATTGCAACATTTTTCAAACTGATACCTAATACTAATAGATAAATGGCGATAATTTGAGTAAAAAATATTGTGTATGCATGGAGTATAAGATCCCTTATAAATTAGTGAAATAAACACGTTATCATTATTGTAACAAATCATTTTACGTTAGTCCATAGATAATATTAGTTACAGTAACTATTTTTTTTATACGTTTAATGAATAATCTTGTTGATTATTTACCATATGAACGCAATAAAGGATTTTGTTGTTTTAATGGCTTGCAATTTATTGCAAGAACGAACGGATAGCACACCTTGATAAAAAGTATAACAGCTATAATGATCTTTATATTCATAGCTTGAGTGAAAACGTTCATTATATTAATAACAAAAGTACTTGCTCTGCGCAATAATATATTTGAAACAGAATGCACATGTTTAACCATATTGTTTCTGCTATTCGGCATTTAGAAGTTCGCTATTATCAGTGGCAATTGTTTGGTGGTGCTTTTCGGTTGTAATTCTATTAGGGATTGTTTCTTTGATGTTTTCATTACGTCATGCCAAGCCGTTTCTGGAATCAATACATACGCAGATGCGAGCTCTCGGTTTACATGAACTCTCTAACGGGACAGAGAATCCATGAATTGTCCAAGCTAGATCGATGACTGCATTACCGATTCACGCTACGGTCGTCTTGTGGGTTGAGAGTTTGGCTTGTGCCCCCTAAGGAGCGTACATCTAAACCCTTGTATCCTAATAGGTGACGGTGGATAAAGCTTGAGGTGTGAAAGCGATCAATGTGGGTTTGCTCTCCGAATGACGCTGATAATATCTGGAAGACAGAAACTCAAGTCCGTTTCTAGTATTATTCCCCAGTTATTTTCCCATTTTTTTTTTGCTGGTATGCTGATTCCAACAATAGACCATGAACTCCTCCATGGTAACATTTTTCGGTTCCAATTGCAACAAAGTTCATAAAAACTGTCGTCAATTTTTAAATTGATGTTTCCTTCGTCGTTTTAAAACAGTAATCAACAATGTATGGTTTATTTTTTTTAATTATTTACGAATGTTACTTTTACTGCTATCCAAATGAAATGTTAAATAAGGTTGCTTCACTCGCTTACCAACAGTGAATTGGGTGCATGAAATACGATTATTGCATCAATGAATTAAGTTTATTATTTTAATGACGAGTTTACTCTACATAACAATTACTAAAATCCCTTGGATTAAGAACAACATACATTAAATTAACCACTTGCGATCATCACATCAACAAATAATGTTTATTCTATTGATGCTTTTGTTCATTCTATCGCTGTAATAAACTAAAATTGATAATTAGCGGTTATTCAGTGATCCAAATAACGTTTTTAAACAAAACTGATATTGTTTACAACAATAACATGCATATTTCATTGAGTCAATTACTTTCGTTACATTAATATAATGAATAGTTTATTACCCAATAATATTATTTAATAAAATCTTTTTCATTGATTTGGTAAATTCGTTTTTCATACCAATTTTAATGCACAATTTCCTGTGAACAATAATTTTTTTCATTGTTTCACGATCGATTTAGTAAGCAGACTTGAGGAAAAATGGAGCAGATATTTAAATTATAAAGAATTACAAAAATACATATTTAGTTGATTGAGAGCAACTAAAGCAGATATGGGTAGTCAAATAAAAACACAAGTACCATTTCAAGTTTCAATCAAACAAATAGTTTATGGGAAACAGACAGAATCTTGATTAATTTCGCCAAACAGCTCTTCCAACCAAATCTTCTTTTATGGGTTTTCGATAAAACCTAAGCATTTATATGCCTGTCGGACTCCTCCTGCAGAGCCAAATCTCCCTCTTAATCATCATGAAGGCCCTGGAAAGTTAACCGGTTATCACAATTGACCAGAGCGCGATTCGAACTCACGGCACCTGTATAATATAATATACATATTGCATTTTACTTTTAAGGGTATTGTTTGCGATCATTATAATATAATATTTACGTTGGTATACTTGCTAATATCAGTTACTTTTTGTTTTATTTACGGTAAGGTTAGTAGTACTATCAAGTTAACAATACTAAAAGGATTGCAAAAGCAGTAGGCTATTAGTAGCGTGGACGCCTGTAACCAGTATGTTTTGTTACAAGGGATCCGATCGTAGACCGCAAATAGGCGCCGGCGTATTTTTAGGGGGCGTAGACGGTCGGTCGTCTGGTATTAGGGGTATCGCCGTTCGTCGTTAAAAGCGGGAAAACGCGTAAACCTTTTCCGAAATTTCGATTTTTCACGGTTTTCGATAACGGACCGACAATGCCCCCGCGCGCCGGCGAGAAGGGTCGGATTATGTAATATAGCCGGTGCTTAGCAGGTAGTCGTGCACCGAACATTAAAACATTGAACGTCGACAAATTTGGTGTGAAATAAGTACAAAGGGGATCGAAGAAATGGTGAAGCATTATTAATTAACATTAGAATTAATGTAATAACCATTATTCGGAAGACGTCGGTTACCAAGTATGTAAATTATCGATAGTTGACGGATATCTAAAGCAGATAAGAATTTTGTGTTTTCTTCGATTGTTTTAGTGTTACAACGGAAAATAATGATGATACAGTATGTGTAATTTCAAAATAAGAAAACTGGATATACAAGGTGACAATTTCACGTTTAATTAAATTATATGCAGTATGTGTAATTTTTAATTAAGAAAAATGAATATACAGGGTGTGCCGACGATCCCAAACCAGTCATAGGTGTAGACGGGAGTTAGCGGAGAGTGGTGCGGTATAGGGGGTCTGCTGAGGTGGGTCGTAATGGAGATCAAACCAACGACTGCGAGTCTTTTTACAAGTGGGAGGGTTTAGCGGGTCTTCTAAGGTGGGTCGTAATACGTTATCAAATCAACGACTGCGAGACGCGAAGCGTCGAGTCTTTTTACAAGTGAGAAGCAGGAATTAAGAAAAAGGAATATCCAGGGTGTACCGACGATCCCAAACCACAGGTGTGTACGAGGGTTAGTGGGGGGTGGTGCGGTTTAGCCGGTTCGCTAGTTGGGACGTAATCCGTCATCAATCGACTATTTAATTGGCTGGATGGACGGTCCGGAGTTTATTAGTTAATAAGTTAAAGTCCAAGTAAAGTCGTTACATGGTTTCTTTTATAGTTACGTAGGACTTATATACCATTATGTGTGAAATAAGGAGTAAGTCTACACAACATACAGACTTTATCATTTCAACAATCAAGCGAGTTATCGAAGCAAAGCAACACTAAGCAGGTACATCTTGTTAAAATAACCAAACCATATTCTAAATCATAATGAAACCTTGTTTATCAGTACTCGGTTATTTTGATCGAATAATTTAATGTTCCTAAATGAAAATTTGTTTGTCACACAATCGCGTAGTTTTGTTGAAAATAGCTTAATTTTAGTTGATGCAACAAAATCGTTTTTTTTTTTTCTCTTATACACACTTACAATGTCCACTCTAGTTTTACAAATTAGTTTACATATGCAACTTTCTAATGTCAATGCTTAATCTATAATCACTAAGAAAGCAAGTACAGGAGCGTAACAGCATTGCATGTCGTAGATTATTCTGGTGATATAACCACAGGCAGTGTTGCTTGCTGTTTTAACGAGGATCTGGAAATTAAGTTTGGAAAGTTACCAAACGCTAAAACGAACACGAAATCCGAACAGCCCCTCACTTGAGCGACATGTCTGCTAATTGAACACCGCAACGATATAAACTCCTGAACCGTGCCAGAACCACATACATCCTCTAGAACTAGGAGCACATATGTTCACAATTTGCCAATCTGGCAAATATAAGCACCATGACGATTACGTTCAGTCAAATCAACGTTTCCACTAAAAAGAAATATTTTTTCACACAGTGCCTAATCGAACGAACGATCGAGAAACAAAACAGGGTTTGGCATTGTTATTTTCCGCCGGAGTGATCATTTAGATTTTTAGAAGATCTGCTTGTGGAATCATTGGTGATATTGAAAATGGTAAAAGCGGGATTGATAATACTGATGGTATCTTGGAAATTACAACTCTAACCCTTGTATGTTTACTTTAGCTCCTGTCATTCTCCTAATGGTTCATTATTAAAGATACAATTATAAAACGGGTTAAAGCTTGTAATCCTATTTGTAGTTACAGTCCCAATAAATAGAAGCATATTTCTTTTCGAAATTAGTAGTTACAACAGATAATAATTGAATTTACAGTGAAGTATAACGTGATACATGTCAGTATATGTATTGAAATTGCTGAAGTTTCAGGTTAAAATGCTGAGTAACAGTAAAGCAGTATTTTTTGAGCCCCGCCTTGTGATTGATATTATTATTTTGATTTTGATGTTGTTTATAAAAATAACTCACCGTTATCAATAAAGGCATTTATTATTATTATTATTATTATTATTAACTTACGACGATTTTCATAATGTCACTTTTGACCTTTAAATAAACTTTAAATTAAAGTTCAGGTAAGGAATACATAGATTTTAGTTAAAGTGGTAATGTGACATTGATTATGAAAATGGCCATTAGATTTTTAATTCCTACAATGTAGTTTAGTGATAAACATACCTGTATGAACTATATTTTATATTTTAGCTGCACTGAGGAAGACAACACTTATTGTTTTCAAGACGTTTAACAAATATGATTTTAAAAACAAATATAAAATACAATGAATATAAAATAATTTTATATTTAAATTCAATGCTTCATAACTCAAAAGCATTTTTTGAATATATAGTATATTCCAGTAGTAGGTGAACGCATACTTACCCTGTTTTTTAAATATAACATATATTGACAGGAAAATTTTTATTATGTGTTAATATTCATATCCTTTCGGGAGGCGCTAATCTTTCATCGATATAATTATTATTATCCCAACAAGTTTAAACGTGTTTTTAATTTAAAAGAATTTCCCCAAGAAAAGAGAAGTGCCGTGTGCCTTACATGCACCACGGGTAAGTATGTATGAGATATCAGTATGCGACAAGTGGTGGATGCGCCGGATATAGATCCCGGGACCTCTCATAAGGGATATGACCGCAATAGGCAATACCACTAAAAAAACTAAACTAAAAAAAAAACTACTAACAATAAGACATAAAACCATATAATCCACCGCAATTCACAGAACTAGGTTACCAAAGATTTGCTGCTAAAATAAAGAAAGTATCAACTTCCAAGGAGTACTAGAACATAGACGAGTACTAAGATGATCGATGGTGATTTTCCGACCTTGCTTTTATGGTTCTTTTTTTTTCATAACCACTATTACACGCTTGCCTTTAATGTTTTTTTTATTATTATTAGTTTGATGTACTGTTTCTTCTTTTACAACTGCGGGTTTTTTATTTTGTACTTCTCTTTTTGAGCCCTACTTTATTTACAGTGCTGATGAATGATGTTATTAAAACAGTAGGTACGGATAGCAAGCCCTTAGATCTTGGATACAATAGACTGCAACAAACAACTTTGGCTGATTGTGACTTTGCCGATGATATCATATTTGCAAGTACCGAGAAAGAGCTGCAATCCAACATAAACCTTTGGAATGAAACCCTCAAACACAAAAATATTACATAAATAAAGAGAAAACGAAAGTAATGGTCTTTGGGAAGGAAGAAAAAGATATTAACGTCGAAATTGAGGGACAAAGATTGCAACAACTTGACATATTCAGATACTTAGGAGTAGAAATAGGTAGTCGTGGAAGAGGTAATATCGAAATGGAAGACAGAATACAAAAAACGATCAGGTTATACCATACTCTAAATAAATCATTCCTAAGTCAGAAAAATATCACAAAGAAAACAAAAGTGTCAGTGTATAAAACTATATATAGACCGACGCCTGGCAGATGATGCAACCTGCAGATACTGCCAAGAGGAGGAAGAAATACCAGTTCATGAGCTGTGCCAATGCGAAGGCTTGGCGAGGACAAGGTTTCTAGTAATGGGGGAGGAAAACCCCACAGCTAGTAGCTACATAAAGAAGCCGCTCTCAAAGATGATAGGCCTAATTATGAGGGCAAAACTAGAGAGCGTCCTCTAGGAAAAAGGGGATCACAATAGATCTGAGAAGGTCGCGGTGAAATAGGTCGATAGGCCACCCCAATCCTAATCTAATCTAATCTATATAGACCGACATTAACATATGAGAGTGAGAGCTGGATACTAACTAAACAGTTAATCACTAGAATTTAAGCTACAGAGATATTGTGCTTGAGGAAAGTTAAGGGAATTACGAGGGGAGTCAGAGTTAGGAATGAAACAGTGAGAAGTGAGCTGAAAATAGAACCAATCCTCAATACCATAGAACACCATCGATTAAGATTGAACATTTTGTAAGAATGAATTGTACAAGAACGAGCAAAAATATACGTGAGACCAGAATTCAAGCTAATAGAGGACGAGGAGGCCCACCTAAGACTTGGAACGATGCTATTCATGAAATTCTGGAAATGAGACAAATAACTTGGAATGAGGCAGTAAAGATGGCTAAAGATAGGAAACAGTGGAGAAAATTTGTTTATGGACAGGCAATTTAAGTTAGTGGCATCTTAACACCTACGGGAACAAAGGATTCGAATAAAAATAAACTTCTCTATTTTCATGTTTTTTATTTTATGCTTGGACAATGTCAGTATTATTATAAATGCGTCGATAAATAAATTGAAATTAAACAAATAGACAACGCGTTATCGTTTACGTACATTTTTCCAGTTCCTCCATTTCATACATACCTTCTAACTTTCTCAAAATCAAGCTTTTGACATAAATAATCGATTTAGAGCACACGTGCTCCAGATATTTATACACCTGTTTTTATTGATTTTATTCTCTAACAGGCACACAATAACGTTTAGAGTGATTGAATAGATTTACTAATTTCAATACGTATATATGTAGATTGTACACACAGCTGGATAACTACAAATGTATATTAATAAAGTGCTTAATCGTGTTTTCTCATGTTTTTTTTTTTTTTTTTTTTTTATAAATACAAAATAGATCAAAAGTTATAGTCGAGTAAGGTAGTAAAAGCGAATTTTACATAAATCTTCCCAATTTTTTTTTTTATGTAGTTTTATACACAACATTAAATGTTGCAGAGTTGCAAGTCAAACAAATTAATGCAGTTTATTTTAATACTCCAACAACATACAAAAACTACAATTCGATGGGGAAGTGCAACAAACTTAAGCGCAGTAATACATTTTGTGTATTCTTAGCTTGCATAAACTGGCATATAGGTAGCATACATTTCAAAGCTTTAAGTTTTATTTTTACCACCTACTAAAATAAAATATTTGATGTTACAATGTGTCCTACATGTGTTTTAATTATAAGTAGATTAGATTAGATTAGATTAAGGTTAGAGTGGTCATACAGACCTATTCTACCTCGATATTTTTAGATCTATTGTGATCCCCTTTGTCTTCTTAATAAGGTCTATCAAAGAGAGCGGCTTCTTTAGGTAGATATTAGCTGTGGGGTTCTCTACTACAGTACTAGAAACCTTGACATCGTAGTGGTACAGCACTCTTCTTGACAGTATCTGCAGATAGCATCATTTGCCATGTCAATGTTATACATATGTCTATTTACTCTACAATAACTGATCAACAGATCCATTATCATTTTGAGGGTCATTACTCTGTAGGACTTTAGTAAGTTTAAGCCACTGTTTCCATGAGAACTCCATCGCTTGTCGTTGTGCTGGCGATCTTTACCATTCCTTGGGCTTCTTATGTGCCCATTCATTGATGTACTTTTTAATTTGCAATTTGGTAATGCTGAAGAAAAGATTAGCTCCAACAAATGACCTTGACGGGTCTCGTCTGGCCAGATCGTCGGCCGCCTCCTTCTCCTTCACGCTAGTGTGCCATTACTAATTCCTTCTGGGTGCCGCCCTCAATTAAGGTACTTATGCGGTCGCAAGCCAACTTAGAGTTAATACTTGCGGAACTGATTGATTTAAGTATGGCCTGGCTGTCAGTTAACTCAGGCCATCTTTCTACATCGCTTATACAGTGATGAATTGCAGCAACCTAAAGTTGGAACATCAGCATGTCCTCGCTGAAGCTTATGGAAAGAATCTCTCCAGGTTTTTTTCTGCATGTACCGGCTTCTACGCCATAATCAGTGTTCGAGTCATCTGTATACAAGTTTAAGTCGTCTCTTAATTGTAACAAGAAACATCAATAAATGCATTGCATTAAAAACGTATTTTTTGCGGTAACTTTGAGCCCCCATTACACCCCCTGAAACCAAAAAACGGGACGCTAAACAAAAATATGGGTCAAATATTTGTCGGTATTCTGTGTCCCTTCCAAATTTTATCAAAATCGGAGGTGGACACTTGGGTGCCTTTGCTTGTCAGAGTTTAGATCTATTTAACTCTGCTACGCAGCACATCTCCCGGCTCGGTCACCAACTTGGTCGTAGGATAAAATACATAATTGGAAAACCGCCATCACGGTTAAGTTTATTAAGGATGCTTCTGAATTTTACCGAATTCTTAGGTTTTGCGGTTATAGTAGTAAGGACATTAGAATTCGATTTGATCAGAACTGAATTAGATTTGGTAGGCGGGTCTTCAGACTATATTCAAAAAGTGCAGACCCAGGTACGCGCAACCTTCGTGTACAGCTCTCAAGTTCTGCAAGACGAGTGCCCACTGAAAGCTTTGTTTCATCATATTGTACGAATTTGGACAAGATTTTCCTTATACGAAGGGTAAGCTCTTGTAGATATGTAAGGTATATAAGCATTGGTTTGATTGGGAGTGGTTGGTGTTTCCGAAACGTGGATTTAGAATGTGAGTGTTTGTTGCTTTATAGTAGGTATGGTGAGTATGATGCATATGATAGTTGTTCTTGGTAAAGATTTCATTAACATGGAATAGTTTTCGGCATTTGGAATCAGGTTTGACTAGGGATTAGATTACGAAGATGTCGTCAACATATCTAAACCAACATTCTGGTTTCTGGAATGTTGGCGACAACTAGAAAAAGTAAGGAATTACTACGCCCAAAACTTGTTCGTGGTAGCAATCAGGGAATTGAAAATAAGAGGTAAGGCAAGTTTCCACTCAGTCTAGCTTTTCAGTTGAAGAAGTTTGTTAAGATTTGACGGATTAACTGACTAGTCTTGGATTTTGGGAAAAGGTAAACAAGCATTCGACTTCGAAAGTAACAAATAACTCCTGGAGATCTACATCCAATCTATGTAGGTCTAGGAGCTAAGTACATTGGAACACAAGAAAAAATCTTCTGCTCGTACTAATTACCTTTCAGTGCTACCGGCTTATTCGGATATAGCCTTCTATATGTTTAGGAGATGATTGCACAGTCTGATATATTTTCCTACCTATTATAAAATGATGTATTGCATTTTCTCAGTATTTTTTTTTTTTCAAAAATGTCTTATTTTATAGAGAAATAACTTTCAAAATGATTTACTTTATTCCAGTCACGCGCACGCAACATTTCGTGTAGTACAGTAAACGATAGAAGGTTGAGTAACCATTTATACTGCACAAAATAGCTAAACACACCTTCACTTTCGGTTTGTATCTACTGCAATAAACGTTAAACTATTTGCATGAAAATAGCTTATCATACACCAATTACACAGGTCTGCGATCATGAAATTGTTTCAAAAATTTTGAGTGGTTCTTATGGTACCTTTTGCGCTGATTACAAAAAAAAGAGAAAAAAATCAATCACCCTTTGTTATCTACAAACCACACATTAAATTTTAATATTAAGGTTTTTATATAATACGTAAAAACTGTATTCTTTGCGAAATAAATCTATGTAAAATTTCAATTATAATATTTTTAGCTAAATAAGTTATTTTACGAAAGTAACCAGCCTAAATTTAGGTTGGCAACATGAGACAGCTTTCTTTTATTAAAAAACTGTACAGTAAAACTGGTAGAATCCGTTTCATACTAGATTTGCTGCCAGTATTCTGTCTTTGTCAGTAACCCTTCCTCTTTTCCTGCTCCTCCCTCCACTCTCTGTCTGCTCGTCAGTCTCCACTGCAAGGCCAAGTTACTGTCTGTAGTCAGTGTGTAGCCACTCTGCTAAGCACTCTTTCACTGGTTCTTCATCAGTTTTAATTTTGTGCTTTGAAACGACTTCTAGAGGTTGTGTAAACTCTCCTGATTGTTTCTGCTGCATTTGTTGGACTTATACTGTTAAAAAGCAAGAGAGAAACATTTGTAACTTTGTTAAAAAGGTTTACTTTGCCTACTTTGGTATGAAACTGGTGTTCTGTGTACGTTGAAGAACTGAGACAATGGTTTCAAGGTAAGAAGAAATTATTTCGTCTTGCAATTCCTATGGTTTGGAGAGAACCTGCAAATCACAGTGATGACTGTTACTGTTTTAATTTGAAAAATAAAAAGAAGATTTCGTATCCAACCATTCTTTCAGCTATGTTCCTCATGGGCCTGATATACTTGTACCTTCTCCTCCAGCTACATTTGAAAACATTTTACATGATGTTGATCAGTTGTATCAAGGCAGTGATGACGACGACAATGAAGCCCACCTACAATGAGCCAAAACTCTTCACGCAGTCGGAACTAAACGATTTGGTTAGAGACTTTTACTTCATTTTGTAGACAAACCTTACGTGACAGATAAAAACCAATGTTATTTCTGAAATCAACACAAAAAACAACATAAAAATCAGCTATTAAAACTAAAAAAATTTTTAAAAATATTTTGCTTGCAGGCTTGTGTTATTGATAAGTATATGATGGATTAAATTTCCGTGGGATACTTTAGCTTCCATTATGGTTGGTATAAATGCGTCTTAAAACATTATTAAAATATTTTGTGCATTATAAGCAGCCATTCAACATTTACGGCCTTGATTATACTAATGGCATAAACCAAAATTAAACTTTTGTTCAACAGTTATTGTGTTGCTTGCCCAATGTTGTTAATCTTTGGGACTTGTTTAAATTTCATTAATGTGGAGGAGTGGTATAACCTTGCTAAACTTCTAGACATTAATTCTGTTTTTACACAAATTCTAGTTAATGTTTTTTTATTATTGTTATAATCACCTCTGCATCATTCGCTAATGGCGTCTGCCTATGAAATTCTAATGTCATTCGTATGACCAGCACGTCAATTAGCTAATTGTAAGTGTAGATAATACCGATATACCACATGACAGCGTTTGCGCTGATATGGCAGCGACAATAGCAGGTGTTACGGATGAGTTTACATCGGTAGTTTGACAGCATGTTGCCGAACATTGCACGTTATCAGACAATTTACGATAAGCGAGCAAATGTGATACAGAAGCTGGGCGTATGCAAATGATGATCGTCCAACGTGAATGTGTATGTTTAATGCATGATAGTATAACGACATAACGTCCGCGAATATTGAGTTAAATTATCATTCAAAAGGGATGCATTAAAGATCGCTTTGTAAAAGCGAAAACACCATAAAGGCTGTGTAATAGATTCAGATGTGAACGCTTGCGTAATCCTGGTTAGGTAAAGATTATCTGTTTTTAACGGTATATTATATACGAGAATTAACGAAAGCTATTTGGATGGTATTCGTACTAAGCGAAAAAGGATATCTTGAAGACAAGTAACTCACAGATAAGGAGAGAATTGAATGGTGTTTGGAACAGCATAAAACAGTAGTTTGATTAAAGTTATGGTCTTAATATTTCTTTAATATATGCCTCGTATATGTGAACTATAAAAACACTAACAAAATAATGGAACTTAGCGTTTTTACTTTTTTTTTCTCTAAAAGAACACATTTAGAAAAATGCATATGTGTAAGGTTTGTTCAGTTGTTTATTGAAAGTCTTCCTATACGGACAAATTTTAAAGTGCGAAGTCAGAGTTCTGTACCAACGCTTTTAAAACTAAAATGAGCAATTTAACTTCAGAACAAGTGGCTGCTATAGTTGCTTTAATCGAAGATGGACGATCTCAAGCATACGTTGCTAATTTGATGAACATCAATCAGTCAAGTGTTTCTAGAGCCGTAGCCAGATATAGGGAAACAGGCATTTACAGTAGAAGACCTGTACCAGGTCGTCCAAGATGTTCTACTCGCCAAGATGACCGCTATTTACTACTACAAGCATTACGTCCAAGACATGTAACTGCGAGACAATTGCAGAACGACTTGGCTAGAGTCAGAAATACTCGTGTGAGTACTCAAACTATTCGGAATAGGTTACGACAGAGTGGATTAAGAGCTAGAGTAGCTGTAACAGCCCCTCGTCTCACTAGGAACCACCGAGTGGCTCGCTTAAGGTTTGCCAGAGAACATGTAAATTGGAACATTAATGACTGGGCCAATATACTCTTCACAGATGAGTCAAGATTTGGTCTTTACATCTCAGATAGGCGTATCTCAGTGTACAGACGAGACGGTGAGCGCTATTCGCAGTGTAATATCAGACCTAGACCTAATTTCGCTGGTGGCTCTATTATGGTTTGGGGAGGCATCTGTTTAACAGGTCGTACAGAGTTAGTACCAGTAGACAGAGGTACACTGACTGCCCACAGGTATATAATGGACATTTTAGAAGAACATGTAGTACCATATGCGCCAATTATAGGAAACGAATTCATGTTAATGCACGACCGCATGTTGCAATAATCGTCCAGGAATACCTTAACGATGTTGGTATTCCAGTTTTAGATTGGCCTGCGGTAAGTCCGAACATGAACCCTATCGAGCACGTGTGGGACCTCCTTCACAGACGGATACGAACCCAAAATGTTGCCCCAGCGGACCTGCATGGACTAGCAAATGCTCTCCGTGACGAGTGGGGAATTTGGATCAGGCTTATATACGGAGGTTAATCGAATCTCTGCCAAACCGTATGCGAACGGTCATAAGAGCCAGAGGTGGCAATACTCAGTATTAAAAGCTACTGTTATGACATTTTTCTTTCCAAAATTATAATTTCTTGTTTTAATAAAAATCTCAAGTATGAGTTCTTGTTTTTATTTGGCCTGTATTTTATTTAAACAATCATAGAAATTATATCTTAGAGCGCATTAAAGTATATTTACAACTTTATGCTACAAACAAAGATTATGCGATACTTTTATGATTCAAAACTAAATTATGCGATACTTTTTTGGCGGAGTGTATTTAATTGTTTGTACACTGTATTATATTTCTTAGAGATTCAGTTTACTATTGATACAAAGAAGATGTTAAGGATTTAGTTAATTCCTCCTATAATAATCTACGCTTTATCTGCTATTCGGGAAAAAATGTCTTTTCGGTATGTACAGGGTGGGCCAAATTCGATAGTTTTAATAGGAGACTTATATTTCTGAAGGAATTAGACAAAATCTGACCTATGCTTCTGGAGCTCGATTTTAAAAAGAAATCGATTGGTGAAGTCCGTATTTTTATATCTTCCGTAATATAAGAGATATAGAGCGTTTTCGTAAAATATGCAATTTTCAAAAGCCCTTGTAACTTTTTAACTTGTGAAAATGCTTGGTTTATATAAGAACTTTATTAGGACACTTTTTGACGTAGAATTCAATGCTCTAATTTGTTTTTTTTTTAATTCGTTTTTTTTTGAGATATTATCAAGACTTGTGTTTTTTTATATGGAACATCCTATATATTTTTACACTACTCAAAAGTAGATAAAATTGCCTTTAATATGATATAATACACTTGATATTTTATTTAAAGGATTTTAAAGATATTTGATTTTTTGTTTGCAATTTAACAGTATTTCAAGGTGGCTCTGGCTGTAACTAAGCAATACGCGTATTTGTTTTATATTATCAAAATGTTTTGAAATGTCAGTTTGAATGAATGTTACTGGTGGTTTTATTATTCAAGATTTCAAAAATGTATGAAAACTACGACATGTTAAAGTGTTTTATAGAAGCAGGTGAAAATGCGGAAGCTGCATGTAATATTTACTATGAACGATATCCTGAAAGAGAACAACCATTCGGAGACATGTTCACTAGGTTAAAGAAAAATTTAATAAATTTTGGATCCTTTCAAAAACCGAGACCTAAAAATTATGTGGCTCAAAATAGAGACAAAGAATTAGAGGAAATTGCCGTTTTGGGGGAAACTGTAAATATCCCAACACATTCCACTCGCGAGATGGCACAAACAACAGGTTTAGCAAGAACATCGGCAAGGCGCATTTTAAAAAAGTATAGAATGAAACCCTTTCCTTGTCCGAGAAAGTGTATTACCTTTTTGCCGCGCATTTGGAGCGTCGTATGGCATTTTGTCAATAGTTTTTGGGAAAATGTGAAGAAAATCATAATTTTGCTCTAAACTGTGTATGGACGGATGAATGTAACGTAAGCGGTGCGGGAATTTTTAACAGATATAATTCTTATACTTGGTCGCGTGAAAATCCCCATGTTACTATTGAAATGAGAAACCAAGGACGATATAGTTTCAATGTGTGGGTAGGAATTTTCCGTGCCAGGATAATTGGACCCTACATATATAACGGAATTCTTAACTCCGAAAGCTATTTCCATATTTTACAACAATTCATTGAACCTCTCATAGATGAAATACCTTTAAACCAATTGGAATTCGTTTACTTCCAGCATGACGGAGCAGCCCCTCACAATGCTGCTCGGATTAATGAGTTTTTAAACCAACAATTCGGTAACAATTGGATTGGAAATCGGGGACCGATACATTGGCCGGCAAGGTCACCAGATCTAACCCCATTGGATTTCTTCCTTTGGGGAAAAATTAAAAATCTTGCGTTTAAGCATTCTCCCAATTCAAGACAGGAATTAGAGGCTGCAGTTTTTCAAGCGTTCGACTCTCTATCTCCGCTTGAGTTGGTGAACTCAGTTCGGAAAGTAAGGAAACGGTGTCGATTATGTTTACAACAGAATGGCGGACAATTCGAACACTTACTATAATTCATAATGCTTACGTATTTTTTTTGTATAGAGGGGTATATTCTGTAAATATTTCGTTCAAATATGTCTATAAGAACTTACAACTATAGTATCAATAATACTATTAATGGTTTCCTTAGTTTGTTGGACTTGTTATTTCTAACATTTAATATTAAAACCACTTTTTTCTGCTTTGTAGAAATCTTTTATTTGCTTATTTACGAGCATCCACGGCCAAACAAAAAATAAAGAAATAAAAAAAAAAATACGCGCATTGCTTAGTTACAGCCAGAGCCACCTTGAAATACTGTTAAATTGCAAACAAAAAATCAAATATCTTGAAAATCCTTTAAATAAAATATCAAGTATGTTATATCATATTAAAGGCAATTTTATGTGCTTTTGAATAGTGTACAAATATATAGGCTGTTCCATATAAAAAAACACAAGTCTTGATAATATCTCAAAAAAAAAACGAATTAAAAAAAACAAATTAAAGCATTGAATTCTACGTCAAAAAGTGCCCTAATAAAGTTCTTATATAAATCAAGAATTTTCACAAATTAAAAAGTTACAAGGGTTTTTAAAAATTGCATATTTTCCGAAAACGCTCTGTATCTCTTATATTACGGAAGATATAAAAATACGGACTTCACCAATCGATTTCTTTTTCAAATCGAGCTCCAGAAGCATAATTCAGATTTTTCTAATTCCTTTAGAAATATAAGTTTCCTATTAAAAGTGTCGAATTTAGCCCACCCTGTACAATCAGCTATTAGAATTGAGTAGCTCCTTCTGAAAAAACTCAGATTTTCGTAATTATTGAAATTTGTGCCTGCTTGACAGTCCCAAAAATGCATTTTCATTTTGGAAATTACGGATACGCTAATATAGGCTCTTGGTATAGTTACTGCTGTTACGGCTGTGAGATTTAACGCAAAAGGTTATCCGAATCGAAGACCTTCTTATGACAAAACTATCCAGAAACTCCCTTAAAGAAAGAGGATCTTTTCCCAAACCAAATAATGAACGTGAAGTACTTCGCAGGGATGATGCCGTAGCTGTCCTACGGGAAGTAGCACAGGACCAACGAATAAGTTTCCCCAGAATTGCAACAGTAGCGAGATAGTCAAAGCTATCACTATATACTATGCTACACGAAAATGGTTAGAAATGCCGGAGGATGTACTTTTAGTGGGATATGCCGAGGATATTGCGCTGCTCGTAATACGCGCATTTAGACCGCGTCACAGGTGTGTGGTAGGTCAGTAACTGGATGGCAACAACCTTTTTTTTTGCATAGAGTTTATATACTAGGACGAGCGTTGTTAAATATTTTGCTTCATTGGTACATATTTCGTGTTTTTGGAGGTATGTATTATATATTTACGTTATTTTTACTTGTGTTGCACTACTTCTTGTTTGCTGTCTTTCTGTTGTTGCCATGTAATTGTGAGAATAAAGAAGACATAACCTATAACCTCATTGCACACACGTGGTGATGATCAGTTTATTTTGGCTTTACATTACAGAAAATGGAGACAGCAAGACCCATTAAGCTTTCTTTGATTTCAAAATTCTTCCGTGACGATGAAAAGCAGCAAGAACACGGTGAGAATGCATATTATAGTGGGCATGTGAAGACAATGACCTTTCTTGGAAGCGTTGAAGCTGCTATTATTCATGGACAAGTGCATGCGAGCAAGAAATTTTATGATGTTGAGGTATAATTGTTCTTATGGAGAAATTATAAAGGTATTTAAGCAATTATTTTCAGATAACTGTTGATTTAAAAGTGGCATGTGTAAAGGAAGCATTTTGTACATGTCCGAGAGGGCTCAGTACTTGCCATCACATTGCTACCTTGCTCTTTCATGCCCATCACAATGTAAGTAGCATTGATGCTGCACGTACCTGGGGTGTAACGGAAAGTACACGTGTGGATGATGAGGTGTGTACAATCGAAGAATTGATTGTGCCAAAAGAGAGGTATAGAGTACTCGCTGACCCTACAACACTCAATACAGGACGTGAGCGGTGTTACTTCTTTATATGGACACCAACAGAACATGAGCTGTTAATTATTGATAAAGATACTGAATGGCTGGGCAATATCAATACTCTGAAAGACTTTTACATTCAGCAATATATGCCATATGCTTTCCGCACAGTGCTGTAAATTTATACTTTATATAATAAAATGTAAATCAAGCATAATCTGTGTTATCAAGTAATTTTATATTATCTTACAATAAAAAATTTACACTTTACATTTATGCTGTATAATATGTTACTTGAACCTGAAATATAGAAATATCAGATAGCCCTTCATCTTCTTAGGAAATCGAAAGAAAGAACACTTATTTGCCATGTTATTGTGACTGCAAGCCGGGGCCCAACAATATATAGGCATGCTGACTGTCACTTCTAACCTATAAATCGCGTTGTTTTACTTCATTTACAGGGAACCACTGCATTTAAAACTTTCAACGGCTACTTATAATTATACTTACACCTGCAGTATAGTAGATGGCTTAGGTTGTTAATATAAAATTGTTCATATAATAAAAATATAAAGGAATGAAATTTCGAGATAGGAATTTACAATGGTAACTGAATAATGTTCTCATCCAGAACACTGACCACCTTAACAAAATGGTGGGGATGACGTTTTCACTAAATGCGCGTATTGCACGGGATCTCGAAATTGCTCAGATTAAAATTAACCAGTATATGAGAAAATAAGTCGATGGATGCAAGCTCACTGTTTGACGTTAGCATAAAACAGAAATAGTTATTCTCACAAAAAAGAGAATCAATACTATTGTACCTATGAGAGTGGGAGATGTTGAGATTACTATCAGCACTGCAGTTAGATATCTGGGAGTAATGATTGATAATAAACTATCTTTTTGGCAACAGATACTGCATAAAGCTGACAAAGCAGCAAAGATGACTGCGAACCTTAGCCGGCTCATGGCCAACATAGATAGATAGATATATATTTATCCAAAAAATACAAAAGTATAGTGGATAAGTCAGACATACATATTATGGCATTTAATATGGATAAATCTAGATGGGGGTCTTTTCTTAGCCGTGCTTGTAAATTTTTTTTTTTTGTTTTTTGTTTTTTTCCTCTTGATTTAGCAGCTTGGTTTTTTAAATTTAATGAATTATTCAATAAAACTCTTCATTACGTTTCGACAATCTTATTTTAGAACTACATTTAAACATTTCTGGTAGTAATAATATTTCTTCTTTCAGGTGTTTTGGAGTCTTCTGCAAACACAAGTATTTGGGGCAGATGATCTCCCATATGTAAGTTTATAGTGTCGGCATTATATTCGACTTTATCAATGTTAACGAAAATATTATTTATACATGTATCACTGTTAGAAGTGACTCTAGTCGGTAAGTCACCAGTGATGTGTAGATTAAATGATTGAAATAAATCCAACAAAGTATCTCAATTACTTGTTTTACTTAAAAAATTGATATTAAAGTCTCCCACAATAAATATTTTGCTATCATACTGTGTGACATATGTCAAAACGTCAGATAAGACTTCTGTGAACACATTGAAATTACCATCGGGTGACCTATACAGTGTCACTATTATTATATTTGACTTCAATTTTATAGCTGTCAATTCGATATCAATTTCAATGGACATACTGTTGACATCATTCAAAACTTCGTACTCATAGTTCTGTTTTACTAGAATCATCACCCCGCCGTGACGGCGTCGCTGTCTGCAAAAAGCGCTAGCCACTTCAAATCCACGAATCATATAAATATTATTTACTGACTTAGTAAGCCAATGTTCTGTGATACAAGCAATGTTAATTGATCTACTATTTAGTTCCATTTCTAATTGATCAATTTTATTCGAAATGGACTGTATATTTATGTTTAATAAGAAACTACAGTGCTCCTGGTTTATCTGCGCGTCGAAAAAACTGAAATCTTTTTATTGTGATATTGCTAGGCCATATCTCACTTCTTTGTACGTCCTTCAAAATATTAAAGTCAAAACCCACTTTAAAAGATTTGTTCATGCTTGTATTTTCTTTATGTTTGATTATCTCGTCCACAATGAATTTTGTATTTGGAAACTTCGTATTTAAAAAAGATTCTATGTCCTCTACGTTTGCTTCTCTTCTGACATTACCTATAAACAGCCGTGCTAGTTTTTCAGCTGCCGCAAAACCGTTTGTCTTACCCACCCCTGTTCCTTTCATAATTTTCTGGGTTTTATACGTATGTACGTCTTCTTTTTGTTTTTGTTTCCGATCGTTGCCTGTAGATGTTAAAAGTACCTTAGCAGCGCTGGTCGGTTCGCCTCTTCGAAAACCACGACATACCTCTTTTTCCAATAAAATAATAAACTTGTTTAAGAACCGCTACATTTAAATAGTCACTTATCGACTCTAGAAGATAGGTACTGCGTTTCTTTTAAACTTAAGATGATACCTTTCTGTAAATATGACGTGGTACCCATTAAACCAATCAAGACTTTAAAAATCGAATCAAGGCTCATTAAACTAGTGTGAGACAGAATGCAAAAGATATGGAGAGTCTTATTACTAATATTTACGTAAGCTTAACATCCTAATTCATATTTCGGATTACCGCGTCTACTTCTTTCCTCGTCCCTTATGTTGTTGGTTTCTATCCCTTGTTTCACTTCTTCCATGCGCTTCGGTTCTTGGCCAATATCTTCGTCCTTTTTAATGTTTTACTCCTTTCCCTCCCCAGATTATTTATTTGACCGATTTATTGCTTCCTAGGCCTGTTCCGTTTTTCCTTTCGTTTTCTCCTTGCTTGAGTTATTCTTTTTATCATTCTTCTTTTGATCTAATCATATGCCCGTACCGTCAATTGTTTTCCCTCTATGTACTTGTTGTCTGGAAGCCAATACCTTCGGAAAAACTTTAGACATCACAGGGAGAAGACTAATCGGTTTAAGATCTCCCATCCGTGCCGGACTGGCATTATTTGTCAAGGACGAACAAGAGTATATAAGCTTCAAAAAATCCGGAAACACGGATTCACTTATACAGGAATTGGTAAGCTAAGTAAAATATGACAATGCTGATTGTCCAACTGTAACATCCTAATCATATCAATAGTCAAGTCATCATAACCAGGTGATTCAGATTTAAACTTTTTAATAGTATTGAAAATTGTTGTTGCATGTCAGGCTTAAATGAGAAACTGGTTACCAGTGCGGTTTTTCTAATATACAATTTCTAATTTAACAACATTATTAATAGTCGGCGGTAGTTGGTTCCCAACGTAATTATTAATCTCATCATTCAGACCTGCAGGTATGTCAACATCAGGCTTTCCACAAACTTCAAGTCATTATAGTTTCTTTTTCAGATAAGTAGATCATATCATTTGAACGGGTCATATGATCAACAAAGGCGTTTTTCTCAAGTCCAACTGGTTTATTAAGAAGATTCCTTAAAATTTGTAAAAATTCGAGTTTCCAATTGTTACTTCAAATAAATACAAACACTATTTGCACTTGGAATTCCCCACACAAGGTGTGCGTTTTGGTCAAATTTAAAAGATAAGGATAAAATGAATATTTATACCTTACTTCCTATCTTTGGATTCTGTGTTAAAACATTAAAACGCATTTGTTGAATACATATATTTTATGCCTAATATTCTATATTCATATCTTGTGTTATATTTTTATGCATGGTGTATTAATTTTTCATGCGACTTAATATATTTATAATACCACTATTTATTAGCTTTGCTATCACTACTTTTATTATCTGTTTTTCTCAGTACATCGAACAATTTTCTGGCTATTCTACAAAAAGAATATTCCAGCGCAAGTTACGGATTGCTGTAGAAAACAATGTCATTTGGCAGATGTAACAGATTCAGATTGCGCTCGCGGCAAATATATAGCTTTCTACTGACGGCACTGCGGCTCCTGCACGACGCCAAAATCTGTTTGATGCCCCTTGGTATCGCATAAACTAAGCGTGAAAATCACTCCAGAATGGGGTGAATAAATTTGTCGTAGCCGATGCGGGTGCTTGTTTCCTTATCCCATGGCATGGCCCAACAAATATTTGCGAAAACTTGCGCTCGAAATCTTCTGGTACGATTGATATCAATCGTAGATTTCCGCAGTAATATACGCCAATTATAATAAGCAGAGAATATTTGTTAATGGAAACATTTAATGGTGGATAGAAGGGTAACAAATCCAATAAAGAAAACACAAGAATTTGGTAAGAAATATAATATCTTTATTTCTCAACAGTCCCGTTTGCATTACACGGGCTTCTCAACAGTTTGTATTTTGCTTATAGTGAAAAATCTTGAACTCTTCAAAATGGCACATCTTTTACTGCCAAGCAATTTTTTATACTTATTTATTATTTATTTGCCGGTCATATATAATGGTAATAATAAAGATAAAATGATGTTTTGGTTAATTTCAAAAGCCTTTCTTAAGTTACATTTTAAAAACTATATAAAAATGGTACAAAATGATGTGAAAATATTGTAACTTCATTTTCGTTTGATAAATGATAAAATCATTATTGTTTTGTTTTATTTAATTTGTGCTCTACATAAAGAGTTCGTTGTAAAATGTTTTGGTTTGATTTTTTTCGGCAAATATGAAGAAATGCTTTTAATTCTTTTATGTTAAGTAGATTTCTAAGAAATTGCTTTTATTTTATAATTAATAATTCTGTTTTACCATTTACTGAACTTTAATATTTATAAATTTATTATTTTCAAGTATATACATTACCTTAAATAAATGCTTTTCTCCTATAACTGTAATTTTTGATATGAGGAAATTTTCTATGTTAAAAATTTTACCTTGTGTCGGATTTGAACCAGGCACCTCCCGCTTGCCGGGCGGGCAACTCTACCAATTGAGCTAACGAGGTGTCTGGTTATTCACTATTTGAAATGTCTCAAATACAGATCTTAGGAAGCCGGCAGGACAGCAACACTGTAAGAAAAATTGCACTATTGTATATACATTACCTGTTTTTTATTTTGTTTTTTGTTTTTAATTGTTAGGTTTATTGTGAAAATCGAAAAAATAATTTTGAGTTATTTGAAAATGCCTAGACACATTTCGATGGTAATCATTTCAGTTTCAGAGTTTCAGGTTATGTACTACCAAACATATTTCTTCATGATACCTTTTTTTTTGTAGGGAGATATTCTTAATGGACACAGTTGCCTGGTATCTACGGCAATGGTAGTATGGACCCTCTTACTCCCAGACGTCAGCCCGGAACCGTTTCATACATTACTTCGAGCAGGGTCTTATTTATTTAATCATTCTAATCACTATGTTTGATTATCCAGCACTCCTTTTTTGTACGCAGTATGTGCACTAGATATTGACGGAAATAAATCAATGCAATTTGGTTGTTTATAAATTTTGTGATGATGTTATCAGGGGAGAAAATATCTATTTCTCGCTCTAAGTCTCGCCTTTGTCATACCCAATGCTCACATCCAAAAAATGTAGGAAAGCATCAGCTTTAACCTATAAACAAAATGGACATTCCTCTCCAGTAGGCTTGCCTACTTTATAGAGATATGATCAAAAATATCCGTGACCACACAAGAATTGTGTTAGGTAGAAATCAAGGTCACCTTATTTCCTTGCAATCCAACATTGTATATTTGTCAGTTCATCGACTTCTTTTGTCCTGCTCCCATAGCATTTACCAAGACGATACAGTTCGTTGTTGTTCTTCGCAATGGCCAACTTCGAAGTTATTTTGACCTTTCCTTAAATAAAGTCTCTTTCGCTCTGCCATTAAAAGTACTGCAGGGATGGCTCCCTCAATCATCAAGACTGCAGTTTCTGAAAGGGTGCAGTAAGCGGAAGCCAACCTTCGCGAAGTCCTCCCCTGTATCTTTGCCAATCAATAGGAAGAATATTTCTGCTTATTAATGGCATCCGCCTCACCATACAAAAACATTGGCTGCAATGTAAACATAAAATAATTCACGCCTGCTTGAACTAGGTCCTCCGGCATTCGCCGTTAGTCTTTCCAAGACAGCTGCTTTTTCTGCAGCCATAGTAGTAGTACCATTCGGATAATGTGCCGTCAAAAACTTAATCATTGCATCTGAATATTTTACTTAGGAAAAAGATCCACATCCGACGCTAATTATGACGTGAGTGATATTGTTAATAAAGCGGAGGTCTATAATCATTTTTCGCGGAGAGTGGTTCTTTTAGTCACTCGATATTTTAAAAATATCTTTAATTCGGCGAGATCGGATGATATACTTTATGCTTTAAGAAATAAT
Source organism: Cetonia aurata (assembly GCA_949128085.1). Classification (NCBI taxonomy): domain Eukaryota; kingdom Metazoa; phylum Arthropoda; class Insecta; order Coleoptera; family Scarabaeidae; genus Cetonia; species Cetonia aurata. Next base: position 20,081,465 of record OX421883.1, read on the forward strand.
TTTAAAATTCCAGTGTATCTATTACGGATCCTCGAAAATTACTTGTATAATCGAACTTCAGTCTATGCTACGGAAGATGGACCAATAAATACAGTTATCACCTCTAGTGCCGTTCAAAGATCTATATTACGACCTGATTTGTGGAACATTCTTTATGACGGTTTGGTAAATGTCAGAAGGTGTGACTCTAATTGGTTACGTAGATTCGTTAGTGATGTTGAGATTGCACAAGTACAACTAAATCGGACAATGAGAAAAATCAACATTTGGATGGAGGAACATGATCTTTCACCAACTCTGCATAAGATTCAGGTAGTTGTTCTAACAAGACGAAGGAGAGAGACAATTCCCCCTATAAATTATAATAAAAAGTGCAAGCGAGACGTAGCAGCAGTAGAATACAATTTAGATTTAACACGTAAATGGGTGTTTACGTTTTGTAAGTTGGAAGTAATGACTAGCTGATGGAATGCATTTATCACAAAAGTCGGTCGTATCAGCGAACTTTAAAATATCATCGAGTCTTGTTAGTGTTACCAAACGTGCTTTTATTTAACATAACCTCGCTTGTCCTTCGAAAAAATGTCAAGAAAACCAAACAAAAATTAAGGTCGAGGTATCCATGTTACAGTTCACAAGTTTAATTTTTTAGCTCATAAATGCCAACAAATAGTAATTATCAAACTGATCAGTCTCCTCAGTTTTAACTTAAGGCCTGGGCTCTATTTATTCTTTTTAGCCACCGTACTTTAGATTACCATAGATTTACTTCTACGATGTGAAAATTCTTTTGGTAAAAATAAAATTTTTAAATCCGTACCTAATTTAACATAATTTATATATTGCCAATGCTTTTAGTAACCCCTTGCTAGAAAATCACCAGGAATTAGGTAATAAATTTCGTCGAGGTATACAGCGCCACAAGAGATTTAATTTGTTCCAGCTACATTGCTTAAACCGTACATTGTATAATGTAATACATTCCCAGTTCCTAGCTATTCCTACAATATCATTATGCGCATAACAACGGCATAACCGTACACACGATCAACCTATCAATTTAGAGGTAAATGGATAGGGTGGGTGGACTTACATTCCGAAGAATTCGTATAATGCCGCTTACAATTCGCGGAATAATGTAACTTTCGTGAGCGCGTCTACCAACGTCTTGACACTCCGATGAAAATTAATGGCGTAATTTTCGACGAAATCTATGCACAACTGGCCAATGGCAACGTATTCTTAGAACCGAGTCTCTTTACCCAATTGTTGGCACTAAAATATGCCAGACAATGACGGTGAAAGGAAAAACGAATTTCTTGCAGTGGAGACTTGACAAAGGCTGGCATTCTAGTTATTGCTGGTAGTAAAAGAAGGTTAAAATTCACCTTGTTTGTTATGGCGTACAATAGATACAATGGTTGAAGAAAAAACGAATTCTGTCATTATGCTTATATGACGTTTATTGTTCACAAAATAAAATATCGAGTACGCATAGTGGAGAACTTATTTTTAAATCACTAATTACTAACATAATCGAAAACTAAACTCCATTCCAAATAAGAATGGAGCAGATGGCGCTGCAGTCTGAGCATATATCACACAGGAACAATTCTGCGATGAGCCAAAACCCCGGTAAATTCAAAATTTATTTTTCTAAATTCATTGTATTCTAATTGAATAACATGTTTGTGAAAACTAATAAAACACATAAAGCGCATATACAAATTAAGAAATGGTTAGTCAAGAGGTACATTGCTTTGATTATCGAGCAATTTCAATAAGTAAATGAGGTAATTTGGTATCAAACAAAAGCTGAGTAAATCGGAGAAGTGTCCTCCTTGTTCAAATTTACTATTTAATGCTTTATTAATGTTTAGATTCTTTTCGAATAGTATTTTATTATTTTAGGCTTACTGTTATTGTAATGAAAATAAAGAAACAATGGGTATTTATTTACTTAATCAGTTTACAAAAAGTTATGAACGCCATTTACTTCATCAAAATTTCTTGTAAGATATCATTATTGTTTTTATGGTGATTTGGGATTGTATTCTACATGCAATCTAACTCATACTTGTTTAACACTACCGTAACTTTATTGGAACACTAATACATAAAGTATACAAGAATGTCAATGTACAAAACGTGCGTTATTTTATAAATCCTTACAAATACTGACATTATATAGAACATGTAGATGATGATTATTACATCGAGTTACAAAAAGCAAACATAATAAGCAGCTACATACTTACAATACATAAATACAATTATGAAACTAATGCAGTAGATGTATAATATTTACATTTACCATTACAGTAGTAAAAATTAGTCACGTTGTATTTTTTATAAGAACACCTTAAATTAATATTTTACAAATATTAAACTCATTCAAAACCAATATCCGAATCTGTATCGAATGAAAATTCAGATGATGTTCCAGTATTCACATTAAAACTTAAATTATCTACAACATCATCAATAATGTTATCCACATCGTACATTTTGCACTCTTCGCTTATGGCATGTTGTATATTATTTTTCCATGCATCACTGTCGACAAGATTTATCCCTTCCAATAGTAAATTTCTCACCTCGTCTAACTTAAATGTTCTATTATTTGCAGCTACATGGTGTTTAACTTGAGCCCAAACGAGTTCTATGGGATTGAGGTTACAATGATAAGGGGGTAAACGTAAAATTGTACGACCACTTTCTCTTACTATTTCATCCACAACATATTGAACTGGGTGACTATTTGTATATTGTTTTACAAGTTCCAATAATTGGACCTTCAGCAAATTATCTTCAACGGTAATTCCTTTTGATAAAAGCCATTCAATCAACGCATTTTTATTCCAAGATGAAGTAGGAAATTTTTCTTTTTTAGTTGAATGATAAGGTGCATTATCCATAACTGTCACACAACCAGGCTCAAGAAGAGGTAATGTATTTTGAAGCCACTGTGTGAATACAGTACTATTCATCTCTTCATGATAGTCTCCAGTTTTTTTCGACTCAAATAATAAGAGCCCACCTTCAGCGAATCCAGTTTCACTGCCAATGTGAAGCACAATGAGACGCTTTCCTTTCCCCGATGGATCCTTTAAACCTGTCGAGAGACCTTCAACGAAGGCTTGTCTTCGACTAATTACAGTGGTATCTTTCCATATCTTACTTTTGGTATGACCTGCATTCACCCGGGTTTCGTCTAGGTAATATATTTGTCTCTGCACGAAACTTTCTTATTTCTGTTAAATAGCGACGCCTCCATAAGATAATATCATCTCAGTACGAATGACCTATAAAAAATTCTTATAAATTAGAACAGCACAAATATCAATATTTAAAATGTACCTCGAATAGTTTTGTACAAGTTGGTAACTCGTTTCTCAAAAAGAAAGAATGAACATGTCTTCTGATTGCACTCTTTTGTGCTTCGTCCAATTTATCATATTTTGTATGACATAACCGTTTCTTTGGTGGGGAATGTACATTTCCAGTTGACTCCATATCTCTGATGATTTCAAACAGTGTATTTTTGCTAATCCCGACTTCCTTCGCTGCTTGGTGAACAGCAGCTGTTTTAGAGAGATTATTTTTATGTTTAAGGTAGACGTTATAAACCATCAGCCTTTGCCCACTCTTTACATGCCTATCCCTAGGGTTTTTTGAAGGTCCTGCGACAGCAGCCTCGTCCATAATTATATATTCACGTATTGACCTTTATCAAAAACATAAGATGTATAAACAAGAAAATTTGAGTGAAACAGTTCAAATCATACCTTCAATAAATGAATATTACAATTCAGGAGCTCTAAAAAGAACTATTAGTTTGTATATATGAAGAATTAAGACGACAACAATCGCAATAGAAAATAAACAACACCCAGATAACATAACCTTTCTGACATATACGCAATTTTGACAAATGCCATACGTTTATTTCCGTATGTAAACGTGCCGTAGATTTTAGCCAATGACAGGCGTTTAATTTTAGACCCTATCTTAAACAACGCTCCTTTCTTATTTGGAATATGGTATAGGGCATTTTAATATTGTCCTGAATTTAATCCACTGTCAGTTCTCACCTACACGTTAATTTTTAATTAACTTTAATTCACACTTAGATGTTATATTAAACATATATATAAATTAAATATATTCCATTTGTGAATAGATGTATTAAAAATCCAGTTTTCTAAGATTTGTTTTAAAGCGACAATTCAAGTTAAAAGAACAATTAATGCCCTTTTTTCTTGTAAAAAAAATGATAATTTAGGGAATTTTGCAGTTGTCAATAACACACATAAATTATATAAGATAATATATAAGATTTGTGCTTATCTAGCTACGAAGAGGAACAGCTTCGAATATTCGAAAGGAAAGTATTAAGAACTATCCTAGGACCGAAAAAAGAAAATGATATGATGCGTAGAAGAATGAATCACGAACTAGTACATGAATTAGAAGATGGGGATATTGTTAAATTTATAAAATGTCAACGACTGAGGTGGTTGGGGCACGTTCTACGAAGAGACAAAGACCAGATAACGAAAGGTATAATGGAATGGAGACCTCTTAGTAAAAGACCGAAGGGCAGACCACGAACAACATGGTGGGAACAAGTGACACAGGACCTTGAAAATATGAACATCTACAACTGGAGGCAGAAAGTGCAGAACCGAATGAAATGGGGGGAAATCACAAGGAGGAGCCTAATCACCACATAAAGACGAGGGACGCAGGGAGTAATCCAGCCTAACCGAATTGGATTGTGAAGGCTTCGGGAAGAAGCGACAAAATTTCTACAGGAATATTTAGTCACATATATATATAATATATAAGATTAACATCAAGGTCTTGATAATTATTTATTATGTAACCACAAAATATTTCATAAAGTGATAAATGTTTGAGTATTTTCAATTTAAGTCCATTATACTAATTGTAAGAAATAGATACAAGAAAGAATTAATAAGAGACAGTTAGCTAGCGCAATTTAGGATTTGAAAAACTTGAAACTCAACAAACCTACTTAATATAATATATTATATTAAGGGAGGGTCGCCAGATGTTCAGTTCTGATCCCGACTTTGCCAGTTGCTGGTAGGGAGCCCTTGTAGTACTTTTGTACAATATTAGCCATATATGGCAATGTGTTTATTTTTTACGTTTTTCTAATGTTGGCAGTGGTTGATAGTCTCGCTTAAGTACACTCGAATACGATAAAGATTTGCAAGATACTACGGACATAGTGGTAAAGCACAGGCATAATATGCGGTAGGACGATGGTTCGAATCTTTCTTTTATTTTTCATTTAAAACTAACAATAACAGATTATACAAATATAATCTTTAAAATAAATATTTATTAATTAATTTATAGCATTTAAATGCATTTGGTTGATTGTGTATGGTAGTAGTCGGATTACGGGTAATTTCTTTGGTTAAAGTAAACAATCAGAGATTATACAAATGTTGTCTTGAAAAGTGGAGAGCAAAATTCGGTCATTTATCTGTAATCTTACATAGATACCATACTTTTTCAAAATAATTTTTATAATGATAATTCTACTCATACAATTAACGGCAAGCATTTACATGTTTGGAATTAATATTTACTTTGAATGATATATTTCTATTATGTGTTATTATTAATTTAAACCAAATAAATTAACCGTTCTTCTATTACTACCTAATGCAAATAATGGAAATGCATTTATTTGCGATTAATTTATTTTCTAACACACCTAATGAAATACTTATATACCTACTGAAAATTTGATTGTCAAAAGTTTTGAGGATAATATTAGGAAGTGTAGGAACAATATAAGATGAATGAAAGAGACAGAAACATAGAGCACACAAAGAAAAAATTAGTTCAACCTGTGCAAGCACAAAGGATGAGGTATTGCTCAAATGACGAAAGTGCAAGAAAGTGAAGAGGAAGGCCAAATGTAGCCTGAAGAAGTAAAAGCGGATATACGTAGGATAGGTATAAAGCAGTAGAAAGACAAGTAAAAAGGGAAGAAATTGATGAAGAAGGTAGAAGCCAAAGAATTGATTGTCCAGCAGTGCAGTGTTTGAGTAATTCTTATGTTAAGTCGTACTAAATCGAATATCGACTAGTCTTTGAGGAAAATAAATACCACTAACAGTAATTAAAGATGCAAGCAGAAGCATTTTCTTTGAAATTAATTAATTTAATTTTTGCATGTTCTCCTACAGGAGATGATGGAAATCAAAGGTAATTCTGACTGAAGTGGCAAGTGCTTTGCTCGGTCTTCAAAGATATGTTTATGATAAGATCTCAGGGTATAAGACGTAGATATCCCCCAATATTGCAGAAGAAAATGGCTAATACATATGTATACATATATACAATTTGACTGTCTCGGTAATTCCCTGTATTTTCATCCAGTTAAATTTGACTGGAGTGACGTTTCGGTAGCATCGTAGCTACCTTCTTCGACCTGTGGTATTTGTACCTTTTGCTGTTGGCTGCCATGTGCTATTGGTTTAGGTATTTGGTCAATATGTTCATTGGAATTCTCAATTGATTCAAGTGACTGACCAATTGGTTCGGGTAACTGAGCAATTGGTTCAGGCAACTGAGCAATTGGTTCAGGCAACTCACCATTCAGTACAGGAATCCGTCGAGATGATTTAAATGAAAGGCCGTTTGGTTTAGGTGGCCGATCAATCAGGAAAGTGACCAGGCAGCTCCCTAGCTGTCCAATGAGTCTTTGCTTTGAATCTCTTGTAGAGTGGATACGTTCGTTAATGTATGTTTATTACGGCTTCCTGGATATTGTTCTTGCTTTTGGATTTTGTATTTTGGGTATGGTTTTTCTTCCGACGAAATAAATTTTACGGCCAGTATGTAACGTATGTTGCATTAAGGAAAAGTAGATGCTTTTTGGGCTATCGCGATTCGTTCTTCTTCAGGTACGTTGATCCTCGTATTATATTATTATGAGACAATCAAAGTGCATATTATGCCCACGATAAAATTAGACATACCATATCTGCATACCGGGTGTCCAGCCTAAGATGCAACGGTCCCTAGCCAATTTATTATTGCCTTTTTGAAAAAAAATTTCAAACAAATGTTGTCTCGAATCATATTCTACATATGCTAAAATTAGTTTCAGTAATAGCGGATTTCCGGTTGTACCGGAAGTAGATACTAACTTTATTATTTTAAATGGAACAGCCTGTATATTATTGCACTTTTGGATTCCTTGTTAAATTTAAATAACAATACGTTAGGAATGCATTGGGGCTAAGTTGTACCGTTTTCGAATTACATGACGTTTTTCGAAAAAAGTGACTTCGGTGTTTGGAAATACCTCAGGAAATACGAAAGTTAGAAAGATGCAGTTTTCGGTTTTTGCTTAACCATGAAACAGCACATATCTTTTATTTTAAAATTGTATCTGTAGTAAAAAAATTGATATGTGTAATTTTTTAACACTAAAATCATGGATAACTTGATTTTCTTAAATTGCACGGTATAGCAGTTTTTACATAAATGGATGTAAAATTTAATTTTCTTTCGATTTTATATGGGTATCATTGTACCTATCTCCAACGGTTTTGGAGATATTCGCAATTTTTCAGTTTCTCACGATAGATACGTATTGCGAAGCGCCGCCGCCGGCCACCTTCCCCTCGCATTTCACCAGGCTTGGAACTGGCGGCAATAATACTGGGATGCTTAGAAAGTGGCCAACAGGCATCTTTAAAGTCAACGCAAGCTTGAAAACGCACTAGGTATCCGTTATTAGTGTTCCAAGTGTCAGAACTGACATTCAGAGTACTGTTTGGTAACATAATAATTAAAGATATCGCTTACTCGAGAAGAATTAGTAGATATGGTTTTCGTTCTCGGTGAATGTTACAGAAACGCATTGTTAGCGTCAAGAGTTTAGGCACAGTATTACCCATGTAGAAAGCATCCAGATAGGAGGGCATTTCTGTCGCTACTGGGTAGATTTGTAAGTACTGGATCCGTAGCACGTACAAAACGGAACCGCAATAACTCCGTACTTACGGATGAAAATCAGTTGCAAGCTACGATTTCTTCTCATGGGGTTTCATTAAAAATAAGGTTTAGGAGACGCCACCAACAACCCCTGATGATATGCGCCATCGTATTGTAAGAGCGTGCCAAGAAGTCACACCAAAAATTTGAACATTTAATATAATAGTGTTGTACTAATTCTCTGTACAATGACAACACTAGCATTTAAAGTGTAGCCTGTTACGAGCAAGACGGTCGAAGTGTACGTACGCCATACATTGAATATAGAGTAATGTAGTTTGAAAAATGTGCTGATTTATTGATATTCCAGTAATGTTATATTTTCTTTTATCTTTGCTTTGTTTGCTTGTTTCTAGTGGTCCTATTGTGTTCTGTTGGCTTTCTAAGCATGCCAGTCCCAAGCCTGGTGAAATGCGAGGGGAAGGTTGCCGGCGGCGGCGCTTCGCAATACGTATCTATCGTGAGAAACTGAAAATAAATTAAATTAAATTTACATCAATTTATCTAAGAATTGCTATACCGTTCAATTTAAAAAAAATCAAGTTATCCATGATTTTAGAGTTCGAAAATTACAGATCCCTATTTAATAACGCTGTAATTTAAACGCAACAATTTTAAAATAAAAGACGTGCTGTTTCATGGTGAAGCGAAAACCGAAAACCGCATCTTTCCAACTTTCGTATTTCCTGAGGTATTTCCAAACACCAAAGACTGCAAATGTCATTTTTTTTCGAAAAACGTCATGTAATTCGGAAACGGTACAACCTAGGCCCAATGTATTTCTAGCGTATTGTTATTTAAAATTAATAAGGAATCCAAAAATGCAATAATATACAGGCTGTTCCATTTAAAATAATAAAGTTAGTAATTACTTCCGGTACAACCGGAAGTCGGCCATTTCTAAAACGAATTTTGGCATGTGTAGAATATGATTCGAGGTAACATTTATTTAAAACATTTTTCAAAAAGACAATAATAAATCGGCTAGGGACCGTTGCATCTTAGGCTGGACACCCGGTATATGAATTCTTACTTCTATTTCCTTTGGAACTTTTTACAAGAAACGAGCGACGTATCAGCAGCTGCCGTAGTGTAAAACCGATTTCCGTTCGGTGTCTTGACGCAGAACCTGTCATTTCTTATATATTTACGACGCCTGACCCCGATTCCTGTCAGCTTACTCAATTACACGCTGCACCGACTAACGCCAGCGGACTGCAGCGCCGCAATGCACTTTCGTAGATTGAAGGCAACGGCCACTTGATTACACTATTGTGTTATCGTACAGCTGTTATTAGATTCGCCGCGCTGCGAATTATCCAAGCCGAGAAAATCAATTTAATCTAAAAGCAAACAATCTGTTCCATTATCGTCTATGTATGTATTTGATGAGAGAAAATCTCGCAGACGAACATTATGCTGCAGTTACGATCACGTATTTACGGGGAAAAGTCAAAACAAGTACATACATCCGCTTTTACATGAAACCTTTTGAAAATTGCTCAGTATATAGCAACTCTTCGAAAGATCAGGATCTGTGGAGTTTAATAAACGTTACCGTCATCTTAATGAAGACAATGAATTGAATGTTATTACGTCTGTAGTTGAACAACCCAGTGTGAGCACCAGGCATATTAGCCGAAATGCTGAAGTGGGTAAGAGTACCATTCAAAGAATTTTACGTAAACATATATATCACCCTTAGCACGCATCCATTCATCAGCAGCTCACAGATCATGATTATGGAAGAAGAATGAGATTTTGTGAGTGTTGGATAGAAAGGCGTCAACAAGTTTTGGAGGGAATACTCTTCACAGATGAAGGTAGTTTCCAAAGTTGTAGCGTACCAAACAGAAAGAACCGTCACATTTATGCACAATATAATCCTAGGTGTGTTACAACACGCGCAGTACAAGGTAGATGGAGGATAAATGTATGGGAGGGGGCAGGGGGGGAGGGGGAATATAGTATGTCACATTGTGGGCCCCTTTTTCTTCGAAAACAATTTAAATGGAGAGCGATACAATTACTTCTTGCAAACGCAATTGCATCAGATGTTGGAAAACGTACCACTAGATTTACGGCGTAATATGTGGAGCACCTTATAGGTACTTCGATAGGTATTTTATTGTGTTTGTGTTGGTCATTCCGAAAATTCTATTAATAGTGTGCACGGCTTGGTATCGTGAACGGACTATAACTTTGTTATTTTAAACGGAACAGCCTGTGTATTATTCCATTTGTGGATTTCTTGTTAAATTTTAATGGCACTTTGTTAGGCATAGGTACATTCGATCTAATTCGTATGGTTTTTGAATTATATGACGCTTTAAAAAAAAAATAACATTTGTACTGTCCCCGAAGTTTAAAAATATCACCATACTTATAAAAGCTAGAAAGATGCGGTGTTCAGTGTTCGGTTAAACATGGAATAGCACATTATTTTATTAAAAAATGTTGGGTTTAAAATAAAGGGTGATTAAATAGGGACGTGCAATTCTCGAAAGTCAAGGATAACTTAATTTTTTTTAATAGAACGATATAGCTATTTTTACACAAGTGGATGTAAACTTAGATTTTACGCAGGTATCATTCTGTCTTTCTCCAACGGTTTTTGAGATATTCCCGATTTTTCATTTTTTCGTGCTAGAATAGCGAATATGATAGGGGACAAACAAACTGCCATGGAAGAACAAGCTTGTTGTTTATTGACACAAATTTTGACATTTCTTGCCCGAAATAAGACGATGTACTTAAACTGGTAATATTTTTTTCTGACTAATTCCACGTTGTCTACTTTATGATTCTCTTTAAGCATGTGTAGGGCTACTACACTAAATTTATAGAACCTTCTAAATTTATGATAAGTCAAATGTTCTTTGCATTGAAGTTTGAATGGTCCTCTAGATTACCAAATAATTATATTTGCCCAAATATAGCGGAAGCTTAGTAATTATTATGATTAAAATTTATTTTAAGCATAAAAAGCAACATACAATTCAATTATCATTATTTATATTGTAATCGATTCACACAAAATAATAAATGTTTTTTAACAATAACGGGTTATATATGTATCACTGTGACAACTTAATCTTTTCAGGATTATACCCGCACATTTTATGGCATGGCAGTCTAACACTCTCAAAATGCAATTGTAACTTTAAGTGGCACGGGAGGATTTCAAAATTGAAATTTTACAGATAGGGGTTTAGACGGTCAAATCGGCGCTAACGTCGCTATTTGGAACTTCACAAAACTAACCGAGATTTCCTTTCGCCCCGGATTCAGGCGATCGTCGTCACAAATTCAATTTTAATGTCGATTGAGTTGGGTCTATCTCTTCACAGCGTATTTTCGAGTGGGTTACAAGGGAAACAATTTATTTCAACGTGACGGGATTTTAATATTTGGTTGGTAGGCACATACATATTTACATTTCTAAAGGCGTGTAGGATTTTGCTGTTTGTGAACGTGTTGAATTCAAAATTTTTACAGATAACATTACAATGTAGGAACCACGTATGTGGCATTAATAAAAAATCAATTGTATTGAGTGTAAGAAATAATAATTAATTACGCAGAATTAAAAAAAGAAATGTATTGAGGATACACCCATATTACGTACTGCTGTGGTATTGCATACCCATATCACCCATTTGACAGACATGCCGGCAGGGTTGCATTTTGTGTTAATGTCAGAACTGCGTATTTCAATGTATCGAGAATAGTTATTTGTATCACTAGGCCAGAAACTATAGTTTTGCGACTGTGAGTACGGTTTGTGGGGCCGAGGCAAAGCCGAGGTCCCACAAGTGCGAATACTCGCAAAAGAGTTTCTGGCCGTGTGTACACACTATTTTTTGCGTCGACAAATCTTAATTTTATTGAAAATAATAATAAAAAAATTTACGCCAGGGCGTTAACAGTACAGGTTGGCAATATATGTTACGTATGACATTTGAGTTTGACACCCGTATTAAGATACCTTAGTATTTTGACGTTTTAATTTTCTTGGTTAGTTTTGGTACATATTGATATTCATCAATAATAAGGGCAATGGAGACCCCAGTTCATATTACACAGGTTGTGCAACAAGTTATTAACAATTTATTACTTGTAAAATCTTTCAAAAATTGAATTGGAAAGAATTTGAATTATTTAAGAGATTGTGTAACGAAAATTCTGTCATCAGTCATCGAATCTACAATTAATCACAGAAATGTCAGTAATTTGATTATAGTGTTGCCAACTTTTAGTGATCTTTTGCCGGCCTAGGCCGGAGAATGGTAAGTTTCCGGCCGATTTAAAGTAATGCAAAATCAGTGTTTCTGGATGGAGGCGCAAAAAATGTTTGTTTTGCTTTATTTAAGAGTTTTTACATAGGAATTTCTTTTATATTAGTTTTCTAAAGTTAAGATTTACATTTAATCTATTCATTAAGTCTTTTGTACGTCAGGTTGCTTTTAGTGCGTTTTCTTTCAAGAATTGTTATTCTAGGAATAAGCTCTACGGTTGCGTAGAAAATTTGAGTGGGGATTTTTTCCCAGAAAACTGTTTGTATATTTCTTATAATTCAATTTTGGCCATTTTGTTTATTTCAATATCGTGTGTTGAAAAATTTTAAACATTTATCTTGTAAAATATAGTCAATCAGGGAATCCTTGTTTTTGTAATTCATATTATTTTAATGTGTACATTGTTTAGAGATAAGATTGATGATTATTTTTGTTTAGGAAGATTCATTTTTTGTTGTTTTGCACTTTGATGGTTTTTTTTAAGAGTAATTTTTCGGTTTATTCTTTCTGCTGGATCATTTTCTTCTATCACCTCGTTTAGGTGAATAGAAGAGTTATTATCAGCATTCTCATTTTCATTTTTTATAAATACTGGAATTTGTCCACGCAAAAAGGTAATTTAAATTGTTATACCACGTGGATAGCAATTTAAAGGTTTTGTTTAAGTTAACGAAAAAATCTTCCTGAACAAATAATTTTTTTTTGCTTTGCATAGGAAATTGAATTGTCCTGTTTAAAAATTAGAGTCTTGTGCAGTTTTTATTTTAGTCCAGAACCTTAAGTTCAAGGTTTTATTTCTGCACCTTCGAATGATTGTAAATTAACCTGTTGATAAAATAAAAATTCATTTTGTTTGAGACGTGGTTAATAAAAAAAATTCTGTTCTTTTATTTAATTAACCTTTTCCTTTTAAGGTTACAAAGAAAGTATAACATCATACACTCACTAATTATTCTTGTGGTTTTAATTTAAGTTTTAATCATGAGGGTAACTCTGGGATTGAAAGTCTTGTCTTCAATTCTTAAAAAAATCATTTTCACTGAGCTAGCTAAATATTTGTTTTTTCATACTTCAATTTCAAAAGTCTTTGAATTTTTTCTTTAATTTCTTGTGGTGGATTCTCTATATGAATTAGAGGGCAAATCACAGCAGTACCTATCAGTTATTTATGATGAACTTAATGGCTCTACATGACAGTTGTAATTTTCAGTTTCATGCCATTTGCTAGAGATGAAATGTTGCCAATTATCAATCAGCAGATGTAAGAGATAAGCAGAGTTGAGTATTATCGACACAAGTGTGCATAATACCGCATAAACGAATTTTAATGCATAAATCACGGGAGTAGGTACATAGAAAAGAGAAACAAATCGATGATGAATCCTCAAAAGGCCTTGCAATGCACCATTAGAGAAGGAGACCTATGGAAATCAAGGCTACAACACTCTGAGTTTGGTTATCTAGAGCCTAATTACAGATGCAAGAAGTTGTATGGAGAAACTGGCGTGGGCACCTAAAAGAAATTAACGCGAGGGAGAATAAAGCCAGACGATCTAGCCAGATAAGAGTTGTCAACCTTTTTCGTTGAAGCTAACCCTTTCTTCGTCATTATGAGTGTGAAGATATGGATGATGTATGCGATAGATCGACCAGCACTTTATCAGAATACTTTCATCAAGCTATTCCTTTGCTTAGAGCACAATCTCACACATTTCCGTATTGGTTTACGTCTTTAACTCGCAGACTGATAAGAACAAAGAGGCATTACTTAAAGATGTTTAAAACTACAAAGCTATAATTTTACAACAATAAATTTAAGACTCTTAGAAAGGAGGTTCGGCAAAACATAGATCGAGATTTTGGAAATCACATGGCCGATATTGACAACAGCATTCAACTAAATCCTGACCAACTATGGAACTTTATTAATGAAAAGTTTAAATCCACTCGTATTCCGGGACAAATGGTTTACAGTGAGCAAAATTTTTCATCTCCTGTTGACATAACTAATGCATTTGCTGACCATTTTGCTTCGATGTTTGGACGGACCGATATATGTGATAAGTCTGACGATACTTGTGATAGCTCTTTCATACCATGCTTTAACTTGCAAGAATTTGCAGAAACTGATGTCTTTGAGAGCTTAAAATGCTTAAAAGAAAAATTGACTGTGGGTCCTGATGGAATACCTGATTTCATTTTGAAAGATTGCCACTACGCGTTAGTAAAACCTCTTTCTAGGTATTTCATTTAATCCTATCAAAAAAAAAAAAATTCCTACTGCCTGGAAGGTATCATGTATAACACCGGTTTCCAAAACGGGCAGTAGAAGTGAAGTTAGCAACTATCGCCCAGTGTTCATCACTCATTATTTCAACCTTCACAAGTTTCCCAGAGTTGAACATCAGCTCTCTACAAGATCACTAGACCTCAATTTCGTCCTTAAAAAAAGAACTTAAAAGATACTTTCTACGGTAACTGCATTGTTTGGACTGTTACTACTTCTATTCTCCCACTCATGGCAATCGGATACTTACTTATAATTTAGATACTGCACATGTATACTGCATTATTTAGGATTTATTATTATCTACCGAAAAGCAATTATTTGCTTGGTGGAATAGCTCTTCTTTACCATAGTATATTTCGTATATTTCTGAGTTGTTTGTATTGTATACGGCCTGACTGTCATGGCGTTTTGACATTTTGTTCACTTGTGTGTAACATCAGATTTGATTTATAGTTACCGAGCCTTATGTTTTCTTCCCTATGTAAAAAAAGAAGAAAAAAAAATATTATTATTATTATTGTTTCTGAATGGTGTGAGGCTAACAACTTGCCGCTAATTATTGGGAAATGTAGAGTCAAGAGTTTCACCAGAAGACTGAATTCGACCGGTTGCAATTACCAAATTGATTGCTTGGACATTGTAGTACAAGTCTTGTTAAAGATCTAAGCGTATGATTCGAATCAAAACTTGATTTCAACGAACATATCCAGCGTGGGAGGATTATATCGCCGTGACTAAAGCTCTTTACAACTCTTAATATACGATTTACATATCAATGAATTTATAATGTGATTTTTAGTTATCATTGAGTGATGTTTTTCTATACGTTTTATGGAATAAAACTCTAATTAACCGACGATTCTTAATTTATTTAACTTAGTGTGACACCAAACAAGATGTGACAAAAAAATAAACTTTTTACATATACTCTCAGGCGAGTAGGATCATTTACCATATAAAAATCACAATAATAAAGATTTCTATCTCAATTCAGAATAAGAACTTAATTCTGTCGTTTTACAAACATAAGTAAATTCAAATTTTCCACCAAAATCCGATCAAACGACCTTTCATAAGTCAATGCGCCAACGCATAAAAATAAGGTATACCGATACGAAAAACATACACGAATAGCCCTTTTAATTGTTATCTTAAATACAAATTATTAAAATTTCACTAAATAATATGACAATTAATCAAGAAATATTTAACCTTGAAATACCTTGCACGTATTTCGAATTAAATAGTTCAAAAGAATAATAATATCGCTTACTACAGGTACAAATAACTCCTCCAAAATATGTTCCGAATTACAGAACTCATTTCAGCTCTCATGAAGTGTTCTTCAAAACACCAGGATTAAATCAGGGAAGATTCCAGATTCCAGATTGAATACATATCATCTATGCACCAAACATGAGGTACTACCATTTAGAGTAAGTATGTAATTTAAACTATTCTTTGGATTTTAATAGATTCGGCGTTTACTTGATGTAAATCCATATTAAATAAATAAAAACACAAAATTTGAGAGATTTACACTTTATTAGTCGGATGTTAAATTGACAGCTGTTTCGCCGTACAACAATAAAGTAAACCCTATTATAAAAGAAGAAATTTTACATTTATTGCCAGTCTGTTTGAATCAAAACTATTTTTCTTTTAATGACAATATTTATAGTTGTAATGAAGGATTGATTATGGGAAACCCACTTAGTCCATTAATAGCGGAAATCTTCATGGATAATTTAGAAACTTTAATTTTTAATAGTAGTTTTTTTAAAAACACATTATTTTGGCATAGGTATGTGGATGATATTTTAGTTTGTTACACAGGTACGGTCTATCCGTACCTGTGTAACTTAATACGTTCTTGGATTTTATTAACTCACTGCATAAAAACATAAATTTCACAATAGAAAAAGAGACAAATAAAAGTATTAATTTCTTAGACTTAACAATCAAACGAAGTAATAATCAGTTTAAATTTTCTATATACCATAAAGACTCACACACAGACACAACTATACATAATAAATCTAATCATCCTTTACAACATAAATTTGCAGCATACCACAGTATGATACATAGATTATTGAATATACCTATGGATATAGAGGATTTCAACAACAAATACAACATCATAAAACAGATAGCAACCAATAATGGTACGACCCTAATATAATAGATCAATTAATTTTGAAAAAGATTCGAACTAAAACAATACAAGAAATATACCCGATTACAAAAGATAATAAGAACAACAACTACAAAACATTAACTTATTTAGGTAAAGAAACCAATATATTAGAAAGATTTTTAAAAAAACAAAATATTAAAATTGCATATAAAACTAATAACAATTTAGGGAAGTTCATAAAAAACAATAAGTAAGTCGGGAGTCTATAAATTAACATGCGACACGTGTACAAAAACATATATTGGACAGAGTGGACGTTCTTTCAAAAAACGTATTTCAGAGAATTTGTACTCATTTAAATATAAAAAAACTGATTCGTCGTATTCCAATCATTTAATTAAAGAAAACCATAGTTTTCATAATAAATTTAAAATTCTTCATGTAGAAAACAAGAGTAAAAAATTAGATTTATTAGAAGCAGTTGAAATTAATAAACTTAAATTTTCAGATGAATTACTTAACGATAAATTAGACCTTAATCATTCTCCATTATTAAATTTATTCCTCTTATAGACTTCAAATGTAAATGTTTCTTAAATTTTAAATTTGTTATTACCAGTTTTGTTTTTAATGATGTTTGTGTAGAGCCAAAAACCGTAGGCACATTTTTTAAATACTGATGTTTTGTTAGGTTGTTTTTAAAAAATAGGAGGCTGTGCGCATGTGTAGTTTTAGTTTATAGTATTGTATATTTTCTGACGAAGCCGTTGTACGGCGAAACAGCTGTCAATTTAACATCCGACTAATAAAGTGTAAATCTCACAAATTTTGTGTTTTTATTTATTCTTTGGATCTCAAAATAATAAATAAATTCTAGATAAAATATTTCGTAAAAATACATATCTTCTCAGAAGATCGACAAAGAAGGCAGTTGTCCTTTTGTTTTCAACGAACTTTCCATTGCCAATAAAAGCTCTCCCTGGCAACACCAAATGGAAATAGAAAATGCGCGCGGATTCTAAAAATCCAATAAACGGTAAGGTGTAATACTCCTCCTAGGGGTGGTGCGTCTCATTCTAAAAACTATTACCACATAATGTAAACCGCTACCGAAGTATACGATTATTAATTGTTTCTGAGATATCGCATTGGCGAATCCATTGCTGAACACTGTAAGCATGATTATTTCTTTACACGAAGAGGAAATTATATTTACAATTATTGTTTTACGTCCTATCTAGGATCATCATCCAACTCACAATCCCTTAGATTAATTGTAACCACTGAGGTTCGTGCCTACACGAAGACGGCATTTTCACGAATTCAGTAGAAGAGCGATTTCGTGCTTTTTCTTTTGGCAGTTCGCCGCATATTGTCGTGCATCTCCAGTATCACCCACGAGTAAACAATCCATTGGAACGTGCTGCAACTATACGCTAATTTAAATGTATATTGCTAGGATGCGGCTGCTTTGCTCTCGGGTATTTCTCGGTCCTAGCGTCGGGTATTGTTCGCAAAACCGGCGCTTCGTACTTTGGCCCCGAGACAATCGACGAACCCGGCATCGTCTAACTCGACAAGCATCCACAATCTGAGTAATGCGGGAATCCTAGCCGTTGCATAATACCGCTGAGAAGTAATTAACGAACCTACGTCGGATCACGTTGTATGTATTATCGGCTTAGTTTCAGATGCAATGTTGCGATTTGTATCGTTGTTATTCGCATGTTCCGACAACCCAAATTAACACATAGCTTATACACTGATGTTTACAATAGAAACTACAGAATACATACCTACCTTACCCATAACCCAGAACATACATTACATGTCTATTGCTGAAGTAACATTCATGGGCAGCGAACGCTGAACAATCTACTATTACGTTTTTAATAAACCTAGGAAAGACCTCCCTTGAACCACTGTGTTTATAGCCATAGAAGTGCTAGTGAGTTTATAACTTTACGAAACATTAAATGATTTTAGTTTGTTTATATTAAGTAAATAGGAATTAAAAACCGGTCAAAATAGTTTAACAATAAGGGGCAGATATAATTTCCCTCCATCCCATATTATATGGAAGCAGGCAGCTTCTGTATGCAGTAACTACTCCACATAAAGCAATAAAAGCTATGCGTGCAAAGTAGAAGCATACACGGAAAGAAAAAATGTTATAAATCTTAAAACAATTGTACAGTTTATACAATAAATTGTAGAACATATAAGGACGAGCATATCTTCTATTAAAATTTCCTACAAAATTGTTGATGAAAATTATTGTAACAAAATTTATGTTGACATAATTTATATATTAAAGTAGCATATATTACAGGTCACTTGTTGCAAATACAATGTAACCTCGATTATCCGTGCGCCTATGCTACGCACCGTTTATGTTTGCAGCAGTAGATTCGTATTGTTATTCATAGTAACTAATTAGATACATATCATGGCCCGATAAAAAGAAAGAAGAAAGTTTTAACTATATAAGGTAAAATTTTCCTTTTTCAAAAACACCAACAAGATGCTTAAGTATTATGTTTGGCCTTAGAGTATGGTATCGATACAGTTTGTTTGTGATATTGTAAAAAATAAAAAGAAAATTGAAGCCATCATTTCTAAATCAGACAGTTTAGAGGCATCAGATGTAAGATAATCAATGAAAGAATCAACATTTAAGACAATCGATGATGCATTAATTAAGTAGTTTCTTCAAAAAAGAAGGGAAAGGCGACTCGGCCTTAAGACCTATTGTGGCCCCATGATGTCTTAGCCCTCTCGACCTGGTTGTACTCGAACAAAGAAGTCCGCAAGTTGGTCGAGAGTAAGTTTGCTTAGATTGGATTCGTCCAACCGAACAACCACCTAGACAACTCCGTCTCTTCCTGTTCGCTGTCGGGCAGTCGGCAAGGAGGTGCACAGGAGTTTCTTCTGCTCTCCCACAGTTTCTACACAGGGGAGAATCCACTCGTCCTATGCGGTGGCAAGTGCTTATTTAATGAACAGTAGGAGGACTCCCGTAAGCAGTCTCGGTCTGCTCCTGCTCATAAAGACTGCCTTGCGGAGTCTTTCATCGCCCGGATGAAATTCGAGGATTTTACAATGTCTCACGCTGGCTAGTCCATTCCAATAGCAGCGGTGACTATCGGCGAGTTGAGAGCTGACAAACGTTTTGATACCGCCATAAGAACTACCGCACGACAGTTCTGGACAAGTAAATGGTCGTGCACTGGCGCCTCTAGCTAGTTTATCTGCAATTTCGTTGCCTCTGATCCCAGAGTGGCTAGGCACCCATCTCAGCGTAATACTGTGATGTTCCGCCAATTCTTCGAGCTGCCTATGGCACCTCAGTACCACTTCGGAAGCGAATTTGACAGCCTGCAGTGCCCTGAGGGCAGCTTGGCTGTCAGAGAAAATTTCGACCGATCCATTCCCATGTGGGCAGTTTAAGATGCTCTCTGCACAGGTCCGGATGGCTATTACTTCAGCCTGGAAGATGGAGGTGGAGCCCCCTAAACTGACATCTCTCCAGATCCCAATGCCTGTGCCAGTCGGTGTTTTCGAGCCATTCACAAACCAGCGATGAGAACCTCGCCTCGCTCTGTGGATGTAAGCTTTGGAGTTCTCACTATTAGAAATATCTACGAGGTATTTCCTAGTGTAGCTGAAGACGGGCGGAATCTTGTCCGCTCTTGTGGACAGTGGTACTGTCTGTTCGATATAGTTGAAGATACTGGTATGGTCTTCAGTTCTGCCAGAGAAACCTTTACGCCCGCTACATTTTACTCTGTAAGCTGCCAGGGTAGTTTCTGAGCGTAACACCAACTGAAGCAGAGGAAGCCCAAGAATGGTCTCCATGGCCGCAGTCGGCATCGAGGACATGGCTCCCGTGATGCCTAAGCAGGCAGTCCTTTGGACCTTACTGAGCACGTTTACCGCGTAGCCTAGACTGGTCTTATGCCACCAAACTAACGAGGCGTAGGTTGTAGAAGGTGCTAAGACCTTCGTGTACAGCCAGTGCACCATTGCAGGTTTTAACCCCCACGTTTTACCAAACATTCCTCTGCAGGTCCAGAAGGCTTCCGTGGCTTTGTTCGATACTTGTTCCAGGTGAGATTTCTACGTCAGTTTTGCGTCCAAAATAACACCTAGGTATTTAACCTCACTAGATACTATCTTCGAGCCGAAGATGGCTATATCTGCACCAATGTGTGTTGCACAAGTGCTGCACAAAAAATTATATATTTGTGGATCTTTTAATACTTTAAGCAGTGTTATACCATTTTAAACGACGACAACGAATTCGTAAGCTAAAAGTTCACTTTCGTTGCAAAGCCGAAAAGTTTTAGAGGTTATGAAATGAAAAAGTTTATATGACGAAATTATGTTGTGTTAAGGTATCAGGTGATCCTAAGCTTAGATTAGCTGTTATTGGCAAACCCAAATTTCAGATTTAGATCCTATGTTGTCTTTTTGACACAATGTATCAAAAAAAGAGCTTTCTATTGTCAAAGGAAAACTAAAGAAAAATGTATCAAAACGAGGACAATCTCCTGTAGTAAACTTTGTCAGCAAGATTTTGCATACAAATCAACTATGTTCTTGCAATAGTCAATATAGTCGCGTATAAATTATTAGCCCCTGATTCCGCGCGATTGCCGTTGCCCAGGGCGGGGATCAGATCGGCCATTAGCTGTAGGGTATCGGTGTGGAAGCGTCTCGTGATTCTGGTACCTTGCGCGATTGTCAACCATAGTGTCTTTTATACGATATTAACCATATGTAACCATCAAATAAATATTACACACCTGCGTTTACCGTAAGCAACTTATACTGAGCGAGAATTCCAACGGTTATGAAACAATACAGCCCCATCTTTATGACAATTTCTGTAGTATAACAGATTTATGTAGCTAAACCAATCATAAGTATCATGGTACTCCCACCATATAGGAATAAAACTGCTATAATACAGTTTCAAATAATCAACAAACATTCTTAATTGCATGTTGGTTATTAGGGCTTGTGGAATTAAAAATACAATTTCCAATAACGCAGTTTTATTAACACGATCTTACGACTAAGAACATCGACGAATAACTAACTAAAAAACTAACTCTGTTAGGTAAACCGTACGGGCAGGTATCTATAAGCTCGAACAAAGAAAATGCACTATCCTACGATGAGATCATCATCGATAGGGTTCTTACAAAGAAGTTGATTTGTTTTTTTTTGTGTTACTATTTCCAATATTGCTGATATTAAACTAATCGTTATATATTTGTATTATAGAGATAATTACCCTAGCAGCACAAATCATCGGCTAATGATCGGCTTTATATAGGGCCGATATCCTGATGTCGGGTCGATATCAAAGATATTGTGCCGATATCGGCTTTCTACCAGTATACGATATCACTGCGATACAAAAGATCCATTATCGGTAAAATATCGGTTGAACGTTTGATGTATCGGCTGATCATCGGCTGGAAACTCAAGACATATATCAGGGCGATATCATTAATAAACGCCGCTGCGATATTGATATAAATGAGGTATATGGATTTGACTATTGTCATTTTTTTGACGATAGTAAGTCGGCTAATATCCTAAATCTATACGGACTGGTTGATTGAAATATAACCGCATTACAAGAGCGTTCAGATATAATATTTCAACGTTTGAGACATCAATTGTGAATTTAAAATTAATATCGACTATAAAACAGTTTTAAAAGGTGAAGCGATTGATAACTTAAGAATATGCAAATGCAATTTTCTAACTCCGCCGTGATTATAAAAATTGGCATCTAAACGCAATGTTTATGGGAGTTAGATCTACGCGCAATATCTTACCACCACCACCTACCACAATCCATCATAGCGTTCCTTATTGCAGTGTGAGCATGACGACCAGGTGAAGTGGTTGCCATTATTTATTTTGTCGCTGCATTATAGTAAGCGTTGTGCACATTACAAAATGGGTGAATGAAGCTTATAAAGGTAAGGAAATTTTTATGAATAATGTTTTATGTATGTATCAAGTATATAATTTAATTTAGTGATTAGTACTTATTTATTGTGTAAATATGCAGCGTTAACAAAATGGAAGACGCTTGTAAATTTCTTATTTTACGTGAAAGCATTGTTTCTACAATATGTGTAGCGTAAAAAACGTTTCGCATTAATAGAATAAAATAAATTACAAGCGTACTTCATACACTAAAGAAAACACTTTTTTTAGATACGTATGTGGTGCTTAATTGGGGGAAGTACGTTAAAGGAAGCATATATCTAATGTTAAAACAAATCCTCTCGAAAAGTATTAATGTAAATTATTCATGAAAATAGAGACAATCCAAAGAAGCTTTTGATAAATTGGAAATATACATAGTATTTCTAGGTAATGTTACATGCATTATTATTTTATTTGTAACTCAATAACAAAACTGTTATTTTTATTTACAGAAGCAATTAGAGTCAAACAGCCGGATGGGACAGAGACGAATATCAATAAATGAGATTGGGGCAGAAAAGAAAGGAAGAAGAATATAACATCTTTAGCGAACGAATAATTTAGACGACTGGATTTCTTTTAGGTATTACCTAGAATTTTTGTTGTTATTGATTTGTTAAAAATTAAACTGTAACAAATGTTAAATTACTTTTCGTTTAAAATATGCACATATTGAGTTTGTTTTCGGTTTCATGTTTTCCTAGTTATTTTCAGTTTTTTTTTTTATTAATTATGTCGTTAAATATTTGTGTCAATTCCTCATAAATAAACATATTAAGTATTTTTATATTAGTACTTTTTCTTGAAATTTATTGCTTTATTTACTTTCTATTACATAAAGTCTTTCCTTCATTATGTATATTATTTTATGCGCATATTCTATTTTGTCATGAATTGTTATACACAGAAAATGGTGGCAAACAATTTGAAAAACATTACATGTGCAATGTGATTATGAATCTGATGTATTTTTTCCGCATTGTCCAATATGAATATGACTATAGAGACTGCCCCGAAATTAAATGTTTAAACACAAAGGTGTTATAGTGGGTGTCATTTCCAGTCGAACTAATCCTACGTGTGATTATTATTCGATGCATAGTTTACGAATCATTTATTTTTTCTAAAAATCTTCCTTCATATAAACGTTCATTAAATTATCAACAAACAAAAGAGTACGACAATAAGAATGAAGTTATTTTTTAATGAAGTTAAATTGAAATTAAACATCGTGATATTATCAAAGGTACATCCTTTTGTTTAACGGCTTTGATATTTCAGAAGACGTTGATGGTTTCTAATTTCTTTCTAAATTCTAACATTACAAAAAAATACTGTTTTTGCCTATAATTTTATGAACGTTTTTTGTTGAAGATCTTTATAAAACTCGCAAAAACCTTATTAGAATTGAATAATCACATATGGGGCTAATTTGACTCGAAATTATACTCTTTATAACCCTTTTCCGTTTCGGGAACTACTTTTGGGACAGCCTGTATAAATATCCACTATCGTGGATAGACAAACTACATACTTATACGTAGAAATTAGTCATCACACCAATATCGGTGCGGTATCCCAGGACGACTAAAACTTTATCGGCGGAGCATAGAAAACGTGGGGTAAGTATCAATCATGTATCGGTCTACTGATGATATTGTATCTAATTTTAATTGTATTGATATCGGATAGGTATTGGAGTTTCGATATCGGATAGATGCTGGAATGTCGATATCGGATAAGTATTGGAATTTCGATATCGAACCAATATTGCAAAATGTTCACATTTTGTATCGGTATGATATCAGCGGCCGCTATAATTACGACATCGGTCAGCAATATTGGCGAAGCTTAGCCGATATCATGCCGATTCTTGTGCTGCTAGGGTACTACATTAGTATATACAACTATTTTTGCTTTAGCTATTAAGCAGCTTTGTCTGTGCAGTGCTAATAATTGCAAATAAACGTCAAAAAATCTTTCACAGGATTTCCACTTCATCATGGGCAATTTATTATATATACTAGTTGTAAAATATTGTAAAGCATTTCACCATATTTCGTAGAAGATTGACCTACAATTCTTTCTAAAAATTTATTTGCCCTTTTTAGTTATTGTAAGTTATTATAAATTTTTGTACAATATTAGCAACTGTTACTACAATTTCAAACAGGGAACTGTAAATTTTACTGTACGGGTATTTTTCTGTGTAAATTAATTGATAGGTCACTCTTAGTGCTGAAACATGCAGACAATTCTTTCTGGCAAAAAAAATTTAGCGAATTTACTAAATCAGTCTAGAAAGATATATAGTATCATTAAGCAGGTTACTGCCGAATTGCGCAGGGTAAGGTACCAACAGTAAATCTCAACGTTTTACCGATAATCTACTGACGTGCGCCACGAATGCTGGGAGCTAAACTCCACAGAAATCTATAAATGTAATTATCTGCTTAACTCTATAAACCTTGATGTGAGTGCACCGTAAAGCCTGAAAAATAGGTCACTTCTTCGTGAGTGCCGTTAATATCTTAAATTTAAAAGATAAAGTCTTTCCTCTTAAGATTATCTACACGCCGCGCCGGGTGAAATCGTTTCAGTAGAAATGTAGAGGTACGGTTTATGCCTGAAATTAACTTGTCTTTTTTGATGCCTTACTTAAAAATTTTAATGAATTTGTTGGTTCCATGAAAGGTGAATTTATGAAGGAAAGTTGAGTTCTAATACGACATTTTGAAAATATAGGGATCAATCATCAGCAATAAGGTAAAGATGTGAATAAAGAGATGTAATAAACTGCTGAAATTAACAACTCCAGTCTGATTGGTAACCTGAATTTTGCTTTATCGAGTATGTTTATCAGCACATGGAAAAGTTTCTCCATTTGATAACTCTTGTTGCTTATGAGTATACGATTTCCATATACTAAAACGCACAACAGCAAACACTATATTCCTTTTCCACAAATATCAAGTGTTGAAGTTCAAATTTTACAGCTTTCAATATTTTAGTCCTATGAGCTTATTTGTTGAAATAAAAATATTAAACGAAACTTACAAAACTAATGTAAATAACGTTTCTATTCAATTCTTGCAAATTCAATTAAAATAAACTAAGCTAAGATAAATTACAGGTGCACAGGCTAGACTTAAGGTTTAGGTAAATACCCTAGACAACCCTAAAAAAAAACACCGTTTCAAATCTTATACTGTTCTTATGAAGGTATCTGATAAATTATGGCAAAACTGTGTACACCTAACAATTAGTAATATTATGAGTGCTAGTTGGAGATTTCCTATTTCTAGATCTTGCTTCTGTATGTCACTTGCCATACCCAAATTAAAATACACAATTTAGCCTTGAAGCAATGTTCTGTACTTATAAATATTACAATACCACATATGGGTATATAATACATCACTTCATTATTGGTATAAGCTTAATGTATGATATAGAAATATAATGCTATACGCCACTGAGAATGACAATGATATACTCATCCAAATCTTGCAAGTAAGGTATTTTATTATCTTGTTTTGTGGCCTGAAACTTGACAATATTTTTAATTTTAATTATATTTTACAATTTAAATAACTGTTTAATCCAATTAATTACCACCCAGATCTCAATTTGCAGGTAGCTCCGACTGTAAATTTTCACCCTCTCGATTGATTTTTCTCCCTATTTTCTTATTTAGTTACGCAGAGGAAGTAGAATGACATGTGTCGCTCATTAGCATTCGATGAAATTGTACTGTGATTGTTTTGTTATCGTGAATGTATTTCTAAACTTCTTATCAAATAAAAAACAAAGCATACAATTTCTAAGGTTATTTGTGCTAGTGTAATACCAATGAAAATGTAACAAAGAAATAGTCTTTTAACATATGATCTCAGGTGAGTAAGTTCATATACTATATACATATATTATTACAAGTATCTCTTTTATACAGATTAACAACTCACTTCAGTCATTTCAAATGATATTAAGTAATTCGAATTTTCCACCGAAATCTTAACAAACGGCCTTTCATAATTTAATGCGCCAAATATGAAAATGAAAATCACTAATAGTAAAAAAAAACATATGTAAATTATACCAAAGAAGTGATACCAACTTCAATCAAGCATAAATATACGAATCTCTAAAATACACTACATAATTTTGACAGATAGCAAACAAATATTTAACGGTAAAATACTTTGTACGTATTTTGATTTAAATACTTAAAAAAAAATGATATTTTTGCTTACAACAGGTTCATATAACACCTCCAACATACGTCCCTAATTTCTGGAGTTATATCGGCTCTCATGAAGTGTCCCACAGCCACCAGAAGATTATCAGTAAATTGTCTCGAACGTTAGATACAACAAAATACCAGCAAATACCGTAATCATGGATCTGACCACTATGATGAGCTCTTCCAACCAAGTTGAATGTCATCAACAGTCCATGGGCGCTGGTTTCAATTCTCTGAAGCTATTGATTTTACATAAGCTTGGAGACAATAATGACACAAAGGTATTTCACCTTCTCGACAGCTATCCAATGCTGTTCATGTAAAGGGATATCCTTTTGAGTCTATCTACGAGCAACTCGTTTCTTCAGGTCTTTTCTTCTATTATGCTTTGAAAATAATGGTTGTGACAGGATTTTCTTTGGATGTACCCAGAGCACCTCCTTTGTTTGCAAAGCATGCTCAATTGTCTGTACAGGCTGATCTAAAGCTATCTCTGTGGATTTTCCTGCTTGATACGCACGCTGGTTTAGATCTAGAAGTAGAATATTTGGTATATCGCCCGCATCTCTGCAAAGTCAACGGTTATACCACGCATGTACGTCTCCCGCTCATTCTTCTTACTGCAGTAGGTATTCCCCTACATTCAGTCATTCGTCATAGCCACTCATAGCTCACAAGGAATACTGGTGCGAGCGCAGCGGTTGCTTTGCTATTCAATCTACACGCAGAAATGTGTTAATTTTTAGTGACCGTGAAACGTATTGTATTTTTATTATGAAAATGAATAAATTGCAATATGTATTGCTTTGGACACACGTACTTATAAACTCAAAAGGTGTAATGAAAGCGTAAAACAGTAATTTATAGTATCTATTATGTACTTAAAAATAGTCTTTGCTCATGACAAGAAAATTAAAGTAATTCTAATGAACGAAAAACAAAATTTTCATAAAGAAATAATAAATTTAACGAAGGAAAAATAAAACTTAATTTTGAGTAAATAATTTTAAAATATGAAAACTTAAAAGTAACTCTTAATAATAAATTAAATAAACTTTAACACCAGCTCAGTTACTATTCTACTCGTAATAGTAATAAATAAAGAAATATAAAATTAGGGTTTGTTAATGACAGGGAAATCAAAGACATTCTAATGAATTTAGAGCAAAACCCTCAAAAAGAAATAGGAAATTTAATGAAGGACAAATAAAAATTAATTCTGGGTGAATAAATTTAAAAAATAGAAAACTAAAATAAGCCTTAATAATAAGATGGAATAAACGTCATCTCGGTTAATTAAATCACTTAACTTTTCACAAAATACCATACGCTTAAATGCGTTGCCGTGAAATAATTGTTGGTGTTTAGAATATTTGAAATTGTGATACCCATTTGCTTTGAGTATTCGCTGAAGGGAAGAAAGCGATATGTCTAAATCATTGGAAATAGTGCCAGATGACATATTGGAATTTATTTTAACTGCAGCACATACTAAAACGGACGTATTATTAGAAATTCTGCGAGTTGGAAGAGATGTTTTTAAATTTTCGACCGAACCGGTATTGTCGATTTTATTTTTTAATTTAAAAATGGTGGCTTTATTTGGAATAGGCCTGTTGGGGTATTTAGCTGCAAACACATCGTATACCCTTTGAGAAGAATTGCCAGCGTGATATCACCGCATCATCTCAGCTCTCTGCTCCACAGTATAACGCGGCATGTTGCGCAAAAATATGTATTTAAAACTTAGACAACCAACTTACTTGAACTGACTAATAATACTGATCCCTGATCAGTCTACACGTGCTATTATCGTACTACAGCGCCACACCTCGCTGTTAGATAGAGTGGGAAACGGTGGGAGTATATGTACTTCCCCGCCGTTTACTTTGCAGAGATGCAGGCGGTATAGTGAGAAAATGTTTTAAGAGATTCTTATATTTTTCTTAAATATAGTTATAAATCAGGTAGCATTCAGGGCAGTGCTTTGGAAATAATTGAACATTACTTACCTTTTTTATAACTTATCACCGGAATTAATAACAAACCGGAATTTTTCCGAGTTAATGTTGGTATGATCTGGTATGTTTTTCATGATTCACCGGACCAAGTAGCTCATCAACAGGTATGAAATGATAAATAATTTAAAAGAATAGAACGCTATACAACACAATTTACCAATGCGTTTGAGATATGATTTAGTTTTTACAAGAGTAATTTAATTACAAACTTTTAAATTTTTTGCTCAATTGAAAACAAACTAATGAGAACCAGGTAAGTTTAAGGCAATTAATTACAAAAAAAAGATGCAAATTATGACTGCATATGTGACCGGTAAAATTAATCATAAATTCTCCAGTAAATAGATAACTGTTACCACCCCATGACATTTACGGCTCATAAAATTTTGTTTTATTACGTCGCTGGGGGTAAAATTCCGCAGGACGTAGTACGCAGCCAACGGAGTACGTTAAATATTCAAGCCATTTATCACATTGCGCATCCGAAATCAAAGCTATTCATTTGTTCAGCTATCAAGGACGTCGAGTTTGAAGTTATTACGGATGTCGGTAGGAGAAGTGCCCTTGAATTCTGTAAATAGTTCCGCTGTATGTATTTTGCTGTACCATCGCTCTGTCGCGTCTTTTGAATAACACAGTGTAATCAAAAGACAGTTATAATGGAATATTTTAAATTAGGTTCTCGTTTCTTTCATTTCTCTGATGTCTAAGTCTTATTAGAATTTAATGAAAACTGCTTCAATAGGATGAACGCCAGATGAAAATATTTCGGGTGAACAAATAAAAAGGATTGAAAAGGAATGAAATTCGGTAGATTTTTGAACTCACAATCAGTTGCACAGATATGCAAAGTATTTCAATCATTCTCAAGAGTATTTCTTGAAGCGCTTTCTATAGACGTTAATATGGTGTTGAAAATACTAGGTGTAGTATTTTTTCTTTCTGTTTTAAGAAATTCCTATTACAAGTCAAAGCACAACTATGCATCGTCTATGGATCGAAACATATAAGCGTCGACTATCACCACACACTGTTTAGTCCTTATCAATTAGGCAACTTCCATTTTGAAAGATCGTGCACTGCCTGAACGTATAGACCTCGTAAGAGGTTGTGGGTTATTAGGCTACGGTCCTGGATTTAACTGCTACCATATTTTCATTTCACAAGAAGGAATTTAGTACAGAAATTTCTAACGTGTCACCCAAATTCTTCCACTTATTGTTAGTAGTTTGATCATATTTCACTCCACATTACTACTGCTTTTACAGCGCTATACGTAGCAATGTTTGCAATTTGCTTTCATATTATCTGTCACACAAACAACAGTGAATTGATTTCTTGAAGCTTCCAGATGTCGACTATGTTATGAGGTGTCTCTAAAGGTGCCTTCAGCCCTACACCACCTAAACCTATACTAAATACTTGCTTAACAATTCTGTTTCTATGTAAACGTAGAAGAGGTTGGCAGAAAAAATCAAGGTAGCCGGTAACAACTCAAGTACGCATTGAGAAATGAAAAGAAAATCATTAATCGCTAGAGGGGGCATTTTCAGGAACTACTAAATACAAAAATTGATATAAAACAGAAATTGCAGAAATAAATACAATCAATAAGCATAATATATAATAAGAAGGATACCATTAAAGAATAGGAAATAATGGGAGCAATTGCAAGATTGAAAAAGAGAAAAGCAGCATAAGCAAAGTTAGTAAATTAAAGCATGAAATGATGAAAAAATAACCGAAGATTGTAAAGTTGTCACAATTATACAAAATTACGGGATCTAAAGGGTGTGACAACTGCGGTGGTACAACCTCGGGGAGCGTAATAGCGAAATCTTCGAAGTGGTTTTGGAAAGAGGATCGAGAGTGTAAGTAGAACAACACCTAGAGAAGCTACCGAGTGGATTTAGGATATGCAAAAGCACGTATTTTCAAATAAAAAAAAAAGTGTAAAAGTAGTTATAACACTAGGCATGAAACTCATCCACGCTATAATAGCATTTCTCCAAGAGATGCCTCCTCAACTCTCTCTTAAAGGGCCCCAGGTCACACTCCCGCCTCACATCCATCGGCAATCTATTATAAATCTTAACACAATTATAGCGAGGAGATCGTTCAAATAATGCGGTATTATGATCAGGTAAACTGAGGTTGTCAGCACCACGTGTACTCACTCTGCGACGCATTCGGCCACAGATGTCTGATTGATATGAACCAGGACTGAGGCGTTATTTCGTTTATGATAGTCAAAAGCAATTAATTTTGTTTTGGCTACATTAAGGGTTAAAGAATTATTCTGCGTCATTTGAGCAGCGAACTTGCACATTCAACACTCTTCTTAGACAAATCAGAAATTCCCAGTGCGAAAAAAACTGTTGAGGTGGCGTCGGCAAACTGGCACAATTCCCCCGCACTAATGTTCAAATTAAGGTCGTTCACAAATACAATAAAAAGCAAAGGGCCCAATATTGAACCTTGCGGGATCCCTATAGTTTTGCCCTATCACAACGCTTTGTGAACGATCCTTCAAATATGATTTAATTCATCCAAGACACGGTCCTCTGACCCCATATTGTTCAAGTTTCTTTATTAAAATTGAATGATTTGTTGAATCAAATGCCTTGGATAGATCGAACATTAAAGAGCCTACTTTAAATTTATTATCTAAGTAATCAAAAATATTTTGTGTGAAAAGGAATAATGCTTCGTTGATTGATTTTGTTTTTAAGCAGCCAAACTGACATTTTGCAAAGAACATTTTTGAAAATAATTAAATATGCGTACAAATATTACTTTTTCAAAGATTTTAGAAGAAACGGATAAAACGGATATGGGTCGATAATTAGTAATATCTTGACGATTTATTATTATTATTTAGACCTAGATAAAGCTTCTGATGGAACACCTAAAAACATAATGTGAGAAAGACCTAAAAGAAGAAGCGTAGAAAATAAATTGCGGAGAAAGATTAAAGGTGTGTTTGTTTGTTTGTTGCTGGGCGAAGCTTCTTGTGGAATACACCTTGACACTTCTAGGCACTGATATTCACTGATGTATTCTACCAGTCCCACTAAAGTTTTGCCGTACTGGAAGAAGTTCCAAACCTCTGGTTGTTCTGTTTTTCACGTGCAAAGTATCGCATTGACACGGGACTTACGCCTTTACACTCTATTTCTATTATTGTCAGTTTTGTGCGTCAAATAGCAATATGCCTAAGAAGCTGGGTGATAGTTCCAATAAATTTCTGCTTAGGCGGCTTGGTGTCTTCGGCGACCCGACACTGATATCTGATGGTATACAGGATTTACGTGTAAGAAGTACCTACTGTGTGCCAGATTTTGTTTGCAATAGTGGTGGACGCAGTCTTAAAAAAATTTAGAGCAAAAGTGCATAAAAATAATATGGGTTACAGGAAATTAAGGCAGGTGAAGTTATTAGAGATAATCTGAAAATATGTGGAGATTGTAAGTCTAATTTAAAAGTGTTGCAGCAAGAATTTTTTGAAATAAGTATCAAACAAAACAGCAGGAACGATATTGGGAACAGCTTAGGTATAAGTAAATACACTCCGCCAAAAAAGTATCGCATAAACTAAAAAAGGGCATTTATGAACCAAGATATTTTTATACGTTCACAAAAAGTTTGCCTCGTGTATGTGAACTATAAAAACACTAACAAAATAATGGAACTTAGCGTTTTTACTTTTTTTTTTTTTCTAAAAGAACACATTTAGAAAAATGCATATGTGTAAGGTTTGTTCAGTTGTTTATTGAAAGTCTTCCTATACGGACAAATTTTAAAATGCGAAGTCAGAGTTCTGTACCAACGCTTTTAAAACTAAAATGAGCAATTTAACTTCAGAACAAGTGGCTATAGTTGCTTTAATCGAAGATGGGCGATCTCAAGCATACGTTGCTAATTTGATGAACATCAATCAGTCAAGTGTTTCTAGAGCCGTAGCCAGATATAGGGAAACAGGCATTTACAGTAGAAGACCTGTACCAGGTCGTCCAAGATGTTCTACTCGCCAAGATGACCGCTATTTACTACTACAAGCATTACGTCGAAGACATGTAACTGCGAGACAATTGCAGAACGACTTGGCTAGAGTCAGAAATACTCGTGTGAGTACTCAAACTATTCGGAATAGGTTACGACAGAGTGGATTAAGAGCTAGAGTAGCTGTAACAGCCCCTGGTGTCACTAGGAACCACCGAGTGGCTCGCTTAAGGTTTGCCAGAGAACATGTAAATTGGAACATTAATGACTGGGCCAATATACTCTTCACAGATGAGTCAAGATTTGGTCTTTACACTTCAGATAGGCGTATCTCAGTGTACAGACGAGACGGTGAGCGCTATTCGCAGTGTAATATCAGACCTAGACCTAATTTCGCTGGTGGCTCTATTATGGTTTGGGGAGGCATCTGTTTAACAGGTCGTACAGAGTTAGTACCAGTAGACAGAGGTACACTGACTGCCCACAGGTATATAACGGAGATTTTAGAAGAACATGTAGTACCATATGCGCCAATTATAGGAAACGAATTCATGTTAATGCACGATAATGCACGACCGCATGCTGCAATAATCGTCCAGGAATACCTTAACGATGTTGGTATTCCAGTTTTAGATTGGCCTGCGGTAAGTCCGGACATGAACCCTATCGAGCACGTGTGGGACCTCCTTCACAGACGGATACGAACCCAAAATGTTGCCCCAGCGGACCTGCATGGACTAGCAAATGCTCTCCGTGACGAGTGGGAGAATTTGGATCAGGCTTATATACGGAGGTTAATCGAATCTCTGCCAAACCGTATGCGAGCGGTCATAAGAGCCAGAGGTGGCAATACTCAGTATTAAAAGCTACTGTTATGACATTTTTCTTTCCAAAATTATAATTTCTTGTTTTAATAAAAATCTCAAGTATGAGTTCTTGTTTTTATTTGGCCTGTATTTTATTTAAACAATCATAGAAATTATATCTTAGAGCGCATTAAAGTATATTTACAACTTTATGCTACAAACAAAGATTATGCGATACTTTTATGATTCAAAACTAAATTATGCGATACTTTTTTGGCGGAGTGTATATCTATGAGTAAATAGGAAATAAGGGCACAAAGATGACTATATATATAAAACAGTGTTTCGGCCGGAACTAACGTAGAGTAGATTTCAGGTGATAAAGTGAAAAATGAAATTGTTTTAGAAAATAAATAAGCAGCAAGATCATTCCAGAAGAATAGAAGAAGAAAGGTAGACAGGAGGCAAAATCGATGACAAAAAAAAAATAGGGAAAACTGAAAGAAAGTGGAGTACTATAAAAAGGATATACTGGAAGGAAGATGCATTGGGTGGGATGAACCAATCATGTCAGCAAAGGAAAGGAAACAGAGGAGAATCTTAGTGAGTAAAGCTGACAAGATTAATTGCTTTTACACTTAATAGTAAAAACAGGCTTTGATTAGACCCAGGGTGTCCCATGAGGAGGCATAGCTATTAGGGTCTGCAGTATTTTTTTTTGTTGCTGGAAAAGATTTTGAATTTGTTTTTACTTTAATTCATTCATGAAAAAAAAAACCTTAGTTAACTGCACACCACTTTGGTTAAAAGCGTTTGCCATATTTTGAAGTATATCTGGCGTAAGGGTTGCGGAATCATGAACAGCCAAATCTGCTTTTATCAGAATTAAAGAAACTTGTTTAATAGGACATCGATTGCTGTTTCAAATGTCGCAATTTGTGCCGTCCGTTAATGTTCAAGAAGTAAACCAGATGGCGTTATGCGCAATCATACGAGTTTTTCAGAAAAATGTCTAAAAGTTTAAATGCAACAATATGATATCCTTATGTTTTGTTTGAAGAATTTTGACACACTAAAATAGCGACGAAAACAGTATAGTAATACTTTTTGTGCACAACTGACTAGTCATAAGACTAACTTGAGTAAATTTCGAGTGAATAAAGTCTTAGCTAACAAAGAAGATTTAGATTGAAGAATTGTTAGAGAAGCAATCGAAATCGAAAAGCGTACTAAATGCCTAAATAAGCTAATAAGTCAAATGTTCATTAGTCAACCACCAGAAACGTCTCTTTATCCATCGATTCCTGAATTAATGGGTGAAACGGTCTGAATTTCCCGAAATAGCTAACAGTATAAAGAAGAGAAGAAAAAGTACATCTGCGGGATTTCCTATATTGTATCAATATACGTCTGTATATATATCCAGCTTACTGTAATAATATGGAGTGACGTATGACATGATTGGTTTAGCCTTTTATTATGTTTATTCCATCTGCGCCTCTCTTCACTGAAAGCCATATAAGTACATTATAACGTCACCTTTTATTATTGCAGCAAGCTGAGGTTTTCTATATACCTCATTTGTGGCATGCGTCAATAATATTGTAATAGTTATTGCAATAAATAAATATTTCATGAATTTTATTCATTTATTTATTACTTATATTACATAAATTTGTTGCCACTGTGCTGGCCTGTTGAAGGATGGCTGTTTGACTTGACTTCACGCATAGGATCTTGCGAACCCCATGACAACGTTATTTGATCAAACATTTGCGTCAAGGGAAATTAAAATCCTCTATCGCAGATACATTATCCATATTTACGCTTCACTTTTAGTTACTATTTGAGATTTATCGTAACCAAGCTTTCAAAGGAATCTAACGAAGTTTCTGATTATTATCAGCAATGCATAAGTTGAATGCAAAAGTTCCCTCATCCATAATGCCTTGGAATTGTTTTCGAATATTTGTCATAACCGGAATGCTTGAAAGGTATACTGAGAAAACTGACGACTAAATGCTTAGGCTTTATCTCTTCCTTTCAAAAAATATACAGCCTATACATTTTCATAAATTGAAAGCACATGCTTAAAAAACCGATATACGCATATTATGTATGTGTGCTTTGGTAACACCTTATTGAAAGTAAGTTAGGTCATGACTTTTGAATTAAACACGTATATCTATGTATATACATAGATATTGCTACGAAACTTGTAGACAATATTTTAAAATTTAAATAATATTTTTTATAAAATAATTCTACTGAATAGTCATCTGTGATGCTCTTTATAAACTCAAAAATAAACCAAACCCCAATATGCACGTGACCTGTATATTACCCCCTCCCCCTTTCAAGTGACTTCGTTTCCCTATCAACGACTAGAAAGATATACAAAATTATTTAGTAGCTTATGGGACGTGGAAGGAATAGATCGCCGTTATCAAAGCTCTTTATAACTCTCAATACACATTTAATATCAATAAATCTATAATGTTATTGTTTAGTTATCATTAAGTGATGTTTTCCTATATGTTATATCAAATAAAAAACTGTTTAACAAACGACACGTTGACACGACGTCCTATCCAACGACGGGGAAAAATGTTATTCAGAAATTGGCGAACATCTACCCCATAATGGGGTGGAGCGCCGTCTTGCTGAAACCAAATATCTCGGTTTGGCATTCCTTGTCGATCTGCATCCGGCAATAATTGTACAATATCGGGTACAATGTGATCACGCAATAGGAGTAGGTATCTATCTGTAGTTAAATTCCCATCAATAAAATATGGGCCTATTATGTGCTGCCCAATAATACCAGCCCAAACATTAAGTTTTTGACGGTGCTGTGTATGGTGTACCATCATCCAATGCGGATTCTCACTAGACCAGTATCGACAGTTGTGTCTGTTCACAAATCCATTTAGACAAAACGTGGCTTCATCAGAAAATAAAATGTTGTTTAGACAATTTGGATTATTATCAATCATTTCCAACATTGTTGCACAAAACTGCATTCTTCTGTCTGGGTCATCTTCGTTTAGCTCATGGAGAAGGTGTATCTTGTAGGGTTTGAGTTTGTTCTTTTTCAATATACGAACAACCGACGATTGACATTATTCAAAGCAAGTTGCGTGGTTGACGTAACTGGATTATCCATAACACTTAGTAATACATCAAGAGCTTGATCATTATTTGTGGCTGATTTCGGACGTCCAGACTTTGGCATATCTTTTACATTTCCAGTTTCTCTTAATTTCCTAACCAATTTAGACACCGTGGATTGTACAATAGGATCTCTTCCAGGATGAACGTTGTTAAATAAATGACAAACAGCTTGGTGTGAACGTTGTCGATCTCCATAACCAACCATCATGAGGATTTCAATTCTTTCAGTTTCACAGAGTTTCACCATGTTTACAAATTAATAAAACTATCTGTAATAAAATTAATTTGTTAACTTATTGAAAGGTACGTCACAATGACATGAAAAAAGGGAACAGAGTTACGTTTCCATGGAAATGCGTTGACATAAAAAAAAACAACTAGCAGGCTAAGAGATAAAGAATAATTAGTAAATAAATAAAATAATGGCCATTTTCTCTAAAATTTTGTTATAAAACTACACAAAAAATACTGGATCATTTCAAGGAAAATAAGAGGAACAAAAATCAGCAAAAAAATTGCTAGGTTGCCATTTAAAAAACAAAAAAAATTACGTTTCCGTGGAAATGCGTTGACATAAAAAAACAACTACCAGGCTAAGAGATAAAGAATAATTAGTAAAAAAAACTTCTATTAATGACATTTTGTCATAAAGTTCATATTTACGGAGATAAATTGCCTATTCCATACTTATGACTAATACTGTATAATACACTTATATAAACCGAGTAAAATTAATTTAAATAGTAAATAATTCTTTGGGTAATTCATAATTAATAGAAAATAACAAAGAAATATATACCCTTTCTAAATAAAACTCGTTCACTCCAATCTGATGCGTTCTCAAAGCAATTAGCTGTGTATCTAGCAAGTAAAACAAAACTTTACCCGAACACCTCTCTCTAGTTGCCGCTTTTAATCACCCACCTCTGCTAGTTCACACGGTTACGTGACGAACTTTTTCTATAGTAAACGAAAGAGGAAAGGCAGACGTGTAATTACGGAGAGTTGCCTTTAATGTTCAAACAAAAAAGATTGGCCAACCTTTAAGAGAAACTTTTAAATTAAAGAGACTATAAAAAAGGAATTCACTTATGCCCAGTTGGATCTAATAGAAAGTTCCGAGATTAATTAAGC
This sequence comes from Cetonia aurata, assembly GCA_949128085.1. Classification (NCBI taxonomy): domain Eukaryota; kingdom Metazoa; phylum Arthropoda; class Insecta; order Coleoptera; family Scarabaeidae; genus Cetonia; species Cetonia aurata. Next base: position 20,119,640 of record OX421883.1, read on the forward strand.
ACCAACACTTCGTTCGTGTAAATGGCGAGAATTTATGGAAATTTGCGACTTAATTGATAAATAATCCCAGAATAATGTCAAACTATAATATAGTCTGCTAAAGGGTAGGAGTTCTTTAAGAGGTTTTGATGAAATCTAAGCATTTATGTTCGTTTCAGACCCGCAGTGCCAAATCTCTCTCTTATTCATCATCATGACTCTGAAAACAATTGGCCGGAACGAAATTGGAATCCGCGGCATCTGTAGTAGTCAAAACCCTAAGCAAGAGCTTATGGTGCTCGGCCAAGTAGCGCCTTTTCATCACAGACAGCATTGCTCAGCTACCACTTATATATGAACTATTTTGGCAAAATGAAATTTGAAATTTTTTTTTTTTTTTTTAATATATTCAAGAGTTCAAGAGTTTACTTCTTTGGATGCTTGGTGGTAGAATACAATTGGTAGGTATAAACTTTTGCTTAGAATTACGAAACATTCCGTCACAAAAACACACATTGTAATATTTGGTATTATAATTACAATACGCTGCGTAGCTTATAAAATAAGTAGTAATATATGGAACAAGGACAGGACATTCAACACAAATAATTCAGATATCACCGTCATTGACAGATTGCCAAGTATTGTATATCTAATACCTGGTAATATTTATTTTTGCTGCTACACATAATATATCTATTACATCAACCACTTTTTAATTTCGATATCTATTAATAATAATAATAATAATAATAATAGAAACTTTATTCAAGGACCAAAGTATAAAGAGCGTCATAAAAAGAAATACAATAAAGTGATACATACTTATGTTGTCACGGTCTTTCTTTGCTTATGATTGACTTGCTGAGGATACTATCGCCTCTTCGCTAATTACCTATTCACCCTCTCTATCTCAAATCTTCGAATGTGCGCTATAGTGGTTGCCTATACCACGGTTGATGACGTTGAGCGGTGAAGACCTGAAGTAATAGCGCTGATAGTAGCGTCCTTAATCAGCTGATCAGTCCTGCGCGTCGCGCTTTCAATATTCTCGGTTGCGTATACGTTTTGCCGTGACAAATAATTATTTAAAATTAACCCTAATGAAGTAGCAACAATGTCGGAGTGAAATCAGGATTCTTACTTACTTTATACGCAACTTTCGGTGATACAGTGGAATAATAAGTGTTTTAAATACAAGAATGTTTATTTCGCAAAACAAGTGGTTGGACAAAAAAAATATACAGATGTAAACAGGTGAGTTCTATATTTACATATAATTATACAAATAAACTGTATGTACACTCGTGCAAATATTAAATTGAACAATAATAATAACGATGTGCCATAAAAGAAAATAATAGTATGTAATTTGTTATTCGTCGCTGATGTATTTAAACGTTTACGGAATAAACGACTAGCAGTGAACGATCTAATAAGTTCGCGCTTTCAAAAATAATTAAAGCGATAAACTCGCGGTCAATAACTATCGGAGACTAACTCGTGTGACTTGTGTAGTGACTTTTAATTCGGCCAAAGAAGTGGTAATTAAAAGTGACAATTCGCGTTACCAATTAACACCGGAATTGTGCCCACAAGAACGGAAATTACATGAGATCAGCTATTTGCCGACACTCTAATGTAACGTACTGAAACGGAGGAAGATTACGCGAGGCGCACCCCGAGGGACGGCGCTCGAACGTAATTTTCGGAAACGGACGGTGATTACGCGAGGCACACCCCGAGGGACGGCGCTCGAACGTAATTTTACTGAAACGGAAGGATATTATGCGAGGCTCACCCAGAAGAACGGCGCTCGAACATAATACCGGGAACGGACGGATACTATGCGAGATCAGCTGTCAGCCGACACTCAGCCTAGTATGGAGGAACGGACTCTTCTCTCCGAGTTCGCGTTTCGCGGCGGCTTTTAAAGCCCTCGGACTATCCCCGCTACGCGGTCGCGAGTGGGAGTCGGATTCTGCGTAAACCGACCTCGTAGCGAGTAGAGACGATGCTTCGCGGACGGCGCGCGATGAGGGGAATCTCAAACTAATCATTACGGAAATTACAATTACACTATATACAATCACTGAGACAATTAATTGAAAAAGCCAAACTAATAATTTTATAATTCATAAATTTAACTTAAAAATAACACAAATTAATTGTCTTTTAAAACGGCACGTGACAATGTATAAAGGTACACAAAAACACAAACATACTATTGCTCGCAGGCAAGCACAAAAAAAACTCATTAACCCTATAGAAACATTGTGACTGTAGCCACGATTTAACAGTTTTTTTGAATTTCAGTAAACTAAGTATTTTCCAACTGTTAGGCAAATGGTTATAAATTTTTATACCTAAAATATCTGGACTCTGAGTAGTTGACTTTAAACGATGTCTCATAAGGTGAATTTGTGGATTTCTAAGGTTGTAGGTATGATCGTTGTTTTTAATTATAAAGGTATTTCTATGTTTGTGTATATAACAGCTACATTCTAGCATATACAGTTCAGCTAATGTTAATATTTTATGTGTAATAAAGTATTGTCTACAAGAAGTTAACTGTGTGATACCTGCAATGCATCTTATGGCAGCTTTTTGTTTGAGAAATACATCTTTAGCTGCGGGAGAAGACCCCCATAACAACAGCCCATATAATAAGTTTGAGTGAAACTCTGCATAATACACTTGTTTTAGAACACCTGGATCAATTATATTTCTTAGGGATCTAAGCTTAAAGATAGATTTATTTAAAGTGGATATTAGTGATTGGCAGTGATTATTCCAATTTAAAGAAGGAGTGAACGTTAAGCCCAAAAGAACTGCAGACTCAGCCGACTCTATCTCTCTGTTAGCAGCATTAAGATTTATAAAGGTGTTGACTTTCTTCTGCAGGGTGTGAAAGAAAATATATTTGGTTTTTTTAAAATTCAGAGATAATTTGTTGGCGCAGAACCACGCAAACAGTTTATCCAACATGACATTTGTGACGGTCTCGATACTATTTTCATCTTCAGAAATAATTATCGTAATATCATCAGCATAGCATACAACGACAAAATCACACAAGAATTCAATTATATCGTTCAGAAACAACGAGAACAAAAGGGGACCTACCACAGAGCCCTGCGGTGCGCCCATATTAATTGGTAGCGAAGAAGACGTCACTCTATATTTTGTGTCAGCGCTTCTAACCGTTACCTCCACAAATTAGAGGTACATATGGAAATCGCAAGGGTTAAACTTTGGTTCAACACATTGAAGACTAACACAAATCATATACTTAGTTAATAATTGTAAAAATAATTTTCCTAAGTGCACTAAGTAAACAATTAACATCCTTAAACTGGCGTCTTAAATTGTGGAAAAAAAAATATTTGTCTATTAACACCGTAAGCGTATTGATACTGTGAAAACAACGGCTCATTTCATACTGGTTTTCTTTCGATATACTTAGAATTATTATTTTCATTAGAATATGTACAACAAGATAATCATGTTCTGTTTTTTGAAGCTTTGTTCTGTTCAAACTTAAAATATCTGTAAATTAAAAAAGCTTTCTTGCATGTTTTTAGAATGCGCTATATCTAGTAATAGGAATATTGACAGAAAGAAATAAATTGAAACTTATTTGGCGAATATATAATAAATATCTTCTATCTTGACATAAAACCTATCATATCTTATACGACAGTAAATTGATGTGTCGCACAAAGATGCTATTTCGAGTCTGTCTTAGACACAATCTCTTTATCTAGAATTTACTTTGATCATAGAAAGAGGGGCAGAAAAAGCACAGAGAACATCCCAATTGAACGTGACACGGCTGACTGATTGAGGTTTCCAATAACCTAACCTTTTTGCGCGGGTTTACCATAAAAGAAAGCCTATATACTCCTAAAAGACGATGGAAAAATGCCGGCCAAGAATTCTTGTAGGAAATTGACCCTTTTTTCCTTATGGATAAATTTGTTTGATCTTATAAAAATGTGCGTCTATTTATAACCGCGTATCCACACATATTTTTAGAAATCCATTCCCATATATAATGAAAACTTCAATTATCTTCTAACATAAAGCTTTGCGCTAAGCAATAATAGTAATGACACTAATAGTATTAAGTTTTATTACCAAATAGGATCCAATTAAAAGGCACTGTCCATGTAAAATTAAAAATATACAGCCATAATCCCTGCAAAGTCAACGGTTATACCACGCATGTGCGTCTCCCGCTCATTCTTCTTACTGCAGTAGGCATTCCCCTACATTCAGTCATTCGTTATAGCCACTCACAGCTCACAGCGAATACTGACGCGAGCGCAGCGGTTGCTTTGCTATTCAATTTACACGCAGAAATGTGATAATTTTTAGTGACCGTGAAACGTATTGTATTTTTCTTATGAAAATGAATAAATACGTATTGCTTTGGACACACGTATTTATAATCTCAAAAGGTGTAATGAAAGCGTAAAACAGTAATTATACATACAATTAACATAACAAGAAAATTAATATAATTCTAATCATCGAAGAACAAAACCCTCACAAAGAAATGATAAATTTAACGAAGGAAAAGTAAAACTTGATTCTGAGTAAATAATTTTAAAAAATGAAAACTTAAAAGTAACTCTTAATAATAAATTGAATAAACTTTAACACCAGTTGGGTTACTATTCTGTTCGTAATAGTAAAAAATAAAGAAATATAAAATTAGGGTTTGTTTATGACAGGGAAATCAAAGACATTCTAATGAATTTAGGGCAAAACCCTCAAAAAGAAATAGTAAATTTAATGAAGGACAAATAAAAATTAATTCTGGGCAAATAAATTTTAAAAATAGAAAACTAAAATAAGCCTTAATAATAAGATAAAATAAACGTTAATTTTTTTAAAATCATTGAATCTTGAAACAAAAGGTTCAAATATGCCCCCAAACAATATCCTAATGTGTTGTAGAAATTCATTCTAACATTGTCCAACATTTATGGGTTAATGTTGTTTGACGTTTGAACAATTTTATTGCGCAACTACTCTACATTAACTGATCTAACGTCTTCATTGCCATAAATTGTTTTTTTTAAATAACCCCAGTAAAAGAAATCGAGGGGAGATAAATCTGGTGAACGTGGCGGCCATTTGATATTTTCAGAATGAGTTCCGATCTACCGGTTAGGAAACTGTTCACTTAAATAGTTTCGGACAGCTACTGCATTATGTGCAGGGCAACCATCTTGCTAAAAGTAGATGTTTTGCATATTTATGTTGGGAAGTTGCTGTACAGTAGGTAGAATGTGTGTGTTCAGTAATTCTAAATATGCATTTGCGTTCAAATTGCCATTGATAAAAAAAGGCCCAATAATATGGTTGTTTAACAAACCTGCCCAAACATTTACTTTCTGCTGTTGCTGACTAGATGAACTTCAATATCTGTGCTCGTTCCGCTTGGCCCAGTATGTTGTCACAGATAAATTCTGACTTCTAACCAAAGGAAAAGAAGATTCATCGGTAAAGATAATATTGTTTACCAAATTAGCATCTCGGTTAATTAAATCACTTAACTTTTCACAAACTACCATACGTTTAAATGCGTCGCCGTGAAATAATTGTTGGTGTTTAGAATATTTAATAGAAGAACGGGATATGTCTAAATCATTAGAAATAGTGCCAGATGACATATTCGAATTTATTTCAACCGCAGCACATACTAAAACGGACGTATTATTAGAAATTCTGCGAGTTGGAAGTGATGTTTTTAAATTTTCGGCCGAACCGGTATTGTCGGTTTTATTTTTTAATTTAAAAATTGGGGCTTTATTTGGAATAGGCCTGTTGGGGTATTTAGCTGCAAACACATCGCATACGCTTTGAAAAGAATTGCCAGCGAGATACCACCGCATCATCTCAGCTCTCTCCTCCACAGTATAACGCCGCATTTTTGCGCAAAAATATGTATTTGAAACTTAGACAACCAACTTACTTGAATTGACTAATAATACTGATCACTGATCAATCTACACGTGCTATTATCGTACTACAGCGCTACACCTCTCTGTTAGGTAGAGTGAGAGACGGTTGGATTATATGTACTCCCCGCCGTTTACTTTGCAGAGATTGAGACTGTATATATATATACCATGCAGTAAAGACACTAATAATACGAATCACATAAAAAGAAAAAATGAGGAGGGGAGATGTTTATTTCAAAACGTAAGTTGAGAATAAGTTGACGCGCTCACTTGGGGCAGATCGGCCAGATATTTTGATGACCGCCATGATCAAGCAAGATGATTTCGGAAGTGGCCAACAATTCCCGATAAAATTGGTATCGAAATAATAATAATAATAATAGCATCTTTATTTTCCACACAAACAAATAAGCACATTATACAATTAACAGTATATCACCATAAAATAAAATAAGGGTCTGAAATTATCTAAACCGCTAAAAGAATTGGGTTTACTTTGTTGTGGGTTCTAAACTTTCAAAGAATTTTAAAAACGTAAAACTCAATATTCCGCATATGAGTAACAGCAGTTTAATGGCTCCGTTTCGTCAAATCCTGAATTTTATCTGTCACCACCAAATTACTTTAGCATTCGGTCACTTAATTAGCATAATTATCGACTAGCGTCCAATATCGCTGGATGTCAATCACACAATTCGATTAAATTGATGGCACATTTCCGCGGTTTATAAGGTAAAAGCTTTCGAAGAACGATAGACCGCATAAATCGATTGCCGTATTCATGTCGCTGTGACTGTATAGATACCTGCCCACAGCACACGCACGTTGCACACAATGCGAATGATCAAACAGTAATTTTGATGCCTTTTAACAATTGCGAACTGAAATTGACAGCATGTATGTAATCTGCTGATTATCCCTAAACGTCACGCAAGTACTACGTTGTTTGCGTCGATATTAGCCTCGTTTTCACTTGGTTCCCTCTGTACCCTCATTATCAATGCCAGCAGCAGCCAATACCACCAGCGTTTGTCACTCTAATCCAAATCACGTTGTCGTCATTAATAACTCTAGCACTCCAGCTGTTCATTGAAAATACTAGCATTACAAGGTGCGAGTTGAATAATGAAAATCAAAACTTCAAATGAGCTGAGATCGGGGCAAGTTTGCAATACTTTTCACTTTAGAATTGTTTTAAATTTGTGTAGTGATTTGAACTGTACTTTAGATAACCCTCACGAAAGTATAGCACTTTCGCTATTGAAGTATGTGGCGGTTTAAACGGTATTGCAATAAAGTTTCAACCCAAAGTAGTAGCTATAATTGTGAGTACGTGGATATTCAGGGTTCTGGTTCGGATTGCGCAACAAAACAATGAAATCAGTAAATCAAACATTTATTTCCATACAACAGGTGTGTAAAACATCGAATATATACAGCGAGAAGAAAAAAGGTAAGTGGCAAAACATATGTATGGACAGTCATGAACATACATAAATATATGTGCAGTGACCAACAATCAAACATCTGCGGGACTTCGGTAACGCTTTTGAAATTTAAACGCGGAAGCTAATGACTTCTGTTAACAACATGAAACGACAATCTGTATACGGGGGTCAGTCGAAAAGTACGCAGACGGTTTTCACGGCCCATGACGGGTTAGACATCGGTGACAGCGCAAAACTCTGCGGAACGAGAATAATGGTAAATAAAACCCTGTGAGCGTCAGAAAGCTGTGCCAACGCAACGGTCAGAGCGGAGAAAACCGGTAAAATGTCTGTATGATGTTCCAAAAAAGCTTTCCCAGCGCCAACAATCAAGCCGGGAATAATTGAAATAAGAAGCTCGGCGTGTATCAGAAAAGCTGTGCCGACACATCAGTCAGAGTGGACTGGAAGGGACCTAGGAACTCGAGAGCTGTCTCTGCTTGTGCTAAGCGCGCGGTTTATATACACTTGCGCCCCTGAAAACTGCTGCTGAAATGGATTTTCCCACGGAACGGCACGTTACACTGTTAATCTGTTTTTGTACGGATTTTTCTATTTCGGTATTTATTCAATTAATTGTTCATTTCAATTTATTCCTTTTTACTGCAATGTATTACATCTACTTATATAGAGAAATATGCACGCTGGATACATACAATGCCTTCTGTATTTGCTTCTCGCAGACACTGCCGTGCTCGTATTGATTTATACGTCCAACTATCACTATTAAGAACGGGTGTGGGAGTTTTCTCTGCGGATCTTAAGCTCAACCTAGAGCCTGACATTAGATACATAGATTAACCACAGTTTTCCAAATAAAAGCACTAGCAATCCTACATGGTGCCGGAGAAATCATAGCAAGAGGCAATAAGGGATAGCCCATTGTCATTTACGGTGACGGTAAACATGTCCTTGGGTTAAAGGTTATAAAGGAATTGCAGATATTTCCAGCAACTATATCCCAGTACACTACGTGAAGTTGTTGTCTGGTCATTAAAAGTTTAATAAATATATACACCGGAATAAACTGGTTAGCAGCCTAGTCTGCGTTTGCTCAATTAGAAGTTTTATCCTGGGGGAGTTCTGGATACGTATGGATACTATTGTCTCCATCTCAACTTTTGTATTACTCGAGCTTATAGTATGGGTACACTAAGAGTGGGCTAAATGCAAATAGCTAGCAACCCTCTCCAACCAATGATCCAGAATTCATATAAGCCCATGATCAGCCCAAGCAGAATTGAGAAAGAATAGATTGCTTAACAACCCAGAGATACAAAATAACGCTTATGAAATATGGAACTGGATATGCTGATTATAAATTTTAGCTTCTGCCTTAATGATAGGATATTAAATGTGCAAAGCTTCGATGTGATAAAAATTAAACAAAATAATTTGATTATTCTCAATGATATTCGAAGAGTGAAGAATTTTAAATCCATTTAGAGTCAATAGCAGGTTATGACAAAGAAATTCACTATATACTGGGCTTTTCATCTTATTAATGGTGTCTGTTGCAAGAGACAGCAAAAAGAAAAATAAAACGAGATAATTTATTACTTGAAACATCAACGCCAAGAAGCAAAAGCCATTCTGAACATTCTGAAAAGTAGGATATATGCATTAAAAATAAATAATCAGAAAACAATGGACATGGTACAAAGTCAACTTAGCAAAGGTAGACGAACACAATTTACTAAAAGGTTAATACTGACAGGTAAATGGTGAGGAATTCCAATCACTTACGAGTAACTTCGCACAGGAGGGGAAAAGAGAATACCACAGTAGAAAAAGAAACCATCAATCTAGTGATAAAAGTACTAAAAACTACATTAACATCGCAAGTAATCTTAAGGATATGATAAATGGCCAGCCATCTTTCCAGTTACAAAATATTACATATAAAAGAAATCAAAAGTAAGATAAAAGTTTTCCCAAGTATTAATTAATGAAATAAAAAATAATAATGGATAAAAAAATACTAAAACTTAGTAGCAAAGTTGTTTGGATAATGAAACCTTAGTCTAGTTGTACGTTTATGTAATCTGTACAAAGGCGGAGGTCCTACTGGAAAATAAAACTTTGTTAAAAGCTCTGGTACATGGACTGTATCATCTATAAGCTTGTATAAAATGTTCATATAAGTATTACAGTTTAGATACAGTAGATCCACATGAAACGTAGAAAGCAAAATTGTATGGCTATAAACGGGTGTGAGAGTACACACCATAGATTAGATTAGATTAGGATTGGGGTGGCCTATCGACCTATTCTACCGCGACCTTTTCAGATCTATTGTGATCCCCTTTTTCCTAGAGGACGTTCTCTAATTTTGCCCTCTTAATTAGGCCTATCATCTTTGAGAGCGGCTTCTTTATGTAGCTACTAGCTGTGGGGTTTTCCTCCCCCATTACTAGAAACCTTGTCCTCGCCAGGCCTTCGCATTGGCACAGCACATGAACTGGTGAGTCTTCCTCCTCTTGGCAGTATCTGCAGGTTGCATCATCTGCCAGGCCTATGTTGTACATATATTCAGTCTACAGTGACCAGTCAGCAGACCTACAATCATTTTGACAGTCTTCCTGTCTTTATTCAGTAGATCTCTCGTAAGTTCAGGCCTCTGCTCCTTTAGGAACTCTTTTGCCTGCCATTGTCCCGGTGATTTTTGCCACCACTACCTGGACTGTTTGTATATCCATTCATTGATGGATTTTTTTAATTTGCGATTTGGTAGTGCCGAAAGAGGGGTCGGCTCCTGACATGACTTCTGGGCATGATAATTTGCCAGGATTTCTGGTGCATGATGGTGCGTCTGTGTTTTGTCAGCCACTAACAATAATCTTCAACTTAGCTATCCGCACCTGCACTTTTCCTGATTTATGGAAGATAACTAAAATAACGCCTGTTTTTAAGAAGGGAGATACTACAGACATACACAATTACAGACCCATAAATATTTTATGCAACTTTGCTAAGGTATTTGAGACTATTTTGCATAATCAGCTGTCATTTATGGTGAAACCCTTTCTGTCTGTTCATCAACATGGTTTTGTATCTTGACGTTCTACCCTAACTAATTTAGCCGAGGTTACTCAATTCATTAGTGAGGCGCTTGAAAGTCGTCAGCAAGTGGATGTACTTTACACTGATTTTGCAAAAGCTTTTGAACTATAGACCACACATTACTACTCCAAAAACTATCTGGCATTGGTTTTACACCTCGGGTTACCGACTTAATTACCTCTTACTTACGGAAGCGCACCTCCTACGTCTCTTACAATGGGTATAACTGAATCGTTCATAGCGTATGCAGGTGTTCTGCAAGGATATCATTTGGGTCCCCTATTCTTTAACATTTATCTAAACGATTTATTATCTAAGCTTGATTGTAGGGTTACAGCTTATGCTGATGACCTAAAAATTTATTCAAAAATATGTACAATATCTGACTGTATCGCACTTCAGAAGAACCTGAACACTATTAATCACTGGTGTAATCAAAATAGGATCAATCTAAATATAAATAAATGTGTTGTATTGTCTTATACTAAGTGTAACACTGTCGTATCCCTTCCTTACTCTAAGTTCCTAAGTCCTTACCTAAGCACCAATACCTAGGCAGTCTCTTGTCCGAAATCTGGGAGTTCTCTTTAACTCGCAATTGTGTTTTAGCGAATACATTACTGAGATTGTTAATGCCTCTTCTAGGAATTTAGGTTTTTTAATACGCACTTGCAAATCTTTTTCAGATATTAATGTAATGAGAATTTTATTTTTTACTTTAGTTCGTACTAAGCTGGAGTACGCTTCTATTATTTGATACCCTTCTTATCACTACCAACAGCTCGCGATAGAAAGAATCCAAAAACGGTTTTTGAAGTTCTTGTCGTATAAGATTGACGGGATCTATCCACCACGCGGTGCTGATTATGAAAGTTTGCTAAATCGTCATTGCTTTAATTCTTTACAAAGCCGTAGAGATGCCGCCAGTAGCAGATTTATGGTTAATCTTGTACAAAATAGAGTGGATTCTCCAAGTTTACTGTCGCAAAGTCATTTTACTGTGCCAGTTCATGATTTTTTTTTTTTGATACTAGGTATTTTGATAGTTTGCGTGTGCCTACTGCACGTACCAACTTACTGAAGCGTGCTCCTCTTACTCATATGTCGGTTAATGCTAATAACATGTGGGGCGATATTTTTTATTGTTAATTTTTAATATGTAATTACAGTTATGATTACGCCTCTTTTCAGTTATGTTTATTTATTTGTAAATCTACTTTTTAGTTTTAGAGTTTGGGTTTAGAGTAAGTTTGAATTATTAGTTAAGCACTGTACTATTTATTTATTTATTTATTTATTTATTGTAATTTTGTCCTGTAAATGGATTTCTGTTGGGCAAATATATATTATTATTAATATTATTATTAAAAATGAAACAGTAAATGATTTCGACTTAAATTTTAATTTAAAATGCATTGTAAAGTTTAAAAATGCACCAATGTCTGTAGATGTTGAAAGAAGCTTTTCAATTTCTAGACATATGTATTCTGATAGAAGACAAAACTTTCTTCTACACAATTTTGAAAAACATTTAATTATAAAATGTTTTAGAAATACGTTGTAAAAAAATGTGTGTAATAAAATTCTTGTTTAAATTTCTGCTTTTATTTATTTTAGGTGACATTTTTGCTTATTTCCGCAATTTTTTTACATTTATGACCCAAATTTATGCATATTTCCTGAAAAATTCATGCATATAATATATGCGCATATATTTAAATTTTTCTTTGCATCCGGCCTTTAGTCAGCAGTTTGTTCGGATCGGATATTGTTTCTGTATTTTTTCTGTCTAATATTACGGTACGTAAGTATTACAATTTCTTTTGTTCAAGATGTTTTATAAAATGTAAATTCCCTTTATTTAAAAGCATTTTCAGCGGCATGTAGAACATGAGCGTGACATAATAGCGTTATGTCAACATCATCGCATTAACAATCAACACAAATGTAATTTACTTTCATTACTATTTAATTTAAACGTTACAAATACAGGTCCGCCCTTCACTACATTCTATAGAGATACGTGTCTTTAGCATTAAATTCCGCAATGAATAATTTAATATTACCCTAGTCTCACGCTGGAAGTGAGTAGTTTTTCTATTAAATTAATTAGTTACTGTAGCGTATGCAGAAATCGATTTTCACAGTCGGCCGAATTACTGAGAGTCCAGGCAAGATGTGCATATCCAATTATTAATTTTAATTAAACTGAGTTTATAGTTCATTAGACGGGCACGGCGTTTTACGATAGAGTTCCTTTTTATTTTTGGCATAAAATCAATATTAGTCCCGAAGTAATTTAATAGGTTTAATCTCCATAACGTAGGCCAATACACCTAGTTAACTACAGCGATGAGATAATTTTTATAATGCAAGAGTGAATTACAGTTCTTCTTATTACGATTATGCTAAATTTAATTATAGGATGCAGATGTGGTGATAAAGAGTTTAAAAAGCTTTTTTTTGCATCATATTTACGAGTATTTTATAATCCCTGTTATAGTGCCAGAAAGTTTAATTATAATATGCTTTACTATACCACAAATGTTTTATTACGATTAGAGGTTAACACATTTTCCACCAAATCCTAATAAGCTTCGTGTTGTATACACAAATATCACTATATTCTGCGATTGAAAAGTTCAAAAACACTCAAGTAGCAACATGGTTAGTAATTTAAAGAGAAATTGTAAAATTTATCAATTAAATTTACAAAAAAAAAAAACACCTTCAAGACCGTTTTTAGGAGGCTCTCCAAAGGGCTTTGTAACAAAGTATAAAGTTTTTTGCTAACAATTTTGGGAAGTTGTTACATCAACGATTTTTTTTTTTTAAAATCTATTTTGCTATACCATTCTCTATAGTACATAATACTTAAGTTAATTTTAAGCTTTAGTTTATTTAGGCTTACACCAATATCTTATTGTTAGAAAAGCGTCTGTTTGCATTACTTGATTATTTCGTCTAATTCTCGACACAAAACCTAATATCTAAGAAGTGACTACGCACAGTGGATTAATAAATGTTCCCTAAATCGGTTTCTTTTTGTTATCATTGACTGTATTGATGCAATTGCGTCATTTTAAATACGTGTCAAGTATTAATAGAGATTATTATAAGATATTGTAGGCGATGGGTTAAATTGAAAAAGATCGGAGCCAAGTATTTACGATGACTAGTCTTGGACATAGAACACAATTACTTAATGATTTGCTCCAATCAATTGTTCTTTTGTGAATAACATAAATTACGAGAAAGACATGCTAGTGATTAGTTGCAAAGTGGTTTTTATATTTGAGCGCAGTTACTCAAATCAATACGTCGCAAGCCCCATAGATTCCAAAAACATGTGTCACCCCTACAATGTTAGTTTGTTTTGACCTCTTCAGTCGCAGATTAATAAACAAATAATTAACACATTTTATTTACATTGCTTGAGTGGAAGTAAGAGATTTAATAGGGACGGTACAATGAGCACCTAGCTCAAGTGCCTGGACTAAAGGTGTCCACCTAACTTTATGAATGAATGAATAGGATAAGTAATTAGTAAAAAAAAGTAGTTGTCGGTAATGTAAAATGCTAAATCTATTGTCCATTTGGACCATTTTTCTCAGTGTACTTATTAAAAAAAATTACTTCTTGGTACATGTTGCGGTAAAGAGAATTAAAGGACCTTTCGAATGAGTGGTCGCAAGACCCATCTTCCCTATTCAAATTTTTAGTGTGGGGGCTTCTGCGCTCCCAGGAGTGATTTTAAATCGTCAGGCCTTTCATCAAAAGTTGTCCTCCTTGATATGACAATTGACAGGTTTCAGAATTTTATATAAATCACAGCAGGTTAAGAGTTATTTGAGGTGGCTCGTTTCAATTGAAATATAGTTCTCCTCACAATTAAAATTACTGTTGAATTCTCCTTGACAGCTTTAGTGTAGATGGGACTTTCTGATTTAAATTTTCAGACTAGTTCACTTTCAGTCTTTATTGTGGGGTTCATATTGTGGGGTAAATATACATTGGAAGGAATACATTGTTAAAATTATTGACCCACACATAGATATTTCTTACCTTTTCATTTCTTATGAGTTGTAAAAGTCTATCATCCACGTTTGCACTCGTTTCTATTGCTTTCCGCTTTTACATTGCATGTCCCTCAGATGTTTTATTTTATTTTGCATTTTATAGTTTCATACGATATTCTCGTTGTCTACACTCTAAACTGATGACGCGAACCGTGTATTTACATTTAACCACCAGTTCGCCAACTCCCGTTATTAGCAGCTAATTTACATACATATTTGTCTGGTATCCATATTACTTTTTATTTTGCTGTTTCATCTGGTATGTTTTCATACAGTTTTAGAGCGACGTATTTGTTTTCCCACACCCTACCTTCTAAACCATATTTTTTCTATTGGTGTTTTCCTTAGTTTTTAGGTCATTTAATGATAAACCGCTTTATACGTACAACGTTTCGTTTATATTTTAACCTTTATCAAGTACATGTATAAAAAAGTTGGAATATAACGTAAATATAACATGACAATGTTAAATTGTAAATAAATTTTGTGTTTTATAAATGATAAAATTATTATTTTTTTGTTTTTAATATGAAAATTTTGGAAAATGAGTTTTATATAAAGATTGCGTTGTAAAAAAATATGTATAGTGGTTTGAGTTTTTTTTTTTTGGCAAATATGAAAAACGTTTTAAATTATATAAGTAGATTTCTAAAAAGTATTGTTGTGTTTAATTACAAAATTCAATTATATAATTTGGTAAAATATTGTGTATCTGTTTTATCATTAATTGTATTTTGATGTTTATAAGTTTGGATTATTTCAAGTAGGTATACTACGTGCTTTTAAATTTTGTGCTTTATTTAGAATTGTTATGTTGTCAAAATCAAACGAATGATATTGAGTATTTCGTGTGTCTTTACTGCTGTAAGATTTTGGTGATATTTATTTTTTCTGTTTCACTCATTGAAATTTATTCAATTATATTCAACATTGTTATTTGCTCTTACAAATATTATTATATTTTTATCGAACTTCCTAGTTTGATATAACTATAATAATATTTGTCAACAACTCCACTCCAATGTAATAATAATAATAATAATAATTTCGGCTTTATTATCAGAAACGTAGTACAAAGTGGAATCATTCAATTATAGGCGAAGTTTAGCATGAGCTATTCTTCCACTTAACCTATAATCGATGCGAAATAGATATACAAAAGAGAGAACAAAAACAATTACAATTCTCTAAATAGAAATGCAAAAATGCAAATACCTATACGTACTAATTTACAAATCTAATTTACGCAAATAGAAGGAATAAGAGAAATAAAATAAGAAAACATAAACTAAAATTATACTAGTAACTGTAAAATGATTTAAACTAATAGCCTAGATGAAAATAATGTAGCTTGCGCGTGACATCCGTTTTTCAAATTCTGAAACAAATTCATTGTAGATGACTGCAGCATTATAAGCAAAAGCGCGCTTAAATATAGCAGTTCTGTGGTGTGGTATGCTCATAGTGTTTCTTCGCATATTTACGCGATGAGTATCACTGCGAAATATTTGCTGCGTAAATTATTGGGGAATCCATTTTGTAATAATTTATACAAAAAGATCAAGTAACTAACAAGAAAACCTCGCGAACTGTAAATCGCATATTTTAATGAAACATTGTCAGTTTGTAGACTCCATAGAGTATTACTCAAGGACGCTTTTCGTTGCTGCGGAACTTCAACTTTACGGGGTGCAATTCACCCTTGCAATTTGGCCCAAATTTGTTTTTTTCTGAATAACTTTTAAACGGTAAGGAATAGAAAAAAGTTTCAATTGCGGACTTATACCATTTAATCAGCCCTTTCGATTGGTATAGATATTTATATGCAGGTAATAAACGCGGAATGACGTATATTCAGAAATCGGTTATATTAGCCTTTTTTGTGATCAAATAATCTATAGAAAGGTAATTTAAAAATTTATACAAGATGTCCACAAACATATAAATGTTAGCATATTTCCTTATTCTAAAGAGATACTCTGTGTACTGTTATGTGGCTGAATTGTATGTCGAAAATCAGTGTAAACTTATACCAGGCGCTAAATGGTTATATGTACTAGTTTTCGAGTTATACGCGTTTGGATGTATGTAAGATTATATTATCCCCGACAGCAGACAGATGAAAACAATAGGTCACATAGTACACTAATTGCTTCTTCTATTATTTTTGGAGAGATGTGAGTAGCGAACGTCTCAGTTGCAGATGTTTTTATTTTATCCGGGACAATTGGCCAGAATAACTTGGCAGACATATCCCTCGGTGCAATGTATATTAGAACCCAATATATATTTAAATTCAGTTCATATAGTTTTGCAGTGGCAGTAGCTAACATGGTTCATATCAATCCAGCAAATATTATTCATCTGCTAATACTTTCATATAATTATAATGAAAACCAAGAAACACAAAATAATCCCAGTGAAATAGAATTGCATGATGCGGTGAGAACTCTACGTTCGCAGTAGAAACAATAGAAGCGTTAGAATTTGAAGATGTGGATCGTCCTCGAGTTATTAAAATAGCAATTGAAGGCGAGCCTCCATCGTCCTACTATTTAGAAGATGCTGAAGAAGAGTATGAGGAGACATGCACTTTGGAAGATGATACTATTACTCCAGATTACGTAAGGAGGGCTGTTGAGTTTTGGACTGATTCGAAATCAAAGCGACGATCGTTAAGTTCTGTAAAAAGCAAACGTAATCAGCCTATTTGCATATATTTAGTGCTAACACAGTCGTACTTGCAAAGAGAAAAAACATATTTACAGCAAGTGTTTTGAATTACTTGTAATCGTCGCTTTGTACAACAATCCAAGCAGGGGTAATAAACTAGAACAGGATATGACAACAGAGATATAATCAGTGATTCACATTTTTCTTTTAAGAAAAGCTTATAATTTCTTTATTGAGCGACTCAGAGCGTTGTATGCTCTGAGTCGGATCTAAATACGCTGACATAACCCGACTAGGTATGTGCTCATAAAATCTCAAATCACTGTCCACTGTTACTCCTAGTACTTTTATAGTACTTGAAAAGGTATGATGTTTTGATCTATTTTGATTTTAAATCTTGGTTCGATGTAAATAAGTAAAATTGTTTCTATCCTCCTAAGTCTTATGATTTTCAAGTCAATTTTGAAAAATAACGTTCCTTCGAAAAATAAAATATTCTATTGATCAATGTAAATGATATATAATGTATATTTCCTTATTTCTATAAGAGGCTTTTGCGAACTAAACATATTTCATTCTAAATTTGCTCTTCTGGATCAAGAATTGGCTCTGTTCCAGATTATATATTCGCTGAAATTTGTGTCCCTCCACGGTTACAGCAACGAGAAAAGTAGAGATCAATACAATATTCTGGAATTAACTGGTGTTCTACGTTCCAGGATGGTGCTTTTAATATGCTCAAGGTTGCTATTTTGGAAACAGCCAGTAAAGAGAAAACTACCCTAGCAGCACAAATCATCGGCTAATGATCGGCTTTATATAGGGCCGATATCCTGATGTCGGGTCGATATCAAAGATATTGTGCCGATATCGGCTTTCTACCAGTATACGATATCACTGCGATACAAAAGATCCATTATCGGTAAAATATCGGTTGAACGTTTGGTGTATCCGCTGATCATCGGCTGGAAACTCAAGACATATATCAGGGCGATCTCATTAATAAACGCCGCTGCGATATTGATAGAAATGAGGTATATTGATTTGACTATTGTCATTTTTATGACGATAGGAAGTCGGCTAATATCCTAAATCTATACGGACTGGTTGATTGAAATATAACCGCATTAGCGTTCAGATATAAAATTTCAACGTTTGAGACATCAATTGTGAAATTAAAATTAATATCGACTATAAAACAGTTTTAGAAGGTGAAGCGATTGATAATTTAAGAATATGCAAATGCAATTTTCTAGCTCCGCCGTGATTATAAAAATTGGCATCTAAACGCAATGTTTATGGGAGTTAGATCTACGCGCAATATCTTACCACCACCCCTACCACAATCCACAATAGCGTTCCTTATTGCAGTGTGAGCATGACGACCAGGTTGCCATTATTTATTTTGTCGCTGCATTATAGTAAGCGTTGTGCACATTAAAAAATGGGTGAATGAAGCTTATAAAGGTAAGGACATTTTTATGAATAATGTTTTATGTATGTATCAAGTATATAATTTAATTTAATGATTAGTACTCATTTATTGTGTAAATATGCAGCGTTAACAAAATGGAAGACGCTTGTAAGTTTCTTATTTTACGCGAAAGCATTGTTTCTACAATATGTGTAGCGTAAAAAACGTTTCGCATTAATAGAATAAAATAAATTACAAGCGTACTTCAGACAAATTAATGCTTTTATACGGTGCTGTATATATAGGTACACTAAAGAAAAACACTTTTTTTAGATACGTATGTGGTGCTTAATTGGGGGAAGAACGTTAAAGGAAGCATATATCTAATGTTAAAACAAATCCTCTCGAAAAGTATCTATTAATGTAAATTATTCATGAAAATAGAGACAATCCAAAGAAGCTTTTGATAAATTGGAAATATATATAGTATTTCTAGGTAATGTTACATGCATTATTATTTTATTTGTAACTCTATTTCAAAACTGTTATTTTTATTTACAGAAGCAATTAGAGTCAAACAGCCGGATGGGACAGAGACGAATATCAATAGATGAGATGGGGCAGAAAAGAAAGGAAGAAGAATATAACGTCTTTAGCGAACGAATAATTTAGACGACTGGATTTTTTTTAGGTATTACTTAGAATTTTTGTTGTTATTGATTTGTTAAAAATTAAACTGTAACAAATGTTAAATTACTTTTCGTTTAAAATATGCACATATTGAGTTTGTTTTCAGTTTCATGTTTTCCTAGTTATTTTCAGTTTTTGTATTTATTAATTATGTCGTTAAATATTTGTGTCAATTACTCATAAAGAAACATATTAAGTATTTTTATATTAGTACTTTTTCTTGAAATTTATTGCTTTATTTACTTTCTATTACATAAAGTCTTTCCTTCATTATGTATATTATTTTATGCGCATAATATTCTATTTTGTCATGAATTATTATACACAGAAAATGGTGGAAAACAATTTGAAAAACATTACATGTGCAATGTGATTATGAATCTGATGTATTTTTTCCGCATTGTTCAATATGAATATGACTATAGAGACTGCCCCGATATTAAATGTTCAAACACAAAGGTGTTATAGTGGGTGTCATTTCCAGTCGAACTAATCCTAGGTGTGATTATTATTCGATGCATAGTTTACGAATCATTTATTTTTTCTAAAAATCTTCCTTCATACAAACGTTCATTAAATTATCAACAAACAAAACAGTACGACAATAAGAATGAAGTTAAATTGAAATTAAACATTGTGATATTATCAAAGGTACATCCTTTTGTTTAACGGCTTTGATATTTCAGAAGACGTTGATGGTTTCTAATGTCTTTCTAAATTCTAACATTACAAAAAAATACTGTTTTTGCCTATAATTTTATGAACGTTTTTTGTGGAAGATCTTAAAAAACTCGCAAAAACCTTATTAGAATTGAATAATCACATATGGGCCTAATTTGACTCGAAATTATACTCTTTATAACCCTTTTCCGTTTCGGGAACTACTTTTGGGACAGCCTGTATAAATATCCACTATCGTGGATAGACAAACTACATACTTATATGTAGAAATTGGTCATCACAGGACGACTAAAACTTTATCGGCGGAGCATAGAAAACGTTGAGTAAGTATCAATCATGTATCGGTCTACTGATGATATTGTATCTAATTTTAATTGTATTGATATCGGATAGGTATTGGAGTTTCGATATCGGATAGATGTTGGAATTTCGATATCGGATAAGTATTGGAATTTCGATATCGAACCAATATTGCAAAATGTTCACATTTTGTATCGGTATGATATCAGCGGCCGCTATAATTACGACATCGGTCAGCAATATCGGCGAAGCTTAGCCGATATCATGCCGATTCTTGTGCTGCTAGGATAAATACCATATTACAGATATACAAAAGCTGCAAACTCGGTAATAGGAATGCTCACCTTTGTTTGAGGAAACACGAAAATTTGATATTGAATACGTGCTCCCTTACACAGATATGTGTGAAGAGATTTATTATTTAAGCGTCAAATGGATATAATGTCCTTTAAGACATAAAAGCGGATATTGCGTAGATATTATGCGTATATAACGGCAAATATCTGCATATACCACACGTAGGTGATGCATATGATAAATGAATCGCTTAAATTTAAATCGTTTCAATAAAGTCAGTGTTCCGTAAACATACACACTTTTGTATTCTATCAGTTTGTACCTCCCGGACGGGCGCTGCATTACTAAAGGCTTTCGGGCTTTTGATCAGTAAGCTTAGTACATTCTATTTGTATTATTTATTGGTAAGTAGATATAGGTATACAAAATATCCATATATTTAAATACAAAACAGAATGCGTTTTTTATTATGCTCTTTCAAAAAACTACATTCTCCGACATGACAAATTGTCACTTTAGTTCAAGCCTCTCAGCTGTAATGTTATATTTGCATGTGGGTATATGTTCTTACTTTACGTTATCATGTTCTTTTAATGTTTAAGTAATAGCTCGTTCTAAATATTTTAAGTAATACTAATCTTTATTTTTCAGTGACAAATAAACACACTACGGCTTATTTACCATATTCCAATATATTTATTTTAAAAAAAATATTCTGTATCTCTGCGAATATATATCCGTACGACGGCAACCATGTTATACTGTTAAACATTGACTCTAGCCCCCGGGGTTCAAATATTCATACCACAAAGTCGTACGGTATTTTTCTTGTACTATGTGCATGCACCTCGTTGACTATTCATAACGCAGAATCGGAGTTTAAATGAATTTTGAAAATTTATACCTACTAACTTCTCTTTGAGCCATCCGACACACTTTCGCAAAAGTTTTTGCATTATTAACGACGCAGCGGGCAATATCGATCGAATAGCGCCGGAATCTTTGACCTCGCTATTCTGCTACGTTTCCACGACGCGTTCCAATTCGGCAATAAGACCGCGAACGTGGGTAGGCCGTAGACCGGGAGGTTACTAGAACATCTATTTCATCTTCGACATTCTCTGGATGCGAGAAGGCTATCTGAGAGATAAAATTTAAGGACACTCAACACGTCCCACAAATTTTCATTACCATCCTATAAGCTTTCCCGAAAGATTGATGTATTGGAAATTGAAAACACGTGTGCCATGCATAAAAATCGCATTAGAATATTGCTTTTTACTAGTGCGCAATATTATATATAAAAGTTTTGGATGTCAGTCATATTTTAAAGTATAGCTTCATGTATTGGACCTTATTAAATTCCTCTTAATCTAAACATTGTTACTGGAATTCGTTTAAGGTTTTGTTGGACTTTATTAAAGTTTCTCTCACTCTTCCCGACCATTATTAAATATTTTCTTGTCTATAAAAAAATTAAAGTGATATGGCATAACCGAAGATAAGATTTTTAATAATCCGTATATCCAATCTCCTTTTTAACAGTTCTTTGTTAAGACATATAACAACCTAGTATTGCAAAATACCCTTACATTAGCGACGAGGGTATTGAGAGCCTATTGAGAGTACACGCTTGTGTAATCTATAAATAAGCAGTTATATAATATTAGGGCGAAACAAGCAAAAAAATAAATCTATACCCTAGCAGCACAAATCATCGGCTAATGATCGGCTTTATATAGGGCCGATATCCTGATGTCGGGTCGATATCAAAGATATTGTGCCGATATCGGCTTTCTACCAGTATAGGATATCACTGCGATACAAAAGATCCATTATCGGTGAAATATCGGTTGAACGTTTGATGTATCGGCTGATCATCGGCTGGAAACTCAAGACATATATCAGGGCGATATCATTAATAAACGCCGCTGCGATATTGATAGAAATGAGGTATATGGATTTGACTATTGTCATTTTTTTGACGATAGGAAGTCGGCTAATATCCTAAATCTATACGGACTGGTTGATTGAAATATAACCGCATTACAAGAGCGTTCAGATATAAAATTCAACGTTTGAGACATCACAGTTGATGTCTCAAACGTTAAAATTAATGTCGACTATAAAACAGTTTTAGAAGGTGAAGCGATTTATAACTTAAGAATATGCAAATGCAATTTTCTAACTCAGCCGTGATTATAAAAATTGGCATCTAAACGCAATGTTTATGGGAGTTAGATCTACGCGCAATATCTTACCACCACCACCTACCACAATCCATCATAGCGTTCCTTATTGCAGTGTGAGCATGACGACCAGGTGAAGTGGTTGCCATTATTTATTTTGTCACTGCATTATAGTAAGCGTTGTGCACATTACAAAATGGGTGAATGAAGCTTATAAAGGTAAGGAAATTTTTATGAATAATGTTTTATGTATGTATCAAGTATATAATTTAATTTAATGATTAGGACTCATTTATTGTGTAAATATGCAGCGTTAACAAAATGGAAGACGCTTGTAAATTTCTTATTTTACGTGAAAGCATTGTTTCTACAATATGTGTAGCGTAAAGAACGTTTCGCATTAATAGAATAAAATAAATGACAAGCGTACTTCAGACAAATTAAAGCTTTTATACGATGCTGAATATATACACTAAAGAAAAACACTTTTTTTTTAGATACCTATGTGGTGCTTAATTGGGGGAAGTACGTTAAAGGAAGCATATATCTAATGTTAAAACAAATCCTCCCGAAAAGTATTAATGTAAATTATTCATGAAAATAGAGACAATCTAAAGAAGCTTTTGATAAATTGGAAATATACATAGTATTTCTAGGTAATGTTACATGCATTATTATTTTATTTGTAACTCTATATCAAAACTGTTATTTTTATTTACAGAAGCAATTGGAGTCAAACAGCCGGATGGGACAGAGACGAATATCATTAGATGAGATGGGGGTAGAAAAGAAAGGAAGAATATAACGTCTTTAGCGAACGAATAATTTAGACGACTGGATTTTTTTAGGTATTACTTAGAATTTTTGTTGTTATTGATTTGTTAAAAATTAAACCGTAACAAATGTTAAATTACTTTTCGTTTAAAATATGCACATATTGAGTTTCTTTTCGGTTTCATGTTTTCCTAGTTATTTTCAGTTTTTGTTTTTATTAATTATGTCGTTAAATATTTGTGTCAATTACTCATAAATAAACATATTAATTATTTTTATATTAGTACTTTTTCTTGAAATTTATTGCTTTATTTACTTTCTATTACATAAAGTCGTTCCTTCATTATGTATATTATTTCATGCGCATAATATTCTATTTTGTCATGAATTATTATACACAGAAAATGGTGGCAAACAATTTGAAAAATATTACATGTGCAATGTGATTATGAATCTGACGTATTTTTTCCGCATTGTTCAATATGAATATGACTATAGAGACTGCCCCGAAATTAAATGTTCAAACACAAAGGTGTTATAGTGGGTGTCATTTCCAGTCGAACTAATCCTAGGTATGCTTATTATTCGATGCATAGTTTACGAATCATTTATTTTTTCTAAAAATCTGCCTTCATATAAACGTTCATTAAATTATCAACAAACAAAAGAGTACGACAATAAGAATGAAGTTATTTTTTAATGAAGTTAAATTGAAATTAAACATTGTGATATTTTCAGATTTTCATTTTTTGAAAGAAGCTTCACGTACCATCTCTACAAATCATACAGTGGGCTTCCGCCTGGTTTCTCAGAATTAAGTTTAGGCACTTTTAAGCAAAAATGTTTTGAGTGGGTGTTCGTGCAGCAGTGTGGGGGCGGGGCGCGTTAGGGTGCGTTGTCGGCGGCTCATCGCAGTTAAATTTTGTTTATAATTTGTTCAACATTGTCTTCATTTCATTTTTTGTTATTTATGTATTATAAGTAGGATATTATATTTTAATTTTACGCAAGGTTAGATGGTAGAGCAGATTGCCGGGATGTATCTTGGCAAAACTGAATCTCGCCTTGGGGTTACCTTCGCACACATATACATACATACTTAATACTTAATTTAGTTGTATAAGATCGATGTTCGAGTTGGTAATAAAGACGTATTATTATTATTATTATATTATCAAAGGTACATCCTTTTGTTTAACGGCTTTGATATTTCAGAAGACCTTGATGGTTTCTAATTTCTTTCTAAATTCTAACATTACAAAAAATACTGTTTTTGCCTATAATTTTATGAACGTTTTTTGTGGAAGATCTTTATAAAACTCGCAAAAACCTTATTAGAATTGAATAATCGCATATGGGGCTAATTTGACTGGAAATTATACTCTTTATAACCCTTTTCCGTTTCGGCAACTACTTTTGGGACAGCTTGTATAAATATCCACTATCGTGGATAGACAAACTACATACTTATATGTAGAAATTAGTCATCACACCAATATCGGTGCGATATCCCAGGACAACTAAAACTTTATCGGCGGAGCATAGAAAACGTTGGGTAAGTATGATGATATTGTATCTAATTTTAATTGTATTGATATCGGATAGGTATTGGAGTTTCGATATCGGATAGATGTTGGAATTTCGATATCGGATAAGTATTGGAATTTCGATATCGAACCAATATTGCAAAATGTTCACATTTTGTATCGGTATGATATCAGCGGCCGCTATAATTACGACATCGGTCAGCAATATCGGCGAAGCTTAGCCGATATCATGCCGATTCTTGTGCTGCTAGGGTATAAATAAAAATCAATTGCCATATGTATGACCGAGAATAACTTGAGAACGGCTGACCGATTTGGCTGATTTTTTTGTGTTCGTAATTATCAGGACAAGGATTGTACCAAAGAAAATTTTTGGAAAATCCACGGAATAAGTCGGAAATTTGGACGGTGTTTTTATATGAAGAAAAATCTTGATGTTAAATTTTGACAGTTTTTAAAGTGAGACGCGTTTGCAAAAAATAAATAAAAAATTTAAAAAAAACGAAAAATTGCGAAAAATTAAAAAAAAATTAAGAAATTACAATTCTTTTCAATGAGACGCGATCGAGTTTAACAACAGCGATACTGTTTTTAAAGTGAGACGCGTTTGAAAAAAAAATTAAAATTAAAAAAACCAAAAATTAAGAAAAATTCAAAAATTGTAATTTCTCAATTTGTGAAAATTTTAATTTGACGTTTTGACGAGACACACAGCGTCGAGTCCTTTTTAAAGTGAGACCCGTTTAAAAAAAAAATTCAAAATTAAAAAAAAAACGATAAATTGAGAAAAATACATTTGTGAAAAATTTTTTGTGACGTTTTGACAAGACGCGCAACGTCGAACGTTTTTTAAAGTGAGACTCAAACGCGACTCAAAAATTACGGATGATAAATTAATATATTGCAACTCTATGTTAAATTCCCATATCAATTCTGCGCGATTAAAGAGAGAGCTGCTATTGAAAGGATGTGCACCTTCTTTAGAGAGTGCGGTCTAAGTAGACCGCAGGCAAGGCGTATCCACTTTCTCTATATTGTAGAGAGTGCAATCCCAGGTGGAACGCGAGCTTTCTCGTTTAAAATAAATTCAAACTAGAACGAACATTTAGTCAGTTTTATTATCAATTACATAATAGTTACTTATGTATTAATGATAGAACGTACAACGTCCTTCCGGCAGGAGGGGGTATCATCAATATCCTGTAACGTTTAACTGTTTTTAATTCGTCCATATAGCGGAATAGCTGGTGCCATCATTGAATTCTTTGTGTAATTTGAGGCAAGCGCAAACCAGTTCGAAAATGATGATTTTTACACGTTTTATTTAATTTTGTATTTAGCAATTATACTCCGAAAAAGTGATGGGCTGGTGAAAAATTAGTGGGGTTAAGTTTACGAATTTTCTTTCTCCACCCAGTATTGATCAAGTTGGCTTCGAAAGAAGACTCCGGTAGAAGATAATACATTATAGTCCAATAACTAGCAGATGGTGGTAGCTTTCTTTTTGATGAAGTATTTAGAAAAAAGTCAGCTTATCTCGAGTGGAAAATACCTCTATATTATCTTCTTCTGACTTGCTTTTTCAAAAATCCCATCTGCAGGCCATTTCACCATACTTATCCTGCTGTGTTCTTTGGAAATGTAGACTGTTAGAAAGTGTCAGAGTGTCTGGTGATCAATGCACTGTAGCAAGGTGTCCAGTCTTGTTCTAATTGCTATTGTAACTATCCATTCCTGTAAGGATAATTGCCCAAGAAATTTATTCAGCCATGGATTTTTGGAAATACCACGGACCAATTATTCCGTTTTTGTAAGTTTCATACTGTAGCTTGTTTTGAAATTGGCATTACCGTTACTTTCGTAGTGAACATTAGCTCATCTGTAAAACATACGGATCTCATAAAAAATAAGTCTTCTTGGATGAACGAGCAAAGAAAATATAGCAAAAAGATAGAGCTGGGATGGCGTCCTACAGTCCAGAGTCGTGTTGAGTAGGAAACGCATCAACGAGTGAAAAAGATACGAACCGTACATATATAAGTTAGGACCAAGCCGACATGCGCAAAGGAAAAAGGAGGATGAGGCAGTGCCAAAGTTTATTGATGCATTTCTTAATTTCTAACAATATAAATAACGCATGGAACGCAAGATAACCTGTTTGGTGCTTGTGTCTGGATCTACCCGATTTGTTGGAACAATTGTAAAGCAATTCTGAGTAACTAAAGAAAAAATTATTTATTAGTGTTGAAAGCCTTGTGCTTTACACAGTCATTTATTGGTGTTGAAAGCCTTGCGCTTTGCACAGTCATTTACTGGTGTTGAAAGCCTTGCGCTTTGCACCGTTATTTATTGGTGTTGAAAGTCTTGCGCTTTGCACAGTAATTTATTAGTGTTGAAAGCCTTGTGCTTTACACGGTTATTTATTGGTGTTGAAAGCCTTGCGTTTTGCACAGTTGTTGAATTATGTTGAAAGTCTTGTGGTTTGTACAGTTTTACATAATGCGGAAAGTTAGGCGATTTGCGCATAAAAATATCAGAAAAAGGCCCGACCTTTTTGTGTTTTGATCCGAAGGAACCGAGTCGACTACTGAGAACTTGGTTACAGTGAATGAAGATCAAAATTGAGGTGAGTTTCGAGAACGAAGCTATTGTCAGAATTGGCCGTGTTGGCGTTCGAAAATATTTCTTTTTTTTCGTCTCTTTCCTTCGCATAAGCTGTTATAATTACATAAGTTTGTTAAATGTTTTGTATGGTTGGCTAGGTCCAGGCCTATGCATAAGTATCAGATTTCTTTATTATTTGTTCATATTGAGAAAAAGGAATGCAAAGGGAGATTAGAACCCTCCGTTGTCGCAACAGTCAGACACATATACCGCCTTGACTAGCGCGCCTGCGGTAGAACGGTTCAAAAGTGTTTAAAAGTTTGTGTATTTTTAATAAAGAATTAAATCGAGTTTGTTCATTTTAAATAATTTTACGTGACTTATTTCTCACAATAGATATATTAAGTCAATAATACAGGATCTCAATTATAGGACTAACTAAAAGTGTTGCTCGGTCAAAACCATGACATGAATAAATATCAATTTCAAGTTACAATTTGAGCTACAAATGCTTTATAGCGGGAGTTCCATACTAATGCATCATACTCAAGTCTAGACCGTACAAGAAAAGAAAAACAACTTTAGCAGCATCTAAGTTAGAAAATCTTCTAGTGTTAGAACGTATAAAACCAATCAGTCTATATGTGATTATTAAAGGAGAAAGAGCGTTCAAAGTCAATCCCAAAATCTCTAACAATAAGACTCGCACACCTATTTCAAAGTTGCGACTCGATTTTATATTGATAATACTACTTGTGAGTATAAGGAAGGATCTCGCATTTGAATATTCAAAGTGTTCACTCCACCACTCAACCATGAACATCAGATTGAGCATATCTACAATCATTAGATTAATTCAAAATGCTAAACAAGTTGACGTCATCTGCAAACACAACTACCTCAGAATTCAAAAAAGAAAGCAGATTTTTCACAAACACTAAGAAAATCAAAACACTCAAGGTTGACTCCTAGAGCATCTCAGATCTAATAACTGTATTCTCTACATACAGTATGAATAGACTCATGCAAATAGTAATTCGCCAATGAATCTTAATAGCAGAACCTTTTACCTATCGTAACAACCACATATACATACAAATTTAAAGCGGTTCGAATTCCACTAACAGCCATTAGATAAACCGCGGCACTGGAAATTCCCATCTCAAAACCGCACGACCACCTAGCTAGACCCTCATCGATCATTGATACAGTGAAATGAGGTTGGGTTGGATAGCCTATACCTACTAATGTTATCAGCATTTTATGCCCGTTATCAATCACCTTGGAAACAATTTTTAATTTTATTTCCTGTCCGATAGAGAATAACTATCACCTGCTAGGAAGGCAAGTTAATGCAGAATAACCTTCGGTCACCTTACTCCTCGGGACAGGAATCTAATTATTTAATTTTGCAACGATCGACCTACAACATGGACATCAGATAATTAATCACAATAAGAGCCGATCGATATGAAAGGAGTGTTACCTGCAAAAATTTGTGCTGTTGTAGTTTCTAAAGGTAACAAAATACGTTCTAATGCATTTAATAAATTAGTAGATAAATCATTTATAGATTGCATAAAAATGAAAATTACTTCCATTTGTGTTAATTGTAGTTGATGGTATTGTAGTCATCGTAATATGTAGTTTTAACTACAGATAATAGATAGTATTATCGAATTTTACATGTAACTTTTGCTTAATTTGCAGGTTCATAAAACGTAGTTCACGTGCTGTGATTTTTTATATTGATTCATTAACTTTAAAATTAAAATGATTGTAAAACAGATAACGGAAATAAGAACAAACTTATATATCATTCCATCATCGCTTACGAGGTTAACAAGTGCTGTCAGTGCTCTTAAATGGAAATAAAATTTAAGAAAAAGTACAGAAAAAGTAGTAACATCAATAAATTCTAATTCTTCATTTCATTAAGTAAATGAATATAACTCTAAAAAATTAACGATATGTGATACTTTGACATCTAATGATAAGCGTATATAATATGTTCTTTAAGAAATCACTACATTATTCTATGTTTGATAACATAAGATTGATCAAAGAATTCCTGTTCTTGATATTGTCTATTTGGGTTCATTGGAAATGTTGCCGTTGGACCTCAAACGTTAAGAATTGCGACCGATAGACACCTCTGAATAAATTCTTCGTTCTTTTCGAAGTACCATGGTGCCCTACACTGTGGATCATTTTCTTGTCGTCCGTAAGATACAGGGTGTTACATGTGATTTTTGCAAGAAATTGTTTAAAGTCAACCGTGGTTGTTTTTGAGCTGATATTTTCAATTGTGTTAAAATTCCTGACATTATTTCGTTATGAGACCTATAAACAGAAAGCATCATTTTCAAATAACCCTTCTTAAAGGAATTTAGTAAACTTAAATCAAATGCTAGATCTGGCGATTTAATTGTTGCTTGTCGCTCTATCCACTTGTCAGGGATATTTAATAGTTAATAAATATTCCAATACTGTAACAAAAATGAGAATGGTATTGAATTGTGGGAAACGTAATTGTTTAGTCTATCTATGTCTACTACTAGTACTATTTTAACAAACCAAATATTTCATTTTCAACTTGGCGTCTTAGATCATATACGTCAAGTTAAAAGCGAAATAGAAAATACCAGAGCAAAGGATCTAGCAATCAATTGAAAGGGTTCTTGTTCTACTTTCTTTGTAATTATTTAACAGATACAAAAAGGTAATACGAAAGGTTTTTATAACAGACAGTACTCTCAATAATTTTAAACAATAATATGGAATTTATTTTCTTTTCTGGAAATCAAATAAACCAATTGACATAGATTATTTTATAAATATTACATTGTATCCCATATAAAACCGTTTTTGAAAAAGTTAAATACCTACCAGGAAAAAAAATTCCAAATTTCTAAAAGGAAGCGAATTTGTTTCTTATTCTACAAGTTGCTACCTAAAGAAAGCTACTAGATTTAGAATAATTTCAAGTTCCTTAAGTATTAAGTATAATTTCTCTAAATTTTGTAGAGGTCGGACCAATGGTTCTCAAAAAAGAGAATAAATGTACAATTTGCTTTCCACAGGTATAATAGGTAGGTGTCATTTACAGCGCGACAACTTAGTTTGTAGAGTTTGAGCACTCTAAATAACGTAACGCACGACATCTACATTAGACTTTTTGGCTGGGAGAACATTTAGAAAATAACATTTTCTAAAAGAAGAAGTAAAGAAATGCAATGTGATGTGACAATCGGTAAATGTGGACTGGTACCGTTGCATCTTGACAAATGTAAGTGTAATCTTTCTATAATGATTTTAAACAGCAATAAAAATACCGATAAATGTTTTTTTTTTATTAAATTAAAGAAAATTATGTAGGTATATTGGAAGTAACTGTAAAATGAACAAAAAAGTTAAGTGTGCGTTTTAGTAAAAATTTTACCGCGTTAGGACAGCAAAATTAACCTAGTATTGCGCTGGCTGACAGGTTAACAGTTAACACTTAACGAGGGCAAAATAGTTATTTACATTAGAGTGCAGTAGGTGTCATTTACAGCGCGAGAACGTTATAAACAAAATATTGTGGAAAATACATATAAAAATTACTTTACTTTCATTAATAGAAGTAAAAAATTCGGTGCGTCCAAAATAAATTAATGCTCCTCACTTGAAACTGCTGATTTTTTACGGTGAAGGTGTTTTACTTGTTGTTTTAAGTATGTTGTTAGTTTGGTGTATTTAGAAATATCAATATTGTTACGCATTAATAAATATGATTCTAACATGGAATATATCGACCAAAAGGATTTCTTCGATTGTAAATTTTGAAAATAAACTGATAAATAATTATCTGTATAATTACTAATATCGTTAGATTTTGCCCAGTTTTAAAATTTACCACATATAGCTTCACATCTATTCTTGAATTTTGCAGGTAACAAATTGTTTATTGCAGTATTTACAGTCATGTATTTACATTGTATTTCCTCCTCGGAATGCATTTTATAGAAAAAACGTGTTAATATTTTAATACAATCTTAAATTTTCCAAATTTAATAAATTGTAAATTAAATAAAACGTCAATTAACAAATGCTGCCAACTTAAAATCTTTAAACTCACATAAGTAAGAAGAATCGATTGCAATAAATCATAACATATTTAAAAGTACCTAGTATTATTAAAAATATTGGTTATTTGTACATAACAATTTTATGCAAACCTTGTGCGTGACACATTTCGAGAATTCATGCCCATGAAAACAGGTCACTCATTCACGAAATGCGTTTTCCCGCACTAGGTTTGTAAATAACTGCGTCCATATTCCGTTGTCGTTTAATGACCTGATGAGATCATCCATGACCAAACTCCACAGTAGTGGTGACAGTACTCCCCCTTCAGGGCACCCTCTAGTTGTCCTCATGTTTTGATCTAGCATTTGGGCAACCCATCTGCTGATCGTTTGGCTGATATTCCGGTCCACTAAGGATTGGTTGATTGAGGTCGTTGATGTGTTATCAAAGGCGCCCTCTATGTCTAAAGACACTGCAAGGGCAACTTCCTTTTGATGTAGGCTCCTTTCGAGTCCTCTCACCAAACTATGTAGGGCAGTCTCTCCTGATTTTCCCATCTGGTATGCCCATTGCAGTGGATGCAGAGGAGATCTAGCTCCTTCTGTAATATTGAGATGTATAATTTTTCCATAATCTTCAGCATGAAAGATGTAAGACTAATTGGTTTGAATGATTTCGGATGGTAGTATGTGTCTCCCCCAGGTTTTGGAATGAACACAACCCTAGTATCTCTCTAGGCCTTTGGGATGTAACCCAAGGCGTAGCTAGCCCTAAATATCTCCAAGAGGGGCCCCATGATGTCTCCAATCGCCTCTTGCAGCAATCTTGGAAACACTCCATCTGGTGCCGGAGATTTATACGGTTCAAACGATTCAACTGCCCATCGAACAAGATGAGGTTTGAAAGTATCGTTTGATTGCCTCAAATCGTCGTTAGACGCCCTCCTTGAGGCGAATGATTTATCTATTTTACAGAGGTCCGCCCTCGCCGAATTCTAACCATGTCAGGGACACCTTCTATGCCCTCACAGACACTTCTCCAGGCCTCCTTCTTTGATTGATTACACACACACAACATAACTCATTTTTAACTTATTAGAATATATCTAGATTTATAGGAGCGATTTTAGACATATTGTTCTCGGGGACGCCTTATTTTGGGCTTTTAATAAGTGCGCAAGTAAGTTTGAAAAAAAACAATTTTTGCACTGAGAGAAATGAAAAGGTTATTTCAACAGTTTTTGCAGTCTTAAGTATTAAGCATTCATCTAACCGTTAAATAGTCACATGAATGCAAAGATATGTTAAACCAAATACTTTTAAGATTAAAATAACGTTTTAGGTGTAAATTTAACATTGAAACGCATTCCTCGTATCTAAAAAGAAATATGCATTTAGTTAACTGATGAATGGTTAAGTAAACCATATTTTCTTCTCGGCGTATAACTTTTAAACAAATTCTGGTCTAAGTAGCAATGTAAGGATTTGTCCTACTGAATTACGTATTTTAACTATTAATAATAACGACGGAATGTTAAATTATTTTTGGAAATCGGAATGGATACGAAACCGGCGTGTTTCTTTTCTGCAATCCGAATACTGACAGCTATTGCACAATTTAAAAATTAAAAGCGACATCTTTAGGAATAACATTGCATAAGAAATACGAAAAATTAATTACAAACGATTGCAGTGCCCCCATTGGTCTTTTTCGCAAACAAGCTCTTTAAAGATTCCTCCTAAATAGATACGTCAAGTTTCCAAAATTGACAGTGACAGTATCAATTTATTATTTTTTTTTTTAATTTAACTCTTTAACTGCTTTGTAAATTGTAATGTATAATATGCAGTAGAGCGATTCGCACAATATTCAATGTAGGTTTAAAAGCAGGTGTTAGCTTTTATAACCTTATTTATTATTGTTGACCTGTCTTAGTTGACACTCTGATGAAGTAATAAATTATTACGAAAGCTCAGTGATTTAACAAAGGACCTACGTTTGTTTTCCCAGCAGCTATCCCCAACAACCTGACCTTTTGATATCTTTTATAAAACGCGTATCTACTTCCACATACACCTCCCATAAAATTGGCTCACCGTTATTAGAAAAGTTTTAATGATTCCAGTACAGCATTGGCTTAGTCGTAAATCCACACCGTAAAGCTAAACTTTGCATAACATTACATCATCTTCCCTCAGACTAGTTTAGTGTTTCTGAGTAACCGCTAGAGAGTAATTATTTTCCAACAGCAGCTTGTAAAGTTTTCGCGGACAGAAATTAAATTGTCTAGCCACCAGATGTTACGAAACCCGAGTTAATCACCCTTCTATTGTTGGTGTATTCACTTTAAGTTTAAAAAATTAATTCTCGTGTGTAATTAACGTGTATGCGCCATAGAACGCAGTGATGAATAGTTTCGAAGCTGTTACTCTTCATTTAAGTGTATGTAATATTGGAATTGGATCCTAAATCTTCCGGAGTACAAAACACATTGAAGGTGGAGCAATTTATCTTCCCATAATAAATTGACTTTGTACATAATTGTTAGGTTCATCAAAAGACTGGGTTTCAACAATAGAGAAAGTCATTTTCAACAGCTCTTGTAATTTTGTAATGCATTTTTATCTCCATTTTAATGTTTATTTATTCTAAATAGTAAAATAATAATAAAACTATTTTTTCTTATTCTCTTTTTCCCTGTTGGTTAAGCATCTTGAACTGTTGTCACAATGATATCTTAGAATTATTACAAAATAATTACAAATGCAAGGGATATAAAATTTTTAAGAAATTATTGGAAATAAAATTTTCTTCTGTAATGCTCAATATCTCGAAAACCATTAATTCAAACCATGTGATGTGTTATACAAATTTACTTTATATTGCACTCAGAAATCTGAAAATGTTACAATTTATACCATCTACGTTTCTTTTAAAATAACTACCGTACATAACGTACCGAAAAAACTAAACAAACTGTTTACATAAAAATAATTTTAGGTTATAGCTCGTACTTTCCCAAATAACTTACCAAGAAGCATTTTTCAATGAAGTTAATACGGATACCGTAAGTGATCGATTACAGATAGTTGTCGCACCCTGTAGGTATATTTGGGTAGACTTTTGTATTTTTACAAGTTTTATCAACGTCACAATATACAGGGAGCGGCAAAAAGATCTGACGGTTTTTAAATAAAAACAATTCAAACGTTTAAAAAGATACATTGCATATTACAGATTGGTATTTATGTAAATTAACAAAAATACTTCAAGAAGAGCCAATTTCATCCGTTTAAGACTTGAAGATGACGTCTTTTAAATGATGTCCTTCTTGGGCCATGCATTCTTCCAATCTTGCGGTGAAATTTTCGAACACCTTCCATAGCATTGCGGGAGACAGGTTGGCGATTTCTTGCCGTATGGCTTCCTTAAGGTCACCCAATGTGCGGGATTTGTTTGCGTAAACTCTTGCTTTAAGGTGTCCCCACAAGAAAAAATCACAAATGCTGAGATCAGGGGAGCGACTACGAAACTTACTTCTTAGGAATTCCATCACCTCATTGGCTGTATGGGCAGTTGCCCCGTCCTACTGGAACCAAATTCTGTTGCGGACTAAGTGATTTCTGCGAAGTTCAGGGATCAGGAAGTTTTCCAACATCGATAGATAACGTTGCGAATTGACAGTAATGGTTCGACCATCCTCTTCAAAGAGTATGGACCAATGACACAAGCTTTGGTTACACCACACCACACAGTGATCTTCGGGCTATGAAGTGGACGTTCATGCAGTTCTTCTGGATTCATAGCAGACCAATAACGGAAGTTCTGTTTGTTCACATAACCATCCAGATGAAAATGCGCTTCGTCGGTCATAATGAGAATTTTGTCATCTGTCTTCAAATCAATCATTTGCTCGCAAAACGCCTGGCGTTTTGCATAGTCACTAGGCTTCAACTGCTGCACAATAGCCATTTTGTAAGGATGAAAGTGCAGGTCGAATCGCAAAATTCTTCTTACTGAGCGGTCAGACATGTGCAGAGCTGCAGCTTGTTTACGAGCCGGCCGACGAGGACTGCCATCCACAGCCATCGACGTTCTCCGGCGTCCGGGCTGACCTTGGGCGGCCTGTCGGCTTCCGTTTCAATGTTGAACCGGTAGGTCTGAAATTCCTCACCCACAGCAAAATGGTGTTTCGAGTTGGGACTTCTCCTCTTGGACCCACATTGAAACGCCTACGGAATTGCCGCTGAACAGCAACACAGGAATCGCCACTTTTAAAAAACGCTTCGACAACAAACACGCGGTGCTCACCCGACCACTGCTCCATGGCTACTAAAAATGTTCACGTGTCGGCCTTTGAACGCCGCTATCCCCACCACCCCCCACCACTAACTCGCTCGACAGCGCGGCAGCG
This sequence comes from Cetonia aurata, assembly GCA_949128085.1. Taxonomy (NCBI): domain Eukaryota; kingdom Metazoa; phylum Arthropoda; class Insecta; order Coleoptera; family Scarabaeidae; genus Cetonia; species Cetonia aurata. The sequence goes on from OX421883.1 coordinate 20,155,877, forward strand.
AAAACCGTCAGATCATTTTGCCGCACCCTGTATATACTTACAGTAGGTACAGATTGTTATACTTATGTTAAATTAAACTTTTTAATAACAGTACAGTCATAAAATAAAAGTGTAGGTAATATTTATTTAAAACTAAGAACACAAATCAAAGTACAAAAACTAATTTTTACTAAAATTCCGTTGTTGACATTTTCGTAGATATGACAACCTTACCACACTGAAAAATATATGCAATTCCTACCGAAAATTCCAGTAACGTATAAGGTAAAATTATCAAAAATTGGGAAATGTACTAAAAAACTTTAGGTATATTTTTTAATTTTTGGTAAATTTATCCTATACATTACTGGAATTTTCCGTAGGAATTGCAAATATTTTTTAGTGTGCAGCTTTAGTACTTTCGTAATTGAATAATAATGTTCAATTTTACAAAGCCATATCGTCGGCTTTCAAAAGATTTTTAGTGAGCATTGAACAGATAAACCAGCTTTCAACGCTTTGTAGTATCTAATAATTGCTCCAATATACGATACGTTCGCGTTTCCTACAGCATTCAACTACAAAACAGGCAATATGCAGAAATTTATTGTTTATTTTACCACGGAAAAATAGCGGTGCACAATCAATTTAAAAAAATTGCCGTGAATTGATTGAAAAAGAATAAATATAGTCTCCCCTTAATATTGCCCGTACTAATAATTTTTATTTATTTTCATTCAAATGTAGGTGAATTTAACGTATATAAATTTTATATAAATGTATTCTTTTTATTTTTCGCAATAGATATCTCCAAATAAATTAAATCATTTTTAATATCTCAGAGTCATATTCATATCATTCCCATAAGTGATCGACTAGATTCCCACTAAGACGGAGTTTTGATTCTCTAGAACGTCCCGAGGACGCGATAATCGTGCGCAGATAGAGCTCTGTAGGATTCGACGTAGTTAAGTAATTTCGCCTAATTCTTGCACCCACACAATGTCGGGCTTTTGTCGCTCTTAAATTATTGTTCCAGTAAGTGCACACCCGATTATAAATTATATCGGATTGTTGACACATTATTTATTGAATACAAGAGTCAATTTTACAAGTGGAAGGGCGTTGTTTATTTTAAAAACGATAATGCTCCTTAAAGCGTTAATAAACAAATATTTTAAAACCTTTTTTTATCCGGAAATTAACCTTTGAAATTCTTAAATTAACCAAAATTTGTTATGTTCAAAATGTAAATACCCTGCCAGTGTATTTACCATGTGTCGATAACGTAGATATTAGATCTTGTTAAGAACACTTTAAGAGAGAACATATTAAAAACTGTCCCAGCAAGCCATGTGGGATACCAACTGAGTTAATTCAAATTACATATTAGCAGGTAGTGTGAGCGAGACCTAACCTCACTTCCATCGTAAATAAAATAGAACATGTTTTTATAGTAAGTTTTAATTACAAGGATCATTAAATAAAATAACATTTTTAGTGGGAGAATAAGTACCTCCGATACATCGAATCCACAAATTCTTCCATCAGATCGGAATCAAAGTTAGGGGCCCCAAAAGAACAGCAACGGTTCTTTGTGGGATTTTTTCGAACAGGACCTCAAGTACATGTATGAATGTAGGTTCTATATAGCTGAATGAATTCAAAATGACATGTTTCAGGATAAAAGGTTGAATGGATATTCAAAACGTGAATTGAACTTTTTTTAAAGCTTAAAAATTCGTTACTAAATTTGGAACTGAAAACACTTGTGTTCTCTGTGGCGGTTCGAGGAAGAGTGATCAAATAACCAGTACATCATTTGAAAATAACTGTCCTATCGAAGAAGGTACCTTCGATTGTTTTCTCCCACCGTACAACAATGACATGCCCCGGATACTGCTCTAGTTACTAACTAGGGAAGTGTCACCGAAAGGCCATTAATACCCCAGATACATGTACAAGTATTTGAAAATCGGTTCTATATATGATTGTATAAGTATCCGGATGAAATTTCATATAAGAAAATTTTTAATAAATTTAAAATTCAGAATGGTAGCTCTAGCAAAATGATTCTGTTCATTTAATCACCAATGTGAAATTTCTGTATATTTTCTATTCTGCGATTACAAAATAAATCATCTGTTACCATAAAATCAGTTTTTTTTACATTTACTAACCTACTAGACATTCAAACTTTAATTTATTTTATATAACCGTAAGATGAATTCCTTACAAATATTTTTATTGTTTGAAATCACAAGGGAAGTATTTCCTTTGCAATATATTGTATATACGTTCGATTCAATATCTTTCAGTAAAACTTTGTTTATGTATCCATGTAAAGGGCTATATTTCTGTAGATAGATATTAGGGCATGCTAAGTAGTGTTGAATCTAGAACCCGACGTTTGCAACGGTAGTTGAAATAGATGCATGCATGAAACGCCGAATGGTCTCAAATAACTGTCCAACTAGTGTTGGGGTGAGCGTAGCTTTCATTAGCATCGAATGAAGGAAATTATCAAGGTTGCTTTCACGACGTGAACGTATACTTCTGTGAAAACATTTCGTGAAAGATAGGGACATACTTGTGTGTTTATGGCATGACTTTTACGATAGGTTACATTTTAATTCTTGAACAAACTACAACAGTATTATCTATTCATTAATTAGCCTTTTCTAAATAGTAAATTGTTTCCATAGTCATTCGAGATTAAGCATACTTCTATAAAAGAAATCTGGTAATAGTATATTAAACAACAGTTTAGAAAAGCAAAGTTTTACTAAACAAATATAGCTCTTGAGTGCGAGCGAGCACAGTGGGCGAGTAACTTAATACCTATATCAATTTAGTAAAACTGCTTTTCTTAGGAGGTTTGTTTATACTATTTTTTTCGCATTTTCTTAGTAAGTAAATAATCGTAAAGTATTGTGAAGTTTGAATTTAAAAAGGTGGTAATAGATACAGATATTTGTATAGGTTTTCAGTAATCTATAATATGACACGGCTTTGTTTATTTATATAGCAATTTTCTGTCTAATTATCTTTTATTAACAGTGATATTACTATATAGTACAGTGACATTTATATGTGATTAAGTGACCCTTAAAAATGATTTAAATTTAGTAAAATAGCACATTATCAGTCAGACTGCGAAAACTAATTTAAAAAATTTGATTATTGGAAATAAAACTTAACAAAATAAGTTTAACAAGGTTTCCTTTCAATTATTACTCGCTATAGAACTATAGAAAAAAAATTGTCTTGGCTATTTATAAATTTCTAGAGCTATACACACTCCATAACATAAAATTATTTTCCGACTACCTCATCCGAAAGTACAATCTTACTACATTCGTTAGACCATAGAAAACGCTACTTTACCGAATTGAACTGTCAACGCGTCACTTTCGTTACTTTACAGTCCATGGTCGCTAAAGTATAATAATAAATAATAAAGTACATACTGAATTGAACTACAAATGCGCCACTTCCGTTACTTTACTCTTACTGTACTCTTCTGTTGAGATTCTGAAGATTTTCTGGATTCGGTTGTCAAAATAACTGTCAAACAATCTGTCATTCAAATATAAGTGATCTCTGAACACTAGAGATATAAGCAAACTGATTTTAGTAAGCGGTAATCATGTTGTAGTCGAAAAAATATTGTACGCACCACGGCTGGAAAGTGTCTACATCGAACTCGTTTGGTTACTCGCCTCGGCTCGTAATCTCTCTTCCAATCTCGTTCGATAAAACATCACTTGATACGTAAATAACTGTTACCTATTTGGAATTCTTTGCTGCGATCACTTAAATGTATTTTTCTAGATTAAACTATTTGTTAAAAATTTTGTTCCTATTAAATAATTTATTACTACTTTCTTTTTAATTAAATTTTATTTGAATTAATTCTTTCAATGTTTATAACAGCATTGATCCAGCTAAACCTTTCATTTTGTTGCATAGGGGAACCATATGATCATCTACATTTCTAAAGATTTAATGCAGACTCCACTTGTGATTCCAAGGCTGCAACATATATATTGTACTATTACTTTCCGTTGTCCTACATTTACTAATTCAGTGTATCGTTTCGTTACACATACCACCAGTTTTTCCTTAAGAATTCAATTTTGTCATTTTCCAAATTCAGATATTCTCAATTCTTATTCACACAAACAGATAGCACATAAGAAATCTAACTATAAAAAGTAAAATGCATCGTTTGGGATTGATACAGCATCCACAAGTGGTAACGCACAAGAAAATTGAGCCAGAGTGCTTTTTGGGCGTGTTTATACATATACGAACTACGGCATTTAAGCAAGATGCATGTTCATGAAAAATTCATGTCCTTTTTATTGAGTGACTTTTTCGAAAGTGCTGAAACAATTCGATTTTACATCATAAAAAGCATTAACTGATATAAAGGATATTATCATATATTTTATTAAATTAAATAGCAACAATGAATTCTCTATTTGTCGAGCATAACAATATCCAGTATCTCTTTACTTTCTTATTATAGTAAAACTTCGTTTAACCGTCACTCTTTTAAGCGCCACTCGCTGTTATCCGTCACTGTAAAAACTTGTCACCCATTGTACTCACACCTTGCGCAGCGGCTCGGTTAATGACTTTGAGACGGTGTATCAACCACCTTCCTATCATTTCACGAATATGCAAAACGTACGACTTGTATAAAGAAAAAGTATAGATCAAGAACTTTTTGGGAGCTCTGTTCATAATATTCTGGAAATTCTTCCCATTTAAATTAAAAAAAAAAAAAACGCCGCTATTGAAGTCAGGTGTTTGCATTTTATTGATATTTATTAATGATTTTATTCATAGGGCCTACGTCTAACCTACGTTGAGCGAGTCATATAAAAAACTGAAATTATAAAGGTCTTACTATTTAATTGTAGGGGCATTTAAGCCAATTGCATTTGCCAATTAACCCTTGAAATCCGACGTTTTAAAATTTTTGTATTTTAAGTTGTAAATTTTTGTTTTAATGCAAAAAAGGGTAAGTTTACCGAAATAAGTCCAAGAATTTTTTTTTATGGTTTAATTGTAAAAAAACTAGCGTTACCATATGGTAACGCTCGTATCTTGTACTAATATAACAGAGTATGTATATGAAAAATCAAAAATGAAAATTTAAAACATGGATTGATCTATATTGTATTTGTGTGAAACATTATGTTACATTCGATACACAAACCAACTGCACATTTACTGCACATAGTTCTCACGCTTGAAGAACATCTTTCCCCTGCACAACGACGACGTTTCTTCTCAGGGGTAACTGTTAGCAAGTGATTTATTTTGTCATATCTAACATGGTCAGGAACTCTATTACATGACAAACTCCTAGCTGTGGCTGGTCTCCCACCAACCTTTGGAGGAACACCGTACATCCGTAAATATGTACTGACTGATATGTGCTGCAGCTTTTCCAAATATCTTTTCTTGTTCTTCGTTGCCTCTAATTCGTTTACCCTGATAAATTTCAAAATCAATTAGATAGCCCTCCTTTGTATTCATACTCCATACTTTGTACCCAAACCGTATGGGTTTTCCCCTAATAAATTGTTTGCAACCGTGATGTCCATAATATTTCATCATTGACTCATCGTAAGCAATATGTTGCTCTGGTACGAAGTTTTTTCTGCAATTGTTTTGCACTTTATGAATTAGCGGTCGTAGCTTCCACAACTTATCAGTGTAGTTCACTTTTGTATTATCGGCACAGTGAAGAAATCTCATTATTTGAAAAAATCTATCACGTCGCATGGAATCACACACTGCTTCATTTCTCATATCCTTTTCGGAAACCCAATAATATTTTTTTCCGGACAATTCATTATAGCCACTTATAATAAGTATCGCTATGAAACATTTCAGTTCTTCAGATGTCACTTTCGGATCAGCACAGTTTGAGAATAAAGCATAATTTTTGATTTCTTCTAAAAGCAAGGAAACAATTGAATCATCAAAGAACAACTCAAATAATTCTGCAGGCGATTTACCCTCATACACTGAATAATCACTATTAGGAAATAATTTGTCATTCTCTATCAAGTCTCCTTGAAGCCACTGAATCTTATTTACGTCAACTTTTTCATATCCTGCAACTTCTTGCTCATTTTCATCGAGCGTATTCTCCTCAGTATCGGTCGTTATATTTCCGTTTGTAAGCACAATTTCTGCTTCTGCGCGCAGTTGTCTACCAGTAAAATGATCTGGAATAACTTCCGTTTCATCGCCCGAATCTTCATCGGTGAGCTCATGAGCTTCTGGAGGTGTTATATATATATATCGTTCACTTCATTATCGTCTGCATACGCAAGCTCCAACGCTTCTTGCAGCGTAAGGCCACCCCTACATAAAATAAAATGCTTATACAGTGGAAGTACTAGCGTTACCATATGGTAACGGAGAAGTTTCACCAAATCTTATATCTAGCTAATATAACCTATCCGAACTACATTCAGTCAGATATATTATTTGATATGTCTACTATACCGTCATGTTTGAAAGTACGGCTAAATCTTACAAAATAAAAATACTTTTGAATACTTACGTAAACCGAACATCCATTTTTTCTAGAAGAATAATTCACTAGCTTTGTAAAATTTATTTTGATGCAATGCACAAATTGTTCACTACGGCGCAGTACGACCTTTTAAAGTGATACCTGAGAGCGACATTTCTAGCGCCCTCTATTAAATTCTATGATAAATATACAATGTTTTTACGAAAAGAACGCTGTATTGTTTTTGTTACCATATGGTAACGCCAGGACTTGAAGGGTTTTAAACTAATGCAAATGCATAAATAAGGAAACCTTTACACATACCAAAGCGGCATGTATGATCTCGGTTCTCTTTATAAAAAAACTATCTAAATAGTTGTTGTTATAAATCTCAGGCTGTTTACGCATACTAGCTATAAGCTACGGGAAGTAAAATTGGATAGTACATACAAATGTTGTTATTTCTGTGTTATAGTTAGAAGATGGCGGAAAAGCGGAAACGTGTTGTGTTAGATCTTGACCAAAAACTCGAAATTATAAAACGATTGCGACATGGCGAGACCGCTACAAGTATCGCACAGTTTTATAGTGTTGGAAGAACGACCGTGAATGATATAAAACGGAATGCCGAGAAGATTGAGCAACATGTAGCAAAAATGCACAGTATCGGGGGAAACTCGAAAACCTATGAAACCGGCGAAATATGAACAACTTGACTACGTTTCAGTGGTTCGTTCATACCAGAAGCCAATGAATCCCACTTTCAAGGCACATTAATATGAAAAAATCAATTGACATGAATAAAAAGCAGCATGGGTATCCGAACTTCAAAGCCAAGGTGGGATGGGTCGACAAGTTCAAATTTCGTCATTGCATTCGACAACTGGGAATTAGTGGTGAAAAACTTAGCTCAAATAGCGCAGTTGTAGATGATTTCAAAGAACAGTTCTAATAAAAAAAAATAACAGCCTTTGGACTCGTGATAGAACGACTGTACAACTGCAACGAAACCGGGCTAAATTGGAAAGCTTCGCCGCAAAAGACATTAGCATCGTTTTCAGAAAAGTCAGCCCCAGGTTTTAAGGTCTAAAAGGATCGCATCACTGTAATGGTTTGTGCAAATACAACTGGAAAGCATAGATTATCTTTGACAGCGATTGTAAAAGCAAAAAAAACCACGGGGGTTCAAAAATTTAAATATGAATGCATGAAAACAAAAAAATGCTTGGATGAATCGAACAATTTTTTTATGAATGGTTTAAAAAAGTGTTTGTACCGTAAGTTAAAGCTCATCTATCACAAATGGAGCTGGGTCAGGAAGCTTTGCTGCTAATGGGCAATGCTCCTTCATATCCGTTTCCGATAAAGTGCATCTTTCTCCCTGCAAACACAACACCTCTTATCCAGCCTATGGACCAGGGCATAATTGAGAATATGAAACCGCGGTACAGAAGAAGTTTCATTGAAAGTTTGCTGTCATCTGACGATGCAACAACAGTGAAGGCAATTTGGAGAAACTATAACGTTAAGGACGCAATTTTTAATGTTGCCAGTGCATGGGCCGATCTTACAGTGTTAAACCTAACTACCCACAATCGAACCAACAGAAACGGTTAATATTGATGAAATCGTGCAGTGTTGCAATGACGACCTGCTCAACAATGACAAACTGGTAACTGAAGAAGTTGGTTTGAGAAACAAGAGGAGGCAAATGCAACACAGATCCTACTTTTTAGAAAAGTACGAAACATTGCCGTGAAGAAAGCTCGAGCTGCAAAAAAGCAGAAGAAAATGACTAGGTGTGTATGTACTATAATAATAATAATAATAATAATACTTTATTGTCGTGGTTTTCAAGAAAACATTGACATTGTCAGTAGGAGAGGACAATAAATAAACAAATATAAAAATACAAAATAAGTAGCTATATAATGAACACTAATGATGTTAATATGTCAAATAGCTATCGAAAATATTCCTCCACAGTGTAGTATGTGTGTGCCAGTAGATATTTCTTAAGTTCTCTTTTAAATTGAGTTTTTGAAGGGAGCGATTCTATATATTCTGGCATTTGGTTGTATACAATAGTAGCTTGATAAGTAGGGCTAGATTCATAAAATTTGGTTTTATGAGCTGGAATACTTAAATTATGGCAGCCCCGTGTCGTCATACCGTTAAATATATCACGATTTTTGGCAAATTCGGTCTCATTATCTTTATAAAACATTAAGACTTCATAAATAAATAGACCAGCTAATGGCAGAATACCGAGGGCACCAAACAAAGAACGACACGAATCTCCGGGTGCAACTCCCATCATAACTCTAATTATCTTTTTCGGAGTCACAAACAACCTCCTCGCAGATGCAGTGGAACCCCAGAAAACAATACCGTAACGAAGCCTAGATTCGACGTACGCATAATAGAATAATTTCAAAGAGTGTAGACTGACACTACTTCGCAGTGATCTAACAGCATATACTGCTGAGCAAAGTTTGTGGTGAAGGGAGTCACAATGTTGTTCAAACTTAAGACGTCGATCTACACACAATCCCAGGAAGTTAACACATTCGCTCTCAGGTATACTTCTACCGTCAACGCGCACATAGACGCTTGAAGAGCCACTACGAGTCACAGGAACAAAATGCAGTAGACCAGTCTTGGAACCGTTCAAAACAAGTCCATTTGAGCAGGACCAATCTACCATGTTGCCCACGACGTTATTACATAGTACCGATGCTTCCGATACCGACGCTCCCACCACAATACAACTAGTATCATCAGCATATTGGGCCAACGAAGAACAAGACAGGTGAGCCCGAAGATCGTTTGTGTATACCAAAAATAATGACGGTCCCAAAACTGATCCCTGCGGAACACCGCGAGATATCTCAATTAAGGAAGATTCTCTCGTCGAAATCATGTTAGCAGCAATATACTATATTGTACTGTTATACTAAAGCTTGTAAATAAAAATACTCTGTATGTTATCCAATTAAACACGTTTTCATTTAGTTCACAAATTATTTAAAATCTAGTAGGTACATAACTGTGCACGTTTGTCATAAAAATTCTGTCATCAGTCTATTCAATTATCCGTCATAGACCCGGTCCCGAGGGTGACGGTTCTACTGTATTTAGAAACCGTTTATACACATGATGCGTTTGCTGAGAAACTTTTGTTTTTGAGCAAAACTAATTTTAATAATGTGGCAATTTAAATTGAACATTATGTATTTAGAAGAAAAAGATAACATGCAAAGGGCTTGTGTTTGTAACAAAAAAAAAAGTATTCTTGTCATACTCATTTTCGAGACGATATCTTCAATTTCATGTTGAAATTGTTGTTTCAGTTTGTTTCAGTGTTTTGGCCTGTTGAAATAAAGAAACAATCTTTCTCAAATAACCCCACAAAAAGCTATCCAGTAAACTTAAATCAGGTGAATGCACTGGCCATTCTATTGTTCTTAGTTGCTTCATCCACCATCCAAGAACATTATACCATTTGCGTCAAAATGAAGAACCGAATATGAGAATACGAGCATTTTGAGAAGGATCGACTAAAATTAAAATTAAATGTTTACATAAGAATTATTATCTAAATGCACTCAAATTTCTTTAAAGAAATAAGGCATGGAAAACGATTCCCATCATTCCATCGCAAATATAAAATCTTGGCTAGGTGGCTCTTAAATTCACTAGCGACCAATGTTTGCAGTCATGATGGCTTATTATTCTGTTTAAACAAAACAGCCAAAACAAATATTGTATATCTCCTGTGTTTTTAAACAGTAACCAACAAAACATAGGGAAATGAATAGCGGCTAGCGTGAAAATTTATCAAACAATATCATAGCCACGCAACAATAAACATTACTTCGCTCATTTTATAATATACGGGGATTCAGTCAACATATTATAAACAAATTTCACTGAACGTGAAACAATGAAATTTGTCTAATCCTTCACTCATTTCGTGAATATCCATATCACTTTTAATATATCAAAATCTACGCCTTTGTTAGCGTGTACATTCATTTTATTATATTACTTTAAAATATCAATTCACAAGCCCATTCACCTTCTATAGCAATACCGTTGCATTCTCAAGAGAATATTTATTATTCCCTTCGTGTCGACTCCACTAACAATGGCTGTAATTAATAAAGTGTTACCATCGACTTAATGTATTATAACAGGGCACAGTAACGGAACAATAGTAGATATCACGAGCGTAAATTAATGAAGGACGCAACGACGCGAGCGGCTATTGTCTAAAATGTGCTTACATTTCCAAAATTTGCACATATTCTACTGTATAAATATATCCAAATGTATGCTGCGACACGACAATAGCATTAAAATTAAAGAGTAAATCAACCAAAAGAGAATCAAGTGGTAAGAACATTTTTTCTGGTTAAGTGCTTATATGGGCACGCTTAATAAAATTCTAGACATAGACTGTAATATATCAATATTGATGTATGTACTATATAAATACAAATTATTTTCGTTATGCCAACATGGCTTTTTATTAAATCGATCTGTTAACACCGCTTTGTTTAAATTTATTAACCAGGTATCCCTAGATATTGGTGTTGGGTACTTTACTCTTGTCTTATTTATTGAACTATCAAAGGCTTTTGATAATGTTAGTCATGAAATCTTACTATCAAGACTACAAATTGAAACAGTATTCACCACATATACACGAAATAACCTGTGCGTTCAGCGAAAAATGGCAAAGCGCCATATCTCGGGAATAAATGACAACTTTAAAATCTTGAAAATTTTACAATAAATTATTATTACTAGATGTATAAAAAAAAAAAATTACACATTAATAATCAAAATAAAAAAATAAGGTTTATTATCTACTAATAATCATTGGGAAAGTTAAGAATCTAACTTCAATATAATACAAAGCATTCTCTGCATTCCTATATATTTTGTCCTTCACGTTCAACGGCAATGTTTTACAAATCTACGTTGGATAAGTAGTAGAGAAGGAAAAAGTCGGGCTGTGAGGATTTCTACTCGGCGCCTCCACCAAATTTATATCTTCACCCTCAACTCCCTTTTAGCAAGGGATTACCAACCTATTATAAAATTCTCCCGTTCTCTATTACCATTGAAATTCTTCAATAAGAATTGTAGGCATAATTAAATCCTTTACCAATATTCTATAGACGTAAAATAAGATAATTTGAAAAATATTAAATCATAAATAACTATGTATTTATGAAGCTGTAAAAAGTTTGTAAAGAAGTTCGATTACACTCATTGGTTCTGGCCTTGATTAACAATTTCAGCCCCACAAGGGATATAACCGGATGATCTAGTGTGGTTGGTCTTTGCGCAAACATGGCTATTCTTTTCTCTTCTCTAACGTAAGTTTACCCGAGCCGGCTTATTTGAATCATTTTAACAAAAATAGTCAACTATAAGATGTTTTCGAAATATATTAGCAGCTTTATAACGCCTAGGGTATTTTTATTTTATTTTATTTATATTTTTATTTATATATATTTAATGTCCAACAGGGCAAGCCCCAACTCAGGACATAAAAATAAGCAATACAGATAATACAACACAATACATATTTGAAAGTATGTGCACATAAAATGTATCCTCCCATACAAATTACAAACAAAACAGAGATAATGAATACGGCTCTACAGTTTAATATAAATATATTTGTAAATCTTCTTGGTATTTAACAGTCGGATAGTTAAACACTATTACAATAAGTAAAACGTTTCGGTTTATTTGCAAACCTTAATCATTTACAGTTTGGATTTTTTCTATATACCAAAAATTTTATTTTATACATCTTTAATTTTTTAAAAACTGTAAATGATTAAGGTTTGCAAATAAACCGAAACGTTTTACTTATTGTAATAGTGTTTAACTATCCGACTGTTAAATACCAAGAAGATTTACAAATATATTCATATATAAAAAGTCAAGAAAATTTGGAAGAGTTTAATATAAAATGTCCTTGGCGTTTCCCAGCCTCATCATAACAGTCACTGGTGCCCGCTTCAATATATTTGTTCTTGCCAATGGGAGCCGAAAGGTAATTTCTGTTCTGGAGCCACTGCGAGGTACATGCCGTACGCTTCTTTCCAGGAGAAATGCATAATCTATTCTGTTATGCAATAGGTTCTCCAAGAACTGTTTGCAAATTGCATCTCTTCTTGCAGATAAGGACAGCATACTGTGACGCTCGAGCAGCTGATATTGTGGGGTTCCTCTCGCTGGATAAATTCCGTCTTCTTTAAAGCTGAGGAACTTTAAAAATTTGCGGTGTACGCGATCCAGTTGTAGGGAGTCACATGCGTAAATTGGGTACCAAACCAATGCAGCGTACTCTAATCTGCTGATTACATGTGAATAGTATAATGTTTTGAGTAGGCTCAAATCGGTGAAGTAACGAGATACGCGCATCAGAAATCCCAGTGATCGTGACGCACTTGCACATAGTGTCGCAATATGAAGTTTAAATGTAAGATAGCTGTCGAATACAACTCCCAGATCCTTAACCTCAGACTTATTTTGTAGCTGGATATCATTAACCGTGTAGCCGGATGTAACAGGAACAACCGAACGGGTATATGACACAAGGGAACACTTATTTACATTCAAATGTAGTTTATTAGTGTGCACCAATTGGCAAATATGTTTAAATTTTCTTGCAGATGACAAACATCACGATCGGACGATATCTCAGCAAATAGTTTAATATCGTCGGCATATGCCAATACTGGACAAGTAATGCTGCGCAGCAGATCGTCGATGAAGATGTTGAATAATTCGATCCCTGTGGGACACTCGAATGTAGTGTAAACTCATCAGAGTGGTGTCCGTTGTAACGTATATAGCACGGACGATTGTTCAAATAAGATTTTATTAACTTGGTGGCAGCCGGAATAAAACCAAAAGATGTAAATTAATTATTGATATGAGCTTTCTCTTTTTTATTGAAATGCTGTAATTTTTATCGACTCCATGATTTGAGACCATTTTTATTAAATTGATTTATTCGTAAACTTCATCGTTTTTAACATATTTGCATTTTTTTTTAAATTTTAGGCATGTGCACCCTTTCAAGCAGAATTGTCGCTACTTATGTAGATGATGAGTAATAATTATACTCCAGAGTTTTTCAATAAAATTGCTACATGAAAGAGTAATATTTAAAATGCAAACACCAAAAGATAATCAATTTTCAATTTTCTTGCCTTCTTGATCATTAATAATAATAATAGCATATTATTCGAATTATATTCAAAACCTATAAGTTCTAATCGTTTAAAAAATTTCAACTCTGCACACTATTCAAACGAAATATAAGAATACCAAAAGTTATTTTTTTTTTAATTAACTCAATGGACTCAATCGACAAACATGTTTATTTAAACATTCTAAAAGAAAATTTAAACCGAAATGCAGTTATTTTGCATGCTTCGGGTCATTATTACTTTCAACAAGATAGTGACCCAAAACATAAACCCTATCTTGTTCGTGAATGGCTATTATATAATACACCTCATCAACTGAAAACACCTCCATAATCTCCAGATGTGAACCCCATAAAACATCTGTGGCAGAAGTTGAAGGTACGGATCAAGAAACATCAAATTGCTAATATAAATGATTTAATCTAAGGGTTCTATCTGAAGCAATAGGTACAAATGTATGCTGTAGTCTGCTTGAATCGATGCCGAGACGGTTACAAGCAATATTATTGCGGCGGATGGTTACCCCACAAAATATTAAATATTATCAAAATGTATTCAATCTATTACATATAGAGCTATATAGATACTTTTTTCCCGGAAAATTATGTATTATTTTAGAATTTTATTTACTTTCTGTAAAATGACATTTGTTTTCTCATTAAATTATATATCATCTTATAGTCTATTAAATTTGCTAGCTTTTACTGTATTATAAATTTACAAAACAATACTAAGCGAAAGGGAAGTAACAAAGAGACGCTATTCAGAAATTTTATAAGTAAAATTATTTTGCTTGCGGTTCTGGATAACATTAACAAAATAATGAGGTAAACTATTCCACCTTGCCATACTTGCTTTGTAAAATAATAATACAAATCAAGGCTAATCAATTAATGTTTGTAACTAATACGTTCAAAATGTTTCAATCCCTTGCATTCCAATACTAAAGAAAACGTTGCTGAAAAGAATAACGCGGCACTCAAAACCAAGAAAAAAACGATAAGCTGTCTTTCTGACTTAGTTTACGACCAGATAACAATTCTCGGAGTATAATATTTTTGCCAAAATTTAATTCAATAACAGATGTGGGAGATAGATAACATACATAAACCTCGCGCGGCTGTAATATCAGCAGTAGTAAAAAAATATTTAAGGGTAACTTTAAAAAATCATATCTCGGTTTTCTAAAGGGCTAGAGTTTCCTCGCTGGGAGATAATTGTATCATTCTTTAATGATCTTTTTATGTTAGTAATTTGTGCCGTTTTTTAATTTACACCCTCTATAATTACGGGTAGTGGTAATTGACCAAAATTATATTTTAAATATTTATCCACATTATAAAAAACTTTACTTAACAAATATTGTCTTAGAGATTCGGGGACCTTTTATATATTAAGCTATTTAATAAGGTCATGTAACTTATTATATAATTTTACTCCGCCATAGTCCATCAATTGCTGAGTCCTTTTTAAACGATGGGGCAATGTAGCTAATTCATTTCTATTAAGGGTGCTGTAATTATGATGATCGGAGTTCTTTGAACACTGCACCCTACCCTGTTTTGATGCACCTAAGTGTTTAGTAGCACGAAATGTACACATTAATTATTATTAATATTGTTTCAGTAGCAAAATATTCACGAAACTGTCCCAGAACAGTGCCTCACACGATGTCCTTGTTGCACGTTTTTGCAATAAAAAATGTGTTGCAGGTAACTGGACGCTCCCAAAACTTGAATTCCGTACGACGCTATATTGTGAAAATTAGCATAATACGTTAGCTTTGCTCGTACGCACATAACAGTTGTTTCATCCTTTAGATCGTGAATTATGCAGTGCTGAGCTTTGGTACGATTCTAGACACATCATCCGTCCAGCTAAGTCCTTCCTCTACTTCCAGAAGGTTTATAGTATGTTTCTGTGCAGTCGCCGTAAAGATAAGTGCCGGTGTTTCATTTTGATTTTTTTTTCAGCTTAATTTTGCGATTACTGGTGACAAAGAGAGGGAAGATCGTTTATGTATATCGTGAAAAAATTTGGGCCCAATAATGATGCTTGTGGGATATTTGATATACCATCCATCCAACTGACTGCTTTCTGTCGTTAAGGTAAGATATTAACAAGTTATTTGTCGTGCTTTCCACACCATAATCATTAAGCTTAGCTAGAAGAATTTTGATGTGGTACCGGGTCAAATGGTTTAGCCCTATATTCATATTGCGCAGATGTAAATATCTTCTGTGTTTCAGAAAAAGAATACCAAGCGTTTGCATATTATGCTTTCCATAACCTTAGATAGCCTTGGCAACACAGACACTAGTCTATAGTTTTCTTATTTGTAGTTACCTCCGGTCTTGTGAATGGGCGTTACTTTGCAACTTTTAATTTCCTTGCGAAAGTGCCTTCTTCTCAAAATTAATTATTATAAAAAAGCGTTCTGCAATTTCTGTACGAACTTCCTTCAGTAAAGTACTAGGTAATTATTCCATATACGTCTTTGGTTTTCTTGTTTTTAAGATTATGTATTAATTATAAGTATTACTTCTTACGAATTCACAGGTTTCATATTACAAGAATTAGTGGGCGTTTTCTCAGACATCGGTAGCAATGTAAATGGATCTATAATACTCGTGCCGACATCTGTCTGTGTTCTACTGTCAATTTGAACAAAAGGGTTGTTAAATTCTTCTATTCTAAGTTGTGTATCACGGTATAAAGTTTGCTTCACTTTTCCAGATTCTTTTTTTTTATAATGTACCAGATATTTTGCTGTTTATTTCTTAATCTGCGATTCATAATTTTCCTTTTAGTACTTGTTGCTTTCTCTCGATTTATAGTTTTTCGTCGGTTGTGCAATTACAATATACATACTACGAGTTTTTGTTGCCATGAGTATTGTATATATAGCATTTAGCTTATTTTTACCCTGCTTTACTTTCTGAGTTTTCCAATCTTCATCTTTAACACTATCTTTTTATGCGTTTTAGAGAAATTCATATTGTATGTGTACGTAATGATATTATGAAATGCAGCGAACATTTCTTGTGTATTACCAAGATAGAGTATTTTGTCCAAGTTCATCTCTGGCAGCATGTTTTTAAAGAGTTGCATTCTGTAATGATTTATTATTCGTATGCAGTTTACTACTTTAGTTCGTATGCATTTAGCAAATCATCGACAGTAGTGGATGAAACAAATTCGGTTGCTGCACGCCTTCAGTTCTTATTGGTGTTATATGATAAGCTATTGTTTCTTGAAATGTGTTGTACAAAATTTGGCAAATCCGAAATACTTCAGTATATGCTTGAGACAACAATGCGGCTTGCGTACTAACTAAAACTAAATTACTATAATATGCTTTCAAGCGCTTCTACAAGGTAAGACATGTATTGCTAAAGTAACTAAAGGTTTGAGTTATTTTAGCAATATATGACAATATCTTTCACCAATATAATTTCTAAAACTTAAATTGCAGATATCGTTACATATAGTAATAATGTTTCGAAAATAAATTAGTAAACCGTAATATTAAAACTCTTTGTTCATAGTCTACTTGTCAAATCAGCTAATAAATTCTAGCATTAACTAGATTGTGACTAAAAAAAAATAGTAGATTTAGAAATGTAACAAGGAATCGTTTTATCAATATTATTAAAAATGTATATGCATTGCTACGAAACTTGTAGACAATATCTTAAAATTTAAATTATATTTTTTTGTTATAAATTAAATATCTGTTTATTAAATAAATGATTTCAAACTGTAACAAGTCCACTTATTGTAAATAACTGTATAATTCTATCGAATACCACTCAGAGTCACCTGTGAGACTCTTTATAAATTCAGAAAGAAACCAAACCCAAATTTGAATGTGGCCCTGGCTGTAAATCTTCCCTACCTCTCATACGATTTCGCTCCACTGCAGCTTAATAGGAGGATATACTAAATTTATTTAGTAACTCATGGAACGTGGGAGCAATATATCGCCGTTATCAAAGCTCTTTATAACTCTCAATATACAGTTTAATGTTAATGAATCTATAATCTGATTGTTTAGTCATCATTAAGTGATGTTTTCCTATACGTTATCTTGAATAAAAGACGAAAGGTACTTAATTTATTAGTGTTAGTGTGATTCCATACAAAATGTGACAAAAAGTAAGCTTTCTACATATATTCTCAGGTGAGTAGGATCATTTACTATATTAAAATCACTATAATAAAGATATCTTCTATCTCAATTCAGACCAAGAACTTAAACCTGTCGTTTTACTAAAATTAGTAAATTCAAATTTCCCACTAAAACCCCAACAAACGACCTTTCATAAGTCATGAAAATAAGATATACAGACAGCAGAATCATATATGAACAACTCAAAGAATGGTGACCAACCTCAAGCATACAAATTACTAACATTTCACTATATAATATGTCAATTAATCACAAATATCTAACCTTGAAATACCTTGTATGTATTTCGAAATAAAAAGCTCAAAAGAATGATAATATTGCTTACTACAGGTAATGGGTCTTTCAAATAGAGCGCCTTATTTTAAAAATAAATCAAATATAGATGGCACACTGAATTAGTCGGAGCATGTTGACTTCTACGAAGTGTGAGGTGTGACATTTATAAAAATGCTACATGATACAACAACGCATTCAAATTGTTGAATTATTTTATGAAAATCGGCGTTATTTTAGAAAATTACGTAAATTTTATGGTTTATATGATCGTCCATCTGAAAGAGCTATTGGTCGAATTATTCGAAAATTTCAAGGGACCGGTTCGATGGAAAATCAAAAAAGAGGAAGATACAGTCGTAGTGCTCGTTCATAAGAGCATATTGATTTGGTTCGTGAAAGTGTTGCTGAAGCACCTGAAACGTGCATTAGTTGACGTTCACACGAAGTTGGACTCAGTGAATCAGCAAAATGATGCATTTTAGGAAAGGACTTAGCTTTAAAATCATATAAGATTCAAGTAACATAGGAACTAAAGCCATTGGACTATGCAAAACGTCATGCATTCGTCGATTAGATTAAATTGATGGTTTTTTTAACAATCAAAATGTTGTTATGATTCATGAAAAGCCTTTACATTCTGAACGAATCACTGTTTGGTGTGCACTATGATCAGGTCGTGTAATTGGACCATATTTCTTTCAAAATGCTGCTAGTGATGCTGTAACAGTGAATGGTGTTCAATATCGAGAGATGTTAACTGAGTTTTTGATGATAATATTTGATCTAGAGGATATATGGTTTCAGCAGGACGGTGCAACGCCTCATTTTGCTATTGAAACAATAGCTTTATTGAGACAAAAATATACTGGAGGAATTATTACAAAAAATGGTGATTTAATAGCGTTGGATTATTTTCTTTGGGGTTAGGTAAAGATTCAGGTCTATACGAGCACACCACAATCGGTTTCAGAACTGAAAGATGAAATTATTCGTGTCGTTGGTGAAATAGAGCTTCAATTATGTCAAAATGTGATTGAAAATTTTAACAAAAGAGTGAACAGCTGTGAAGCAGCAAGAGATGGTCGCTTGTCAGATGTTATTTTTCGTGCATAAATGTCACAACTGATACTTCAATTACCAATAAAAGTTTCTGAAAATCAATGCAAATTATAGGTTTTATATATTTTCCTACATAAGGCGTTCAATTTAGAAGACCCTTTACAACTAACTCCTCCAATATATGTTCCGAATTACAGATATCATTTCAGCTCTCATAAAGTGTACCAAACACCAGCAGGAAACCTACAGCCAAAACTTGGCTCGGATGTTGTTCCAGGATTAAATCAGGGGCAATTTGAGGCCATCAAATAACTGGTTACATATCATCTGTGCAGCAAACATGAGGTACAGTCAACCCTCCTATAACGCGGTGAGTGCGTACCGCGTTATATGGAAACCGCGATATAAGAAACTCGGATTTAACCGTATAAACCAGGCTAATTCGTAGCGTGTTCTATGGAAACCGTCTACCGCGTTGTATGGAAACCGCGCTATAAGAAACTCGGAATTGTACAAATCACATCATTCGTACGGCGTTATATGGAGACCAATAAATACAAAAGACAAGATAAATTATAAATTATTTTTATGGAATTGAAGAGTTCATATAAGGATTAATAAAAAAATTAAACAAAAACTAAACTAAAAGACTGTTTTCTAACAAAAACAAGAAAGACTTTTGTAAAATTATTTATTTTTCGACACTCAATCTCGCTGTCACATATGAGTCGCCTAACTCGTCTTCTTTTAATGGGCAAAATGTCTTCCTCACTTGGTTCTTCTTCACATTGGTTTTCTCTACTAAAACCTCTCAATAGGGAGCTAAGCAATTTCTTAACTCTCTTTTAAACTTTGCGCTGCGCACCGTTGAACGATCAGTTTGAATGAAATGAAGTTCTAATTCTTTAGCCAAATTTAGCCCTTTTTTTCACATCTTGTAAATCGAGATTTGGCACCCATTCGTTTTCCTTAGTTTCCTTTACTAATGCATTTGAGGTGGGTGCATCAATTAATTCCATCAGTTCTTCCTCATCTAAAGTTTCTTCCCCGAGGACTAGTTCTCTTACATTCTGATGGTTTACTGCAAATTCTTCATCGCTTAAACGAGAAGCAATGTTTACTATTTCTGTAACTGGGAGTGAAATTATAGAATCATCTTGTATTGCTTGAACCATTTGAGGTAAAAGAGGTTTCCAACACGCATTAAGCGTTGATGGTTTAATATCCGCGCAAGCCGATGACACGGTTCTAATACAATCTAAAATAGAAAATTCCATCCACACTTGAGTAAGAGTTTTATTTTCACTATTTTCTAATCTGTCGAAACTGGTGTAGTACATTTTTAAAGTTTGAATGACTGGTCCATAGGTTGTATTAATGACGTGCAGTTAGGAGGAAGGAAGACAATTTTCACATTTGGATGATCCAGTTCTATGTTGTGGCAACCAGCATTATCAAGAACCAATAAAACTTTGAAATACAAATTCTTTTCCATCGTATAGGTTTCCACTGCCGGGATAAACAATTACAAAACCAATCCTTAAATAAATCTTGAGTCATGCAAGCGCTCTTATTATATCGTCAGAATACAGGCAATTAGGTCTTAGTAATGTTTTTCATTACACGGGGAGTTAAAGAACGATTTATTATCATCGGTTTTATCATCAGGCTCCCTGATAGATTGCTGCACACATAAAGGGTGATACGTTCTTTTGAAAGTTTAAACCCACTAAAATTTTTCAGAATGAAGGTCCTAGATGGTAGCTTTTTCCAATATAATTCTGTTGAACCTAAACCGCGCTGTAAGAGTACCGCGTTATGGGAGGGCTGTCGCAATTTCAGCTCCGCGTTCTATGGAAACCGCGTTCTGAGAGTACCGCGTTATAGGAGGGTTGACTGTACTACCATTCAAAGTAAGTAAATTAAACTGTTCTTTAGGATTTCAAATTAATAAATAATCAAATTCTTTCTAAAAATTTTTAGATACAATGTTTCGTAAGATACTATACTTCCCATAAAATCGAAAAAGAAGGTTCTCTTTTTGTTTTCAACAAACTACTCCATAACCAGGGAAAACTCTCGAACTCTTCAGATACGGTCGAATTAACAATTCCCAACAACGGACACTAGTTTGAAAATACAAACACGCCATCATATCCATGGTTACGTTATTAAATTTAAACGATCATAGGATATTAGTCAAAATTTTACAAAATACACACATATAAGCCGAGTAAAATCAATTTAAATAGTGAATGATTCTTTGGGTTTCACAATTCATAGAAAATAACATAGCAGTATATTAACACTGATTAAACGTCCAGAAAGATCTTGTTAATTTTATCATATTTTATTTAAAAACTACAGAATCCTAGGATGCCCCTAGTAGGCTTAGTACATTGTCGGATTCTGAATAGCCCACTTAAAATATCTATCAACGCCGTGAACAACAGCTACAACGTGAATACTTCATAAGTAATTCCAGAAGTCTCTTGCCAGAGTACGCACATCGTATCCATAAAACATACGCTCGCTGATGGGATAATATATTTGAGGAACCCTTAGCGTCAGAGCGGATTTCATAATTGATTGCAAACGCACTTACTCTTCGACACAAAAACTAATAACAAAGTTGCTATTCGAGCAAATTTCTCAACCGTGACGGCAACGCTGATAATTTTAGCTGGTGTATTATGCCTCCGTCGCCGCACGAGCAATTTAACTTAATACCATTATAGGATCTTGTCTTTGCCAATCCTCATTAAGGCGCTATTATTGTACAACAGTGTATCCTCTACGTCGGTAGCATATCATGGCAATATTTCATGCGTTCAAGCGGCAATATACACTTTACAGCAAGGAACTATATCATCTTAGCGCCTAAATTCATACAGCTTGTAGCACGAATTGTTCGTAAACACATAGAGTTTATACAAATCCTTGTTTCATATTAGCATATCTTATATTTTATTTGTCTTAAAAATTTCATTGCGGAAACTGTTAAACTATTTATATATATTCTTGCTTCCACAATTATTTGTGGCATCAAAATAATTAAGGGTTGCATTTTTACAAAGTTAATTATTTTATAATGATAAATATCCCTTTATTTTATAGATTTAGTAATGTAAAATAAATAACAGAGATGTATGTTTATCATCCTATTATGCTATAAAAGAGTTCGCAACTTTTGCTGCGGAAACTTAATATGTTACTCAGGGAAAGTCTTGTACTGGAATACATACCAATAGCCTAGATCAGAATAACTTTCATTCCAAAACGTGGCAAAACGAAATAGGATGGAGCAAAGTCTCTGAAACCAATAAATCTGATGTAATTTATGCTGAAGGCTCTTGAAGAACTGCAAAAAACACATATAAGGGATGATGTATTGCCACATCGGCCTCTACATCAAGATCAGTATGCGTATCAAGTAGGAAAATCAACAGAGACTGCCTTACATCAGCTTGTACGGAGGACTGAGCTTACTCTGTACGCTAAGAAGGTGCTTTTGTGTAATTATTATTATTATTATTCCTGGACATAAAGGGATCATTTGATCCCTAGCATCAGTATCCAAAGCATCGAAGGTCAGAAAAATAGACGAAACAAGCTGCAGATGAATAGACTGCAGACTTAAGGGGAGATCAGTTTACACGACCATCATCGGAGAAACACTGGTGGCTCGGGCCGGAAGAGGGCGTCCGAATGTTGGGGTGTTGTTTCCTCTGCTGGACGTAGGCCTGGTCGTGAACGAGCTGCTAGTAAAACTGGACGATCGATGTAGGGCATAAAACTTTGGGATACGCAGACAATATTGTCAGTCTGACTAAGGGTAAATTCAATAACGTAATGGGGGACAAAATGCAGAACGCTCTACAAGCTATAGAAGAATGGACCGAGCAAAACAGCCTAAATACTAGCCCCTTCAAAATGACCACGGTAGCATTCACGGGAAGAAGAGAGTTAGATGGTCTAGGACCGCTTAAACGCTGTAGTGAAGAAATAAGGCTGTCCGTTGAATTGAAATACATTGGGGTCATTCTTGACTCCAAGCCAAGACCAAGACAACATTCATGTTGCCTAGAAGAGCTTGTGGAAAAACATGGGACTAAGGCCAAATATTGGACATTCAAGCAACAAACCATAATCTCCTATTATCAAGAACCGAAATGCTGGTTCAGATACACTGACGACTCCTTAGTTTCCTGGCCACATGGACGTGATTCCTTAGATGTTTTCCTCATATTCCTTAATTTCCAATATTGATCCATAAAGTTTACCGTGGAGGTCAAGTTCGATGGTTATCTATCTTTTCCAGGTGTACTCTAGAATCATCGCTCTCATTCGCAAGCAATTCAATTAACCGCAAACCTACTCATTTCGTTCGTTACCTAAATGTTCTCTTATATCATCATCCTGCTTAGAAGAACGGAGTCATAAATTTCCTCATACAAAACCAAGTTGCGGTATCCAAACCTAACTATAGCGAAGCATTTTATATTTTTAATGCAAAAACGGCAAACAAAACTATACATACAACATTGATATTTTATATATTTTTTCTAACATATTTATAAAGCCGCTACATGGTACTATACATCGCAAAAAATCCTTATCGCACAAGTGTGCATCAATACTCGGTAAATTACGTCATGTATTGATGGTATGCAGAAAAGCTCCAGTTGCGTACTACTCTACTTACAATATTATTTAGAATCGTATAGAAAATTATATAAACAAATTTAATTTGCTGCCATCATCTCAACAAGGATTTAAACCAGAAAAGTATACAACTTCTGCACTGTTAGAGATTTAAAACTGCATTCTGGAGAATATTGAAACCAAGTCTTATCCTGTTGGTATACTTTGCGACCTGTCAAAGGCACTTGACTGTATTCAACATAGTATACTTCTGCAGAAACTTGACACCATGGGTCTTAGAGGCAAGGTAGCGCAATGGATTTCCTCATACCTATCTAATAGATTTCAGTTTGTGGAAGTAAGCACTAGTAATGCTAATATTAGGTACAAAACAATTTCTTCTTACTTACCGATCAGTGTTGGCGTCCCACAAAGATCAGTCTTGGGGCCATTATTATTTTCATTGTTAATAAACGACATATAATTTTGTCAGCGATTTCGCCGTAGTGTGCTATGCAGATGACGTTACTGTTATTGTTTCAGACAAAGAAATTGATGTTAAAGCTGCTGCAAATTTGATTTTGGATAAATTATTCAACTGGTTTTGTGCTAATAAATTATAATTAAATTTTAACAAAATAAAATATATCCTATTTCATACTGTTCAAAAAAAGATAAATAACTTTGTAAATGTACAGATTTCAAATAATACACTAAAGTCCACTGATTCAGCACTCTTTTTAGGAATGACTTTTACTTACACCTTACACTGGAATACGCACTGCCTGCAACTAATAAGTAACCTAAACAAATCAACTTTCAGGCTAAGATCTTTAAAGAATGTAGTTAATTTAAAGGTGATATATCACGCTGAATTCCAAAGTCATCTAACATATGGAATTCTTCTATAGGGTTCTTCGTCCGCAGCGATAAAAGTTTTCCTTAAACAGAAGTCGGCTGTTAGATGCATTGCAGGAGTTAGTCAAGT
This sequence comes from Cetonia aurata, assembly GCA_949128085.1. NCBI lineage: Eukaryota > Metazoa > Arthropoda > Insecta > Coleoptera > Scarabaeidae > Cetonia > Cetonia aurata. The sequence continues at coordinate 20,180,803 of OX421883.1, forward strand.
CACCTCATGCAGAACTTATATCAAATCCTTGAAAATTTTAACTCTTTCTGAATTGTATATATTGTGGAATCCAGCTTATATATTCACAAGCATAAACATATTTTCATGAACGAAAATAATAACTTACATAGTTACAATAGCAGATATCCACAAATACATTCAATGAGACACAATTTAAACTTAACCGCCAAAAGTGTAGATATCTTAGGTATTAAAATATATAATCACTTGCCAAATGATTGGAAAATTTTACCATTAAGAAAGTTAAAAAAAAATGTTAAAACATGGCTGCAAACAAAATGTTTTTATTCTTTAGCTGAATTTTTTGATTGTAATCTAGTTTCATAATGTAATTTCATAACGTAAGTGTATTGCTCTTTTTTCCTTTGTACTTTCTGTTGTACTAATTGTTTCTGTTTAATCTTTTATAATGACATATTTTATACTTCTGTCTTTAAAATAAATTTTTACTTCTAAATATACATATGTAGGTAAATGTATCCAATATTATATATCCGTATGTATGTTTTTTTATTTGTAGGTGTTCGTTGTTAATCTTGTGACTTTTGAAATGTTTGATCAGCATTGACAACTAACATCTTTTCTAAATTATCTGTAGTAAAACTACATCTATTAGGTTGTAGGATATTTTTAAACACAGAAAAAGATCTCTGCACATCACAACTGCTTAGTGGAGCATGATCAAAATTTCCATGAGATTAATATATTTTGCTTTGGTATCATCGATCGCAAATTTTCCCTTGGAAATTCATTTTAACACATTTATTCTCTCAAACACCAAGTTAATTCGGTTGTGTAGCCGACGGTCAAAATTGCCAGGAATATTTTCTAAAACTTGAATGGTTTTTGGTAATATTACAAAAGTATTCATAATGTAGCTTATCTTATGTATTAGTAAATGGTTTTTCTATTGATTGTTTGCATTCTGTTATGCTATGTGAATCATCTGATATCGACAAAATGATGTATTTTATTTTATCAAAATGTAGCGAATACAATTCACATGCTTCTATCCAAGTGCCCCATCTGGTGATAATTGGAGATGGAGGTAACGACAAATCTGGAAATTTTTCTTTGTAGTTTGCCTCACACAAATCGAAATTAAAGCTGTTCGGTTCTTCCAAATTCGGTACTTGCATTTTTGTTTTGACATGCTGAAATAACTGTGATTTCTGTTTACGCGACATTTATATTACAAGTTTTACAATATACCGCAGAATCATTTATTATGGTAAAACATTCTCCATAATTCGCAACCCATGCATTCATCTTTGAATAATTTTGAAGTGTAGAACCAGAAGCTATTTTGGAATATATAAGATTATCAACAACTACAAACGAACTAAAGTAAACAATTCAAAAACCTCCCAAGTAAAGGAAACAATGTAGATAAATATACACTCCGCCAAAAAAGTATCGCATAAACTAAAAAAGGGCATTTATGAACCAAGATATTTTTATACGTTCACAAAAAGTTTGCCTCGTGTATGTGAACTATAAAAACACTCACAAAATAATGGAACTTAGCGTTTTTACTTTTTTTTTTATCTAAAAGAACACATTTAGAAAAATGCATATGTGTAAGGTTTGTTCAGTTGTTTATTGAAAGTCTTCCTATACGGACAAATTTTAAAGTGCGAAGTCAGAGTTCTGTACCAACGCTTTTAAAACTAAAATGAGCAATTTAACTTCAGAACAAGTGGCTGCTATAGTTGCTTTAATCGAAGATGGACGATCTCAAGCATACGTTGCTAATTTGATGAACATCAATCAGTCAAGTGTTTCTAGAGCCGTAGCCAGATATAGGGAAACAGGCATTTACAGTAGAAGACCTGTACCAGGTCGTCCAAGATGTTCTACTCGCCAAGATGACCGCTATTTACTACTACAAGCATTACGTCGAAGACATGTAACTGCGAGACAATTGCAGAACGACTTGGCCAGAGTCAGAAATACTCGTGTGAGTACTCAAACTATTCGGAATAGGTTACGACAGAGTGGATTAAGAGCTAGAGTAGCTGTAACAGCCCCTCGTCTCACTAGGAACCACCGAGTGGCTCGCTTAAGGTTTGCCAGAGAACATGTAAATTGGAACATTAATGACTGGGCCAATATACTCTTCACAGATGAGTCAAGATTTGGTCTTTACACCTCAGATAGGCGTATCTCAGTGTACAGACGAGACGGTGAGCGCTATTTGCAGTGTAATATCAGACCTAGACCTAATTTCGCTGGTGGCTCTATTATGGTTTGGGGAGGCATCTGTTTAACAGGTCGTACAGAGTTAGTACCAGTAGACAGAGGTACACTGACTGCCCACAGGTATATAACGGACATTTTAGAAGAACATATAGTACCATATGCGCCAATTATAGGAAACGAATTCATGTTAATGCACGATAATGCACGACCGCATGTTGCAATAATCGTCCAGGAATACCTTAACGATGTTGGTATTCCAGTTTTAGATTGGCCTGCGGTAAGTCCGGACATGAACCCTATCGAGCACGTGTGGGACCTCCTTCACAGACGGATACGAACCCAAAATGTTGCCCCAGCGGACCTGCATGGACTAGCAAATGCTCTCCGTGACGAGTGGGAGAATTTGGATCAGGCTTATATACGGAGGTTAATCGAATCTCTGCCAAACCGTATGCGAGCGGTCATAAGAGCCAGAGGTGGCAATACTTAGTATTAAAAGCTACTGTTATGACATTTTTCTTTCCAAAATTATAATTTCTTGTTTTAATAAAAATCTCAAGTATGAGTTCTTGTTTTTATTTGGCCTGTATTTTATTTAAACAATCATAGAAATTATATCTTAGAGCGCATTAAAGTATATTTACAACTTTATGCTACAAACAAAGATTATGCGATACTTTTATGATTCAAAACTAAATTATGCGATACTTTTTTGGCGGAGTGTATATAAGAAAATAATACCTATTAATGTATAATAGAATATTTTATACATACGCACTAAACTAAAGATAGGAACCCAAAATACCTACAACCTACTGAAAAATGTATAAAACGTAATGTATGCAATAACTGATGTTATATATGTATGTATGAAAAAACCCTGTCTAAATACAACGTTAAAATCAGTTTCAAATCTAACATAAAGTCCATAATCTTTTTCAAGTTCGTGGTATTTACAAAATTGCAATTTGTGTGGTAGTATTTACATAAGTGAAACAAATACTATAACCGCAAAATACGAGAGTCGATTGAAATCTGTAGATATCTTAATAACTTTAGTTGTGATGGCAGATATCTCCTAACGACATCTGGCAATCTCTCTTTTTCAAGCAATCTAACGGTAACCGTCAACTTTCAAACTTACCATATGCAAGTTCAATACACTAAATTTCTCATTTAACGAATTTCTAAGAACTAGTTTCTACTTTGTAAGTTAAGAAAACATCAACTTATAACTTTGCCAACATCGACGACGAACTTGGGGCAGTGAAAAGGACTTTTGGCTGGAGACCCACTCAGAAAACTATTAGACTTGGTAAATGAGAAAAGAATATCGATTCACCGAAACCTAGAAGTCTAACTAAAGCGCTTCTAGCAGAACAATTTCATCTAACCTTTTATGAACGTAATGTCATTTAGTAACTTTGTAATATACAATTTTCCAAAGCTTCGTTCAGATTTAAATGAAATCAAATCTAAATAACGGTGAATTTTTTGCTCATACTCAATAATAATTCGATTTAAAATTCCATACATAGTTTATCCTACCGCTCATATTAATTGGAAGTATTTTCGCTCTAATCTGTTTCGTATAATACAGTTTTTGCGAACTCCCATGGCGAATAAATTCCCTATGATCATTCTAGGAGGGTTGGTTAAGAACTTAATCCACCGCTTTCTATTTATTCTTATTATTATTTTTCTGTCTCTACATCTTCTCCGTTTGCTAGGCTATAAACTTTTTTAACAAAAGTGATAGAAACTCTATACTTTCAAATAATACTAATAATGAAAGCGATGTCGTTATAGATCTACAGTCCTTTCCAAAAAAAAACTTTATGAAATTAATGGAAGTAAAATCTATTTACTCTACTCAGCACAGAAATCCATTAGCGAGAGATTTTATTTGCAACGAATAGGAAAAAGTTAAACGGTATATTGTGAAATGTTTAATTTGTCTGGATCTAGTTATGTAATGCTTATTAGATTTTTTAGTTTAGCAAAAAAAATATTACCATAAAAAATTGAATTTAAAATTAATACCATTTCATGAGTAATAACTATAAAAACAGATACCTACCCTAAAATTTGTATTTCGAAATGGCAACTAAAATATTCGATTCGGAGGATTTGGATACTGTGTATTTTGTTTTATTGTTACGTTTGCCATTGCAGTACAAATCGAGTGAGGATTAGTAAATAAGTAATTGATTACGATATACAAGACTTCATAGTACTGCTTCACAAGTTTTAGATTATAAATACTCCTAACAATGTTATCATTAGACATTCAAATAAGTATTTAGACTTTAGACCAATGGAATATTATAAACTAGACACAATGTATGCCATGGATAAATTGTGAACGTCCAGGTCTGATATATGCCAGAACTCACATTTCTAAAATATTGCGTAAAAACAAATGACACTTTGTGATAATAAATTAAATTTAAAGTTCTTTCCAATCAAATATTTATTTTTAAATTAATTGTATCGACCGGTTTCGGCTTGCGCCATCATCTGGACACACACAATGATGATGGCGCAAGCCGAAACCGGTCGATACAATTAATTTAAAAATAAATATTTGATTGGAAAGAACTTTAAATTTAATTTATTATCACAATTCCACCAATCAAAACTTCCATTATATCTACAAATCTACAAAATCTGCAATTTTATTCATGACTTTTGATCAATTTTATCCTAAAGGATGCTTTTATGGTTTTACTCAATAGGTTATTTTGTAGATTCACGCCTTTGCCTTTAAGAACTGTTTTATGTGTCTTTGACCTATGAATGTTTGCAACTATTCTTTGGATTTTCTGTGTATCCATTCGTTGATGGACTTAGTTACTTGCGGTTTTGCAATACCGAAGCGCCAACTCCGTTGAAAGATCTTGTAAGAAAAATTTCGTTAAGTGAAAATTTGTTATAGGGACACATATTTTATGTTGAAGTACCATAAAATAATTCTTGATGTAGCAAACTGTACCATAAACCAAGTTTATTAAGTGGAATTTTTTTAACACACGCAACATCTATGTCAATTTAGCAACATTATTCAGAAAATTCGTAATGTTGTAAGAACGTTCATGTACTGTTGTGTGTTGTGCTACTGTGTTCACTTACTACTTCTTGACACCATATTTATGTACTTCCATTTACTTACTGACTTTTTTAAAGCTTATTACTTATTACTTTTAGGTTGACCCCTGTATGTCTTAATCTCCGGATGCGGAGGTTCGCCTCGTGGTCGTACGGCGACGCTGTGCGGTCCAGTTGTCAAACGGAATGTCGCGGTCTGGTATTGATTTGAGTGGTGTTGCGCCTTTTTTTGCCGTTATAATTATGTTTCAACCCCAGAATTGTAGCTGTTGGTGTGAGGTCGAGGCACCCAGGGTTACGATCGGGGTGCGTAACAATTTAAATAGTGAAAGCGTGTTTTAAATCAAGAATTTATTACCACCAAAGAAGGCATGAAGGACATCAAGTTTGTACAACGATAAGAACACGTAAGTAACAAAATATATGTATATGAAATTTTACCGGTTTGAAAAATATGGTGAATTTAAAATCTATATACCGGGGCCAGGTAAAAATACGGGGATGGTTTTCACGTGCTATGTCGGGCCAGGAAGCTGTGCCGGCGCCTAACTTTACGGAACAAATATGACTATGAATAAATCTCTGCGTACATCAGAAAAGCTGTGCCGACGTGACTGCCAGACTGAGCCGGGCGAGAATTGAATGCCTAGAATGCTCAGACGCGCGGTTTATGTACACTACAACAACAGAATAGAGAATATACAGAAATTTCACTTCAATGTTATTCCTTATGGTCATGATTTTATTTTTTGTCTATAATTTTACTTTGTTTATTGGACTCCACGATTTTGCGTACAAACACGTTATAGATGGGCAATGGTTCAAATGGGACGTCAGGATTTGATTAAAAGGAGATAGATATATGTCCATTTAATCATCGGAGTGAAACTTCTGGATATTTTCTATTCTGTGCTACAACAGCCCCCCACGCGGTCGGGATGGTGGGAGTCGAGCGTGCGTGAACGGAGGTACCATCTACGGAGACGATACTCGCGTCGTAAACAAGAATAAATAAATTTAATTCAGTGTATTATTATTAATTTAACAAAATACCATGCGGTAGTAACGCTACCGTCTCTGAAAATCAATCAAAAGAAACAGATTTAATGATTAATTTAGGATAAACTCAAAATTGATACCAAAATGGAATTTCCCACAGAACGGCACGTTATAATGTATATAATGTAATGTTGCTGTTCCTTTAACAAAGTATAAAATGTTTCCGTAACAAGTTTGGATGGCTGTTACATTCACATTTCAATTGTGGAGCTTCTGGAACAATAGAAATTGTTAATTTTAACTGACTTTTTATTTCTATGCATACCTGTCCCCTTATCCTTAGCTTTCCTGTGCACCCTCATCAAAATACAGACGTAAAAGTTTTGGCAATTTAATATCTTCTATAATTTACGAAAACCAATAGCATTATTTAGAGTAACAATATCAACTAAATTAAATAAATTAAAATGATTAATTTACCTTAACCGTATCCAGAAATCTCATGACATATTTTGTGTTAATTGATTTTAATGAATTTGGGAACTATCAGAATGGGTATCGTCGGTGAGTGTTCATTCCGTTAATAAGTTTGTCGTGAATATAACTAGATGTGATGTCCATAATATATCTAAATGGGACATATTGTTCACAACTGTCGTCTCATGCACACGAAAACACTGATTTAAAACAACTATGCAGGATCTCAAATATAATTATATAAGTCGACTTTATTTCATATGTTAGTTTTTTCTTTTTTTTGAAGATAAAATATAAAATAAATAAAATATTGTTGCAACAAGACATAAAGTTAACTTAACCTTAAAATGCAATTAGCTAATACATTAAGCCAGAGGACAACTTACAGTTCCAAAGCCATTATAAATCGCACACATTAACTCTTTATTTGACATAACCATAAATTATATTATTGTTTCTTTTCTAAGAAAAATTTTAATTATCAAATACCAGGGGTATATTATAAATCACTAACCAAGCGAGTCTACAGCTGTTTGTACTACTCAGCAGCGTAGATGTGAAACAGATTCAAATTGTGGTGTGGCATTAAAAAGTGTTGAATACTACAACCGAGCCAATGCTTGCAAGCGGAAATCTGATTTATGACAAATCTATGAACTATAACTCCATACATACAAAGAAATACGCTGTTAGGCCTACCTCTCTCTCTCACATTCAAATGCACCAGTAGTTAAAAACGAACAAAGTGCTGTAATTTAATATTAATACCCATGTTTCGGAGTAATATTTCATGTTTACAATGTAAATTTGTTCTTATGCGGAGATAGCAGCAAGTGTTGCAATTATTCTACATATTTTTGAATTGATTTCAAGCCGAGGTAATGTTATCAGTAAGCTGAAGCGTCTTTCAGGCGCAAGCCGATTGCCGGGAAACAAGAAGCATTTACAAAAGGCATATATCAACACCGATAATAATAATATAATAACCGATATCTGACAGAGAAATGAAGATCGATCAGAAATAGATTTGGCCGACTGGTGCGATAAGAATCAGATGAACAGACTTACTCGACCGAAGAACACGTGCAACTGGAATACATCGGCGTAGCGATAAAATTACTATTTTACATCCTACTGAATAGTAACGCGTGCACCTTTCCTAACGCAGAGCCTATATGAAATGGGCATGAATACAACCGCTTTTTGCCCAAACGCCTAAACTACGCTCTCCTCTAATTACACTGGTCAACAGTGAAATTGCTTCTTAGGTGAAAGTACCCAATCCTGAATGAATTCAACGTGCTGAACACGAATATCACATTGAAAAAAGTTGATTGGCTCACGTTCCAGAGATATTGACGTTTTGTCCATTGTATAGATGCTATTGCATAATGTAATGCAATTTAGTGAGAAATTACGAAATTTTGCGTCATATTGCATCACCCCTTCATGCAAAGAAGTTAATGCAGCATTTGCTGCACTTTCTTGATTCCCACTTAGATTTCTTTCCTGATAACTGCGGGCAAATGCAAGGCAAATGGTCTACGTCAATGCTAGCTGACTATTGTTGGACAATCAGTAGAGATGCTCCACAAGTCCACTACAAACGGCAGGCCAAAAGAAGTCGAAAGCCAGAAGCAGACTAATGTTTTCTTACCATGTATTATAATATTGACATAAGTACACTTTTTCTGAAATATGCGTACATATTACAGAAAACCCGTAGCCAATTCAGCTTTTTCTTAGTCATTTTCGTGTTCAGCACATTGAATTCATTAAGAAATGACTATTTTCAGCTTGGAAGCATGAACTTTTCGAAAATTTGTTGCCCAGTGTTATCAGTACACTTTGCAGAGTTAAGATACAGTGATATCCATTAACTTAAAGAAGTGACTTTCGCTATTCAGAATTTTCCTAACCTCCTTAAGAGATTAAAGTCTCAATAATGGTTTGCTAATTCACATTTTGGTGTCACTCTAACTCTCTAGTATTGCTAAACCGTTGACCAACTCCAAAAGTAGTAACATTTTCCCGGCTGGTGTTATTATTACCCGAGTCCCTGTTAAACAAATAGTAACAACGTTTAAATATATCATGTAGTTCTGCTTTTTGGTGTTGGAAATTTCTAATGCTATTTTGACAAATTTTTAGTAATATATAGTTTAACGGTTATTAGAAAAACTACAACTCCGTTTAATTTAACTCCGTAAAATTTGTATGTATGTATAATAGGTATTTAACATATGTTACATTGCACATTGTTTTCAAGGATTAGACTTTGGGGTATGTCAGGGTTGAACAGGGTGTCGCATAGTTTCACAATGCGAATTACCCTTATGTTTACCAGGTTTGCATTAATTCTGCTAACAGCGGCAGCTCATTCTAAATACCGAAATGAATAATTTACTTTATGTCAACGTAGAAATGTTCTTTAGTATAACAATGAATGTAGTAGTACAGAGACCACAATAGGAATGAGTACCATTATTTATAGATTGTATACTTATATACCGTAGGTGACATACATATTTAATATCGACATTATATGGTAACTTTTCTGATTACTCCCTGTAGATAAATTTTGGTATTTGTTAGTGCTTAAAAAATGCTACCAAATGACAAGCACATATTGCTTTCTTTAACTGCAAAACTTTAAATATTGTATTTTGTATTTTTTATTTATTTGAAAAATGCCATAGAAGGTTTGCTAATTTGAAACACTCTAGTACAAAATCTATTTGTTTTTTCAACTTTTCTATACCGACTTAGCTTTGAGCTAAATTGATTAACACAAACCTAATTCCTTGTGTAAAGTGCTATTCATTGTTTTGTTACAAATATCGCTTTTAATGAAACGTAATTGATCTTTTTAAATAATACAATCATAATATTAAAAGAAAAACAATAAAAGATAAGTACTTTTTTCTAAATGCGTTTTCTAAAAAAGCTCAATATTTTCCAAAAAGAAAGAAAAAATAATAAATTTAATAGTTAAATAGTTAAATACTTGTTATTCAACATTTTCTAAGATATATTTTATCTAAAATTTATAAAACTAGGAGATATGATAAAAATAGAAACCAGAAGGAAGATCTAACAATAAAAGCAATTAAAGGTATTGATTTCTAAGCTTATACGCAATCAAATAAAAAGATTCGTATTAGATCCATAACGAAATATTCATGAATGAACACTTGCTAGCGATGAAAAACTGTATTGCACATGATAAAACAGACAGTGTTCTTTAAAAAATACTCACACATATACAAACAATTTAGATGGTACTTTGCTTACACACTATTAGTTTAGGTCTATCGGGATATCAACATAAATCCTCGGTAGAATCCTGGCCTGCATGCGTGCCGATGTTTTTTCCTCCAAGTGCATTAATAACTTCTTAATCTTACTTAAAATCAATTAATCATATGATTTATTTTAGCGAACTATGGCTAAAAATCAAACAAAATAGGAGACCTTCTGTATGAAGAATCTATGTGCCACGGTTTTGAGACGTGAATTGAACTACCCGTGTACCTGACGTTCGTGCTCCTTGTAATTCACGTGATAAAGCACGGACATCGAATTTCACCTGAATTAAAACACAGACTACACGTACTTTTGTAATTCATGTACGGTACGTTAATATACGTTCGGCGATCTGTAGAAAAAAAGAAAGGAACTGTTGCGTACGGATTTCACGTGAACTACAATACACGTACGGTACGCACTTTAGATACACGTGTAGTCGGATACGTGACGTACGAAATATGTCCGTGCAGGTACGTACGTACGTACTGTACGTATAAACGGGAATAAGGTAGTTATAATGTGTATGTATGTAAATTTTCGCTACAAATTTCATTATTTTCTTTTGGAGATAAATCGTGAACGAATATCCAGAGATATTAAGATGCGGTTTTCACTAAAATTTCAACAACTTAATTTAGCTTGTAACATTGGTAATTGTATAGCACGATTGGATTTGTTTTTTTTTCTTGAAATTCACCATAATATGTAATCACCACAGAAAAACCATAGTAACGAATAGCTCATATTTAGATAGCGTTTTCACATGACATGCATCCATTGCAACTGTAACTCGCCTGAAGATATTTCGTACCTACACATACGTTCGATGCTCCCAACGAAGTAACAACGTTTATTCTAACTGAAGTAAGTAAATTGCAACTACTTTGTTGCAAGATACCGCCCTGAATTGGCTCTTAGTCCACACTAATTAATATTTAATGTATGCTCGCCAACAGCGCACCACCTTTCTTGGTAATGGATTTTCTTAATGCAATCAGTGCCTCTATCAACACATGTGCCGAACGTTTGTTGCTGACGGGGACAGTGCGGTCAAATGACCTAGACTTTATTCCTCATTTGGTGCTAGAGTAAATTACGAAATTAATAAGGTTCGCCATGCTGTGTGAGATTAAATTATTAACTAATAATAACAATTGCCGTTGATAACAGCTACTACATGACTTTGGTTTTGTAATGGAATACTGTCTTTTAATTTTGAAAAACCAAATTTCAAATTATTGTGGTTTTTGTGTGTAAGGTTTATATTATGTGGGTCAAGTATTTTGTTAAGTTTTTCGGATAATTGTGGAACCTATGGGATGCTAATATACTTGAAGGTAACTGGGTTTGTGTTTTTTTTTGTTATTGACCTATCTGGTGTTATAATATTGATGTATTTTGTTTTTAATGGTTTTTTGAATTAACGGTAACGGATAGTTATTTTTTTGTAAATTAATTTTTACTGTGTTTAATATTTCTTTTCTATGTTTTGCATTGGTTAATGTAATGGCTCTATTAATTAAGGCAGACATAACATTTCTTTTATAACTAAAGGGTTGGGCAGAATGAAAATTTAAATAACGACCCGAAAATGTTGGTTTATGATATAATTTTGCCAGAATTTTATTATTTTCCCGAATCAAGGTAAGATCTAAATAGTTTAACATTTGATTTTTTTCTATTTCAAGTGTAAATTGTAATTTCGGATGAAAGTCGTTGAAAAACTGATGAAATTTTGTGATTTTGTCTTGCGGAATACACGCCAAGCAATCGTCTATATACCTTTTATAATACGTTGGTTTAAAATCTAAATTGGTAATTACATGTCTTTCGAGATCTTCAAGTACTAATTGAGCTATTGTGCTTGATTAGGGTGAGCCCATTGCGCAGCCATATATTTGTTTGTAAAATTTATTTTGAAAAGAGAAATAGGTTGTTGACAAGGTGATTTCAAGTGCATTTAAAAATTCCTTTAAAGGTAATGCTGTATGGGGTTGAAGTTTTTTCCAATTTTTCTTTACTATATTTAAGGCATAATCTACTGGAATATTGGTGTACATAGAGACAACATCAAGCAAAATTAATTTGTCATTATTTTTTATTTCTGTACTGTCAATAAATTTTTTTAAATCAAATGAGTTTTTTAAATAATATTCGTTATTATTAATTATGTTTGAGATTGAATTGGCAAGATATTTTGATATATTGTAAAAAGGACTTTGGATACAGGAAACTATAGGCCTAAGTAGGATATTTTTTTTGTGAAGTTTAGGGAGACCGTATATTTTAGGTGTGTGTGCATTATGGATTTTTAAGTTTTTGGCTTGTTCTGTAGATATATAGCCTCTTTTTTCCCATTGACTAACTAATTAATTTCCTTGTTTTTGATATTTTTGGGTAGGATCTTTTTTAATGATTGAATATGTTGTGGTATCATTTAGAATGTCTAGCATCTTTTTCTCATAGTCATGTTTGTTAATAATGACCGTTTTTTACTTTTATCTGCTTTAGTTATTAAAATATTAGGATTGTCTTTTTTGAATTGTTTAGTTAAGTTAATTTGTTTTTGGATGAGTTTTTGATTATAATCTGAATTGTTTTTTGATGAATACATAAAATTTTTTATTATTTTCTTGGAAGGTGTTTATTGCAGATGCAATATTTGCAATAATGTTGTTAATAGGGATGTCTTTTTTGTTTTTAGAATTATAAGGGATGCAAAAATTTAGACCGAGGCTGAGCAAGCCGCTGACATTGTCCGGAATTTTATTGTTTGTAAGGTTTTCATCCAACTGTCCTCATTTTGATTAATTATATTTTTGTTCTTATATATTTTTTCTTCAAGTTTCTTAATTTTATTTTGTTGTTTGTGTTTAATCTGAAGGAAGTATTTTTCTGTTTGATGTTTTAAAAAGTTATGAAATAGGTTAAAATCTTCATTACTATAATTAAGGTATGTAATGTGTTTTATAATTTGGAGATACTTACTCTTTTTTACTTTTAATTACTTTTATATTGTAAGTTATATCTGTTATAAGATAGTTTAAAATTGTAAATTTATCTTTTTTTTACATTTTGAGTAAATTTTTTGCTTAAATTATTGTTTTCAAATTTGACATGTTGTATTTTAAAATTGAGGAAGCGGTTTGAAATCAAAATGTTCTCCATGCACATTGTTTTGTAATTGGCTAACATGTTTTTGTAATTTGTAGGAAAATGTAAAATTTTTAAAATAAGTTTTAAAATGTCCTTATGATCGTCCATTAAATGTATAAAAAAATTTGAATTATATAAAACAATTTTCTGAGGAAGACAACAATAAATAGATTGTCGAAACGTAAATGAAGTGTTTAATTGATTAAAAAATTTAATTCATTATATAAAAATAAGCCGCTAACTCATGAAAAAAGGAAAAACATAAAATTACATTAACGGCTACGAACAAAATCCCCATCAAATACTATATCATGTGAGTTATAAGAAAAATGGTAAGAGGCATCTTTATACTCGGAAAACAGTAGAAAATTTATTTCTGTTGGAAAAAAGGATGCGCCATTTCCATTAACCGAAAAAGAACAAATGATGGCGTCACACCTGGAAAGCAAGTTATGAACTTGGTTTTAGTTTGGCATATATCTCATAATTATCAGGCTTATGTTGATTTTTTCCCTATTGAATAAAACAACTCCAATGTTTAAATTACTGTGAAAACTAGAGTAATGGTACCTTTCCCTGATGGCCAAATACCAATCCATTAATTTATTATCTTTGTTGTATTGAATTTCATGGTATTATTAAAAGTTTGTGTTACTAGGTGAGATACAATTCGAGCGGCCACAAAATAAAACAAGTTTAAGTGAAACTAACTTTGGAATAGTTTTATTTAAAATTAAAGAAATCATCGCTACAAATTGGAAAATTATAAACCTTTAATTAAATGCCCCATTTCAAAGGTGACTGCATTACACTTTATTTAAAAAAAAAAGGCTTTTAGTATGACTTCAGAGAAATGAAAGAGTTATCAATGTTTAATGACGAATTTTTGTCAGAAAATCTAGATTTACTAAACGTTTAAATACCATAAAATCCCGTAGCCTCGCCCATTTGGACTTTGGTTGAAAATGGAAATACATTACAAAACAATTGACGGATACTTGTATGTCGGTTCTTCACTAAGAAATAAATTAATAAGTCCCACATTGTCTTTCAGTGCCCATACATATATCGACCTTTACATTACTGTATATTCGCTGGTGAATATACAGACTGTTTAACCGAACTGCCTTATTAGAATTGTTCAAGCTTCTAATAAAAATCTTATTTTGAATTCAGATAAGCTATGGCTATCTACAATCGATTTAAGGAAAAATTTCAAGCACTCTTGCTATACAGCAGGTTGACGTCAGTTTTCTCATTTTAAAAGAAATTTTATACAATTTCTATAGATATGCACAATAACAAAAGTAATGCTAATGTAACTCTAACTTTCAGTTCCCACTGGTCTAACTGCTACAATTTATATAAAATTTACATTGCGGGTATAATATATTATATTGTAACGACCACTTTAACCCTCTTTACTTTTACGTTGATGGATGTTCAAATTTTTACGCGTGGTCTCGCCTCGTGTCCGCACAGCAGCGTTGGCTGTGCAAGTCAGCTGTCAAACAAAATTCCGCGCGTAGGATCGATCAGTGGTTGCGCCTGTTTGTCGTTACAATATAATTTGTACCCCAGAATGGTAGCTGTTTGTATGATTGCGGGGAATTCAGGGTACTGATCAAGGCGTGCGCAACAATTAAAAAAGTTAAAACATGTTTTTAATTGAGAATTTATTTCTACAAAATAGGGAATTGTACAATGACAAAAAGAAAAGAAATGACTGACTAAATAAACAAATATATACAATTAAAAATGTAAACAAATTATTTGCCATATGTCGGAGTGCTTTTAAATTTAGTCGCGAAATGTTAATTGCCCATTTTAGACAATATAATAAAACAAGTAAAGTCTACATACTGGGATGGGTCAAAACTACGCGGGCGGTTTTAAAGTACAAGTTGGTGCTGAGTTGGGCAGTAGCTCACAACTCGGATGGTAACACCGCGTTGTGCGAGTAGCTTTGCCGGCACCAAACTCACAGCTCGGCGGGTGGCGCTGCGTAGTGCCAGTAGCATTGCCGGCACCGAACTCTCACCTCATTTACAATATTTTCTTATATTATTTTAATCCTTACTTTCCTCTAAGACGTAAAAAATCGGGTTATTCCTAACATTATATCTTCATCAGAAAACTTTAAATCATTATTTTTACTTAAACAGAAACATCCCGAATTGAACGATTTTTATAAAAAAGCACATCAGCAATTAGTAGCGAATGCCGAACAATCATACTATCAAACCAGAATTGCATATTCTAGTAACCCTACAAAAGCGGTGTGGGGCGTAATTAGGGAATTGTCTAATTCTGTACCAGAGAGAAGTATAAACAACAAAGTTCTAACGAACCCTAACTTAATTGCAACCCATTTTAATCAATATTTTGCAAATATTCCAGTAATGCTTACTGATCACATTAGTGGCGATTCTGATGATAGTAATACCCACCAAAGTGGTACAGACCGAACAATTTTCTTAAAACCTTTCTAATTTAATGAGCTTGCAAACATTTTACAGTATAACCTCAAGAAGAGCTATTCAACTGGCCCAGATGATGTACCACCGTATATTATAAAGGCAGTATATGTTTCTCTTGTTCAGGTGTTAGCTCATTTAATTAAGTCTTTTGAAGTAGACAAGTTTCCAGACTTATTAAAAAATACAAAATTAATAACCGTGTACAAAAAATTAATAAGACTTTTGCACAAATTTACCGACCGATTGCATTAACATCGTCCTTTTCGAAAATATTTGAATATTGCTTTTTAAATAGAAATTGTCTTGTCAAATCTCAGCAGGGGTGTTTTCTGAGATGTAACTCTATTGGTCCTGGCTGTAACGAAAAAATACACCCTTCCGAATTTTCTAACAAACAAGATCGTTTATTTTAAATAAATCGATGTCATAGATTTTGTAACATTATAGGAAAGCGACATATATACCAAATTGTAGTGATGGGTACAGTAGGGAGAAGCTACTATTTTTTTGCTGGCACTATAAATACTCGTGTTTATTCGTCTTCGTGTTGTTCACCGGCTTACCGGCGGGGCGACAAAATAAGAGTTTATCGAGTCGCTATACAAGAGTAGAAACTTCCCCTATCTGACCAATTACTACCAAATTATTTGCAAACGACTTACATTTGGTGACGGGCTGGTAGGTTGGTGGAGGGGTGACGTTTGGCTCCCTGGGGTTGAAGATCTTTGTCGCAGTCGGGCTAGAGCGGACCTCAGCCCTTCCGTTATAACGTTCTCTCCATCACCACTGGAATAAAAGGAAAACAGTAAGCAAGCCAATCGTATTGTTCAAGTTAAAAGGCAATTTTAAAGTTCACGTCGTTTGTCATTTCTCTTTTATGTACCCTTTTACTTTCGTGTCAACAAACAAGCCAATTATAAAAGCTGCTTTTATTATGGCTGTTCCTCCTTATCCGTGTACTGTCTCGTTCTAGAGCAAACACATAAACAAGCTTGTAACTTTTTAAAACCTGTATCTTTACTAAACCAATTATGGCAATACCAATAGATATACTGCATTAATACTACGTACTAATCCATTATGCATACATAACGATACCTATGGAATAGTTCAAGCAATTATACTGAGTTTCCTGTGCGTCGTTCTGATTCCGCAAGTGATTCCTTTGCTAAACCTATATGACAAACGTATGCTTATTTGGTCTGTGATCGCTAGCCAGTAGCCCTACTATAAGTAGGTCTTTCGTAAATCCAAGTCCTTTTTCCAGTAAGAACTGTTTTTCTGTAATGCATGCATTCAATGGTAGCCATCTGATATTTATATAAGGCAGCTTACTCTTCTCAATATTAGCAAATTAGTAACTCAAACATTTTCCATTTATTTTCGATATTTTTTATTATAAATACACCGTGCTGTATATTTTCCGAGAAAACTAATTTTCGCAATACAGGTTTTAATTTACAACATGCCATCGCAGAATATCGACATTTGGGGCATGGCCTGTGGGCACGGTTCATCAAAATCTCCTGAGGGCAATGAATAAATTAATAACGAACACGCCATTAATACATGAACATGACAGAAGTTCTCGACGCTTACGTATTGGGGAAAGTACATGCGACATGCCAAAATTTGCGCGCGCAAACGGTTTACTGTCGCCCCACTTGTGTGCACCTCTCCAGCATTATTATTCATGGAAAGGGAACGAAGCCTGCCTCTTGCGCCTCAAACAAGCTGAAACCATGCTTTGGACTATTTTCTGTTAAGTTACAAAACAACGGGGCGGCGCAAATCCGACATTAATTTTCCCTCGCTTGGAATTACTGCTTGTACGTAATTGGTAATTGAGCGCAATCCATGTCTAATTAGTATTTGCACACAGTAGAATTAGTGTAACTGTGCGAATAAGCACTAAATTTTCAGAGAATATACACCAGTGGTCAAAGTTAAAGAGAGGAAACAACCAACCAAGGTTGGGCAAAATTTATTGAAATTAGTAATAAAAATAAATGGATGTATGTATGTTGTGTAATATTAGGATGATTGTACACTGCGACCTGAAAGATCTACTGTGTCCCCTATTCTCGCTGTATTTACAGCTGGCTGTTCAGTCTTATTCCTTTTAGGAAATGCTAATGTCACAAGGCCCCAGATTAGGTAACTCTCCCTCTTCAATTTCACATGCCAGGTGCAGCGTCCTTGAGTTCCACAGTGCAGCGCAGTTTGTGCGCTACATTCGGCTTCCTCCGCTATTCCAAGCCTGCTTAGATGTCCGTTCAGTTTACAATGGCCTGTAAGGATCCCTGTCAATATGCGAATAATATTTTTACTCAGCTTGATGCATTCTGCAGATCTCTTCTGGTTATAGGTTCCCAGAAGAGTTTTAGCTTGCCTCATTCCCTGGAGATTCTCTCAGTATTTCGATTTCCTCTGCTCTACTTCATTTTTTAATTTCTCCAGTATTATGCTGCTACTTATCCCGCAAGAAGGTTCTGACCCTACAAAAGATATTCTAGCCCATCTCTTAGTGAGATTATCTGTTATTTCGTTTCCTTCCACTCCTGTGTGTCCCGGAACCCACAATGGGGTTACCTTGTTCTTATTTTCCTAGCTCGTTTACTTTTTATAGACACTCCCAAACCATTTTAGAGCTGATTATGTTTGACCTCAGCGCTTTAATGGCTGCTTGACTATCAGATATTGTGATAATCCCTTGCTTTTCGTAGCTTCTGTCAACGTTGACCTGGATGCATCTTTCAATCGCGTATATTTCCGCCTAGAAAATACTTGGGTCCATCCCCATGCTTTAAAATAAATGGATAGCTTCGTTATTCTTATCAAGAAATAATAGGTGATTTTTTATTCATTATTCTATTATTCAATAATGAATTGTAACATTTATTTCACTCATTATTCAAATAATTATTTCGATAACTATTCTTCCTGCAAATAATTATAATGATTCAAATAATGATTCTCATTCAAATAACTGCTGTCATTCAAATAATTATTTCAATGAATGTTGTTATTCGAAACTTTCATTTATGATAATTTCCTGATGGGAGTAATTGGTCGCTGGTGGAGGAGAGGCATTGTGTGTTTTTTTAATGCTGAAATTAATTTTTTTGCAACGCCAATAGGGGAACGGATATATTTTTTGTGAGTGGTCGCACTGATTGTTTTTTTTTTTTCACATGATACTTTTTAGCAATGTCGGGAAAAGAAAAGGGTAATTTTTGTCAATTCCAATGGTTGGGGTGGGCAAGGCGCATTAATTTTTTTGAACAATGAATTTTACTTTTTAGCAACGCCGGGAAGAGAAAGTATAACTTATTCAATATTAGGGGTGTGGGTTGGTAGAGAGGACGTTCATTTTTTAAAATAAGTGGCCGGAAAACAAAGGCTTACGTTTTTCTACATCAAGGGGTAATGAGTTGCTCGGGGTTCGCATTAAAATTTTGAAATAATAAAATTTACTTTTTAGTAACGCTGAGAAGGATAGTAATAATGCTGAATAATTTTTTTCTCAGCATCAGGGGCTGAAGATTTGTAGAGAGGATACAGTGATTTTTTTTTTTTTAATAATAAAGTTAGTTTTTTTAGCAACACTGAGAATGGAGAAGGATTTGTTACAACACAGTTAGAAACGCCTAATAGAAATGATTTAATGACACCATTTCATAGACTGACAACTCAGAGATCTATACAATATTGGGGAGCGAAACTTTACAATTGTCTGCCCTCTCTGCCGCCCGCAAGGTTTAAAAATCAAATAAACAAGTTGTTGAACGAGAGGGAATACTAGCAAATTGAGGAGTTCGTGAACGACCATCATCTTAATAGTTTTAAATTGTTGTTCGTTATTATATTTTTTTGTTTTTACTTCTTGTGTATCATTTATATATATCATTATAAATATATATCTTTTTATTTATGTTTTTAATTATTGTATGTAATTTTACACTACATGCCAAATTTTTTGTGACGATATCTTTAATGGTTTTTATTACGGTAAATTAGGTAAAATGGTAATGTCTTAACTGTTCTGCTTGTGCGCGCCATCACAAATAACTCCCTCAAAAGCCTTTTTGTTTAATCTATTGGCATGAGACAATTTTACAACAGTTGCTAACGGAAAATATAACGCAATTATTGCCTTAACATGCGTTATTTCTAAATTTGAAATGACTAGATATAGTAAGGAAAAAACATTTTACATGTGTAGGTATTATATTGAAAGAAAGACTGGAATACTGTTTAATTACAAGTAATAATTTTTTAGGAGTGTTGAAAGGAAAAGTTAGTGTTGCTTGACTACAATAATTTTCCTATTGTTAGTCTACAATGTTCATCGCTTTTATTTCAAAATTGGTGTTTTTATTTATTATATTATGTTATTTAATAATAAATTATTTGAATAACGATTTATTTGGTAAAAGAATTATTCCAATAATCTTTAATGACGCCAATGACTTTATATAAGTATTTGAATACAAAATTATTGAATGATGCCCAACACTGAAACCAACATTGTTTGTTGGATAAAATAGAAAAGGTTCGAATTTATGGATAGAAATCAACTTAAACTTTGGATATTTTAGGATATCCTTACACGAGCAACTAATTTAAGCAATTAATCGCCAAACGACAGCTGCATAAAACAACATCATACTAATTTCAGTAGTTATTTTGAAAATATACTTGCTGGTTGCTACACGTGCGCCAATCATGTTGTTATATTTTCACTGATTACAATTGCTGGCAGTATTTGCTTCTATCTGTTATTTTACTTCACTGCGAAACTCCTTTTCGTAGTGGGACCTATACTTCGCATTTGCCGCCTGTTGTATTGTGCAAAGCGCCATTTTCTCGCTAGGGCGCCAGTACTTGGTCTCGCAAAGTACTACGTACTCCTCTTCCGTAAACGCTACCTCATCCATATGGACTGTATCGTCCAATTATCGAACACCATCTATACAGAGATGAGTGGATTAAAGATAAAAACAGCGTTTGTTGTGGGAGCTTTCCCTTTGCACCTTAAACCAAAACATATAGAGTGTGTCCCACATCTATTTTCCTACCCATTTACTCGGAAAGTTATAGAGATAAAAAGTTGCAGTAAAATCCAGTTGAAATGAGACGACATTGTACATCAAGTTCGCCTAAAGCATATTGACCAATGTCACCGCATATGATTTGACAGTCATTGGAACAACAGTATAAAACTATGAGCGAAGTGTAAGACATCGAACAAATTGCGGTAGCTGCTTTAGTCGTTAATACTTAATGACTTTAAAGATTTTCCTCAACTAGAATGGATTCCTCAACATAAATATGTATCAGGTTGTTGTGCAACACCTTATAACATTTGATTTCTCCGGTATTCTTCTCCCGCGTGGCGGCTACTGTAGAAAACCCGATGCTGTCTTTTTCATTTCCCCTTGATAGTTTTTGTTGTCTCTAATAATTTGCTTACCAATATGCTACCATAAAAATTAGATTATTCCGTATTTTTATAACTATTCCGCTTATGTATATAACATAACTATCAGTATATTGTCTTAAATAAAAAAAACAGCAATTTATGTAGATCGTATTGTTTTATAGAGCAGAAAGTATTTTTATGATGGATTTCGCGATGGTATAAACCATTTTACTAAAGATATCGTGTAGCATACATACCGGTTGTCCAACCTAAGATGCAACGGTTCCTAGCCAAATTATTATTGCCTCTTTGAAAAAAATTTTCAAATAAATGTTGCCTCGAATCATATTCTACGTATGCTAAAATTAGTTTCAGTAATGGCGGACTTCCGGTTGCACCGGAAGTAGATACTAACTTTCTTATTTTAAATGGAACACCCTGTATATTATTGCACTTTTGGATTCCTTGTTAAATTTAAATAACAATATGTTAGGGATACATTGGGGCTAAGTTGTACCGTTTCCGAATTACATGACGTTTTTCGAAAAAAATGACATTTGCAGTGTCTTCGGTGTTTGGAAATACCTCAGGAAATACGAAAGTTAGAAAGATGCGGTTTTCGGTTTTCGCTTAACCATGAAACAGCACACGTCTTTTATTTTAAAATTGTTGCGTTTAAATTACAGCGTTATTAAATAGGGACCTGTAATTTTCGAACTCTAAAATCATGGATAACTTGATTTTTTTAAATTGAACGGTATAGCAATTTTTACATAAATGGATGTAAAATTTAATTTTCTTTCGATTTTATACGGGTATCATTGTGTCTATCTCCAACGGTTTTGGAGATATTCGCGATTTTTCAGTTTCTAACGATAGATACGTATTGCGAAGCGCCGCCGTCGGCCACCTTCCCTTCGCATTTCACCAGGCTTGGGACTGGCAGCAATATAGTACTGGCATGCTTAGAAAATGGCCGACAGAACACAATAGGACCATTTGAATCAAACAAAATTGTCTAAAAGATACTTGAGATGTCTAAAGCGGCATCTTTAAAGGCAACCTAAGCTTGAAAAACAAACTAGGTATCTAACCGTTATTAGTGTTCCGAGTGTCAGAACTGACATTCAGAGTACTGTTTGGAAACATGATAATTAAAGATGTTGCTTACTCAAGAAGAATTAGTAGATATGGTTTTCGTTCTCGGTGAATGTTACCGAAACGCTTTGTTAGCGTCAAGAGTTCACGCACAGTATTACCCATGTAGCAACCATCCAGATAGGAGGGCATTTCTGCCGCTACTGGGTAGATTTGTAAGTACTGGATCCGTAGCACATACACAACGGAACCGCAA
The DNA here is from genome assembly GCA_949128085.1 of Cetonia aurata. Lineage (NCBI taxonomy): Eukaryota > Metazoa > Arthropoda > Insecta > Coleoptera > Scarabaeidae > Cetonia > Cetonia aurata. The sequence continues at coordinate 20,203,334 of OX421883.1, forward strand.
TAACTCCGTACTTACGGATGAAAATCAGTTACAAGATGCGATTTCTTCTCATGGGGTTTCATTAAAAATAAGCTTTATGAGACGCCACCAACAACCCCTGATGATATGCGCCATCGTATTTTAAGAGCGTTTCAAGAAAGAAAGAACACCAAAAATACTCAGACATGCTCAAAAGTGTTTGCAAAAGCGATTTCGATTATGTAGTGCCCAAAATGGACAGCATTTTGAACATTTAATATATTAGTGTTGTACCAATTCTCTGTACAATGACAACATTAGCGTTTAAAGTGTAGCCGTCGAAGTGTACGTACGCCATACATTGGATAGAGTAATGTAGTTTGAGAAATGTGCTGATTTATTGATATTCCAGTAATGTTGTTTTCTTTTATCTTTGCTATGTTTGCTTGTTTCTAGTGGTCCTATTGTGTTCTGTTGGCCACTTTCTAAGCATGCCAGTATTATTGCTGCCAGTCCCAAGCTTGGTGAAAGGCGAGGGCAAGGTGGCCAGCGGCGGCGCTTCGCAATACGTATCTATCGTGAGAAACTGAAAAATTGCGAATATCTCCAAAACCGTCGGAGATAGACACAATGATACCCGTATAAAATCAAAAGAAAATTTAATTTTATATCCATTTATGTAAAAATTGATATACCGTTCAATTTAAAAAAATCAAGTTATCCATGATTTGAGAGTTCGAAAATTACAGATCCCTATTTAATAACGCTGTAATTTAAACGCAACAATTTTAAAATAAAAGACGTGCGCTGTTTCATGGTTAAGCGAAAACCGAAAACCGCATCTTTCTAACTTTCGTATTTCCTGAGGTATTTCCAAACACCGAAGACACTGCAAATGTCATTTTTTTCGAAAAACGTCATGCAATTCGAAAAGGGTACAACTTAGCCTTAATGTATCCCTAACGTATTGTTATTTAAATTTAACAAGAAATCCAAAAGTGCAATAATATACAGGGTGTTCTATTTAAAATAATAAAGTTAGTATCTATTTCCGGTACAACCGGAAGTCCGCCATTTCTGAAACTAATTTTAGCATGTGTAGAATATGATTCGTGGCAACATTTATTTGAAATATTTTTTCAAAAAGACAATAATAAATCGGCTAGGGACCGTTGCATCTTAGGCTGGACACCCGGTATAAGTATTTATAATGGTTTATGCTATTTTCTTCTACAGCGATATCAATGTTGTTATACCTTGCAACAATAAATTTCTCTGCTTGTAACTTCAGAGCATAACCAAAGCCGTGCCCATTTCAAAATTGAAACAAAAAAGCACAAGCGTTGAAAAAAAAGGTAAAACTGAAAGAGATAAAATACTGTACAGAATCACTCAAACGAATACGAGTTATACGAAGTATCCACGAATTGTGCATATCGGAATCGCCGCAATAATGCTTACGGAAACAACACAGAAGATAACGGGTTGAACTTTATTTATCTAGGTCTCTATGTTACTCTGTTGCTTCTCCTAATCCTTTTTATGGATGCCTATCACAAAACATACCGCCGTAATAATAATAAAAAGAGAAAGCGCAGGTTGTGACGTAAGAATGGGTAATGAGCTTAAATGGATTTAGGTCAGAGTACGACGAAACTAATAAAACTTATATTAAACAGCGGGAGATTTAGTTTTCTATTCAGATAATGAAATCCTGGGTATTACATTCAAATAGCTATTCATTAATCTTTGTTTCTTTCATAGCGTATTGTAAAGAATCTTGGAATTACACAGTATAAAAGTATACTTCGCCGCTTGAAAAAGGTTTGAGTTTTCAAACCAAATATACTATACTTTTCCCATAATTTCTTCTATCTTTTACTTATTTACGAGTCCAATGAAAACCAACGCAATTCTTTGTTTGTAAGTAAAATTGACCGCACGTTAATATTCAATATTGTAAAACAAACGCTCAAATCACGGCAAATGTAGTACTACTGACAATTTTAAATATAAGCTATTATAATTCGGGCTTTAAACACGAATGAATCCATTCTGGTCTTAATGCCGATTTTTATTTATTCCCTTTGTGGCACAACTAGTCTAGTTTAAAGTATAGGTGGACTTACAAACGAGCGATGATACTGTAGCAAAAAAACTCCTCTAGCCAGGTGAAGCGTATAAATTTTGTCACATCAGACAGATTCACCTCTCTAAACCAGAGTTATTTTTACATCGATCGTTAATCAGCGTGAATTCCATTTGAGCACAAAAATAGTTTAAGCAAAAAAGTCGTTATTAATCTGCTTATTCCAGTGTCGGTCTTTATTATCTTCGATTTGACAAAATCAATCATGCTTATCAATATTAATAACCCTAAGAAAAAATAAAATAAATGTAAGTAAATAAGTCTATGAACATCCAAGTCTGGGAATTAATTAAAATTCCGTGCGTGGAAGTATCTGGATCTAGGTCCTGCAATAATTTTCTTTATTTAAATAGAACAGCCAGTGGTTATTTTCATCCTTGAATTATATACCTAAGGCCTATATGTCTTCAAGCGTTTTCGAGAGACAAATGAGTTGCAAATAAGTTTAACATTGATTGTATTATAATTTAAGTTACGAATGCCTTTTTGTTGCAGTTCTATATATTTGAAAAAGCCATTTGGCAAAACGTCATAAGAAATAATTTAATTTTTTTGGATTATTTCACCAATTTCTACTATTTTCATTTATTTTATGAAAAAACGAAGGGATGTTTAAGAGAAAAGGATATAGAAAGCTATTTATATTAGACTAAGGAACCGAAATTACAATTTTAACTTAACTTATTTCTAAGCACATCCAAATTATTCTATTCGAAGTTACTCGTAGGCTTACGCAGTCGTTGTCCGTGGTATACACTTCTGCTTTTCTGGGTTGAAAACTAAACGTGATCCTACCGCACGCATTGAACGGTCTATCATCAAATTCATAAAATCCTCCTGAATTGCACAAATCCTTGCTACCTAATGGTTTTATCTCTCCTAAACTATACGGTCAACGCAAAATCTACAAACCCAATGTTCCTTTACGCCCTATAGTTAGCACCATCAGCAGTTCCACTTACAAACTCTCCAAATACCTCCCCAAAATCCTAAAACCCTACCTGACAACAGTGATTCCTTTAAACAAAACTCCAAGTACTTTGTACATAGACTAAGTGAACTGACAATAGATTCCCAGTATTTCCTCGTTAGTTTCGATGTCGACTCCTTATTTACCAAAGTTCCTATATCCAATACCATCCAGTTCATTCGTGACATCCTATCTTCCAACCTCGAACCTGAAGACTTAGCTGACTTCGTGGAAACCTATCTCACCTCTATTCCCAATTCCACGGCTGCTACTATGAACAAGGTTCAGGTGCAGCTAGGCCTCCCCCTTTCTCCTGTTGTAGCCTACATTTTTGTGGAGGTATTTCAACAACAAGTCCTAATCTCCTATTTCCAGAAACCGAAATGCTGGTTTAGATACGTTGATGACATCTTCGTAATTTGACCACAATGACGTGATTCCTTAGATATCTTCATTATATTCCTTAATTCCCAATACAGTTACATTAAATTCACCATGAAAGGTGAGTCGGTAGATGCTCTCCTTTTCTAGATGTCTTAGTGAATCGTCGCTCTAGTGGCTCGTTAGGACATTGGGCCTACCGCAAACCTACACACTCCGACCGTTGCCTAAATGTTATCTCGCACCATCATCCGACTCAGAGGAACGGAGCATAAACTTCTTAGTGCAAAGGACCATTACCATTTTCGATCCTAACTCCTTATCCCGAGAACTATCCCATGTTACCGACACCCTAACCAAGAACAACTATCCTAGACATCATATCCAACGTACCATAAACCGACACCTAGATCCCATATTCATGATATGCAAAACATAAACCACTCCCTACCAATCCAATGCGTATCTCCCCTATATCCAAGGTATTACGGACCATATAGGAAGAATCCTATCTAAACATAACGGGTTTTATATCCGTTTCTATAGCTAATTCCCAATTTTCCTATCAAAGATCGTAATCTTCTCGAAGATCCTGGTGTTAACCGAATTCCATGTTCGTGCGACAGTGTTTACATTGGCGAAATAAAGCATTCAATGGGCACTCGTGTTGCAGAACATGAGAACATGTAGTCGGGCGTTGCTCGTAACTGAGTCTGCACTTGCTGAGCACAGGCCGGAAACCGAGCACCAAATGCATATCAATTCTGTCCAAATCCTATCCCGAAATCCACACTACCATAATCGTAAAATCCCAGAATCCATTGAAATCCATAAACATCCTAATAATCTTAACCATTACGACGGTTACTTCCTACACATCATCTGGAAATACCTCCTTTCGAAATAATTCAAGAGTAACCGTCACACCCCACTGAACCGTAACCATTACCCGCCTATAAACCCATCCCCATGTGTCAGTTCTTCAGTTTCAGGTCAATAGCGACGAAAGATGCAGCCCTGAAGATGTTCCGTGCAAATGTGGACGAAACGTCCACCAGAGGAAATACTAGGTTAGTTTGTACGCGGTTTCAACCCGGAAACCAAGAAGTGTATGCCAATTCTATTCGAGATTTATCAAGATGAGAGGGTTTCTCCCTAAGCCCTATACATTGTTTAAAAAAAAAACATAATTTTTTTCCTTACAAATATCAAACAGTATAAAATTTACACCGTCGTGATTTCGAAAAAAGATTGGAACTCTCACATATTGGTTAATTAATTAATTCGTGTCACGAAACTCCCGACTTTTTTAGATATATTTTGTTGACTGATGAGTGCAGACAGAAAAACACAAGATTATTGCAGTAATACAAATCCTTTACTTGTTCATCCTCAAAATTCACAAACTCGTTTTAATATAAACGCTTGGTGTGGTATTATCGAATCCAAAATTGTAGGCCTGTTTTTTTTTTATCGCGGATCTATCCCAGGACAGCGTTATGTTCAACTGGACGCCTTCACGGTTACCACACATTTTCTTTGCAAATATTTTTCTCCATAAGTGTTCACATATGACATAATTTCTATGTTGTGATCTTTGAGCAACTCTTTAACAACATGAGCAGAGTGGACGGAACGACTATCTTGCAAGAATGTGGGGTGGGACTCTCCGATATTGGGATGCCCATAGTGCCTGATGACTTTCCTGAAAGCTTCATTTCCCAGATACAAGCGGAATTAATCCGTAACTGTCTACTGCAGGAACTGTACAAGTTGAAAATTTGAGGACCGCAACCACAGTTTAGTAAGGTCCGACACCGTGGCGGGGTGCTGAAAGTGGGCTGCGTGGACAGGAGTAGATCCTCATGACTCGCGGAGGTCATCCAAAGACGGCCATCTCTGGAGCTCCTGATCGGATGTGATGTCAACGCGCACCATATTGTGTGGGCAGCACCGGCATTAACAAACAAGGTGGGTCACTCTTAAACCACTTTGTTCGACATAAGTTAGTTACATCCTCAAAATTCACAAACTCCTTTTAGTATAAACGCTTGGTGTGGTATTATCGGATCCAAAATTGTAGGCCTGTTTTTTTTCTATCGTAGATCTTTCCCAGGACAGCGTTATGTTCAAATGGACGCCTTCACGGTTACCGCACATGACAACATTGGACTTCTTTTTATGGGGACACGTGAAAAATGAGGTCTACAAGATACAATATGAAACGCAAATCCATTCTTAGTGTTGTATTAAAACTTCTTTGTTTACAATTAAATTTTCAATCAAACTGCAGTGAAATTACAAGGTGTTTCATTTAAAAAAACGACAGTTTTAGTGAATACCTTGAAAATATTTTTCTGTTTTCACCACTACAATCGTCGCAGAAATATACCAATCTAACCGACTTCGTAGCCCTAATAATAACCATGTTAGCAATGATGCACACTTAACTTGGAACAACCTGTATATCTTCGCCGAGAGTCACACCTATTTAAAAGTTTGCAAAAGGACTTGAAAGACATTACTTTGATAGTGCTGCTCTGATAAAAATAACACATTTTGCTTGTATGCTTAAAACTAAAATCATTTATTAACACATGATTATTTAAAATATTCGGAGCAGCAAGGACATGTGATAATTGTTTTTGATAGTCATTTATCTAGATAAGTGCTCAACAAGGAGTAAACATTTTTCCCAGAGGTATAACAAACGTTTTAATTAGCTTATATTTTGGTAAATGCATTATATAGCTTGCAATAGAAATAGTAAAAATGCACTAACTGGGGTCGAGAATTTATATTACAGGATAATAAGAAAATAATTAGTACATATCTCCAGGTTATATTTACTTTTGAGGTACATATACGTTTGGTATAGGTAATAACTGTTACCCTTGTTAAACTCAGCTTACGACTGATATGCGACTGATGAAAAGGAAGCACGTTTGCCCATGTAATAATGTATGTATGAACCTACTAGTCCAATATTCTAGATTAAATATAGGGCGAAAAGCAAGCCAACTAGATGTACTTTAACGCTATTTTTTTTTTCTAGATTTTGTCTCACAACGCGTTGCTTGGAAGCTTCTAGAACTTTTATAATACTTTATATTCCTCAGGAATAGATAATTTATAATTTGACCTTACAAACAACACGTCACAACTGTTAAGGAAAAATAATGAAAATTAACGAGACAACACCTCGTCTCATAAATCAAATAAAAGCAAATTGTTTTCAGGAAGAGTTGATGGACGTGCGCTGCCTAAAATAATCTCGAGAATAGCTTACGTGGGCGTCCAAATAGCATTCTGTTTCATTTAGTCGAGTCAGAACAGTTATTAATCGCTATTCTTCTAGGGTATTCTACCAAGCGAAATTTAGGAACACGGACAGTCAATTTCATTAATTTTTTGTGGGGGAGGTCCACGGCAGTAAATGTTCACATGTCGTTTCCCGCAGCGATTACCCCAATATAAATCAGCTGATCCGTAGAGCGGAAGTTATTGACATATATAGGTAATTATTTATTATACAATATACATACATTAACTGTGGTTATGTCTATGGGATACATAATACACATCTCTACAAAGTCTTTCAAAATATTTAGGACTCATACACGAAACTTATTCACGGTCACCTTTGGTAGGACTTAGATTTAGTGCAGTTAGTTGCCATGCTTCACTTTGTAATGTAATTTTATGACATGAAACGTGTAGAATGTATATTGCTACGAAACTTGTAGACAAATCTTTTAAATTTTAATTAAATTTTTAAGTAAACACACAGTAAACACTGTTTTTATTCTCCCATCATCCACTCAGCGTCATTTATTATACTCTGATTAATTCCAAAGATATGCTATATCTCAAATGTTAGAGGACATGAAAGGTAAATTGGTCCCCACCACAGGGTTTCAAGTATACCGCAAAGGAAAAGGATGATAATTTTCAGTTAACCTCGGGACGCGGGAGGGTTACGTCACATCGCTGAGCCACTGATTATTATGTTAATATAGCTTATAAAATTTGAATATCTTTTAAGTATATTATTATGACTGTACTAGTTATTTGTTAGTGATTTTCTTGTACTACATTGAATAAAAGAGACGACAATTAAGTATTTATTAATTGTTATTCGATACATTTATTAGCAGATTGAAATACCGGGGCAACAGCTATTATTTATAGGGTTTATTGTTTATTTATTGTCAATATTATTGATTGTCAATATTGTTTTTTGGCAATATTTTTTATAGAATATTATTTATTGTCAATATAGTTTATTGCCAATATGCATTATTGTTAACATTGTTCATTGTTAATATTGTTTATAGTCAAAATTGTTTATTGTTTATTGTGAATATTGTTCACTGTCTATACACTGTGTTTTGATAATCTAAACCTCTTGATAAACCACGATGAACTATTTTAACTAGATTGACCAAATCCCTTCCAAAAACAAATCTCGAAATCTTCAAACATGTCTAGTTCATAAATAATTTCAAACTTGAAAACATAACCTTCTTTGTTGTTTTAAGAACTTTCAGAGATTTTCGATACACTATTGAGCGTCTAATAATTCTTATTGGCTACTTCAAGCACTCAATAAAATATTAGGAGAATAAACTAATTTAATACCTACATAATTTTTATTAGTTGATGGAAAGACAGTTATTTCAGTTTCAGCTGATAACTTTTATTAGGAACTTCATTATTTGTGAGTTTGAGTTTGAAATACCTGTCCTTAACCTAAAAATATTCTTTGAAAGACGGTCTGTTGTTATTTACCTAATAACTTATTAGCTAAATTGTTATTAGATACATTTATTAGGAGATTGAAAGACCGACCCTTAAACAAATTTGATGAACAAAGAAATGAATCTTCTAAAGATTCCCTCAGAGTAAGTAAGTTCTTTACTATCTTAGATACACAATAATAAGATTTCTATAATCTTAATCCAAACTAAAAACTCGTATTTCTCGTTTTTAATATCATAAATAGAATTCAAATCTCCCGCTAAATTCCCGTCATAAAATCAAGTACAACTAGATCAATGCCAACTTAAATCGCTCATGAAATTAACCCACAGAATCAAATACCATCTCACATAACCAAATTTACTAGATTTACTGTTATCCCTCAATTAAATATAATATAGTTAAATATAACCATAACATAACATTCCCTTTACGCCTTTGATGCCAGTTATAAATTCAAAAGATGAATAAAATCGCTTACTTCAGGTACGAAAACTGCTGTAATATAATCCAAATAATAATTCCAACTTCAAACAATCATTTCAGCTTCCGAATGGTGTCCCAACCATCTCACAGCAAACTGGCTCGAATATAATTCTTCAACAACCCCAGGATTAGATAAACGCCACCCCAAATATCGAAATCACTGGATTCCCATCATCTTGGCACTATACACGTAATACTCTCATCCTTGTAAGTAAATTTGAAAAGTTTATAGACTTAAATTGTGATAGATATTACAAAATTCTAGATAAATATACGAAAAGCAACCACACTCAGGAAAAGCCGAAAAAGAAGTGCCCCACATTTGTTTTCAACAACTCAATATCTCCTAGACAAAAAGGACCCCGGCAACGATGATAAAAATCGTTTCCAACGATACGACAGCATAAAAATCCCTCATCGAACATTAATCGAAGGATACACCCTAGAATCCATGGTTACATGCATTGATTGAATTAGATATGAAATAAAAGTAAGTTCTTAGTTTAAATTATTACATACGTTGACAAAATCAATAAATAAATTAAAATACATTTACATAAATAATTTTATAATCGATATTATGATTCTGTTGGTTTTGTTTTCAGGAATTAACATAGCAATACATAATTTCATATCTATCAATATCTAGTTGTGTTGTGCAAAAATCCTTGAATGCGTTATATTGCGTTAAATTTTATAAAAAATGATGATGTCAATAACGGTAGGTTTGTAGCCTACTGTAATGAAACAGACATAATTCTATATCTGACTGTGTGTGTCTGTGTGTTCTGTTTTCTGTTTTTCTTTCACATTGATTTCACTAGATAAACGTATATGACGATACATACTTATATTATCAATTTACAGTGAGTAAAGATTATTATTATCAATTTCCTACGAAATTCGTTGCTCTTGGATAATAAATTATTCTTAGATTTATCTATCGCCTTCGGATAAAGATAAAAGATGTGATAATAAGATCAATTTTTTGCCCACCGCCAGCATTAACTACCTAGTACTCGTTGCCTTCCCATTACCTTTCTGAAAGAATATCAGTTTGAATAAGTATCTTTGTATATACTGGATTTTTATTAATGACTTTTTGTTTTGTTTATTTATCAGGCATCATTGAAATTATTAAATGAACATACAATAAATATTGGTATCAGCAATACACACGCGTATATCTATACAAACGCGATATTATTTTTACTGCAACCTGCTTATAGAGATTTCGTTCCTGATAACAATTTATTATTGAATACAAAAGCCATGGTCTTCAAAATACAATAGATAAAAACAAAACACTTATCAACCGCTGATCACATGACGATGTAGATACGTTAAATTATTGATTTCTATACATGGAACATTGAACAAAGATAGTAATGGAAAGTAATTATTATCGCCGTCATGTTTTCCGCCTCAATAACGATGCGAGCGTCAACTTTACCTAGATAGCAAAGTTAGTACGAGTACAATTTTATATCTCCAGCTACAATCTAAACAATGTACTTTCGTCCAACTAACTTATCAACTACGACAAAGCTAAAGGCGCTAGTTCGCGTAGGGTTCTATTGTCCCCATATCAATTTTATTACACATATGGGAGTGAGAAACGCATTTATTAAACAAGGAAAAGCAACAAAACATTTGAATTATTTAGAATATGGTTTATAAGACTAACAGATGTGAAAGACCTCCAAAAATGTTGTCAGTATCAAAGTGACGTACGAAGTGTACGAAATTATAATATGACTAGACAAAGCGTAGAAGGCATGAATATTGACTAATTCTCCCAGCATTTCATTCATTCATTTATATGTATATATTTTTGCAATAAAAATTACAATAATATGTCCAAATATCTGTAGAAATTAGCATCGTAAGTTAAACAATAAAATAAAATAAGGAACACACATACATCTATGTGTATAAGTCTATACATAAATATATCACTAACATGAATAACAAACATAGGAACATTCAGTGAAACTACAATTCAGAAATTCATCTATTGTATAAAATGCGTTATTTAGTAAGAGTCTTTTGATTTGTGTTTTAAAGGTGTTGACTGGCATAAATTTGAAGCGCTCCGGTAATTTGTTAAAAATTTTAGCGCCCCAAAAATCAGCGTGCTTCTGGGTAGCTTGAGTTCTATGATAAGGAACTTTTAGTTGTGATCTGGTGCGGGTATCGCAATTATGTGAGTCGCCATTTTTATTAAGATTATGTTGATTTTTGTGTACATATCTGGAGACATTATATATATATACACTCGGAAGCGTAAGTATTCCCTCACTGATGAATGCTTGTTTACAGGACTGCTCTTTTTTCAGGTCACACAGAATCCTTATTGCGCGTGTTTGGAGGATGAAGATACGATTAGCTCCGGAAGACATTCCCCAAAAGTCTATCCCGTAGGCAGCTACACTGTGGAAGTTCGAGAAGTACACCATCCTTGCGGCCTGGTAAGTAGACACATTTTTTATACTTACCAGCAATGACTCCTGGTAATCACCGAAAGCCAATAATAGATAATGAAGCTAACGAGGTGAATGTTTTGGCTTATTTTCGAGCTTATCCACGGAGTTCAATTCCAGCAGCAGCGCTGGAATTGGGCATATCAAGAACCTCAACTCATAGGCTATTAAAAAAACACAAAATGCATCCGTTTTGTGAAATAACTGTACAAGGCTTACGCCTTGGTGATGAGGCAAGACGCGTCGCTTTTTGCGAGTTCATGTGCACAAGAATGACACAAGATCCAAGATTCCTTTATAAAATTATCTGGACTGACGAATCAAAATTCAGCAGGCAAGGAATTATAAATCGTCGAAATATTCACTACTGGGCACAAGATAATCCACACGTCTTAAGGGTGAATAATCACCAGGACCGGTTTAGCATTAATGTTTTTTGTCTGGTTATGGACAATAGCGTAGCATATCAAGTGTACGATGAAAGTTTAAATGGGGCTAGATATCTACAGATACTTAGAGTATTTGTTAGTGATTTTTTAAATACTCTACCTCCAGGAGAGAGAGCAAACAATTGGTATCAACTAGATGGTGCTCCCGCGCACTCCACACTAGGTGTACATCAACAATTGACGTTGATGTTCGAGGATCGGTGGATAAGTCCCCAGGGACCCTGGAACTGGCCACTCAGATCACCCGATTTGACGCCGACTTTTACCTGTGGGGTCGCATAAAAGAGCAAGTGTACTCTACACCTGTATTAACGAGAGAGGAACTATTGAACCGTGTTCACGATGCCTTCATCAATATAACCCCAGACGAACTTCGGAGATCGGTTTCGCGAGGAGTATATGATAGAGTGATTCAGTGTTTGAACCAAAATGGTGGTCACATAGAACAATTATTGTAGTTATTTCGTTTAATTTAATTTATTTTTTCTTGTCATTATGTTCCTAATTTTTTTGTTTTTCATTTATTACTACGTTTCAGATTTTCTTATGTTCATGTTTTGTTTCCATTTTCTAATAAAATGAAACACATACGATGTTTCAGTTTCTGTCAAAAATCACATTGAAACAGAAAATATTGACATAACAAGAAAACCGTTGTAAATAGGTATAGGGAAAGTCATAGCGAATCGGTGCAGAATTAAATTCTGCATCTAATCATGCAATAATATACAGGCTGTTCCATTTGAAAAAAAGAACTTTTTCAACTTTGAAGATTTTGTAATTGGTTATGCAGTTTTGGACAGCCTGTATGCGACAAATCAATTGTCAATGTGGATTTCAAAAGTGTCATTCTTGTGCTTCCATCTACCCTAGAAGTGTTTATTACCAGTCGAAAATGGGCAAAAGATACTGTGTTGCAAATAACGCTACATCTTTCAAAATTTTCAAAAAAATCAAGATATCTAAGTAGCAGTCGAATATAGGTATAGGGAAACCTATTAGAACTCATCATATAATTTTCTCAGGATTTTAAAAATGAAATAATATACAGGGTGTTCCATTTAAAATAAGAAAGTTTATGGCGGCTTCCGGTATAACCGGAAGTGGTAAGTCCCTGAAAATATTTTAAAATGAAAGAGAATCTTGAATAGCGCCGGATTCCAAAAATTCAGAGTTCCAGGTTTTTTCTAACCTCGGAAACTTCTAACGAACGGCTACCGTGGAAAACCCTGTATAAACCGATTTATTAGAAGTGATTTAAAATTATTTAAGCACTGTGTGATATGTAAGTTATGGTGGCTGTACCAAGGTATAGTGCAAGTTACCAGGTACGACGAAGAAAATCATCCCCACTCTGGATAGCCAGCCTACTACACTGATGTTCTTGTAGTACGTTGAATAAATAAACAGAGTTTTAAGTAAAACTTATTTATTAAAAATCTTCTCAAATTAAATAACAAAGAAATGAATCTTCTAAAGATTCCCTCAGGGTAAGTAGGTTCTTTACTATATTAGACACACGATAATAAGATTTTTATAATCTTAATTCAGACTAAAAACTCATATTTCTCCTTTTTAAAATCATAAATAAAATCTAAAATCCCGCCGAATTCGCATCATAGAACCACATACAATTAAATCAAATGCCAACTTAAATATGCTCAACTATCAAAGAAATCGTTTCCAACGATACGACAGAATTAAAATTCCCTCGTCGAACATTCTTCGAAAGACATACACACGCCCTGAAATCCATGGTTACAAGCATTAATAGAAATAGATACGAAATAAGTAAGTTTTTAGTTTGAATTATTACATACGTTAACAATAAATAAATAAACAGATAAAAATACATTTATATAAACAATTTAGTGATTGATATTGTTATTCTGTTGATTTTGTTTAGCATATTTCTTAAAAATAACATACCAATACTTTCCTATCCTTTTCTTTATATTTGGTTACTTTAGCTAGTCCTTTTTGTGGTATACGCTGGTGGTAACCACAACTATGAGCCCATATGGAATCTGTGGAAACAATTTAATATTCTTGTTAAATTTAATTCTGTTAAATCGAACAGTGGTGTTATTATCTGGTTGAACCTTTTTTAGGGAATTCTAGGTTATTTCTATCCTTTCAACCTCGTGGTGCCCTCTTAATTTATTACCTTAATTAATACTGGACGACTTCTTAAGTTTCAGTTCATGCCATCAGCGACAGAAGTAGTAACTCCGATCACCGTTACGAATTAGTAGTGTAAAGTAAACTTTTATTTCAAATATACCCCATATTTAATTTGACCATAACTGAAGGCAAAGTTTAACCCCAAATTACATCCCATCATCCCCATAAAATCTTATCACGTTGCTTACAATGGCGCATCAACGTTTATATTTATCTTCTCCGCTGGTTTACACTCAATAAACTCAGTTAATGTGGTTCATACGACGCGAAACACAACCGGGTCCGCCTGAATTAGAGAACCCGGTTTGCTGGAGTTCGCGTATTTTTTGCCAGCTTATCGATTTTCGATTAACAATCACTCGCGGTAATATGCTTTTAACGAGATACATCTTTGGATTCGCGCCGATATTGGACTTCCTTCCGAGAATCGAGCACGCAAAATACATAGATACAGACATACATCCGGAATCTACGGTCTTCGACAACGTTAATGAAACGTAAACCGGGGATTTGGCGAAATGTACGGATTTACCATTTTCCGAGTGTTCCGTGAGGCCATTAAATCTGACTGAACGTCTTGGAAATTCTTGCAACCCTATCGAGAGTTCGACATTATTTGGATAAGGCCCCGAGTTTCAACCTTAGCGTTGCTATTTGAAATAAATTTATCGGATGAAATGTCGATAAGGGACGCAATTTAAATTAAATTTCTGGTTACCTATATTGAACCACTAAGTTTAATTAGGGACGAATGCTTTATAATCCTCCCTTACGTGTCTACTACTTCCATATATTGAATTCTTAAATATATCGGTGAAGAAATACGCACATTAGAAAATTTGTAATGGAAATATATACTATATACTATTTGCAAACATATCATGTAGACTCAAGTCGAAAACCTTACATGTAAGAATTTAGTTCCATAAAACTTTAATTCAGATTAAGTTTGGACAACTTTTAAATGCATTGAGTATTGAAACGCATCCGCGTGTTTCGATTAATCGGCCACTCTACCGCGGCCACGATGGCCGCAAACGCTATTTTAAAGTTTGAAGACCCTTGAGTTTGCAGTGACCCGTAAAACAGGTTTGTTTTTCACATATATCAAACCGGGACAATTGTTCCAATGTTGAGGCTCTTAATTTACCCAGATACTGATTTGCTGTTTTTCTGTATGAGGAGAAACCGCTTGGCCTCAAGGCATGGGTTCAGAGTGCATCGGGAATGTCGGGCCCTACTTCGACTAAAACCTCTCCTCTACATTTTCTGACATTCCAGAACCGTCGTCAGACATAACATCAGAATATCAGCGGTATCACTATGTAGCTACTGTCGAGGTCTTTCTCCTTGTGTGTCGCCAAAACTACCCCCGGCCTCTCTTTATCATTCCTCCAACTCTTTATTTTTCATCAACGGCGTCCTTAGCGTCACAGTATACCTCGGTGTCATCTCTACCAAACCTTCTGGCATATGCTGTGAAAACACCGTGCCCTGTTACCACCGAGTTAAGATGAGTCTAAATTTCTAAATGGTCATTGTACCCAGACTCCGATGTTCGGGATTATCTTTTTTGTCCATCAAATCACTTTATCAGTATTATCCCACCTTCTCTGCCAGGTTTCCATTGGAATTTTCCGCACTTTCTTTCATATGCCAGCAGGTTTATTGGTATTATCCCGGTTATTACCTGCAGTGCTGCCGCGTACGCAGCACGGAACGAAAAGGCTATCCTCGGCAGGCTCCTCCTTTGCCGCCTCTCCAACATATTGCGGTAGGTCTTTATTTATTTTTATGGCATAACCGAATTCACCAGACTAGTGAGCATCATTCATCCTCCCATGTTTGGCATCGGCAGAGCCACTATGTCTGCTCTCACCTCTGCTTTCTTAATGGCATATTTAATATGCTTTCCAAAATATTGCCACTGGTCTATAACTATTCCCAAATGCTTTACACATCTGGCAGGTCTTACTCTAATGTTTCAAATGTTAAAATAGATATGCTCCCTGCGCCTACTCCCTTTCAGAATGAGTACCTCCATCTTTCCTGGTGCCAGCTGTAACCGATTTTTAGTCATCCATTTGGTTATTCTTCTGAGGTTTTCGTTCACTTTTCCCACAAAAATATGTTCCTCATCTGCTGCCACCATTATCGCCAGGTCCTCTGCATATTCTACAATCTCAGAGTCTGTAGCCAGCTCAATTACAAAGATGTCGAAGAGGATATTTCACAGGACCGGGCCAAGTACAGATACCTGGGGGACTCCTGAAATTTATTTCGATTTTTCCCCTTTGCAACTTGTAGCTCTCTGTTACTAACGTAGTTGGCAATAATATTAATCAAGTACGTAGATATACCCATATTATTAGGTCCCAGTCAGCGGTATTAAATGCACTTTGGACATCTAGCGTGACTAGCACAAGTCATTTCCGCCGACACTTTTCAGTATACTTTTTAACCGCCGTATTGCTTATCTGAAAATCTTCCGTTTTCTTTAATCTCATTGTATAATCTATTTCTTAATAGCGCTTCATACAGCTTGCTGATCGTATTTAGCAAGCATAGTGGCCTATAAGCTGATGGATCTGTTGCGTTCTTGCCCCTTTTTGGTATCGCGCCGGTACTTTTACCTTTCTAGTATCGAGTTCATAAGTCCAAGTAACCAGTGTGGTCTTGGCCGCTACTTGATTAAGTGCTTCTGACGGTATTCCATCGGTCTCAGAGGACTTACCATTCTTCATACTACTGACCGTCTGGTTTAACTTGATTAATTGATTTGCTGTTTGGGTGCTATACCAATCCGTTCCTTGAAATTGCTCCGCAGTGCCCGTTCTCCCAAGAGTGTCTGCTACTTCATTTCCATGAATGAATATCCAAATTAAGGATAAATTGTTAGCCGTCCCCTATATATTGTAATATAATAAAAATCAAATTCTTGATTGAATTAAAAAGATAAATAAATTTATTCTCAGGGCGTTTATGAGATTCGATTGAACGATACGGGAATGCGCCACTTGAAATATATTTCTTTTAATCTAGCTTAATTGCCGCCTTTTCTGGACTCTTATTTACCATGGCCACCGTGCAATAATTATGGTTAAATGAAAGAAAAACTATTGGTAACGATTTCTTACTGCCAAAACTTATAATGGTCAGGGAAATTAGAAATAATTAGAAATAAAAGTGATGTTAGAAATAGAAGGGATCGGATTCCTGTCGAGATGCAGAAACCTGATGCCATCAATGACCATTTTATAAATTCATTACCTGGAGTGAGTGTGGGTGATGCTGGGAGGGAGTATGCGGAGACTAGGATGCATAATTTTGGCTCTTTGTTCAGTTTTAAACCGATTTCGCCGGATACAGTTACTAAATATTTTAAAGAAATTAGTAGCACTTCTATTGGTTGTGACGAAATTAGTATTACCATGATTAGATTGTGTATGCCGTTTATTATTCCCTATGTCACCAATATTTACAATAGTTGCCTGATTGATGGATATTTTCCAGATGCGTGGAAGAAAGCACTTGTTTTACCTATTCCTAAATGTTCAGCTCCAAGTACGTACGGTGATCTTCGCCCTATTAGCATTTTGCCTGTCTTCAGCAAAGTATTAGAAAAAATCATGAATTTCCAGATTACAGAACATCTGAATACTTACAATATTCTTCCGCAAAATCAATCAGGTTTTCGTAGAGGGTACAGCTGTACTACTGCACTGCTGAAGGTAACGGATGACATCATCCAAGCACGGGATGAGGGCCAGCTTGCGGTATTGGTGCTTTTGGATTTCAGTAAGGCGTTTGACACGCTAAATCATAATTTACTACTTTCTATATTGCATTACGTTGGTTTTGGTGCTATGTCAATTGAGTTGATGAGATCCTATTTGTCGGACAGAGTGCAGTGTGTCCGCTTAAATAATCAATTTTCGCGATTTCTTGGTGTGGGTAGGGGCGTCCCTCAGGGCTCTATCTTGGGGCCATTACTTTTTTCGGTATACACTTGCCTGCTGCCAAATTCAGTAAAAAGTTCAAATGTTATAATGTATGCTGACGACACTCAGGTTAGTAAAACTTTTTTTCCGCATGAACTTAATAATGCGGTAATGGAAATCCAGGAAGACTTGGATGGCATTACTGAGTTTGCGGAGCGGCATGCTTTGGCATTAAACCCTTCGAAAAGTGTTGCTATTTTGTTTGGTGGTAGGCAGGTGTGTGATTACTACCAGAATAACATTGCCATCAGTATTAAAGGTGCACGCATTCCTTTTCGTTCAGAAGTAAGAAATTTAGGTGTGATCATCGATAATGAACTTAGGTTTAGACAATTTATTAATGAACTGATCAAGCGAGCTTATTCTAACCTCAAAATTTTATATTCCTTTAGACATGTCTTCAGTATTAGATTAAAAACCATTCTTTGCGAGACAATGATGCTATCCGTGTTTAATTATTGCGCGCCGGTGTATGGCCCATGCCTGGACTCTGTTGATGTTCAACGGGTACAAAAGATTCAAAATACCTGCTTGCGTTATATATTTGGTCTTAGAAGATACGACCATATTTCACAAAAACTTCGAGACCTGCATTGGTTGAACATGAAGCACCGCAGATTACTTCAGTGTCTGTGCTTGTATTATAATATAATATCCCATAAATCGCCACCGTATCTGTATGACAGAATCACCTTTAGGACGGATGTACATAATATTAATGTCAGAAACAAAAATTTAATTACACCACCTGTTCACAACTCTGCTCTCTATGAAAGATCATTCACTTTCTGTATTTGCAAACTATTTAATCCCTTACCCTCATACCTGAAGCGGAGTCCTATTGGTGTGTTCAGGCGCGCGATCCGTGAATTACTTTTTGATGGCCAGTGATTGAGAATTCAAAATTTATTTATAAATTTATATTTGAAATGTTGATATACTGTGTGCATTAGCGCGGTACATTGCAGAATTAGGTTAAGTTAGATGTAGGATGTAGACATTAAGCATTTCTTTATTTTTTATTATTTCTGTGATTCAAAGGTTAGGTGGTAGAACAGGGGGCAGCACTAGCTGCTGCCTATCTGAATTCCTCGCCTTGTGATTTCTTTTTATTGTACTTTTCTTTTTTTTTTTTTTATTCGTTGTATTTATTTCTATTTACAATCTGAAAATTTTCTTGTTGTAATGTAATTAAGATAAAAAGGAATAAAGACTATTATTATTATTATTATGTAATATTCTCAAGAAAACAAATATTCAGGTAAGATAAACAGATTATATTCAAAAACAAGTAAATAATCAGCATTAACAAATTAAATGCATTCGTAGATCTATTCAAAACGGAAGAATAATAAAATTAACTCTTTTAACAGTAAATGGCCGTCTTAACCTGTAATTATTGTTTCGATCTCTGTTTCAAATCTAAGTGAAATTGGTCAATTGGCTGTTTTTAACGTCTAGGTTTTGAACTAAATGGATTCCAATAAATTCTGAATGTTCTAACTGGTGGATTTTACAAGATTTGATTAATAATTTCAACAATCTCATAACTACAATTATGGCTATAGACGGAATGATGAATTCCTTACATTTCGACAGGTAAAATACCTTTTATTTGAAATTGTCTCATTTTTGACATTTTGTTTCTCACGTTTTTGTTTGTAGTTGATCTCGAATAGTCTTGTAGTTTATTAAAATTCTATTACAAGCCTGGTATAATGTTAGAAACTTCTTCTCTGTTGGATTCGGGCGTTTGTCTATGTCTGGATTCGTATTGTGGCTCGGTGAATCTCTCTGCGTTGATATCTGCTTTACTGGATACTAATAAATCCTCCAGATTTGTTTTGTCCTGGGTAAAAATCGATTTCGGGTACAACACTGTCACCTTTAAGTTACCTTTTCGAAATTGATTAACTTGTAGATAATAGACTTTTTTATTAGACTTATTTATCTTAACTTTATAATAATACAAATTTTTACGCGTCTATCTACCCATGCTACTTTTTCACATCTTTGCACAAATTGTTCAACAAAGCTCTTTTCTTTTTTCCATAGGTTACTAGGACTTACATCCCAAACATTCTTTTGCTGCTGGATTGCGTTGAAATTCGATATCTCAACCGCTTTCATGCAGGTCCTTCGAAGAATCTTTCGAGGTAACGTAACACAGTTAAATTGATCATTCCGTGCAATTATATTTCCTTTTCCACTACCTTTACGTTAATAAGTATTAAATAAACAATTAATTTCAATATCTTTGATAATTCAGTTTAGAGATTTTTATACAAAGTGATAATGATATCTTTTCTATTATTTTCACCAGATGTCAGCAACTTCACAGATATATCTAAAAATTATTTACTTAAATTCTTAAAACATTTAAAATGCGCCATCATACAGAAAAGAAAACTAAAATGTAACTTCATCATGCTTTAATAATATAATATTCTAATATTCACAATTCTGCTTGATTATATTTGTAAGATTTTGAATTACGACATTTAATTCTGAATTTTAAACATACTACCATATCTGTGGGTTCTTAGGTAAATGTTTATATTTTATTTTGTACGTTAATTTGTTTTGTATTTTTAATGACTTGAGAGATAAATATATCATGATATTTAGAGTGTTTTAGTGCCGCGTCTGATTTTATATCCCAAATCTATCAAGCACTCGTGTAAATGGCATTGATTTCAGCCTGAAAAATCGTTGTGTGTTTTCTGGAACACTAGTGGAAGATTCTATTTAACAGGATTCTAAGCAACCTTAAGAGCATGAACTTGTGTGATGTGACCGTAGTTGCTGCAGTGCATTTACGAATTAGGTGCAAGTTATTATAAAAGCTGCAAG
The DNA here is from genome assembly GCA_949128085.1 of Cetonia aurata. NCBI lineage: Eukaryota > Metazoa > Arthropoda > Insecta > Coleoptera > Scarabaeidae > Cetonia > Cetonia aurata. The sequence continues at coordinate 20,224,009 of OX421883.1, forward strand.
CAAAATTACGGAGAAAAGCTATCAATTGGAGCAATGTTCAAATTTTGGTAGGAGTATACCAATAAGTAGGAATATAATGGACTACAGACGCAATACGAGGCAAGGCAGCTACTTGTGAAAACTGAAATATCCGAAAAGAAGGAGATTGATGTACGGGATTCCCAATCTAGCAACTGAAATTAACTAAGGTGCTTAAGTGTTGCAAAATCGTATTTAACTGTTGAAATATGTATAGATAACGATCGTATTAACGTTATCGCATTCTACCTCTTAAAATAAACGACTAAGAAGCCAAAAAAATCAGTTATACTGAATCACGTTATAACCCCAAAAAGTTTCATTTAAATCTGAGATACCAATTACCTATGTTCTCTTGTTAGTTAGCGCTTTGTAAATATATAGTTTGCTTCTTTAGGATCTATCATACATTTCTTTGCCCTGGTGACTTTTGGACTTATTGTATATCCATTCATTTGTGGAGAATATCATTTGTGATTTGGTAATGACGATGGAAGGGGTAGAGCTAATAAAAATCCTTCACAATCTTTGAAAAAGATGCCGCACTTTTCTGCCTGGTTCTATAACCTGATTCTTATCACGTTTGTATTTCTGAGTCATCCGCTGGTGGTGTAACATTACATATCTTACATACTTTTCTTAAAAGCAATTTTATGAAAACCGAAAGTCCATGCGGGCAAAGCCTTGGGCAATAGCTATTAATTCATAAATAAGATATTGATTTTCTAACCGTAATATTTCGGAAAGTATTTAAGGAGGTAGATGAAACCTAAGTAATTACTATACTTGTCAGACAGCCCGGATTGAGCTGGCTCTACCCCTAATCATTACCGGAACCTCGATGAAAATCTTGGTTACAGAGATTAACCGAAATCAAACTCTATATCACCACATCTCATAACACTTAAATGAGGTTTTAAAGGTTTCGGCCAGTTCCAACGATGTTATTTTCCTTCTTCCTTTTTGGCGACATAGAAAATAGACTGCCACAGCGTAGACTGAACCTGTGACTACAGCTGTATTTCTCATTACAGGGATAAAAACGTTCTACAAAAAATTATATAGGTAGTAGTAGAAGATAATATGATTACCTTCACTACGTTGCTCCTACTAGATTGACCATCAATTTAGTTAACTCCACAATACCTATTTCGTAATAATTATTAGTCTATAGAGCGTGCGTGCCATACTTGTGTAACACATACAGAATATTGTTTGTATAATGGTGTACTTGTTACAATAATGCATTAGATATGTCGTATAATTAATATCAATTCGAACGCCCAGGACATTACACGTATTTTCACGTACGTTTATCCCAGCAATCAATAATATAACACACGTTTAGCACGCTTTGTTTGTATGAGGCAGTAATGTACGAGTACGTTTATAACAATAAACGAATAAAGAAGGAAACGCCAGTGTGCATAGTTTAGAGTTGGCTATGCGGTTAAATTAATGAAAAGTTGTTATGTTGATATATGTATTTATACGCAATTATTGTTCAATATATTACTAAATTATTCAAATATAATTGGATATATGTATCCTCTACAATTAATTTACTTCTACAATTAATAATTACGTACTCGAATATAATAAAATTGGAAGTATCATTTAGACATTTTTAAAAAAGAGTAGCAAATAATGTGTATGTGTACATGCAGCATGTACGACTTCCTATGAGAATTTCAAATGAATCGTTACATTTGAAATACTGAAAGGTAATCTAAAAAAGCAAAGAATTTGAGGTGCATTTTCCGGGCTCCAGGGTTGTTCAAACCCAGATTGGGTGAGAATGTATAGGACTGTGGCACCCTAAACACAGTGTGGATGGCAAATAACCTTTCCTTAATCTGGCTCCCTGGGCACTCACTCGTTCATGGCAATTAGGAAGCAGACACTCTTGCAAAAAAGGGTGCTGCGGAGCATTTCCAGGGACCAGAACTTGCCGCTGGCATAGCAGCTACGGTAACTAAACAGCAAATCAATGTATTGGCGCAGCAGAAATCGGAACAACTGTCCTGGTATGATGCATGCGAAAAAGTGTATTTCGTTTAATCCTGTCAGATCCCAGGAACTACTAGAACTTGACCGAAAAAATGTCAAAATAATTGTTTCTGTCTTTACAAGTCACTGCAGACTCAGAAATCAACTACACAGAATCGGACTGTCTGAAGAGACTGAATGCCGGCTGTGTTTGAAGGATGAAGAGAGAGTCGAGCATATCTTCTACTCCTGCCCCACAAGAATCAGGTTTGACATCTTTGGGAAGGTTGACTTTTCCCTAGAAGACCTGATTCAAAAAGATTCTGAGCTACCTTAAGGGCTTGTTGGATGAACTTTAAAGATAACATCCGCTCCACAATAGGCCCTAGCTGCCGCGGGGGATGGGACGGATAATCGACCCATGCGGAAGCTATCTTACGTAATAAAATACAATACAACCTGACAGCACGGAAGGAAGACTGGAACCTTGCGCGGAAAATTATTCAAATATCTAAAATTCGATGGGCTATCGAATCCTTCAAACCCTTTAAATCGGCTGGCAGCCAAGGTATCTACCTGGACCTGCTATAACTGGGCCTGGAACCGCATTCCCAAGCAGCGCGAACTGTCCTATACGCAGGCGAAGTTGTACCGGCCCCTCAGTCTCACCTTACTTCTTCTCAAAAGCCTGGAGAAGAAAATAGACACCTAAGGGATTCGGCTCTGGCAAGATTGCCTCTATACGGAAACCAATATGCCTATCAAACGGGAAAATCGTAAGAGCAGGTCATTCATGGGCTAACTCAACGAGCAGAAATTGCTTTTGGCAACACAGAAATTGCACTAGCCAACTTTCTGGACATCGAGGGCCCCCTCGACAATGCGTCTTTTCGGCCGATGGAAAGGGCGCTGCAAAATTGGAAAATCGAGCCAATGTGAAGTGAATCGGCTCCATGATAAAAAAAAACAGATCTGGTTATGTATCGTAGAATCCTTGCAATGTAAAGGCAACGGTGGCAACTGGCTTCCCACAGGGTGGAGTGCTGTCACCCTTGCTATGGTGCCTTGTGGTGGATGGCTTACTTTCTGATCTACGGACGGCGGGTTTCCACGCGCAGGGCTACGCAGATGATATCACCATCATGGGCCGCGGAAAGTTTGAGCGCGTGATATCCGAGAGGATGCAAGTCGCGCTCGAACTGGCGGAGAAATGATGTCAACAAGAAGGGCTAAATGTAAACTCTCGGAAAACGACTATGTTTCCGTACGCTTGAAGATGGAAACTTTCAAAACACCAGTGTCCATCATCTTCGGCTCGAAGAAACTTGTATCGAGCGAGGTTGTATGTATGTGTGACATTAGGGTGATAGTACACCACGACCAGAAAGATCTATTGTGTTCCCTATTCTCGCTGTATTTACAGCTGGCCGTCCAGTCTGCTTCCTTTTAAAAAGTGAAGAATGGCAGAAGGCCGCTGATTCGGTAACTGTCCCTCTTTAATTTCACATGTTCCCAGGTGCAGGGCCCTTGAGTTGCACAGTGCAGCGCAGTTTGTGAGTAGATGGATGGATGTTTCATCCTGTTCCCCACAAAATCTACATTCGGCTTCCTCCGCTATTCCAAGCCTGCGTAGATGTCCGTTCAGTTTACAATGGCCTATAAGGGTTCTTGTCAAATGCGAATATTATTTTTACTCAGGTTGATGCATTCTGCAGATCTCTTCTGGTTATAGGTTCCCAGAAGGGTTTTTGCTTGCCCCATTCCCTGGAGATTCTACCAGTATTTGGGTTTTCTTTGGTCTACTTAATTTTTTAGTTTCTCCAATATTATGCTGCTACTTATCCCGTGAAAAGGTTCTGGCCCTACAAAAGGTATTCTAGCTCCTCTCTTAGCGAGATTATCTGTTACCTCTAGCTTACTAGCTCGTTTAGTTTTTGTAGACACTCCCAAATCATTTTGGAGCCGATTATGTTTGACCTCAGCGCCCTAATGGCTGCTTGACTATCAGATATTATGATGATCTCTTGCTTTTCGTAGCTTCTGTCAATGTTGACCTGGACGCATCTTTCAATAGGGTGTAGTTCCGCCTCAAAGATACTTGGGTACATCCCCAAGCTATCGAAATATTTAGTTCTCGGCCCATATCCCTATTCCAGTTCCGTCTACCGTTTTGGAGCCATCCGTGTACCATTTGAACATAGCAAGGTGTACTTAGGACGCAAAACTGACCTACAAATCTCACCTGGAACATGTGACGAATAAAGTCACGAGGGTCTCCTGGGCCTACAGAGGAATATTATATAAATACATGTATGTGAACGTTTAATACAAAACGATGTTTGCCATATACATCTATTGTATGCCATTAGTACGCTTGAGATCCAAAACTATATCTGTAATAAATAATACTAAATTTCTAGGCTGTTACATTGACATGGATCTCACACAGAATACCCACGTAGATGCTCTGTGTAAAGAATTGAGTTCTCTTCAGTATGCTGTACGCCAGTTGAAAATTAGTGTCAGTAAGGAAGTGCTTTTGACGTATTACCACTCTCATATCTCATCAAGATTGAGATATGGTTTAATGTTCTGGAGCTTGTCTTCTCAATGCCCACGATGTTCTATTATAAAGAAGAGGATTTTGCGAAGTATTCATGTTAAAAAATACTGATAGCTGTCGTCCACTTTTTGTGGGCCATAACCTGCTGACTTTACCGAGCATTTTTATTTATGAATGCGCAGTGTATGTCAAGAAAAACTTTAACCGTTTCATACGTAACTGCGATATTAATAATAGATATGAGACACGGAAAGCTTGTGGCCTATCGGTTCCGACACATAGAACAACACTATATTAAAGAAACCCTAGGTTGATATGTATTAAAATCTATGATAAACTGCCTAAAAACTTAACAAATTTAAACATTGTTAAATTTAAAATATCGTTAAAACGATTTTTAGTTGACAAGTGTTACTACACTCTCTCGGAGTTTTGACTGAGCCGATTCGTGATTATTGAGTGTTTTCTTGTCGGTTATATTGTGTTTTGTATCTTATATAAGTATTCTCATTTATATTTATGTTTTTTTAGTATGTACATATGTCTGACAAAGCCTATATCCTTTGGATCCACCGGCTAATAAAGTACAATACAATACAATAATTAAGTTAAAAGGTTTATGTATACTTTCAATTCTTTCGGACAAGTCAGGGATATAGCTTAGACTAATGTACGTTCTTGATGTTTCAGGATTTTCTTTTTCTTTGGTGGAATTGGTAGTATTTTTAATGGCATCGTTTTATATATTTATTAATGAATATTTTTGGGGAAATTTTTTTCTTTAAGATTTCTCTAATTTTGCCTAAGTTTTTTTGTAAATAATTTTTTTCCGAAAACATATAGCGGTGGTCTACTAAGCTTATTAGGTTTGTTTTATATTTTACTAGTGCAATTGAATTAAAGTTAAGATATCTTTGTGAATGTGCTGTCTCAAAAAACCAGTCTATGTGAATAAAATCTCTAGAAAACTAAAACTAAAACGACTTTCTTTTTCTAAAGTGAATTGTATTCGAGGGTGAAATCACTTGAAAGCATCCAAAACATTATTAGTTTGGTTTTCTGGTAAAGCCAAAATACAATCGTTCATGTATCCTTCAAAGAATTGAATTTTGGTTATTATTTTTTTTTAAATTTGCTAATGTTTCCGTTTCAAATTTTTCCTTGATCAGGTCAGCCAATACTGCCGAGATTGGCGAACCTAAGGTGGCAAAAACTAATTTCTAAAAGTGTGTCCAGTTTTTTATAGAATTCAAATGCTCGAATTGTTCTGAGACGATAAATCTACTGGTGTATTTCTCATTATATTAACTAAAATATTTCGATATAATGCTGAAATGACTAAGGTAAGAGCAAACTTTCTACTACGCGCTGTATAAGAGTGCATTGCTGCAGCGGAATTCTTGCGAAGTTTCGCCACTTGATAAGAATTTTATGAAAGCGTTCGCGTTTACATGCAGCATTTCTAAAACTACTTTAGAAATGGTGAATACTCGCGGCTCGCGCGTTCTGAAAAGTCCGCGCCGCCGCTTTATAGAAGTTTAGAGTTGTAAAAATTAACGGATAATTTCTTACCCAGTCTGCAGAACAATGAACCTCTTATTTGCATTTTGCGTCGAGCACTTCTTGATCTCAAACACCGTGTAGAACTTCGTTTTAGTGACCTTTAAAAGCGCACGTCACGAGGCGAGAATAAAATAATTCTCCTCATGGAAGGAAACCGATCTCTCATAGTAAATCGCGTCGACTTGTGAGCGTGTCGGCCTTCATATTTTCGTTAAGTGAAATAAAGGTGAAAATTAAAAAAAAAAAGAGTTTCACGTTGGAAAAAAACTTAAATAAAAATAAAATATATGCCTGTGTGCTTCTGGTACTTCAAATATAATGTTCGTATCATTTACATTAAAATCGCGGCGATATCATTTGAAGACTTTTCCCGCCGTTCTATTTGCCGTCTGTCGTCGACGCGTCACTTCCCGATCCGCTTTGGCGTCGGCGACGCTCCGAACATCGCGCTCTCGCTCGCCGTCTATCTGTGACTATCGCAGGAACACTGAAGCTCGAGGGAGGGATGCATATCTTGATAAGAGTGGCGCTGCTGCCCTATCTCTGTCCCGTTTCACGCAAGCGCTCCCCTTTTTCCCGCCTTTCCGGTCGGGGGAAACGATAGCGAAAGAGAAAGAAGTCCGAAACAGCCGGCGAGCACATAATTGCCACATTACGATACACAATAACAGCACGGCAGCATTCCGTTCCTGAAGGGTCGACACAGACGGGAACGGTAGTGGTATCGCTGGCGATTTTTCCTTAGCATTAACGTAATGAGAAAGATTTACGCCCCCGGATTATTTCCGGTAATCGCCCGGTATCTAGATAGACACGCTTCCAGCGACATCAAATCGGTAAATCCCCATAATAAACTTCCTGTTAAAGACAACGGCTCGGAATTGAAGATTGAAAGCTTTTAGGAAAATTCAATCACTCATTTCAGGAGATGGGTCCTGCCCTATCACCTTTATGGATACCAATTACTTTGCAGGTGTACTTCAATCACCGCAGCGATGCCTAAAATCCGCATGCATCAACTTACGCTTCCATTGGTAACGCCATCATAAAAATGCTTTCGAATGCACTTTATTTTCTATCACGCTAGTCAAAAACCATTTCTAATGAATTCCAAAGTAACAAATTTCGTTTTGCATACCACCATTTTATACAGGGCCTATTCTTATTGCTGAAGATCGGTCATAATATTTCAAGGACGCAGAAATAACTTCCACTCTACATATGTAGTGAGAGCACAGGTAGCAAATTGTTACGGGGTTCCGGCTCTTAATCTCAGGATCGTTTGTTTCGGAGCGGTGGATAGACGTAATCAAACAACACAATTTTACAACTAAACACTATATTAAAACTTATTAAAAAACTTTCAAATTTGCAGTTTCAAAGGTTTACATTATGAACTAAACGAAATAAAATAATATATTTTACAGTGACGTTAAAAGTGGAATTATCGATTCAATTACAAGATGTATTAAACAAAATCTGTGTGACGAAATCTTAATTAATCTACAGCTAATCTACTCGATCGAGAAGCATACATCACGAGCCATAATTCAATACTTATCCGATATTCTGTATATTACTAAAACTAACCGCCAAAGAAAGGAACGTAAATTTTGAAAGACAAGTAAAGACAATAAAAAAAAAATTAATTAGGGCACATTTTGCAAATAAAGGAAAATTAAATTAACTTACAGTAACTAACACAGTACCTGATACCCATAAACTGATGTTGCTGTTCTGTGCTTTCGTCCGATGTTTCGTCATTTTCGTCCTGGTGACCAGAGTACAAAAGCGCTTTTGTAAGTGAGAATTTGAAGTCAAGGTAGTCCATAATTTCTCGTTTTGAAAATCTTCCCCGTAGCGAAGCCAGGAAGCTGCTGCGGCAAACTCCACGAAATCGAAGATGCATCGTATTGTCCATTTCTTGGTCCTGCTCTTCATTGAATATTTTGCTATGACACGATCGAGTAAATCAACCTCTCCCATATTTTCACTGTAGTTTCTAACCACAGCAGGACGATTGATTCCGATGTATTTTTTCTCTTGAACAGAGCAGCGTTTATATTGTTCAAGCGGCTTATCACCAAATTCAGCAGAGATAAGGTGTTCTGCAACTAGGTTTTCATCAGCGTTTTCATCGACAATGTCTTGATTATCTTCACCTAAGTGGACATTTTCGTTTTCGCTATCATCCAGGAGTTGTTCGTCAACATCGGACTCATCAAGGTTCAAGTTATTCGCGACTTCCTTCAGTACAAAATAAATAAGTAGTTCAAAATACATTTACATAAATAATTTTATAGTTGATGTTTGATCCTGTAGGTTATGTTTAGCATGATATATCGTAGCAGTATATAAGATATTCGAAAGAAGAGTACTAGAAGTTGTTTTTCGTGCAGTGTAGATTAGTATATTTTGGTACGATGGCAGTTATAAATGTAGCTAATATGTTGAACATACTACTTGCAACATTTCAAATCACCAATATCGCAATAATTCCTTTGACACCGCCAGAAACGGAGTTACATGATGCCCTGCGAAACATCATTTGAAGATGTAACAGGATTGAAGTCAGCTGCGTATGACTTCGACATGATTTCTCCATTGCAATAAAACATTTCCCACCTCGCATGTAATATATTATTGATTTCGAAAATTTACCGGCACCGATGGCAGACGGGCGATAAAATCCGACTGTAAAACACTAAAACAAAACTATGGCTACAAAGTAGAAGTATTTACATTCAGAATCGCTAACATTTTTAAACATTCTAGCGTAAGATTTTGTCCCTTTAACGTCAATAAATCTTGAAACAACATCTACACTGAGAGAAATAGATTGTACTCTTTAACATAAATATAGTATACTTTAATTTATTTTATAGCTCCTATAGGGACAATCATATTTTATATTACCGGTGACAATATCTGTATAGTATATTTCTGTGAATAGTTTTTATTAACTCGTATGGTAAAGTTGGTGTACTATATTTGTATTATTAATTTGAGCATAGATGTTAGTAAATGTGAAAAAAATGTCTAGTAGCACTGACTATATTTGATAATAACTGTTAAATTTTTTATTGTACCCAGTATAATGCAATATTTTACTATATACGAACATGATGCTCATACTTACCATATAGCCTTGTAGTACTTACAATATTATTTTCTAGTATAATAATCTAACGTCTCTTAGCATTTAAAATAGTAGATAGTAAACAATAATATAATGGATCATATGCAGGCACTATACAGCGATACTTACCTGTAATTTAAAATATAGTACTATACAAGGTTTTACCCAGTTCATGCATTATGAAAGTGGAATATTACACAATAAAAACTATAATATTGATTTTATATTTTTATTTGTCCTTAAAACCATTATTACAAAAATCCAACGTGTATTACTTTCATTAACATAACAATCACTAGTAGGTTAGATTTAGGTTAATGTTCTATCAAAGCATAAAGTACCCACTACGAAGTATATGCATATAATATCTATTACTTACCTTTGAATATATTAATTCACTGTGGAAACCCCCACTCGATTAAAATGTTTTCCACGTTTGCATTCATTTCTGCTTACGATGCACAGAAATCAACGAACGACCAGACACAAACATGCACCGACACGAATACGTACACCTGTATCACACGTACATAACACGTGTCAGTAATTTTGTCGCGGCAAAACAGCTTATTGGTCGATTTCTTCGGTAAAGATCGACAATGAATAGAGCAAGGGGTGGGAAGAGCGTTACAAACATTTATGTTAGAAATTGAATATGCATCGAATACCTGATAATATCGCAGTCAATCGCAGTGACTATCTATATAATCCACGTCATTATATAGGCTTTCAGCAATAGAGTATATTAATTGTTACATCCATAAGATGTAGATGGTAACATCCAGATTTTGCCTCTTACTATAAGCATGATAAAATCTAGTTATTTTACTCTTAATACGCCACATATTGTCGTTTTGACAATAATTATTTGAGTAATTAACATAAAGAGATTTACGATCTAATTTCTACAATCCATTTTTCTCAGTGTACGCCAGTTAAAGACAGATGATGGATGTATGGTATAAACTGTTCATATCTATAAGCTGTTTCTGAATAATTCTTAAATAATTTGCTTTAACATATGTAGGTCAGGATTTTTGTAAATATATTTTTAATTTTTATTTAAAGCACAAAAAATGTTTTTTTATAGATCACATTAAAAACAGAATTTATGCTATAAGCTAGTTTATTCACTTACGCTCGTATATATTTTTATTTTTATACCAAACTTCCGTTAACAATTCTAAGAATCTTTTGTGATTACTTATGAGGATGTTTTTAAGGGTTCATCTTTTTAGTGATGTAAAGGACTGTGTTTACTAACCACAGACACTTTCACTTCCATATTAATTCCTGGTGCGTCCACCTAGTACCTTCTATCACCATCTATGCAGATGGATCAAAAATAAAATATGGTGCACGGTACCAAAGAAATCTTAGCAAGAGGCGTCCTTTACCGTGACTTCGGCTGCTCTTAAAGAACTTTGGTCTAGACCCTCAGTGCCATAATGCCCTAGAAGAGAAGGCTTTTGATAATGGCTTGACACTCAGATGGGTTAAAGGTCACAGAGGAAACCTATTAGGTTAGGTCCTTTCCATTCTACACAAGAATAGATTGAAATCTGCGACTACCAGCTATAAAACCCGTAGAGCCATCCCTTGGCTATTGCCCAAGACAGCGAGATGTTGCCTGCAACTCTCTCACAGCAATTTACGTAGTAAACACACGCAACGCATAGGACTAGTTAGTTTTGACACAGTATGGTCAATAGTCAATGTCGGCAACCTAGTACACTGCTCGAGTTTATACGTACTCAGTGATGCTATGTTTAAAGCTAAAAGCTGTAAACACATACATAATAATAATAATAATAATAATAATAATAATAAATATAAATAGCCACTCCTGTATCGATGTAACTTGCTCTACTCTAAAGATGTCTCAAAGAATAACAAATTGGAAGATATTAGAAATAGAAAATCTGTCCGACCACTCATACATCTATTATGAAATGAAAAGCGACAGTAAAACAGGAAAAATAGAATATAAGAAACCACCGAGTATTGACTGGGATGCTTTTCGCATAGGTCTTGAGCTAAATATTCTATCCATGAACCATAAACAAAAGCTATCACACACAAGTTGTACTAAGGCAATAAAAGAAGCTTACTTAAATAGTATGGGTAAGCCTTCAAGGAAAAATAAGGGTTTTCCGTATTGGTGGAATGATGCTATTGCAGAGAAAAGAAACCTATGCACGGCACTTAGAAGGCAGAGCACACGCATGGCTAAAAGTAAACGCGTAAGTGATGATTATAAAACCAATCTTAGAGTACGATATAAGATCAGTAAAAACGAATTAAATAAACTCATAAAGCAATCAAAAAAGACCCACTGGAGAAACTTGTGCCGGGATCTGGAGGAGGACATCTGGGGAGATGGATATAGAATTGTAGTCAGACAACTAAAGGCAGCAGCGCCGTATAGTATACCCATTGAAACAAAAAGGGCAATAATAGGAAGCCTCTTTGTCAAACGTCCATCTATAGAGTGGACACAGTTGGGCAAGACAACAGTAGTTCCCTTCAACGAAGTGGAATTAACAGCCGCAGCAAGGGAGATTAGGTGTGGAAGAGCCGCAGGAGTGGATGGAGTCCCACCGGAAGTCATTAAAACGGTAGCAGAATATGAACCTAAATGGCTATTAGGTGTGTTTAATAATTTATTAGAAGCACAAAGTTTTCCAAGGGAGTGGAAGTTGGCCAGAATAGTGCTACTCCTTAAAAAGGGCAGGGATCCAGACTGTCCTTCGTCTTACAGGCCGCTGTGCCTCTTGGGCACAATAAGTAAATTGTTTGAAAATCTGATCCGGTCGAGACTGTTACAGGAGATCGAGGACAAAGGTGGTTTCTCCACTGGACAATATGGTTTTAGAAAGGGTTTATCTACAGTTCATGCAGTGGAAGCAGTTAAAGATAGAGTACAAAAGTGCAGTGGTAAGTGGTGCGCGCTGATTACTCTTGATGTCCGCAACGCCTTTAACTCGGCCGATTGTACGCTAATTATTGAGAAACTGAAGGCGAGAGACTTACCAAGTTACCTAATTGGTTTGATTGCGAGCTATCTGCAGGAACGGTATTTACTGATAACCAAAGGGGAGCAAACAACTGTAACATCAGGAGTGCCCCAAGGCTCCGTACTGGGACCCATCCTTTGGAATGTTCTCTTTGATGACATTTTTCACCTCAAACTCACGGATAATACCAGTCTAATAGGTTACGCGGACGATTTGGCGATGATGATCGTTGCGAATGATGAATCTTCGCTCATGGCCAAGGCAAATGAAAACATGTCCAGAATAAACATTTGGATGGAAAAGAACAACCTCCAACTCGCACCGGAGAAAACGGAAGCTATAATTTTAAAAGGCAAAAGGCATAGAGATCATATCCGTTTTAAGAATCTAAATATAACCGTTATACCGAAGAAACACATAAGATACCTTGGCATTATTCTAGATCAACGATTATATTTTGGTGAGCACATAAAGTATGCATGTAAAAAGGCGGAGGAGAAAGCCGCTGCATTAACCAGACTAATGCCGAATATTGGAGGTCCAAGTAGTCTGAAGAGGGGAGTACTGAGTGGGGTGATGCTTTCCATCCTATTATACGGGGCACCAGTATGGGCATCCGCGGTAGATAAGAAAGTATACCGGAATTTGTTGGAGAGAGAGCAGAGACGTGCACTATTAAGGGTGGCTTCGGCCTTTCGCACTGCATCCACTGTTGCGTTGCAAGTAATAACAGGTACGACTCCTATAGATCTCCTAGTGTATGAGAGAACCTATACATATCAGCATGGCGGACTAGAGGCTAGAGAAGCCGCGAGAAAGGGGGCTATGGAGAAGTGGCAGATGAGATGGCGCGAGAATAAGAGCAGCGCCCAATGGACTAAAACACTGATTCCGACCGTCGAAACCTGGGTGAAATGTCCCTTTCGAAAACTGAATTACCACCTTACTCAAGCTCTTACTGGGCACGGAGTGTTCAGGGCGTATGCTTCGAGATTCGGTAAGGATGTTACCGACAAGTGTGCCTACTGTGATATGGTCGATACTGCCGAACATACGATCTTCGTGTGCAAAAGGTGGGAGGAGAAGCGTGTTCGAACTTATGCGACGGTGGGTAGGAAACTGGTCCCTGGGAACTTAACAACAGTTATGATGGAGACCCAGGAAAATTGGAATGAAATCGTTAGCCTAATAACTGAAATAATGAGAAACAAGGAGAGTGAAGAGAGGGAAAGGCAGAATGGCCGAGATCTGAGGTTGTTTGACTGAGCAGTAAGCATCTGAACCGCTGTCATACCGACGTTTTATGTCCAAACGACGTTTCCGGTATGGCAGAGAAGGACACGGAGGGGTTTTAGTCGGAGTAGCGCCCGACACTCCCAGGACACATTGAACCCGTGGCCTGGGGCCAAGCGGTTTCCCCTCACAAAAAAAAAAAAAAAAAAAAAAAATAATAATAATAATAATAATAATAATAATAATAATAATAATCATAATAATAATAATAATAATAATAATAATAATAATGGTATACTTTATTGCCTTTTGATCTTGTCAGATATTGGCAGTGTCAACATATAAACATGTATGCATAAATATAAATACAATGTGTATCAAAAAGAACTTCATCTAGTTGCCTATGAATGTAGCCTATAAATTATGGTTTGCCGCTTTCTCGAAATGCGGATATAGATTCAATGGGATAAAGCTTATCCAAGTGTCACTGTCAAGATTTATCATCGAGCGATATGGTAATGAACGGAAAACTAGTACAATTAGATTATTAATTTATTTAATAAGATAATCAAACAACTAAGGTAAATAACTTTGTAAAAATTTTAATTAATTATACTTTATAACAAATGTTCAAAGTGGGCACCATTCTGTTGAATGCATAATGCAATACGACGTTTCATGTTGTTAAAAATATTCTGCAATACATTTGGTGTGATTTCATTACATTTAATTGCAATTGTATTCATCAGGTCATTTAAGTTATTAATTCTGGTTTGATATACTTCATTTTTTAGCATTCCGAAAATAGAAAAATCTAACGGAGTAAGGTCTGGTGATCTTGCTGACCATACACCTCTGCTTATAATTCGATGAGGGAAGTAATGTTCTAAAAACTCTAAATTTTCGCGAGTTGTATGTGCAGTAGCCCCATCTTGCTGGAAGTAACCCCCATTGAGTTCGTCCTGTTGCAATTGATTTAAAAATGGTGTTAATAACTGCTCGCGGTATCGTTGGCCATTAATGGTATTGTGAAAAAATATTGGTCCGACTATTCTACGACGAGATACAGCTAACCATACTCCAACTTTAACAGGATGTAAAGGAACTTCGATGCGATTGTTTGGATTGTTTACAGACCATGTTCTGTAATTTTGTTTATTTACATACCCGCTTAATTGAAACCATGCTTCGTCAGTAAAAAAACTGAGATCAAGAATTTCGTCGTTATTTAAATTTTCTTGAAAGAAGTTGCAATAATTAACTCTAGTAACATGATCTCTAGGTAAGATCTGTTGAACAACCGATACTTTGTATGCATGCATATGCAAACGACGTTTTAAAATTCTATGAACGGTACTAGAAGATACGTTTGTTTGAGCTGATAAACGACGAACTGAGGTCTGTGGGTTTTCTTCAACAAGGTTTTCTACGTTTTCAACAATATTTTGCTGTGTCCGTGGTCTACCAAAACTTTTGCCTTTCAATACAGATCCCCTAGCCCAAAATTTCTCCACGACTAGACGAATGTGATGATGTAAAGCGATATTATCCACAACTCTATTAGGAAACTGCAAGTACAACTGTCGCTTACATTCTCCGTAAGAATATTGCCATTCCCCATTAAGAAATTGGCCACTTCGAAAATATGCTTCAATAATAAAAATATTTTCTTGTACTGTGTACATTATTGTATTGTTTAAGAAAAAAACTTATTTGTCAGGAAAAAATTATATTGCTGTCACACAATGACAAATGTCAAAACGACACTAGATAAATAGTTTTTTTGCGCCTCCGTCCAGAAACACTGATTTTGCATTACTATAAATCGGCCGGAAACTTATCATTCTCCGGCATAGGCCGTCAAGAAGACCACTATTGGTTGGCAACACTATATTCGAATTACTGACATTTCTGCCTTTATAGATTCGATGACAGATGACAGAATTCTCGTTACACAATCTCTTAATTAATTCATATTCATTCCAATTCTATTTTCGGAAGATTTTACAGGTAATAAATAGTTAATAACTTCACACACAACCTCTGTAATATGAGCTGGGGTCTCCATTGTCCTTATTATTGATGAATATGTACCAAAACTACCAAGAAAATTAAAACGTCAAAACACTAAGGTATTTTAACCCTGATTTCCAATTCAAAATTCATACGTAATATGTATTGCCAACCTGCACTGTTCTCTGTACTCCCTAGCGTTAATTTCTTTTATTATTTACAACAAAATTAAAGTTTGTCGGCTCAAAAAATAGTGTGTACACGGCCAGAAACTCTTTTGCGAATATTCGCACTTGTGAGACCTCGGCTTCGCCTCGGCCCCACAAACCGTGCTCACACTCGCAAAACTATAGTTTCTGGCCTAGTGATACAAATAACTATTATATAAATAAAAGGTAAGTGGCTTATAATAATTTGGAAGTATTAGTTACTCAGCACCTACTGAGATCTTTTTGAAACACATTGTACATTCATATTGTGCCATATACTTGCAATAAAACTATAAATAAAAATACAAAAGCAGAAAAATATAAAAACATAAAAACAGACATGCAACTTATAAAAGTGTGCAAAAGTGGTTTGATATACAATTAGCCTAGTCATATATTCACTAAGACTATACAGGCATTTAGTACTAAGATAAGCCCTGAGCCGCTGCTTAAACAAAGATCGACTCTGGCATTGTTTGATGTCATCAGGGAGAAGATTAAAATAATAGAGCTCAGCGTAAAAAGAGGACTTTTTAGAGCCCTTTGTTTTCGCCAAATCTACTCTAAAGTGCCCATGATTTCGAACGTTCACGCAATGAATCATGCCCGATATTTGCAATTTATTCTTATTATCATATGTGAACATTAATAATTTATATAAATAATAAAGATTTGGTATACTAAACTATAATAGAGACACAACATAGAATTTGAACTTAATGTTGATTTTCAATTCTGAGTAATATAATAGCATTTGTTTAACTTGGATGCTACAATCGCCAAATGGTCAGATCATAAGAGGTAGGTGTCAACTACCAACCCAAGAAATCCCGCAGTTGCCTGGCTCTGAATGTCAATTTTGTTAGCCCGAGCACCATTCACCGTTCTAAATTCAATAATTTGCGTCTTCTCGTAGTTAATAATTAATTGATTGTTTAAACATCAGCAATCGAACACTTTTACCGCTTGTAATAGCTTACTTGACAAGCAATCGCTATTCGGTGCACTTACGAGAGTGGTCGTGTCTTCAGCGTACATAAAGATTTCACCAGCCGTAATACCTTTCGGTAGATCATTAACAAATAACAAAAATAGCAGCGGCCCCAAAACACTGCCTTGCGGTACGCCCAGTGAAAATGATGTCTATCTGACAGAACAATTTTAACCCTAATATTACGGTTGTTCAAGTATGATTTGAACCAGTCCTTTGCATTTCCCCTAATTCCCACTTTTTTAAGTTTGCTTAATAAAATAGACTGATTTAAGCTGTCAAATGCTTTAGTCAAATCAGAGAAAATACCTGCAACTTTGAATTTATTATTTAAATTTTCATGAATTCTCTGAATAAAGTCAATTGCTTCGTACTCCGTCAATAGTACTTCCGTAAATCCAAACTTTCACTCATAAAGAATGTTGTTGCTATTAAGAAATGTTATTGCTCTATTAGGTGTATACTAATTTTTCAATGATTTTCGAGAAACAACTAAGTAATGCAATTGGTCTAGAATTCTCTATGCATTCTATGCGTTTAGTTTTATGTATGGGCACGACTATCGCAGTTTTAAAAAAAACTGCTATAATGTTTTTAACCACAGTATTGATAAAAAACTCACCGAATTTGGAAGCCACGCCTTTAGCATCATTAACAAGGAAATTGTATTCACTTGTTTTTTTTTTTTATTTTTTTCTCTTGGTTGCCTACAATTTTCCAAAGAGTTTTGTTTTATTTGAGGAATTGGTGATTTTGTTTAAAAAGAAAATTTCTTTTTTGTTTTGAATAAGTTTAAAGTAGTTTTGTTTAGAGTTCCTGTACAAGTCATTAATATGTGCGTCATTCGATACTTTTCAGCCTAAGTTTAAAAATTTTTCTTTAAATGTCCTGAGTGCATGTTACCTATAAAGTAGTTAGGTAAAATTTTCGAAAATCTTATAAAGCGAAGCTGTCTATGAAGTCGTTCTGTTCAGAATATTAACCTTAATTGTTATCCCTTCGATATTCGGATGCACCCTACGAAATAAAGTATGTAATATCGTGCTTTTCTTTTTCTAACATCCGACAGTTCTGGTACAGAAATTAATCTGTACAACAAATGAAAAATTGTATATCCCAGAATATATTAGTTTCCGGGGTTTACTATTAGCTAAAAAAAGGTCAACTACTTTAATTACAACGAATTTAAAAGCACTGGCATATACTGCTGCAACCGTAATATTCTCTTTGGTTCCTTTGACAACTTTATAGACATTTTATAAATGAAATATTGCATACGCAACAGGAGCGATTCTGGATGTTTTCCGGCTCCCTCCTTTAATTTAAGCACCACGAAAGAGTCCTAGTCGAGTGGGATGCGACGATTTGGCGCCGGCATTTCGTCTTCTATGCTTTATTTTCAGGGGTATTTGATGTTCCCCATAACCGCACGTTTTCGTGACAAAAGCAGCAGATAAACTGTAGTAAAATACTATATGTATCCCCTTTTTATTTTGTTCTTTATTCCAACGTACTCGTAAAAAAATCAAATTCAAAGAAACTCATACCAAAGTAATAAAATATTGTAAAATTGCAAAGCAACCGAAAGTTCGACTAAAACAGGAAGCGTTAAGTTCAAAATGCTGCTGCTAATTTCATTTTCGTCAGCCGGTTCATGGATTATAAAATTCAAGTATATTATCTGGACTAAATAAAATTATACATGAACTCTATTTTTAAGACTGCAATATTCAAAGCACTGATGGTAATAGCAACGGTTAGCTAAAAAAATAAAAATGGCCATCACCAGCAAAAATGCATGAAGTGGAATATAAATATGTCAAGAAATGATGCCGACAAAATAAAATATACTCCGTGACGTTAGAAGTGTTACAACCAGAAGGAATAATTTCTCCAACTAGATCTTTTGGTCATGTGGTAGCCTTACATCAACGCAAGGATAACATTTGCAAGACATTTTATTACCAGAAAAAAAATAATAATTTGTTTAGCGATCCCGTAGCTGAGTACACTCCTGTACACATCTAGGCAACCACAGAATGAGATGATCAATCGCTGCTTGTGGCACCTCGTTCCAAGCAAGTTGAATTTAGTGGATTAACTGTGCCAGAGTCTCCTGGCAGTCTCCTCTCCATCATATCCCACACATGTTCGATGGAGTTTAAATCCGGTGAACGGGGTGGCCACGACAAAACATTAACGCTGGCTTCTTGGAGAAAATCCATAGTTCGACGAGCAATATTTTGACGTGCATTTCCTTGCTGAAAAGCATCTTGTGCACGGCTATCTAGGTAAGGCAGTAAAGTCGTTTGTATGTAAGATAATATCAACAGCATACTGTCATACTGCCTCAAATAAAGACAAGTGGTGATCGGCTACCATGGGCAATAGTCGCCCAAACCATTACCTCGAATGTGGCGATATAGTGTACGCATAGTAACAGATCTACCTTCTTCTTCAAACCATTAGTCAACAATTCTACGCGTACTAGCAAACCAGTCGCGTAGAGCTAGTTGTCTCAAGCACCTATTTTGACGTTCTGCGGCACGCCTCGGTTGACCAGTTGGTCTTCTTGTGTGCCTTTACCTTCTTCTGTCGACACACGACATACACGCATTACCGTCATTGCAATACAATTAGATTAGATTAGATTAGATCTAATTAGGGTAACATTACACCGCGACCTATCGATCTATTGTGCCCCCCTACATCAGCTGTAAGCTGCTAGGGTTTGCCCGCACTTACAGCTCCCCATCCAGTCCAAGAACTTTAATAAATTGCAGTAGCTGTGATGGTTGCAAGGAGGGTATTTCTCCCTCGTCTATGACGTCCTTGCCAAAATAGTTGGTACGAGTTTCTGTGATGGCAGTGCGGTCGGATATTAGGTGTTCCGGACTTTCACCTTCCGCTCCACAAAACCTGCAATCACTATTCTGTTTCAGACCTATCCTTGTCATGTGTTCCCCCAGATGACAATGCCCTGTCAGAAAACCTGCAAGGGTGCGTAGTCTGTTTCTGCTTAGTTCTAGCAGGGTCTTTGCTCTTTCCTTACTGTAATTTCCAAGGAATATCTTGGAGTGTCTCAGACCAGGGAGATTTTCCCAGAGGGAAGCTCTGAGCGTCTCCTCCCTGTCTTTGAGTTCTTTTTTGTAGGTGCTCATCCCTATGCCGCAGAACGGTTCTGGTCCCACAAACGAAGTTGTGGCGGCCCTTCTCGCTAGTAGATTAGCTACCTCGTTGCCGCTGATTCCAGTGTGTCCTGGTACCCAGCATAGCGCAACTTTGTTTTCTTTGCCTAGATCGTTTAGTCTGCCAAGACATTCCCAGACTAATTTCGAACTGATGGTGTTAGAGCTCAGTGCCATTATGGCTGCTTGGCTATCGGAGAAAATCACAATGTTCTGCTTCCGATAGTTCCTATCAAGGTTCAATTGAGCACATCTTCCAATCGCAGTTACTTCCGCTTGGAAGACACTGGGGTATATTCCCATTGGCTCTGAGTATTTGGTTCCTGGCCCGAATACCCCTGCACCTGTTCCTTTATCAATTTTGGAACCGTCTACATACCATTTAATGGCATTTGCCTTTAGGGAGTAGGCGGAGGATTCTCCTTTCCAATCTCTCTTATTGCTCAGCTTCGTAACGAAAAACTTTTCGAAGCTGAATTTCCTAACCATCTCGTCACTCGGTAGACTTAGAAGTGGGGAGAATCCCGCTCGAGGTGACCAAGTCCTCTGGCACGGGGTCTCGTATCCTCCAGTCCCCGTTCTGACTAGTCTGTACATTGCCGCATGGGCCGCCCCCTCCACTACTAAGTGTAGGGGTGTGCAATACAATTAACACGGTGGCCAATTTCAATAGAACAAACCAACATCTCGATAGGCAATTCGTTATATTTCTAAATTGGAACGATACTTACGATTAGTGAGATTTATGTTGAAGGTTTCTTTCTTATTATTATATGAAAATGGACGTAAGAAGTTCATTTTTACAGATGTGTTCCGTGGACTAACAAGATTTACCATTTTCAAATAGAAATATCAAGGAAATGGCTTGCACAAAAGCAAAACATGACAAAATCAGCAATTTTCCATGTTTATGTACCTATGTGCTAATGTATCATTGTATAAGGTATGATACTAGTCAAAGAAACTCTAAGGCAAGACGCCCTAGTTATTAAAAAGCAACGTGCGTAAATTTCTACCCACACCATAGCCCGCCACATACGTTTCGTTTAGTGGGACAAACGGCAAATGAGAGCGGTACGCCTACAGCCTGTACCCACAATGCTATTCCTGCGTTAAAGACCTATAAAATATTTATAGAAATAAATTGCATGTCTACTTCTCGGCAAGAAAGTAAAGCCGTAGGCAATTAGATGTGGTAAAAATTCCCAATCGGAGCTTAAAACTTCTTCGAATTCTGCAAAATTTCAATCGGGGTGGTATAATACGTCAATAGTTGCCAGTGCTGGAAGTGTTGAAGTGTATTCCACAAACCGAGGCTTCGTCTTGCCACAAGCAAACAAATGTAGTAAGCAAGTACTTCTAGGTTTTATATTCTAAAGGTTTAAAGCTCTTTTTGAAGAACTGTGTCCCTGTGTCTTGTGCTGCCTTATAATGTGTAAATATTTGTATATACACAGTTACAAAATTATATTCTGAGCAATTTTCTCCAATACCTTTTTTGTACTTCATATCAACTTCGCTTACTTTTTACTGATTCATGGCATATTTTTAGAATTTACTGCTATACCTACTACTGGTCACGTGATGTGTATTAAATTAGATTTTTGGATTAGACATGCTGAACGTATCTCCCTTTTACCATATTTTAACAAAACGTTGACTTAAACACCTTGTCTCTCTTTATTCCCCGTTAATCATCTAATTACATATATCTTCTGGTCACGAAATGATTCTAATCTACCCCATATTCTTATTCCTTGGTAGCAGATTTCCTTATATCAGACTTTTTAAGTTTTAATGAGGTTGAAGGAAAAAAGTCCTAAACAATCGAATCGCTTACACCTCTAGGTAAAGGAAACTTAAAAAGCAGTTACAAAGGAACAAAGGAAAACTTCTCTCTTTTTCCAATAAACGAAAATTGCATCCCATATTTCAAAAAAAAGCTACCAAGGCAAGATCGGCAATCAATTCTATAAGTGTTCGTTTGTTGCTTAATATTAGAAAATCGTAATCGGCTTCAAAAGTCCTTTTCATAGTATCCTTTTAATATAAATACCAAGAGGAGAAATTGTATTTTATACGATATTGACTGTGAAAGGAACGAAGAAGCGTATATTAGCTAAACCAACCTCCACAGTCCGTTTTGATCTCCGGGTACTTTCTCCATTCTCGTGTGAATAGCAAGCGTGTTTCCAGTTCGTGGAGATATTTAATCGTTTCCCTTTCAGCTTTGTACGTGTAGACCAACAAAGCTACACTATTCAGTGAACTTTGCAAGGGTAAATCTTGATTATATTGCTATGTATACAAACGATATAGTCATTTAGTTACTAGCTCTTAGAGATTCCCTCGGATAGAACCAAAACTCAGGTAATATAAGTTTATTCTGTACTTTCCTAAATATTAGTTATGTATTTGGTGTTATATGAAACGTTACAACCCTTTGAATTGCTACCTTCCTGTTTAACAAATATTAGATTGAATAAAACTGTGTTTCCTAGAAAAGTAGCACTCCTAAATACACAAGACTGTTAGCTTAAATACAATAAATGTTTACTTCGAGAGAATACCTTTAAAAAAGATTATATTGTTTGAATATTTCTTTATGCATGCAAAAAATATATTAAAATATCTTTCAAATGACTTTAAGATATCTATTGATATATACAAAACTATAGTATTTTAGTGGATTCAGATATTTGTCACTTATTTATTGGCTATTGTAAATGTTCCGGCTTTTCACCATACCGTAAGCTGTGTGAAACGCTAACTGAAAGCAGGCACAGAAGAGGGTTAGAAAGAAAAAAAAACCTACACGCAGTATCTAATCGGCAGAACCTAGCCTGCGGGCGTAGTTAATTCAGAATTATCTCCCACAGAACAAAACAACTCGTCTCGCAATTTAGTATACGTTCTTCCATTACACCGAATTTAAATAATCCCCATGCGACCAAAGGAAATTCAGGCGAGAACTCGTCAAAAGACACCATTCGTCGAAAAACGTCGGGTGAGTTAATGTCTCTCTGCGTGGGTCGTCAACCGACCAACACCTCTATAAAGAAGAGGAACAAACTACTTTCGTCGTAGAAACGGAGTTGAAACGTTGAACGAAATCCCTTTGGGTCTGTCATTTCTTTGAGGTCCATACGCGTAATGAATGGTAAAAGCGCCTTAGTGCACTTAAGTTAAGTGGACTGACAGTAGTTGATGGAAAGGTCTGAAACATATATCAGTCCCTTGCCAAGGCTTATCAGTGTTACTGGATGACCGTTCTATTATATGAAGAAAGAAATATATATTGCTACGAAACTTGTAGATAATTCTTTATAATTTTTATTAAATTTTTAAATTAATTCAACACTGTTTTATTCTCCTTTTATACAGTCAGCGTCATCTATTATATTCTCATTTACTCCACAGATATGCTACACCCCATATGTAAGATGGCATTAACAGTACACAGGTAGACTCAATTTACCCCTCCACAGTGTTTTGGGTACACCGCAAACCAATCGGATACTTATTATTTTCAGTAAACCTCGGTACGTGGGGAGGTCCTGTCACACCACTGAACCATCGATTATTATCTTTATATACCTGATATACACTTAAATATCTTTATTGTGACTGTACTAGTTATTCGTTCGTGATGTTCTTATACTACAGAGAATAAACAAGACATTATTGTAGTGAAATTTATTTATTTCGAGTTAAATAAATGGGATGAACAAAGAAATTAATCTTCTAAAGATTCCCTCAGGGTAAGTAAGTTCTTCACTATCTTCTTAACATAATAATAAGATTTCTAGAATCTTAATCCAAACTAAAAACTCATATTTCTAGTTTTAATATCATATATAGAATTCAAATCTCCCGCTAAATTCCCGTCATAAAATCAAGTATTATCAAATAATGCCAACTTAAACCGCTCGTGAAATTAACCCATAGAATCAAATAACAACCTTACATATCAAATCCACTAGATTCACTGTTATCACACGATAATATAACCTAACATTTCCTTTACGCTTTCGACGCCAGTTATAGATTCAAAAGATGATAAAATAGCTTACTTCAAGTACGAAAACTGCTCTCTTATTCTCCAAATAATAATTCCAAAACAATCATTTCAGCTCCCAAATGGTGTACCAACGATCTCACAGCAAATAGGCTCAAACAAAACTTTTCAATAGACCCCAGGATTAGAAATACGCAACCGGAGTGGCCCATATGGCAATGCATAGACTATTTAGAACGGGAACTCGAGGGGACGTACCAGAGGGCTTAGTCACCTCGAGCGGGACTCTCCCCACTTTTAAGTCAACCGAATGACGAAATGGTTAGAAAATTTAGCTTCGAAAAGAATTTTCTGACGAAGCTAAGTAATAAGAGAGAATGGGAAGGAGAATCGTCCGCCTACTCCCTAAAGACAAATACCATTAAATGGTACGTGGATGGTTCCAAAACTGATAAAAGAACAGGTGCAGGGGTATTCGGGCCAGGAACCAAATACTCACAGCCAATGGGAACCTACCCAGTGTTTTCCAAGCGGAAGTTAATGCAATTGGAAGATGTGCTCCGATAGCCAAGCAGCCATGAGCAGAGAACACTGGGCTCTAATACTGTCGAAATTAGTCTGGGAATGTCTTGGTAGACTAAATAACCTAGGTAAAAAAAAAAGCAAAGTTACAGTATGCTGGGCACTAAGACATACTGGAATCAGCGGCAACGAGGACGCTAATCTATTAGCAAGGAGGGCCGCCACAACTTCGTTTGTGGGACCAGAGCCGTTCTGCGGCATGGGGATAAGCACCTACAAAAAAAAACTCAAAAACAGGGAGGAGAAGTTCAGAGCTTCCATAGCTATTCCAAGATATTTCTTGGAAATTACAGTAAGAAAAGGGCAAAGACCATGCAGGCAGAAATAGACTACGCATCCTTACAGAGCATTGTCACCTTGGGGAACAGATGACAAGGATAGGT